>CM024708.1:18326283-18926283 GCA_014182895.1 Angophora floribunda | reverse complement strand
CGATTAATCAAATTCGGGTCAAATTTCTTTTGTATAACGAGTAATTTTCAGTACTTAATCGAGTTGAGAGGGAGTTTAAAAATATTTTAAGCACTGGCGATAATTTATGTTATTTTGTTGCGTGCCTATGAAATTGATTCACCATAATGCTTTTCTTCCTTCCCAAGCGTTTATAATATTTTATAGGCTAGATGGACCTGTGCTGTAGTGTGTGGAATCTTACGGAGGTCACTGTCTATTTTAGATTTTTAGTTTTAGAAATAAAATAATTGGTATTGCCTGGAAATGATTCATCAATTAAGTTGGTAATATCCTTGATAAGATTCTTACGTTTATATAACTAATTCCTTTCTTTAAAATAGGAGATTTGTTAGTTATCATTTGAAGATATCGTATTTTGATTATTAATGATGGTTAATGTTCCTTTTTCCTTTTTCTAATTTGATAAGAGAAAAGGGTGTTTTGGTGATTTGAAAACTCGATACCGAATTTGAAATTTCATTTTTGGATGGTATATATAATTAAAAAAAATAAGTTGAAGCTTCAATTAACTAAATTTGATCTTAACTAATAATTGATAATTGAAATATTGATTATGATTTTCCTATCAAAATTTCTTATAGCTTTGGGTGTCATCTTATCGATCCCTCTTGTGATTTATTTCATAATAATAAATGATAGGAAATCTCAAAAGTCACAATAATAAATCAAGCTTATAGAGTTCTAAAGTAAACAAAAAAACAAAAATCAAGACATATCATTAGAACATGGTTGGCAAAGATAATCATAGGCTCATCCTTCGAAAATAAATCGGTGACTACATCCAAGCGAAATGATTAATGGCAATTAACCAAATCACACAGAATCATTAGTAATAAACACACACCAAGATCTCCATTTATAAGGGTCGTTTGGTTCAGCATTCCCAAGGGGCTTTCGGGGCCCAAGAGGCTTTCAGCCCCGAAAGCTCATTGGGAAAATGCAAACCCATTTGGCTTAGCTTTGGGGAGGACTTTTGAGAGATGCAATTGCATCTCCAAGTGTCCTCAAAGTCTCTTAGCTAAATGCAGGTCTAGAGGTGCATTTGCAAGTTGCATTTTCGGAATGCAACTTGGAGGAGTACTGTTCATCTTCCTCGCGTGGCCAACAGCGTCGGTGATCGCTGGCCAAGGGGGTGACCACTTGGGTTGCCCGTTGCGCACTTGGGTCACCACCTCAAGTGGCCGTCGCTCGTCGCCCGCCTAGGTCACTGCCTCAGGCGATGGTCACCCATCGCCTAGGTCACGAACCCAGGCGGTCGCGCACCTGGGTTGTTGCCTCAGGCGGCGGTCGCCCGTCACCTAGGTCACAAACCTTAGCGATAGCCGTTGCCTAGTTTGGGCGACCTAGGCGGTCGCCTGTCGCCTAAGTCGCGCAACCACCACCTGGGTTGCGAACCCAGACAACGACTGTCACCTGGGTCGGGCGACCCAGGTGGTCACGCGACCACCGCCGTCACTTGGGTTCGCGATCCAAGTGACGGGCGACCTCAGCCAGGGCGGCTTGAGGTCGTATGGTAGCCAAATTTGGCTGCCGAAGCTTGACTAGCATGCAAATCTGGCCACCGGAGCTTGACCAACGGCCAAATCCAGCCACTGGAGGGTGGCCGGTGGCCAAATTGGCCACCGGAAAGTGATTTGAAAAAAAAAATTATTTACAATTTTTTTTAAATACAAAATTTCGCAAAAGTCCATTGGCAAAATGTGGTATCCACCAAACGGCACTTAGGTCAAAGTTGTTTCACAATGCAAAATTTACCAAATAATATTTATATTTCGAGAAAAACCCATTTAGCCCAAAGGTATTTGCATTTTCCCAAATGTATTCCCCCAAAGTCGAACCAAACGCACCCATAGTTACGGCTTTGCCTTTTGAGGTTGTGTTCCTAGGTTCAGTGTCTCCAACACCATCGCCATATGAGGACAATATAAATATGTTGAAAAAGTTCAAATCTACCACATGTGTGAGCAAGCTCTATAAATGTGAAACGCCAAAACTTTTAACTAAAACTTATTGAGCTTGTACATATTTGACATCAAAACTCTTGTAAACACTATTGAAACTAGAGACAGAATACTTATTCATGAAATACCAAAACCTAGAATTGGATCAAAGAGAAATTTTCCCAAATTTAAGATTGGGAGTGCAAAGTTCCAAATCTAAAACTAAATCAGGAGAGTAAGGAAAGAAACAAAAGAAAATAAGAGAAAAAATAACTAGGAGGCGAGGGAGAGATCTAGGTCAAATCCCTCCCCTTTAGAAATGGAAAAGACAAACAAAGGTTCAAAGAGAGAGAGAGAGAGAGGGAGAGAGGGGTGTGGGGGGAGGAAAGGTTTTTGCTCTCGTTACTTAGACCACTTAAGCAAATTTGTTTTGGCGTTGTCATATTCATGTGATCTGCTTTAGACTATTAAGTTGTGTTTCGCCAGAATTTGACTTTGCGATGAAATACCTTTTATAAAAGGTTATTTTTCGGTTTTTTTAAAAAAAGATATGCTCTATGGCGATTCCAAACAAAAAAATTCATAGATAGACAAGGGAATTGACAACTTCACTTTCATACCAAATTGAACGTACACAAGTTGTGCCATATTTAATTGACAACAAGGCACTCGGGATAAGTAGCAAAGATACATGTTGAAATTTAATCGACAATGTGAATTTGGGAACTATGACTATAATGCAAGAACAAAAAGGTAATTAAAAGATGGCACGAATTTTAATCGTTTATGACATTACTCCTTGAGAGCGTTGTTATGTAGTTTTAGCGATGCTTTCCTATCTCAACTTATGTATAGTCAGATAAGCATTAAAGGGTAATAAATGCCCCATTCAAATCAATCTCTTTGTTGTTCTATTTTAAGTCGTCTCTTTCTAGCGGCTACAAGAGTGCCGAATGATGGTCAGAATCAATTCAAGAAATTTGCTTGACAAATCCTTCTTCTTGCATCCACTTGTCACTATCCCATGTGTCTCGCCAATTTTCATCAGAAGATTGCACGTACTTCAACAACTCGAGTCCAACACGGGCCATCTTCTCTCTATATTGTTCCAAGGATGGAAGTCCCACTTGATCCACGAGCCACTTCTCATACTCACACTAGCAAACACATGACAGAAGATCAGCTCCTTCGTATGGGAAACAAAAGATTAAAGTAGCCTCATGTTATCGTTAATAGAGATCATCTCAGCCGATATAGTTCAACAAAAATTTTGAGGGTCATGCTACTATTTAACTCTATTATGGATTTCGCCTACTGTTCCCGAGAAACTATTATATGAGTATAATATATGTGTTGAACTGAATCTAGATTATTAAAGATGGTCGGTCTCATGGTCCAATTTAAATTTACTACATGTACTAGGTTCATGCAAAATTTACTCATTGTTTAGACTATAATTTCTATATCTAAAAAGATAAGTTCAACCGGAAAACAAACAAGTCCATTGCCGGCTTAGGAAATAATTGCACACTCGATGTTGGATAATTGACATATGGAAGAACTCACCTATAAAATTAATTTCAAACTCACATGTCATTCATCTTGTGGTGAATGTATGAGTTTCTTGTTGCACTGACGGCGAACTAATAATAATCCACAAAACATTTTATCTTTTTAATTTTTTTAGGCGTCCAATTTGTTGAATATGTATAGCAAAATGAACTGAGGAATGACAAATCAGTTCCAACCTTTCCAATTTCAAGCCTGTGAGTGTGATGCTTGGGCCATCCAAGCTCTTCGATGCGCTGGTAATGTTCTTGAACAGAAGACATCATCTCTTCTTCACTTGGCAACACCACTTCTCCGGATAAAACCTTGGCCACCCACTTCGACTGTAACTCGCTAGGTTGTGCCGGAAAAGCCTAATCATGGCCGAGATCAATCGAGAGAATGTTAAAATAAGGAATTAAACTGAAAAATTAGTGAGCTGGAATCCATGCGAATACATTAATTGCTGATACAGTTCTAAACTCATGCTTTCATGAAGTGTATAGACCATAAGTATGGCATAAAATATCCAAAATTGAAGTGTTCTCTTTCCCATTTTCTTTCTTTGCATTTTCACCTACTGTGAACGATTAATTCCAACATCTTTCAACTTAAACATCAGTTAATGAGGAAGCTGTTCTCTAATTGCTAGAGAAAAAAGTTGTTTGTTTGGCTCAAAACATGTAATGAGTGTTAGTCTAGATCAGCAACCAAAGCTTTAGCGGCAGAAATAGATCCTTCAACCATCTATGCTCTCGAGCTTCTCCCCTGGTTTACTGTAGCTCCGGACACAGGGCACCTACGTTCGAGCGGCCTCCGGCGACGATTGTGGCTGAGATTTGGAGAAGAAGTAGAGCAGTCTTGGACCTTCGCATCCTCCAACTTGGTTTTCACCTGGTAAGCCTGTATCTCTCAGCATTTCGCTGTGAAATGCTAGGGCTCCATTCAAATTTCTTCCCATGGACACTACTGAAATCCCTGTTAGATCTGTGAATGCTCGTATGATTGAGCATTTAGCTGGTAATAGCCTCCCTAGGATGGGCGGAGGTCGAGCTCGCAGCAAGAGCAGACCGCCACATGCTAGATTTCTTTCCCGAGAGCGTTTGGCGAAAGACAAAGGGCTAGCTAGGTCGGATTCTGTTGTTGGGGAGGGTTCTGCTGTACGTGAAGCCCCCTTACCTGGTCTGGGTGTAGCCAGGGCTCGGCGGGGCCAAGAATCAGCCATGGCTGATAGAACTCTGCCTCCCCTGTCCCAGCAAAGAGGACCTTCGTCCTCAACAACCCGATCTTGGGCGAATGTGGCTAAATCAGCCACAACAGGTTATGCATTATCCTATATTCCACCTTCTAATATTGAGGATGATGTTGTGCATTTCTCGGAGGAAATTCTGGGAGCTGCTGATTCACTTTGGAAGGAAAGTTTAGTGGGGTATCTTGTTGGCAAAAAACTCCCCTTCAAGTTGGTAGAAACAGCGCTTAAACATCTATAGGGTCACCAGTTGAAGGAGGTAAAGGCAAACGATCAAGGCTTCTTTTTCTTTCATTTACCTGACCATGAATTCCGGAGGAAGGTAGCTGAGAATGGACCACTGACGGTGGCAAGGGTCCCATTAATCCTTCAGCAATGGCAACCTAAGTTAGAGCTGAGGAAATGAGTCTATACCGCGGTCCCGGTGTGGATAAGGCTCAAAAATCTGCCGTATGCTCTTTGGACTGCCCCGGGACTTAGTGCCATTGCTAGTCGGGTTGGGAAGCCCCTATATGTTGACCAACGCACGGAACAATTGAAGTTGATCTCTTATGCGAGAGTTTGTGTCGAAATTTCAGCAACAAAGGACTGCTGTGAGTCCTTGAAGATTGATCTAGATGGGGAACCTCGAATGGTGGAAGTAGAGTATGAGTGGAAACCGGTTTCATGTAAAATCTGTGGTACATTCGGACATAAATGTCCAGTGCAAGCCCCCGCGCAAGAGGTACGTGCTGTTGTTGCTTCGGTGGAACCCTCTGCTGCAGTGGGACAGCAATCTTCTTGATGGCCATTGCAGTGGACATCAATGCCGCTTTGTGGATCGCTGCTGTGGACTGCTGCAGTGGACTGCAATGCTGCTGAAGAAGATGTCCGAACCTCCTCCTATGAAGCCAGAGAGCGTACTGAGCTGGCTGGTATGCCTGCTAAAAATGCTGGTCTCCATGCTGAAGCTCGGAGGCCTGATGAAGACAGGATGATTGCTGCTGCGACATTAGCAAAGACGACTGGTGGAGCTGATACGGTGGCCTCTGCAGCTCGCCCCCCTTTGATCCTCAACGCTGAACATGTGGCTGATGTTCTGGATGATGCAGGGCCAACATTGTCTTCCAAGGATGCTGCGGGAACGTTTTACTCTCCGGAGATAGCTGCTGGTATCCAGGCCCCCCCCTAAGGGATGGCCTCCCTGCTGTAACTGGCGGCTCTGCTGCTGTTCGGGGGTCCCTTCCCCTGAATGTAGAGGCTGTTTGTGAGTCTTGTAGTGGCATACACCCCGCGCCTCACTCAATTGAAGTTGCTGCCATTGATTTATATGTGCAGGTTCCCCGGGAAGCTACTCTGATTCCTGCCCCAGGTGATGTTCAGTGCCCCCCTCCTGTTGCTGTGGAACCTGCTGGGGTGGAGGGTTGGCAACAAGTCAAAGGTCGCAAGAGAGACGTTCCCCGGCCGTCTGTTACTCGGCCAACTCCATCTAGGCCGGTAGTGTCTACGCTGGTCAAAAACACTACGAAAAGGACCATTCCCAGAGCTGCTCCCACTCCAACCTTGGCTGCAAAAGGAGTGCTGGAATCGTACACTTCAGGTTCATTTTCTTCAGAGGATGACTTGGATGATGATGTAGTGCCCTCTCATGGGACAGGCTCAATTCCAGATCAGCTTCAAAACATCCGGATTAAGGCCCTCGGCAGCTCAGTATTCAAGTCATTGTCCCCCCCAACCAACCATGTATTGACTGGACGCCGTGGGCAACCAAGGAGGAGGTAGGTCTCCGGTCACAATGGAATAAATATTATATATGAATTTTGGTTTTTGGAATACCCGTGGTCTAATAGACCCGGTTAGGCAGTCTGAAGTCAGGAATTTTGTAAAATCCAACCATATATGCTGTGTTGGATTGATTGAGACCAAGGTTCCTCCTCCTAGATTTAGCACTATCTCCTCCGGTCTGCTTCCCGGTTGGGTCTGGATTGCTAATAATGAATATGCTGCCCGTGGCCGCATTTGGGTTGGATAGAACCCACTTTTGGTGGATATACAAGTTCTTTATATGTCTAGCTAGATTATCCATGTTTCTCTTATAATTTTGTCCTCCGGGGCTAGTATATCCCTCACAGTGGTGTATGGGGAACATTCGTTTGTTGCCAGGAGACCTCTCTGGAATGATTTGATTCGATTAAGCTCCTCTCTGAAGGACAATCCATGGATGGTGGCAGGTGACTTCAATGCAATCCTGGACTCCTCGGATCGTATGGGTAGCCCTGACAGTTGGGTCCCTGCTTTTGATGAGCTCAAGGAATGTTTAGAACAAGCGGAACTGTTTGATCTGAGGTACGTGGGATTCCGGTTCACCTGGTCGTCTTTCTCAGGTGTTAACAGGAAACAACGGAAAATAGATCGTGTACTTGTTAATAATACCTGGTGCACTATGTTCTCCTATTCAGAAGCTTCTTTCCTTGCCCCGAGCATATTTGACCACACGCCAATGGTAGTGAGGATTCTTGCACCCAACCCTCGGCGTTCGCCATTCAAGTTCTTCAATATGTGGATGACTCATCCAGACTTCTCCATGATAGTTTCCCAGTTATGGCAAACTCACTTAAGGGGCTCTCCAATGTTCAAGCTCTATGGTCGTCTCAAGCTTCTCAAGGGCCGTCTTAAGATGCTCAACAAAGAAGCCTTCTCAGACATCACCTCGAGAGCTTCTGAAGCTAAGCAGGCTCTTATCTCTTCTCAAGAAGCTCTGCTCCAAGACCCTTTTAATAGGGAACTGGTGGACTTAGAGCACCTACATATCAAGAACTACTATAATCTCAGATTTCAGGAGGAATCCTTATTCAGGCAAAAGTCAAGAATTAGGTGGCTCAAGGAAGGGGACCTGAATACCAAATTTTTTCACCAAACAGTCAGCCATCGGCACCTACGTAATAGGATCATATCGGTCCTGGATAATTCTGGTCTCTTGATTACTAACATGGGGGATGTCCAACGGGTATTTGTCTCATACTTCCAAGAGATCCTTGCCCCGGTTGAGGTACCTTTGAGACAATCCATTCAGGAGATCATAGAGATCATCTAGACTCCGCTCAATGAGGACCGGGTTACATTCTTATCCCAACCCTTCCTTCCATCAGAGGTCCGTGATGCCATGTTCTCCATTGCTAGGAATAAAGCTCCGGGCCCTGATGGGTATAATGCGGATTTTTTTAAAAAGAATTGGGACATTGTGGGTCCCTCAGTAATTGAAGCTGTCTTGGATTTCCTTGTTTCTGGATGCATGCTAAAGGAGATCAATAATACTATCATTGCTTTGGTTCCTAAAACCCCCAATGCCACATCGGTGTCAGACTACCGGCCTATTGCATGTTGTAATACTATCTACAAGTGCATCACTAAGCTTCTTTCGAAACGTATGGCAGCAGTCCTTCCGGACCTCATTAGTCCAGTTCAAACTGCATTTGTAAAAGGGAGGAGAATTACTGACAATATTCTCCTTGCTCAAGAGCTATTTTGTGGGTTTCATACTGAGTCGTATGTCCCAAAATGTGCCGTCAAAGTTGACTTCAGGAAGGCTTATGATACTCTAAACTGGGACTTCTTGGAAACAACTCTTCAGGCTTTTGCGTTTCCAAACCACTTCATACACCTAATAATGACATGTGTTCGCACTCCGAAGTTCTCTATTGCCATGAATGGCGAACTTCATGGCTTTTTTGCTAGTGGGCGGGGCTTGAGGCAAGGCGATCCCATATCCCCTTATCTCTTTACCTTGGCCATGGAGGTATTCACAGGGATGATTAATTCACATACTCGGCGTCCGAATACCGATACTATTGGAGATGTAGGGCGTCTCGCCTAACTCATCTCTTCTTTGCTGATGATGTATTTCTGTTCAGTAAAGCGAGTCTTGACTCTATCTCATGCATTAAGGATGGGCTTGACATGTTCTCTGCTTGGAGCGGATTGACTCCGAATGCCAGCAAAAGTGAGGTCTTCATCTCCGGGGGCTCATTGGAGGTTAGAGATAAAATATTACAAGCTTTTGGCTTTAGGCGGGTTCATTTCCGGTTCGCTATCCGGGTGTACCCATCATTACCTTGAGGCTGAATAAAGTGGACTGCCACGCCCGGTAAGTCTCCTAACCGCTAGAGTCCAATCTTGGACACATCGCTTTCTCTCTTTTGCGGGAAGACTGTAGCTAGTTAAATCTGTTCTGTATGCTATCCATATATATTGGGCATCCATCTTCTGGCTGCCTTCATCAGTAGTACACAAAATAGAGCAAATATGTAGACAGTTCTTATGGAAGGGGCCAGCAATGGGTCCGGGAGGTTCAAAAGTGTCGTGGGAGGATGTTTGCCTCCCTAAACAGGAAGAGGGCTTAGGGATCCGCAGGATTCGCGACAATAATAAAGCTGCCATGATGAAACACATATGGAACCTCTTTACTGACAAAGAGTCTCTATGGTGCAAATGGATCCATGCCATTCATCTCAAAAACAAGGATTTCTGGACTGCTAATCCTCCTACAAAGTGTTCTTGGGCTTGGAGGAAAATCCTTGCCCTTAGAGGTGAATCCCTCCCCCTTTTCAAGTGGAAGATAGGGGATGGCTTGACCACTTCGCTTTGGTTTGATCCTTGGCTTGATATTGGTCTGCTCTCTTCTCTCGTCTCGGACTCCTACATATACCAATCGGATCTCAATAGGCAAGCTAAAGTGGCAGGCCTATACTCTCCCTTTGGTCAAACGCTTCGCCATGAGCTTTTATCTTGGCAAATTATGGTTCCCCCCCTATCCCAAGGCCTGGATTCTTTTACCTGGAATGAGGATCCCTCGGGTAAATTTACGGTGGCATCGGCATGGATTGCTATTTGTAGGAAATCACACTTGGTGCAATGGGCATCCTTTGTCTGGAACAAGGCCATTGTCCCTCGTCACCAATTTTGCCTTTGGCTGATTGTCAAGAACCGCCTTCCAACCCAGGTATTCCTTATGTCCGTTAGAAGGATTCCTAATGCGGTATGCGCCTTTTGTAATATTCAACCCGACTCAGTTGACCATCTATTTTTTGCCTGTGGCACCTCCAACTCTCTAGCCATGTTTTGGGCTTCCAAATGCAATCTTCCTTGGTATAACTCGTCATGGACAGACAATATTCATTGGGCCATCAATACGCTGTCAGGAAGTGGGTTCTCCAAGGAGATTGCTCGATTCTCTTTTGGTGCACTTTGCTATATAATATGGAAGACTAGAAATGATATCCTCTTCCGAGCGCACACTCTCTATCTCCCGGCCTTGAAACAATACCTTTATAAGGCAGTAAAGGATAAAGCGATTGCTTTTAAGCGGGTGGAGAATAACATCAGTAATAGGAGAATGCAACGGAGTTGGGGGATTGACCACTGTATCTTTAGTATAGGTCTCGAGTGAGGCTTTTGTAGGGCCGCCTAGGCTCCTTTGTGAAGTTGTCATCTTCTCTTATTTTGTGCGACTACGGTACCCCCTCACTCTGGTGACATGTTGTCCCATAGAGTGATTGCCGGTGCCGTCGGTCTCTTTTCTGTACAGGATCTCTTGGTTGAAAGCTTAATATACTTACCTTACCAAAAAAAAAAAAAACATGTAATGAGTGTTACCTTTTGCTATTATACTTCAGCTGACTTTAATCTTGCAAAAGCTTAACCTCTAGTTAGTCTACAAGATGGGAGGGAAAAAAACACAAATTTCATAAAAAAAATTTACCATATAGGGTATGCAAATGAAAGAGAGCCGAGGTGCTAGGCATGGTGAGAAAACATGTTTATATAAAGGCCCCACTCGGTTGTTATCCACGCTTATAAGTCCCGTCGTCTTCAGAAATGGGAAATGGTAACTGTATCTGCAACATTTGTATCAAGCATGATATATTTATATCATCAATATTAAATTACCTGCGGAATTTTGAAAAATAAATGCTTAAGTAACTGCAGAAAACTATAAGTTTTTTTATACCCAGTGCAATGGATGATAACATCCGCATATATAGATGATCCATCTTGGAACACTAATTTACCATCGTCTTCAGCACGTGCTATCTATTCAAAAGACAAAACAAGATTAATATTTCACAATGGGATTTATATCTTTTAAGGCTTCGTTTGGATTTTCATCTAAACTTAGTTGCAATTAGAAAAGAGGGATAATATAAAATGTAAAGTACCATGGGATGTTGGATGACCCCAGCAAGCTTTCCTGTTTTCATAATTTGGGGATTCATCTCTCTTGCGGCTTGATGAAGTTCTCTGGCAAAAGGTAAGAGGCCTTTGCTTATGTCCCTTGCGCTAACCTCTCTTCCTATTATCAACACAATCTGTCGTGCAAAATAGTGAAAAACATCCATACATGAACATAATAAGAGTGTGTTGAAGGCATAGTTACTGTAAGTCATGGAAAGAGATTACGATGTGATTCATGACTAACGACCCATTGAACTCCAAAGATCACCACATGTGTTTTTTAAAGATTCGACCCATGTATAAGGCCGAAGTAGAAAATCCCCAACTAGATGTTTGTTTTAAGGACGAGTAAGCCCTTGGCCAACCCAACGAAGGCTAGGAGTAATCCTTGGGCTGAGAAAATCTCGACAAAGTATACTCCTCATTTGTTTCTAGCTAGAACAGTGAAGGGGGCAAGAAAAAATTGCATCACACATCAAGTGAGGAGAGTATCTTTGGACGATTATGGACAAGAATGTTAGTGCTTTACGTGATAGAGCTTGCAACACCTCTTTAACCATGAGAGAGGACTAGTGATGATGATTAATGCTTAGTACCCCTTTATAGGCTTGGTTTACATAAACCATTAGACTGTTGGATATAATCCAAGAAATTTCATAAGTCAATTCAAAATCATGTTCTCGGAAAATAAAAAAGGCATATCAGCCATACCTTATCTTTATATGGCTCGGGAACTCGATAATTATGACTATGTAGCTGTTCTCTTGGCCATGTTGATCTCCCTATGAAAAGGATTTTTCTAGTGAAAAAGTAAATGAACAAGAAAGAAGAGACTTGACAGTCGTATACTACACAAATATTTATAGTAGAAGGAAGGAAACATTCCAAAGGAGCATATGCCTCGAGATTAGGTATTTTACTTTCCATAACGCCATGCGACATTCTAAGTTGATTATTTAAAAATTCAAGTCCACCTGTTTGCCAACTCAATTTCAAATTAAGCAAATCAGTTAACGAACGAATTCATTCCTAAGGGGCCTCGAAGAAAGTGGGAAAAGTTTGGGTCGCTGTCTTTCAATATGTAGTTGAGGACAAGAGAAAAAGGATCGGATCTCACCTTAGATATCAATCTAAGGGAGGCTGGTGCTGACTGCCGCCGCTCAGCGGTTCTCAAACACTAAATGTTATGAATTCCATGTGAAATTTACATGATTTAATAACAAAGATAAAATAAGTCCACATATACTGGATGCACACAAAATTTATTCTATGTACATGGAAAAAGGCCTGGCTGTGGTATTACTTAGCCTTTTAATATTCTCTTAGGCTTTATGCCTCCTTTTGTAACACCAAAAAAATTAATTTACTGATTATAATCGATATAAAATAAGATATTATAGTATTTACAACAATGTTTGTTTAGCAATTGATTAAGCAAAACATGCAATTATTTGAGCATAATTACACGGTTCCATTGGCAATAGTTATTAGTATTTCTAGATCTAAGGATAGTTGCCTCTTTTTAATGGGAATCCTTACTTTATCATATACAGTTTTAACCATTCGGTAGGAAAAAAACATTTTTAGTAATCCAATAAAACTACATTTGATTGACCAGATAAAAATCAAGACATGATATATTTTATCCTATCCCATGTTTGGTAGTGGTCTAGGATAAGATAAGGTCAGATATAGACTGAATATAAACCGGATAAAAATATCTAAGGGAGAATGGGATAGATCCAGATAGGATTTTTATTACCTATTTTTTAGAAATCTTATGCTCCACTCACCATCATCTTCATCTCCACACCCTGCACGCCTTCACTCATGGGACCTGCAAAGTAATTCAATGTATTGAGATTGCGAATGATTGATTTTATATTTGTAATTGAGTGCTGTGATTGAAGGGGTTATCAATAGGAAAGAAGTCGAGCCCAATTTGTTTTTATGAGGCTAGTTCTCTTTCTTCTATATAACTCGATATCAACGAAGAGAAACAATTCAACAAGGATAATGTTACATTAGACGATTGTACCTGGAAATTCAGCAATCTTTGGTTGTGTGTGCTTGCCGTTACAAACCACCACAGCCTCGAAAACATCCATGCCCGCCGCCTCCTCCCCACCGCGCGTCTGCCACTCCACGGCCCACAGGTCCCGCCTCCCCTCGGCAGCTTGCTCGACCCGAACCACTTCATGCCTGAACCGAATCAGCTCAACTAGTCCAAAATCCTCCGCAAAGCCGCCCAAGAACTGGAGCACCTCCTCATGACCTGGGAAGTTCCTCGGGTCCCCGCTTCTCTTCTTGAGAAACGGGTAGTCCGAGAAACCCATGTTTTGCCTTGGCTGGTTCGTTCGGAGCGATTGGTACATGCTGGAATGGACAACATCGCGGCCTGGATCCAGCCCCAGTGGGTCGGATTCAACCCGAGGGTCATACAGCCACATGCCGCCAATATCATTGCTTCTCTCGAACACCACCACTTGGTGCCCCTCACGGCGGAGCTCCCTCGCTGCAACAAGACCTGACATGCCGGCTCCGATCACTGCTGCCCTCACTTGCAGTTTTGCCATGGTTTGGAGACCCGGATACGGTTGGTTTCTGGGTCTGTACTTCAACTCGCTTTCTCTTATGGGAGAATTTTTCTTGCCTATGGCATTGGTAGGTAAACACTCTGGGAAAGGTCTAAACAAGTTTAATCATTGAAGAGCTAAATCAAAGTTCTGCGCGTTAAGCCAGTCCATCCACTCATCACACTCATCATCCAAGCTTATTCTAACATATAAAGACAAATTAAAGACAGGTAGATGGAAGGCGTCGACCATCTGTCGGCACCAAGAAAGAATTTGTTGGGCTTCGGAATGGACAAAGTTGGTCGGGCCCAATTAGGGAGAATTGCCAAAAAAGTCTTAAACCTTTTTTTTTACCGATTCAATCCTAAACCTTTTGTGATTGTGTCAATTTAGTCCATCCAGCCAAATTTGGCCAACCGGAGCTGACATGGACACTGGCCGGCGCCAGTAATAATATTTTAATAATAATTTTATTATTTTCAAATTTTTTATTGTTTTTTTAATTTTATGTTTTTTTTTCTTTTTCTTTTTTGTCTCTTCCTCCCCTCCCCCTGTAGGCGGCAATGGCCAGCCAGCTCCAACGAGGCTGCTGGCCCCCCAAGTCCGGGTGAGGCCGTCGGGCGCCGCGACCCTCACCCAGACCTAGGGGAGGCCTAGGGGTCGCGGCGAGGCTGGCCTCTCTTAGATCTGGATGAAGCCACCTTGCCCAGGTCTAGACAAAGTCACCTCGCCCAGGTCTGGGCAAGGCCGCCGGGGGCCGCGACCTTTACCGACAACCTCGCCTAGACCTGGGCGAGGCCGCCGGCAAGGGTGGTCGGTCTTATGGGGGCCGTGACCCTCGCTGGCTGCCAGCGAGGGCTTCGCGGCCCTCGCGCAGTGGCTGGTAAGCCTCGTCGAAGCTAGCCGGCCACTACCGCTGGCGGGGGAGGGGCAAGGGGGAAAGACAAAAAAAGAAAAGGAAAAAAAAATAAAAAATTAAAAAATAATAAAAATTCGAAAAATAATAAAAATATTATTAAAATATTATCAGCAGCGCCGGCTGGCGTCCACGTTAGCTCTGGCCGACCAAATTTGGCCGGATGGACTAAATTGCACAATCACAAAAGGTTTATGACTGAATTGGTAAAAAAAAAGGTTTATGACTGAATTTGCACAATTATGATAGGTTTAGGACTTTTTTGGCGATTCTCCCGGTCCAATCAATAAAGAACATTCAAACAATGGGCTGTAAAAGTAGCATACAACAAAATTGTCCGATGATACGACATCAAAAAACCGCTCGTGAAGGACATGATAAGAACGAAGGTGTTCTCGACACATTGGCATCAGTAAAAGTGTGGATAAGACGGAACGGTTATTATTATGGTGTCGAAGCCTCCAAAGTTATTTGAAATTGAAGCAGTAATTCCCCACGCACAATTATTTGAAAAGTTCCATTATAAATAATAAAAGAGGTGTTGATGTCAAGGACCTTATGCCAAATCGACAATCAAAAACACCTCATTTTATCTTGTTATTGTACATACTTTCCAATCACAATTTTACTTTATCGCATTTAGTTTTCTCCTATTTCCTGTTTCATTTCATATGCCCATAGTATAGAAACAAATGGTTTCCTTTTAAAATGACACAAAACCCATATCAAATAATAAATCCGAAATTCTGTCTTTTTGATGGAGGATATTTGTCAAGTAAGTCAATTTCCTGACAAACATTGTCATTTAATGATAAATGTGGAATCGATGCCCGGACAGTAAGGAAATGTTATGCATGTAACCTATGAGGTAGAAACAAAATCAAAAAACTTCCTAATTTGAATGAATTTGAAAGAAATTGTATTGAGCAGTAATCCTTTCATTCAGAGAGGGGAGGGGATCACCGCTCATCAAGGGGTGCCACTCACTGAACTCTCGTCTGGTTCTTAGCCAACCTTTAGGCTGGGCGAATGACCAACTTAAATGGTGAGAAATAGACCTAAGTCAGGTGTGGCAGAATCCAAGCAAACTCGCACCCATTTCGGCCATTGATTGGTGCACATTGTGTACACTCAAATTTGTAAATCTTGAGGAGCTACCTTCATGCGCCGTTTTTGGAAGTCTTATTATATCTGAAATGACTTTTGACAACGATAACGTATATCCCCTTGTTTGTTACAAACTTCGTGTAAATGGTGCATGCATACACTGGCAATCTTCATAAGTATGCAACCATGTCATCAATCGAAGCGGTGTATAAAAATTGACCAAACATGAACGATTTAGGAAAGTAACCACCTGCCTCTTACTTGACGAACAAATTATATATATATAAAGAGTATATAAACCCTAATTCGGTATGCTTTAACACTCTCTCTTGTGAGCAAGGCGGATAAAGAAGATGCATGGAATTTGATATACATGGGAAAGCATATGCAAAATAAACTGGGCAAAAGCATCAAGTTTGACATAAGCATAACTGAGTAAAATATAGTGTTGATATAAGTAGAATTTGGTTATATCAAGCTGTGATGTCCACTTCAATCAGGCAATAACAAATAAAAGTAGAGAGATAATGAACAATGCACTCCACGTTTTATAATGGCTCGGCTTGATGGAAGCCCTACATCCACTTTCCTAGACTAATAGCCAATTGGCTATATTCCACTAATAATTTTTGAGTAGTTACAATAGAATGTTTTGCTTATACTCGAGCATTGCTCCTTGAAGTAATAGATCTCACTTTAAGACACCTAAGCACAATATATGACATTGTTAACACTTCTCAAAAGATTACAATGTCATCTCTCTTGAAAGGCAGTATAAAATTTAAAAAATTCTTTTATTTTGGATTTTTGAACTCTTGCTAGTAAGGCTCCATTTGGTAATGCTCCAATTTCTTTGTTTTTCTGTTCTTTTATTCCCTGGAATAGAAAAAGAATAGAAATTTGTTTGGTAATGCCAACTGATTTTTCTATTCTTGGGAATGGAAATGAGAAGTAGAAAAAAGTAGCTTCTTATTCTTGGGAACAATTTCTAGAAACTATTTCTTAGGACTACTCACCGCCTACAGCACGCCGCCACCCGCCCATTGCCGCTCACCACCTGTTGCCACCATCACCGGTCGCCGATCGCCGACCGCTGCTGCTGCCAGTCGCCGGCTGCCCCCTGCCCGTCGACCGCAGGTCGTCAGTCGCCGGCTACCCCCACCTGCTCGTTAGTCACCAACCGCCAACCGCCACCACCCGCTCACCACCAGCTGACTGCCAGTCGTCGGCCTTCGCTCGGCGTGACTGGAGGGGACCGCCAACCAATGATTGGCGGCGGCGACAACATTGGTAATAAATGGGATTTAGTTGATTTGCCTCTTGGCTAGTCTGCTATTGGTAATAAATGGGTATATAAGATTAAAACCAAGGTAGATGGTATTGTGGATCACTATAAAGCTCGGCTAGTAACAAAAGGCTTTACTTAGAGTGAGGCATTGATTATGATGAAACATTTACTCTTGTTCCTCATCTTACTTCTATTCGTGGTCTTCTTGCTATTACTACTATTAAAAATGCATTCATTAATGATGATCTCATAAAGGACACTTATATGGTACCTCCTCTTGGAAACACTCATTCATCTACTAAAATGTGTCTATTATGTCGAGCCTTATATGGATTGAGCAAGCTCCTCATGCATGATACTCCAAGTTTAGCTCAACTATGGACTCTCTTGGTTTTAAATCCATTTCTTATGACCATGCTCTCTTTGTTCGATGCACACATCTTGGATATATTATGGTGCTTTTCTATGTGAATGATATGGTTATTCCTAGTGATGATTAGATCGGCATTACCAAACACCAACGGTATCTTAGTAAAAAATTCATAATGAAAGATTTTGGGAGACTCAGCTATTTTCTCAACTTAGAGGTTGCATTCGATGCTTCTAGTTATGATCTCTCGCTAGCAAAATATGCCATTTGTTGCGGAAAGGGCGAGCGATCGAACAATAAAATAAACAGAATAAAGAAAATAAATCGAACACCAGATTTACGTGGTTCGGTCATAGAAACCTATGTCCACAGGGAGAACAACGATGAATTCCACTACAGAACAAGCGATCCAATGGAGATTACACACTCGAGTCACTCAAACACTCATAGTATTTCCCAAACCTCAATTACACCAAGTAACTCACGCAGTGTTTAGCCCAACAATTCCTCATGAAATAATCTCTTAATCTCACAAAGGAATTATACACGAATTCTTACCACAAGAATTTAATCGGCTACAAACACTTAAATTTTCTTGACGTAATTTCTTGAACGAAATCAACGGAGAAAACTCTTCCTAAGCACTCAATAATGAATCGGCGCTTCAAGACCTCTTGGATTAACAACGGCCCCTTTCTTCTCCACATAGGGTCATATATATATAGTGGACTTGAGGACTTTCCAATTCTTGAAAGTCATTCCTACGTGGAGTAAGAAAGAATACATAAAAATATAAAATTAAGAAACCCACACCTACTAGGATTATGAAACAAATCAAACTCTTGCTTTGGGCTCAAACTCGAGACATATTTTCAACAATCTCCACATTGGCTCGACGTTTGAGCCAAGTGACAATCGCTTCAAAATTCAAACTTTGCTGCTTCTCTCCCATAGCCCCCGATGGTCTTAACTGCCACAGATATCTTTCAAGTCCAAGTCCCGCTTAAATTTCGCCATAATCAAGGACCTTATAAGAACACCAACTCCACATGCACCTTTAACTACTACACAAGGATTTCTCAACACAATCTCCTTAACCACAGATAAAGCAAAATCATTGTCACATTCATATCTGTCAAGAAATCAAATATGTTTCTTTTCAATATCAGCAGTCACAGTAACTATTGGCTTACAAACTTCACATCGTTACAAGCACCATCTGTGTTGATTACCACATTAGTACCCACTACCTCAGGAGTTTTTGGTTGCAACTCTATCTCAAGCTGAACACCATTTAAATCCATATAAGCACTGCTATTACCACTCTTAACTAGAAGTACTGGAGACTCGTCTACTAATAACATGTGAATTTAACTCCAAGTACCACAACCGATAACCTCGCTCACCTTGTGCATAGCCTAGGAATATGCACTTTCTTGCCTTTTAATTAAACTTACCATCACTCACTCGAACATAACACGGACAACCAAATATTCTAAGAATAGAATAATCAGCAATGTTACCTAACCACACTTCTTCGGGAGTCCGATGTTTAATTGCAGTCGATGTGGATCTATTCATTAGATAACTCGCCATACTAAGCACATCCATTAGGAATCTCCTAACCATACCAGCACTAGAAATCATTTTGTGGGCCATCTCTAGTAATTTTCTGCTCAACAATTCTGCAACATGTTATGGTTCATTGGCAATAGTGCGGTGTTTCACTATGCCTTCTTTCATGCAAAATTTATTTAACAGCTTTGAGCAAAACTCCATACTACTGTTAATCTGCACCTACTTGATCATCTTACCAGTCTCCTTTTCGACCAAAGCTCTCAATTGCATGATCCTGACAATATCATCAAACTTATACCTAAGCACAAACACTCACGTTTTCATTGAGTAGTCATCAATAACTATTAAAATATATCTGGCACTCTTCCTAAAAGGAAACCGCGACAACCTGTAAGCATTCAAGTGAAGTAACTCTGCAATTTCCATGGTTTCTTTGATTATCGTACTAAACTGCACTTTCCACCATTGATCTAAATCACAGTACCTACATACATTCAGTTCATTAGCAACATAACCACATAGCATATTTTTTTCACTTAAAACCATTAGGTTTCTCTCGTCAATGTGCCCCAAATGCATATGCCACAATTCGGACTCTCGAACAAATGCATCTGACATCTCTGCAACAAAATCTGTCATTGTCTCACCTTGAAGCTCATACAAGCTATTGTGCTTGATTCCTTTCATTATCACTAAAGCACCTCAATCAACTTTCAGAACTCCACATTCTGAAATATACCGACACCCAACTGAATCAAAGGCACTTAAGGAAATTAAGTTCTTCTTCAATTCTAGAACATGCCTCATTCTAGTCATTGTCCTCACAATACCATCATGCATTATGATTCTAATCACCAACACCTACAACATCGCATTCAGCATTGTTCCCCAACTGCACTTTACTACCATCCGTGCACTGATAAGTAGTAAACCAATTTTTATTTAGTGTAGCATGAAAAGAACAACCAAAATCCATAATACATCCATCAAATAATGAATAATCAGTAACAGACAAAACATAATCGGCATTATCCGAATTACCAAAAGTTATAGCTGCAACATCATCTACAATATCAACTAAAATTTTCTTACCATTCTCGTTCTTCAGCTTAAGGCAATTTCTTCGAAGATACCCTATCTTGCCACAGTTCCAACAGACAGCACCACTAATCCTAGACTGGCTACATCTATTCATGTTCCTACTACCACGTGTACTAATTCTTCTTCTGTTTTCACCTACTAAAGCAGTAGATACAGGTTCACCAGATTCTCTTTTACGAATATCCTCACTTAGAATTAAATCTCGAACCCCATCAAACGTTAAGCTTGTTAACTCAGAGGAATTACATACAGTAGTAATAGTAGTATTCCAACTATCGGGCAATGAGGATAACAGAATCAAAGCACATACCTCATCCACAAAATCAATATCAACCGAACTCAATTGACTAACGATCACATTAAATTCATTGATATAATTTGCAACTGACACACATTCGCTCATCTTCAAGTTAAACAGACGATGCATCAAATAGACCTTATTGATTGTAGAGGGCTTCTCGTACATATCCAATAGGGCTTTCATCAAACCCGTAGTGGTATTCTCCTTCACGATGCTAAACGCAATGTTACGAGCCAACATTAGCCAAATAACACCCATAGCTCGTCATCTAGCAAATCTCAATTAGCTTTCACTATCGGCTTTAGCTTCTCACCCAATAGGGGTGCATGCAATTTCATTTAATAGAGATAATTTTCAATCTACATCTTTTAGAAACCGAAATTATTCCCATCAAATATGTCGATTCTCACTTTTACTTCTTTTGTCACCATCGATTCTCTTTAGTTCAGCCAAGCCTAGCTCTGACACCAATTGTTGCAAAAAGGGTGAGCAATCAAACAATAAAATAGACAAAATAAAGAAAATAAATCGGATATCAGATTTACATGGTTCGATCATAGAGACCTACGTCCACGGGGAGAGCAGCGACGAATTCTACTATAGAACAAGTGATACAACAAAGATTATATACTCGAGTCACTCAAACACTCACAATATTTCCCAAGCCCCAATTACACCAAGTAATTCACGCAGTGTTTAGCCCCACAATTCCTCGTGAAATAATCTCTTAATCTAACAAAGAAATTATACACAAATTCTTACCACAAGAATTTAATAGGCTACAAACAATTGAATCTTCTTGACGTAGTTGCTTGAACGAAATCAACGGAGAAAACTTCTCCCAAGCACTCGATGACAAATCAGCACTTCAAGACCTCTTGCATCAATAACAACCCCTTTCTTCTTCACATATGGCCGTATATATATAGTGGACTTGAGGATTTTCTAATTCTTGAAAGTCACTCTTACATGGAGTAGGAAAGAATACATAAAGATATAAATTAAGAAACTCACACCTACTTGGATTAGGAAACAAATCAAACTCTTGCTTTGGGCTCAAATTCGAAACATATTTTCAACACCACTAATCTTATTTCTCTAGCTGGGCTCATTGACAACAAGATTGCCTCTACTCCCATTGAGTCGAATGCAAAATTCAATGACAATGATGGAACCCTTCTTTTGAATCCTACACTTTATCGTAGTTGGCTAGCAGCCTTATATATCTCATTGTTACCCATCCCGACATTACTTATGTAGTTCACATTGTTAGTCAATACATGACCACACCTCGTATGACTTATTTTGTTGTAGTTCTTTGAATTCTTCACTATGTCAAGGGTATATTGTTTCATGGCCTTTATTTTTCTACTCATTCTACTTTAGAGTTAACAGCTTATTCTGATGCTAATTGGGCTTGTAACCCTCAAGATCATGGCTTCACTAGGGATTATTGTTTCTTTTTGGGTAATTCACTTATTTCATAGCGTACCAAGAAACAAACCATTGTCACTCATTCTAGTACAAAAGCAAAATATCAAGTTATTGCTAATATAACATCGGAGTTATTATGGTTGCAGAGGCTACTAGAAGATATGGGAGTGCATCATTATAGCATGATAGTTATTCATTACGACAATCCGAGCACTGTCCAAATTGCACATAAAGATGTTTTTCATAAACCACTAAGCACATTGAAATAGATTGTCATTTCATTCGATATCATGTTATTCATGGCACAATTCAAATTGTCTCTTTTTCCTCTATTGAACAGATTGTCGATATCTTCACCAAGACACATCCACCTGGGCGTTTTCCAAATCTATTTTCCAAACTCAAGTTGACATCTTTCAAATCATCTTGAGTTTGAGAGGGATGGTAGATATATGTTTAGATCATTCATGATATTATGATAATATTATGGATATCTACAATAATCTGGATATCTTGACAATATCAATAATATTCTAGAGATTTTGATAATATTCTGGGTATTGCAATATTCTGAAATCTCTATGATTGATTGTATAATATTTTGTTATTATAGATAGTCAACTTGTAAAGCATATAAATATGCTCATATTTTTCTCATTATAATATATTGAATCATATAAAAAATTCCTCAATTCTATTTTCTATTTTATATTTCAACTGAAGTAATCTCTTTCATTCGGAGAGGGGAGAGGATAACTGCTCATAAAATGCTGCCACTCTTCGGACTACTTGATATCATATGTTTCAATACAGCAAGATCTCGTCAGTTTCTTAACCCACCTTAGGCTGGGCAATGACGAATTAAAATGATGAGAAATAGACCTAAGCCAGGTGCGACAGAATTCAAGCAAACTAGCCCCCATTTCGACCGTAGATTGATGCACATTGGATACACTTAGATATGTAAATCTTGAGGTGCTGCGCTCGTGCCCCCTTTTCTGAAAACTCATTCTATTTGAAACGACTTTTCACAACGATAAGATACTTACTCTTCTTTGTTAAGAACTTTATGCACCACCAGTAACCTTCATAAGGATTCCATCACGTCCTTAATCAAAATGGTGTATAAAAATTGACCCAAACATGAACAATTTAAGAAAGTATTCACCTGCCTCTTATTTGATGAACAAATTTCATATATAAAGATTATATAAAAGTTTATGTAGTGTACTTTAACACTCCGTCACATGCAAAGAGGATCAGACAAATGTGTGGAATTTGACAAATGGGTAAATTGGGCAAAACCGAACTGCAATACCATGTTAGAAAATTCAATTCAAAAGTTTAAACTTATAAGTAAAAGAAGATGATGTGTATATAAAAAGCATATAAGCCCCATAAACTAACATTATGACATGCTCAAACACGGATGCAGTCCCTCACACCGCCTCTACACTACCACTTCTCTCTAAGAATCATGCCGCCACCTTCGTCTCCTCCATCAACAATGGCAACCTAGCAGATCCAATCTCTGCTGATGTCCGAATCTTGAAGAAGCTCCGCTCTTCTATTAATCAAATTCGGGTCAAATTTCTTTTGTATAACGAGTAATTTTCAGTACTTAATTGAGTTGAGAGGGAGTTTAAAAATATTTTAATCACTGGCGAGATAATTTATGTTATTCTGTTGTGTGCTTGTGAAATCGATTCACCATAATGCTTTTCTTCCTTCCTGAGCGTTTATAATATTTTACAGGCTAGTTGGACCTGTGGTGTAGTGTGTGGAATCTTACGGAGGTCACTATCTATTTTAGATTTTCAGTTTTAGAAATAAAATAATTGGTATTGCCTGGAAATGATCCATCAATTAAGTTGGTAATATCCTTGATAAGATTCTTATATTTATGTAACTAATTCCTTTCATTAAAATAGGAGATTTGTTAGTTATCATTTGAAGATATCGTTTTTTATTATTAATGATGGTTAACGTTCCTTTTTCCTTTTTCTAAATTGATAAGAGAAAAGGGTGTTTTGGTGATATGAAAAGTGGATACCGAATTTGAAATTTCATTTTTGGACAGTATATTTAATTAAAAAAATAAGTTGAAGCTTCAATTAACTAAATTTGATCTTAACTAATAATTGATAATTGAAATATTGAGTATGATTTTCCTATCAAAATTTTTTATAGCTTTGGGTGTCATCTTATCGATCCCTCTTGTGATTTATTTCAAATGATAAATGATAGGAAATTTCAAGAGTCACAATGATAAATCAAGCTTATAGAGTTTTAAAGTAAAACAAAAAACAAAAATCAAGACATATCATTAGAACATGGTTGGCAAATATAATCATAGGCTCATCATTCAAAAAGAGATCTGTGACTACATCCAACCGAAATGATTAATGGCAGTTAACCAAATCACACAACATCATCAGTAATAAACACACACCAAGATCTTCATTTATAGTTATGGCTTTGCCTTTTGAGGTTGTGTTCCTAAGTTTGGTGTCTCCAACACCATCACCATATGGAGACAATATAAACATGTTGAACAAGTTCAGATCTACAACCTATGAGAGCAAACTCTGTAGCCAACGTGAAATGCCAAAACTTTTAACTAAAACACGTTGAACGAGTATATATTTGACATCAAAACTACTGTAAACACTATTTAAACTAGAGATAGAGTACTTATTCAATAAATTCCAAAATCTAGATTGGATCAAAGAAAAAATCTCCCAGATTTAAGATTGGGAGTGCAAAGTTCTAAATCTAAAACTAGACCATGAGAGTAAAGAAAGAAACAAAAGAAAATAAGAGGAAAAGCAACTAGGAGATGAGGGTGAGATCTAGGTCAAACCCCTCCCCTTTAGAAATGGAAAAGACAAAGAAAGGTTCAGAGAGGAGAGAGAGAGGGTAGGGGGAGGAAAGGTTTTTGCTCTTGTTACTTAGACCACTTAACCGAATTTGTTTAGGCATTGTCATATTCATGTGATCTGCTTTAGACTATTAAGTTGTGTTTCACCAGAGTTCGACTTTGCAATGAAATACATTTTATGAAAAGTTATTTTTCGGTTTTTTTTTAAAAGATAGGTTATGTGACAATTCCAAACAAGAAATTTCATAGATTGACAAGTGAATTTATAACTTCACTTTCAAATCGAACTGAACATACACAAGTTGTGCTAAATTTAATCGATGACAAGACAATCGGGATATGTAGCAAAGATACACATCGAAATTTAATTGATGGTATGAATTTGGGAACTATGACGATAATGCAGGAACAGAAAGGTAATTAAAAGATAGTGCGGATTTTAATTGTTTATGACATTACTACTTGAGAGCGTTGTTATGTAGTTTTAGCGATGCTTTCCTATCTCAATTTATGTACAGTCAGATAAGCATCAAAGGGTAACAAATGCCCCATTCAAATCAATCTCTTTGTTTTTCTATTTTAAGTCGTCTCTTTCTAGCGGCTACATGAGTGCCGAATGATGTTCAGGATCAATTCAAGGAATTTGCTTGCCAAATCCTTCTTCTTGCATCCACTTGTCACCATCCCAAGTGTCTCGCCAATTTTCATCAGAAGATTGCACGAATTTCAACAACTCGAGTCCAATAAGGGCCATCTTCTCTCTATATCGTTCCAAGGATGGAAGTCCCACTTGATCCACGAGCCACTTCTCATACTCACACTATCAAACACATGACAGAAGATCAGCTCCTTCGTATGGGAAACAAAAGATTAAAGTAGCCTCATTTTATCGTTGATAGAGATTATCTCAGCCAATATAGTTCAACAAAAAGTTTGAGGGTCATGCTACTATTTAACTCTATTATGGATTTTGCCTACTGTTCCCCAGAAAATATTATATGAGTATAATATATGTGTTAAACTGAATCTAGATTATTAAAGATGGTCGGTCTCATGGTCCAATTTAAATTTACTACGTGTACTAGGTTCATGCAAAATTTACTCATTGTTTAGACTATAATTTCTATATCTAAAAAGATAAGTTCAACCGGAAAACAAACAAGTCCATTGCCGGCATAGGAAATAATTGCACACTCGATGTTGGATAATTGACATATGGAAGAACTCACTTATAAAATTAATTTCAAACTCACATGCCATTCATCTTGTGGTGAATGTATGAGTTTCTTGTTGCACTGACGGTGAACTAATAATAATCCACAAAACATTTTATCTTTTTAATTTTTTTAGGCGTCCAATTTGTTGAATATGTATAGCAAAATGAACTGAGGAATGACAAATCAGTTCCAACCTTTCCAATTTCAAGCCTGTGAGTGTGATGCTTGGGCCATCCAAGCTCTTCGATGCGCTGGTAATGTTCTTGAACAGAAGACATCATCTCTTCTTCACTTGGCAACACCACTTCTCCGGATAAAACCTTGGCCACCCACTTCGACTGTAACTCGCTAGGTTGTGCCGGCAAAGCCTAATCATGGCCGAGATCAATCGAGAGAATGTGAAAATAAGGAATTAAACTGAAAAATTAGTGAACTGGAATCCACGCGAGTACATTAATTGCTGCCACAATTCTAAACTCATGCTTTCATGAAGTGTATAGACCATAAGTAAGGCATAAAACATCCAAAATTGAAGTGTTCTCTTTCCCATTTTCTTTCTTTGCATTTTCACCTACTGTGAACGATTAATTCCAACATCTTTCAACTTAAACATCAGTTAATGAGGAAGCGGTTCTCTAATTGCTAGAGAAAAAAGTTGTTTGTTTGGCTCAAAACATGTACTGAGTGTTACCTTTTGCTATTATACTTCAGCTGACTTTAATCTTGCAAAAGCTTAACCTCTAGTTAGTCTACAAGATGGGAGGGAAAAAAAACAAATTTTATGAAAAAATTTACCAGATAGGGTATGCAAATGAAAGAGAGCCGAGGTGCTAGGCTTGGTGGGAAAACATGTTTATATAAAGGCCCCACTCGGTTGTTATCCACGCTTATAAGTCCCTTCGTCTTCAGAAATGGGAAATGGTAACTGTATCTGCAACATTTGTATCAAGCATGATATATTTATATCATCAATATTAAATTACCTGCAGAATTTTGAAAAATAAATGCTTAAGTAACTGCAGAAAACTATAAGTTTTTTTGTACCCAGTGCAATGGATGATAACATCTGCATATATAGATGATCCATCTTGAAATCTATTCAAAAGACAAAACAAGATTAATATTTTACCATTTTCATCTAAACGTCTTCATAGCATTTTTGAAAAATATTTTTCAGGAAATCATTTTTCAAAAGAAAACGTTTGAAAAAAAAGATTAATATTTTACAAAAATGGAAGAACATAAATTTATATCTTTTAAGGCATAATATTTCGTTTGTAAAGATTTTTTTCATCTAAACTTAGTTGCAATTAGTGGCAATTAGAAAAGAGGGATAATATAAAATGTAAAGTACCATGGGATGTTGGATGACCCCAGCCAGCTTTCCTCTTTTCACAAGTTGGGGATTCGTCTCTCTTGAGGCTTGATGAAGTTCTCTGGCAAAAGGTAAGAGGCCTTTGCTTATGTCCCTTGCGCTAACCTCTCTTCCTATTATCAACACAATCTGTCGTGCAAAATAGTGAAAAACATCCATACATGAACATAATAATAGTGAGCTATATGTTGGAGGTATAGTTATTGTAAGTCATGGAAAGAGATTACGATGTGATCCATGACTAACGTCCCATTGAACTCCAAAGATCACCACAGGTTTTTTAAAGACTCGACCCATGTATAAGGCCGAAGTAGGAAAGCCCCAAATAGATGTTTGTTTTAAGGACGAGTAAGCCCTTGGCCAACCCAACGAAGGCTAGGAGTAATCCTTGGGCTGAGAAAATCTCGACAAAGTATACTCCTCATTTGGTTCTAGCTAGAACTAGGGGTGTGCAACCGGACCGGGTTTACCTGGGACCCGGATAATGTTTTTGAGTTTCTTTGTCTTCGGAGAAATGTTAAAAAAAGAAAGATTCTCTCTTAATTAAGTTAAGAGAAAATTGTTTTGAAAGAATTGTTAAAAAAAACTGTTTTCATGAATTATTTTTCTTTTTAATGGTCCCACTTTCAACTATTACTATAATCGCAGGACAAATGCTACTAACTATTATAGCATTAATTCTCAGTCCAACCCAAGAAATATGTCATCTTAATAAGAGCTCCGTCGCATACACATAAGTAAGCACATTAGGTCATATTATAAGTATTTGTGGAAATGAAACTAATATTATATCCATATTTGTTGCTAATGCTTATGAATTCTTAGGATTTTTGCTCTGTCTTATAATGTTAGGAAAATTACGTTGTTGTTTTTTCGCTAATTAATGTAAAATTCGAAGCCGTATAGAATATTGAACGGTTGTAAAATAGGTTCCAATGAAAACAGGGTTGACCATTTTTGGTTCTAGCTCCAATAAAGAACAGTGAAGGGGGCAATAAAAAATTGCATCACACGTCAAGTGAAGGGGCAAGAAAAAATTGCATCACACGTCAAGTGAGGAGAGTATCTTTGGACGATAAATGCCGATATGGACAAGAATGTTAGTGCTTTACGTGATAGAGCTTGCAACACCTCTCTAACCATGAGAGAGTACTAGTGATGATGATTAACGCTTAGTACCCCTTTACAGGCTTGGTTTACATAAACCATTAGACTGTTGGATATAATCCAAGAAATTTCATAAGTCAATTCAAAATCATGCTCTCAGAAAATAAAAAAGGCATATCAGCCATACCTTATCTTTATATGGCTCGGGAACTCGATAATTATGACTGTGTAGTTGTTCTCTTGGCCATGTTGATCTCCCTGCGAAAAGGATTTTTCTGGTGAGAAAGTAAATGAAGAAGAAAGAAGAGACTTCACAGTTGTATACTACACAAATATTTATAGTAGAAGGAAGGAAACATTCCAAAGGAGCATATGCTTCGAGATTAGGTATTTTACTTTCCATAACGCCATGCGGCATTCTAAGTTGATTATTTAAAAATTCAAGTCCACCTGTTTGCCAACTCAATTTCAAATTAAGCAAATCAGTTAACGAACGAATTCATTCCTAAGGGGCCTCGAAGAAAGTGGGAAAAGTTTGGGTCGCTGTCTTTCAATATGTAGTTGAGGACAAGAGAAAAAGGATCGGATCTCACCTTAGATATCAATCTAAGGGAGACTGGTGCTGACTGCCGCCGCTCAGCGGTTCTCAAACACTAAATGTTATGAATTCCATGTAAATATGAATTCCACGTGAATTTACATGATTTAATAACGAAGATAAAATAAGTCCACATATACTGGATGCACACAAAATTTATTCTATGTACATGGAAAAAGGCCCAGCGGTGGTATTACTTAGTCGTTTAATATTCTCTTAGGCTTTATGCCTCCTTTTGTAACACCAACAAAATTAATTACCGATTATAATCGATATAAAATAAGATATTGTAATATTTACAACAATGTTTGTTTAGCAATTGATTAAGCAAAACATGCAATTATTTGAACATAATTACACGGTTCTGTTGGCAATAGTTATTAATGTTTCTAGATCTAAGGATAGTTGAAAAAAACTTTTGTAGTAATCCAATAAGGCTACATTTGGTCGACCGGATAAAAATCAGGATATGATATATTTTATCCCATCCCATGTTTGGTAGCAATCTAATATAAGATAAGGTCGGATATAGACCAAATATAAACCGGATAAAAAAATCTAAGGGAGAATGGGATAGACCTAAATAGGATTTTTATTGCCTATTTTTCTAGAAACCTTACGCTCCACTCCCCGTCATCTTCATCTCCACACCCTGCATGCCTTCACCAAAAAAATTTCTCGGCTTCTTTTCCTTCACCAGCTCCCTCGACAACCACATCCTCGACGTTGGCTATGGAGTCAGTGGCCCCATATGTACCATCGCCACCCACTCCTGCCATCACCACCGCCACTCAACTTCAAGACGTGGTTCGTGATTCTCTCCATCCCCACCATTGCCGCCGCCAAACCCTTCTCCTATGATCTCTCACCCTGCCTCCACCACGCAACCGCCATGTCGCAGCCGCCGCCCTCCACTTCTTCTCCTCCCTCAAACCCTTCTCCCCCAAGTGACCCTTCGACCACCTCTTGATTGACAACTTCAACACCAAGCAAATTTGGTAGCAAATTGATCTTCAATCACAGCCGTTCTTGTAAAGCTTGCAGCATGAATTGAGGTTGCTCGAGAAGAACCGGATGAAATTTCGAATCTTTTTGAGTGTGGTAGGGCTTCAAAGGAGAAAAGGGAGGGTTTTGGAGGAGGTGAGGATGTCATGAAGAGCGAACGTGGTGGCGAAATTGATGATTTGGGCAACGTTTAAAATATCTGATTTCAAATCCGTAGTTCACAAAACAGTGGATGGAATATGAAGAAATCTCAGGATTTCTTATCATATCTTATTCAGTCCTATTCCATTCAAAATCAAGATGACTAAACGCACTCCAAGAGTTTCCACACTCATGGGACCCGCAAAGTAATTCAATGTATTGAGATTGCAAAGAATTGATTTTATATTTGTAATTGAGTGCTGTGATTGAAGGGGTTATCAATAGGAAAGAAGTCAAGCCCAATTTGTTTTTATGAGGCTAGTTCTCTTTCTTCTATATAACACGATACCAACGAAGAGAAACAATTCAACAAGGATAATGTTACATTAGACGATTGTACCTGGAAATTCAGCAATCTTTGGTTGGGTGTGCTTGCCGTTACAAACCACCACAGCCTCGAAAACATCCATGCCCGCCGCCTCCTCCCCACCGCGCGTCTGCCACTCCACGGCCCACAGGTCCCGCCTCCCCTCGACAGCTTGCTCGACCCGAACCACTTCATGCCTGAACCGAATCAGCTCAACTAGTCCAAAATCCTCCGCAAAGCCGCGCAAGAACTGGAGCACCTCCTCGTGACCTGGAAAGTTCCTCGGGTCTCCGCTTCCCTTCTTGAGAAACGGGTAGTCCGAGAAACCCATGTTTTGCCTTGGCAGGTTCGTTCGGAGCGATTGGTACATGCTGGCATGGACAACATCGCGGCCTGGATCCAGCCCCAGTGGATCGGATTCAACCCGAGGGTCATACAGCCACGTGCCGCCAACATCATTGCTTCTCTCGAACACCACCACTTGGTGCCCCTCACGGCGGAGCTCCCTCGCTGCAACAAGACCTGACATGCCGGCTCCGATCACCGCTGCCCTCACTTGCAGTTTTGCCATGGTTTTGAGACCCGGATACGGTTGGTTTCTGGGTCTGTACTTCAACTCGCTTTCTCTTATAGGAGAATTTTTCTTGCCTATGGCATTGGTAGGTAAACACTCTGGGAAAGGTCTAAACAAGTTTAATCATTGAAGAGCTAAATCAAAGTTCTGCACGTTAAGCCAGTCCATCCACTCATCACACTCATCATCCTAGCTTATTATAACATATGAAGACAAATTAAAGACAGGTAGATGGAAGGCGTCGACCATCTGTCGGCACCAAGAAAGAACTTGTTGGGCTTCGGAAATGGACAAAGTTGGTCGGGCCCAATCAATAGAGAACATTCAAACAATGGGCCGTAAAAGTAGCAGACGACAAAATTGTCGGAGGACGCGACGTCAAAAAACCGCTCGTGAAGGGCATGATAAAAACGAAGGTGTTCTCGACGCATTGGCATCAGTAAAAGTGTGGATAAGACAGAACGGTTATTATTATGGCGTCAAAGCCTCCGAAGTTTTTTGAAATTGAAGCAGTAATTGCCCAAGAGCAATTATTTGAAAAGTTCCATTATAAATAGTAAAAAGGTGTAGATGTCAAGTACCTTATGTCAAATCAACAATCGAGAATACCTCGTTTTATTTTGTTATTGCACGTACTTTCCAATCACAATTTTACTTTATCGCATTTAGTTTTCTCCTATTTCCTATTTCATTTCATATGCCCATAGTACATAAACAAATGATTTCCTTTCTAAAATGACACAAAACCCATATCAAACAACACAAAATCCATATCAAATAATAAATCCGAAACTCTACATTTTCGGTGGAGGATTTGTCAAGTAAGTCAATTTCCTAACAAACACTGTCATTTAATGATAAATGTGTATTCAATGCCCGGACAGTAAGGAAATGCTATGCATGCGACCTATGAGGTAGAAAGAAAATCAAAGAACTTCCTAATTTGAATGAATTTGAAGGAAATTGTACTGAGCAGTAATCCTTTCATTCAGAGGGGGAGGAGATCACCGCTAATCAAGGGGTGCCACTCATTGAACTTTCGTCAGGTTCTCAGCCTAAAGGTCATCAAGGGGTGCCACTCACTGAACTCTCGTCAGGTTCTTAGCCAACCTTTAGACTGGGCGAATGACCAACTTAAATGGTGAGAAATAGACCTAAGTCAGGTGTGGCAGAATCCAAGCAAACTCGCACCCATTTCAGCCATTGATTGGTGCACATCGTGTACACTCAGATTCGTAAATCTTGAGGAGCTACCTTCATGCGCCTTTTTGGGAAGTCTTATTGTATCCGAAACAACTTTTGACAACGATAAGGTACATCCCCTTGTTTGTTACAAACTTCGTGTAAATGGTACACGCATACACCAACAATCTTCATAAGTATGCAATCACATCATCAATCGATGTGGTGTGTAAAAATTGACCAAACATGAACAATTTAGGAAAGTAACCACTTGCCTCTTATTTAACGAACAAATTAAATATATATAATAAACCTTGATTCGGTAAGTTTTAACACTCTCTCTCTCTCATGAGCAAGGCAGATAAAGAAGATGCATGGAATTTGATAAACATCGGAAAGCATATGCAAAATAAACTGGGCAAAAGCATCAAGTTTGACATAAGCATAACCTAGTAATATAGTATTGATATAAGTAGAATTTGGTTATATCAAGCAGTGTTGTACACTTCAATCAGGCAATAACAAATAAAAGTAGAAAGATAACGAACAATGTGCTCCAAGTTTTATAGTGGCTTGGCTTGATGGAAGCCCTACATCCACTTTCCGAGACTAACAACCAATTGGCTATATTCCACTATTAATTTTAGAGTAGTTCCAATAGAGTGTTTTACTTATACTCGAGCATTGCTCCTTGAAGTAATACATCTCACTTTAACACACCTAAGCACAATGTATGATATTATTAACACTTCTTAAAATATTACAATGTCATCTCTCTCAAAAGGTAGTATAAAATGTAAAACTTTCTTTTATTTTAGATTTTTGAACTCTTGCTGGTAATAGGCTCCGATTGTATCATACTTCATGGTTATATCAAACTACTTCTCATTAGGCACTTCGTGTGTGATGGTGATTTTGATCTTGTAGGTTATTCATCTTGGTACCTTCGAATCTTTATGAACTCCCAATTCCTTTAGACTTATTTACGTAGGTTCTGCCAATTATTTTGAATCTTTTCACTTAGCACAAAAAGTTTCTTTTATGCGAAGATTACCTGAAATACAAACAACTCGTACATATACCAAATTCGTCAAAAAATATGGATTGTTTTGTCAACTTCGAAATATATTAGGAGATCTTCTCAACAATATCTACATGAGTAAGCAATTGTGCTACTTGTGTTGTAGAAATGAAATAATAATAATAATAATAATAATAATAATAATAATAATAATAATAATGTATATAATGTGATTTTTTATATCAATCACAGAATTTTTCTTAAAATGATCAGCATAGTAATTAATTGCTCAACTGAATATAATAAATGATGATAATTTTCATATTTGAATGTAACTTTATTCATAATGAATTAAATAAGTATACTGTATTAGGAAATTATAATTGTTCAAATCTATATTACTTGGCGTAGATTAAATTATCATATCTTTAAATATCTCATCTCATTGATATCAATATTCTTAGAATAGTCAAAATTCAAAATTTTAATTGAAATCTAATTCCAATTATTTGAGATGTCCCACAAATGAATTTTATGATTTTACTAAAAAATTTGATAATGATCAAATAAAAAAGAAATAAAAAATTATTGCACTAAATAATGTAAAAGTGAGAGATTCGTTGGGTAATTGAATCAATGTAATACTAAATCTGCTCTCTCTCTCTCTCTCTCTCTCTCTCTCTCTCTCTACTTTTATTTTTTATTTTCTTTCCTTCTTTTCTGACACTCCCTCCTCTTACTGCGCATCATCTTCAACTTTGCGATCACTCAGCCAAAACTCCTCCGGTGCTCATCCGTCGCTGCCCACTGCCACCTGAACCTCAGACGGGGATTGTTAATCCTTGCTCGACCACCAGCTGCCACTGTCGTCTTCTTTCATTGGTTGGATTCGGTTTGCTTTTATACACATCGTGCATATATACACCAGTAATCTCCACAAGTATTCGATCACTCATCAATTAAAATGGTGTATCAAAGTTGACCAAAACATGAACCATCTGCCAAAGTAATCGCCTGCCGCTTCTTGTTCATTTGATTCAGACTCAAACCATATCACATTCGGTAAGGTTAAAATTAGTAATTGCACCCAACCATGTCGTTTGATGATGACATAATGCATGACAATCTCACTAAATTTTTGTGATGGAAACGACGATAATTCGAGTTTTTTTTATATGATAATCAGGATCGCTTTAATTCAAATCACACCTACTTTACTCATAAGTTACTCCGCGCTGTTGATTGCCTATAGTCCAAATCATGAGTAGATGAGAAGTAATTGCAGGTGAATATAATTGGAAGGTGTTCGAGCGAGATAAAGATTGTGAATTGTCTTGCTAAATGTATGCACATAATTTATAAATCAAAGGGTTGGTAATACGTAAATGCTTAGTAGGATAGGTCTACATATATTTATAATTGTATATACATTTGAAATGCAACCAATGCAATTTAAAAATTATGTATAATTAAATCGAAAATAATGTGGAAGAGAGGAATAGAGAATTTTTTGTATAATTCCATATATTCATTAGCGAGAATTACATCAACCTATTTATAAACTTTATGAGATGACTATTGAAGGTAACATATCCATCAAGGATATACACTATCAAATGAGAAATATACATAATATGAGAGATATTTATAATCGACTAGATCTCCTAATATTGCTAGCATTCCCTCAAACTCAAACGAAAGGAGAATTGAAACAAATCAACTTGAGTTTGAAAAAAATAATCCAAGCAATATCATAAAATCTTCGATTAAAATGACCCAACATATCCAAGGCTATGCAGCATGTGGTGGTGCATGTGATGACTCCAGCTTCCGTTGACAAAAATATTTCAATATGTTGATTCTCTAACAGTGGCAAATCTAGCGGTGGAGTTGGCTTCTCAAAATGAGAAGTGAAAAGTCAAGAATCGGAGGTATTGAAGCTGAGCAACATGCATCCTTTGCAGTCGACTTTGCTTTCGAGATAGTAACTTAAATGCAATTGATATGATCGGCATGGTGACAACAAATGGAATAAGCTAGGCCTTGCTAGGAAAAATTACGATGCGAAGACGCATCTTTTTGGCATTGAAAAACACATCTATGGAAAATAAAGCTTAACTTGGTGACACGTTATAGATGTCATAACACAACCACCATGGTGCTTACTCAAATGAGAATGATGTAGTTGGGTGAACATTGTCAAATGGGGATGGATATATTTGCTTGGGATGCATGAATGCACTATTGAGAATGATAAAACGAAAAAAGAAATAGAACTAGAAAATTTATGAGGTGGGAATTGCACCCGGTGCACTAGGATTATCTTAGGAAAGAAAGCTCTGATAAAAAGTTAAAAATAATTGGAAGAGAAGAATGGAAAATTTTCTGTACATTTCAATATATTCATAATGAGGATTACATCAGCTTATTTATAAGCTTCATAAACAAGGATATGCATTATTAAGTGGGATATATGCATAATCCTAAGAGATATTTGTAATTAAGTAGAAAACCTAATATTGCTGACACAGTTGGATGACTTTGTCGCACATCCAAATCAAACTCTCTGGCGCTCTCTTGACTCTCCTGTCTCTAGTGTTCCGATTGATGTTCAGGATCAATTCGATGACCTTGTTTGCCAAATCCTTCTTCTTGCATCCACTTGTCAACATCCCAGGTGTCCTTCCAATTTTCATCAGGAGATTTCAGCATTTCGAGTCCAATAAGAGCCAACTTCTCTCTCCATTGTTCCAAGGATGGAAGTCCCAATTGATCCACAAGCCAGTTCTCGTACTCAAACTATCGAACCACATGAAAGAAGATCAATTTCTTCGTATGGTTAATAAGACGATCTCAGCCAATATAGTTCAACAAAACTTTTGAAGATCATACTATTTTGTAGCTCTATTATGGATTTTGTCTATCGTTTGAGAGAAGCTATTATATGTGTGTAGATATTATAGATGGTCGGTTCACGTAGGTCCTGTGATACAAATTGAGTTTAGTTTAGTATATATAATAGGTTCATCGTATATTTACTCATTCTTTAGACTATAATTTTTATATCTAAAAAGGTAAGTTTAACTGGAAAAAAAATAGGTCCACTGCCAGCTTAAGAAAGAATTTGCACACTCGATATTGGATAATTGACATGAAGAATTCGGTTAAAGAACTAACTTCAAACACACATGACGTTCATCCAATGGTGAATGTATAAATTTCTTGTAACACTAACGGTGAACCTAACAATAATCCAAGAAGCATTGTCCTTTTAAGTTTTTGAGGTGTCCAATTTGTTGAAAAGGACTAGCTCTATGAATTGAGTAATGACAAGTTAGTTCCAACCTTTCCAATTTCAAGCTTGTGAGTGCAATGCTTGGGCCATCCAAGCTCTTCGATGCGCTGGTAATGTTCTTGAACAGAAGACATCATCTTTTCTTCACTTGGCAACACCAATTCTCCAGATAAAACCTTGGCCACCCACTTCGACTGTAACTCGCTAAGTTGTGCCGGAAAAGTCTATTCACAGACAAGATGGATCGGGAGATTGTGAAAATAAGGAATTAAACCAAAGATTTGGGAAGAAAACTCACGAATACGTTTAATTGATGTCACAATTCTAAACTCATGTTTCCATGAAATGTCTAAACCTTTAAGTATGGCAGAAAACATCCAAAATTGAGGTGTTTTCTTTCCCTCTTCCTTTCTTTGCATCTTCAACCATTCCGAAATATAAATTTCTACATCACTGAACTTAGACATTAGTAAATCAGAGGCCGATTCTCTAAGCTCTGGAGAAAAATTGTTTGTTTGGCTCAGAACATATACTGAGTGTTCCCTTTTGCTGTTCTTTATCAGTTGACTTTCTTCTTGAAAAGCCTAAATATCTAGTTAGTCTTTTTTTTTTTTTTGGGTCGGTAAAATCTCTAGTTGGTCTACATGACAGGAAAAGAAACAAATTTCAAAAAAAAAAAAAAATTACCGGATAGGGTATGCCAATGAAAGAGAGCCATGGAGCTAGGCTTGGCGGAAAAACATGTTCATATAAAGGCCCCACGCGGTTGTTTTCCACACACACGAGTCCCTCCGTCTTCAGAAATGGATAATGGTATCTATATCTGCAACATAGGGATCATATATGTCAAGCAAAGATAGAACACACGCACGCGCGCTCGCATATTTGTATCCCTATTTATCATCAGACAATGTAAAATTATTTGTGGAATTTTGAAAAGTAAATGCTCTAAGTAACTGAGGAGAACTATATGTTTTTTGATACCCGGTGCAATGGATGATGACATCTGCATACATAGATGATTCATCTTGGAACACTAATTTACCATCTTCTTCCGCACATGCAATCTGCCAAAAGACAAAACACGATTAATGAGATTGAGCTTTGATTAGATGTGATCACATCCTTTGGATTTTCATCTAAACTTAGTTACAATTAGAAAATGAGGGAATAAATAAAATGTAAAGTACCATGGGATGTTGGAAGACCCCACCGACTTTTCTTAATTTCACAACTTTGGGAATTTGTTTCTCTTGAGGCCTGATGAACTTCTCTGGCAAAAGGTAAGATGTCTTTGGCTATTTCGCCTGCGCTGATTCCTCTTCCTATTATCAACACAATCTGTCGTGCAAAATAGTGAAAAACATTTACACAAGAACATTATAAGAGTGAGCTACCCATTGAAGGCACATATGCATTATTTTAAGTCATGAGAAAGGGCTTGAGATGTGATCCATAAGTAACAATTCATTCGACTCCAAAGATCATCACTTATGTCTTTATAAAGACTCGACTCATGCACAAGGCCAAAGTACGAAAGCCTCAAATACATGTTTGTTTCAAAAAAAAGTTAAGCCCTTAACCATCCTGACGAAGGCTAGAAGTGAAAGACGGGGTGAGAAAATCTAGACAAAATACACTCCTCCTAGGTTTCTTTCTAAATTAGTGAATAGGATATGAATTAACTGAATTACACATCAAATGAGGAGAGTATTATTGAACGATAGATGTTCATACTAACAAGGATGTGAATACTTTATGTGATGGAGCTTGTAACACCTCTCTAATTGTTAGAGAGGGCTTGTGATGATAATTAATACTTATTAGTCCCTTTATAGGCTTGGTTTACATAAACCAATTGATTGTTGGATATAGTCCAAGAAATTTCATAAGTCAATTCGAGATCATGTTCTCGGAAAATAAAGAAGGTATAGCAACCATACCTTATTTTTATATGGCTCGGGAACTCGATAATTATGACTGTGTAGCTGTTCTCCTTGCCATGTAGATCTCCCTATAAAAAGGATTTTTCTATTGAGAAAGTAAGTGAACAAGAAATAAGAGACCTAACAGTCAAAAAGTACACATATATTTAAAAGTTTAAGTCCACTTATTTTCCAAATCAATTTAAATTAAACAAATAAGTTAATGTTGTAGATATTAAGATTATTTATGATATTCTAAATATCTTTTTAATTGATTGTAATTGATATTGTAATATCCGGCCCACCGTGTCGGACTCTCTAAAGCCTCACCCGTAAGTCATTTTTGGACACTTCCAAATTGTTATATTTACAATACAAGACTACGACTAAGTTCTTCATCTTCCAATTAGTTAGAACTCCAGCCAAACTTTGTTAACGTCACCCTTATGCACTGCTACATCATCGACCGCGTCATCTGCCGGTCACCCACCCCGTCAACTACCACATCACCTACCATGTCATTTGTCATATCACCCGCCACATCCCATGACACATCATCTACTATGTCACCACTGATCGTTGACCGTTGATGAGAAGCTAATCAATCAATTTTCAAGGTATTTTCACATGCTCCATTTTTGGCGTTATTTTTACATAGTCACACTCCAAATACTTGTTTCTTGGTTTTTATTATACAAATTAGTACATTCAGTGGATTTAAATTGGTGTGCAAATATCCATTCAAATCGTCTTGAATGAATCAAATTATACTTTATAGGTTCAAGAAATCTCAAGTTTTATAAAAGGAAGCAGACTTTAGCATTACGTCACCAGTGAAATTCATGCACTCTAATAGGATTGCTGAAAAAATTAGAGAAAAATTTAATGAATAATTGGAGTAATGGGATAGCAAGAGCCGTCAAATTTTAGGGTGGCTTATAATTACTTTGATTTTATCTATCAAGCTTCAGTTTGGTCGCCTCAATACAGCAAAATAAGAATGGGATTTGCTTGTCGGCCATTATTCCACCTCAGACATTGCCCATGAATATTAGTTGTTACAAATTTGTATCGCATGCGTTAGGAAACAGGTTAGTCTATCAAAAAAAAAATTATCCTCTATGCATGTTACTTAGGATCAACTGGCTTTATTTGAGCCACTACGGAAAACATGTAAAATAAAATAAGTAATAAATAGTTCAAAACACAAAACATTAGAATCTAGATTATCGCCATTCATATTAATATACTTAGAATCAAATACAAACAAAGCTGAAGGACGTGCATAGCAGAGTCATGGGGTATGTGATGGGCGAGAAGAAAGCAGATGTGGAGAGGGAAGAAACGAGCAGAGGCATATCCCACAATAGTCCTTCTCATGACACGGACAACATCATCGCTCTTTCATTCTCCACGCACTACCCTCTCTAGCTGACCGAGCTCCTCTCTCATCTCTATTCCTTCGGCCACCCACTATGTACAAAGAAAATAGAGAACAAACGGAGTAAAGAGGATGGTGGGGAGAGAACTCTGAGTCGGAAAAAAAAAACCACACAAGAAAAAAAACGGGCTCTCGACCAAGAAGCCTCCTAAACCCTCCACGAAGATTTTCCTTTCATCTTGAATCGTTCCATCAACTCATCAGTATAGTCCAATGTTTCCCTTTGTCAGTTCCCAGTTCGATTCCAAGTAGGAACCAAACCACATAGTACAAGTTCCAAAAGATATGGAACCAAGAAAAGAACCGGGGTCTTGCCAGACCCTTGAACCGGATTGGTTCTAACCAGTCTAATCTCTAATTCTTGATGTTACTCTGAAACCATGCTCATCTCTATCCATGTCAATGCTCTCTTCTTTTAGCGAAGATCTCATGGGTTTATTCTACTACTATTATATGTGAACAATATGATTATTACTAATGATTATCATATTGGTACTACAAAACTCTAGTAGTATCTCAATCAAGAGTTTGAAATAAAAGATCGTGGGTGACTCAATTACTTTCTAAATGTGAAGTTGCCTCAAATTTTTATAGCTATTATCTTTCTCAAGCTAAATACACCATTGATCTTCTTTCTCGAGTGAAACTCACTAATTCCAAGATTGCTACAACTCTTGTTAAGGCAAATGTCAAATTTGATGACAATGATGGTATTGCTCTTTTTAATTCTATACTTTATCGATAGTTGGTTGGCAACTTTGTTATCACATCACCCATGTTATTCACATAGTTAGTCAGTTCTTGACCACACCACATATAATTCACTTTGTGCTCTTCTTCGTTACTTTTGTTATGTCAAGGGTACATTATTTCCTAGTCTTCATTATTTTGCCCACTCCACATTAAAGTTAAAGGCTTATTCTAATCCTATAAACATATAATATGTTATAACAATGTTTATTTAGCAATTGATAATGTATAACATGTAATTATATGAAGAAAATTACACGATTGTATTAACAACAATTATAATGGTTTTAGTTTTGAGGATAATTGCCTCTTTTTCCTGCGAAACCTTATTTTATCATATACAGCTTTGACCTTTGGGTTAAAAATTAAAAAAAAAAAAAAACATTTTCTGTGCTAGCAAACATTCAAGTTTCTAGAATTTCTCTTGATTGAAAGAGATATTACAAATCGATAATTTAAGCAAAGCCACATAAATGCTTACCTGATAATTTTCTTAATACGTAAATAAGATGCAAAAAATGTTTCGCACATTCGGGACCCATAAAATAATCCTATGTAATGAGATTGGGAAGGTTTCTATTTATCATTGTATTGAAAAGGGTTTATACGAATAGGAGAGAAGTGGAGCTCGATTTGATTGACATTTCTAAATCCAAAGCTCCATTAAACCATTCAACGAGGATGATGCTAGATCAGACAACGCACCTGGAAATTCAGCAATCTTCGGCTGGGTGTACTTGCCGTTACAAACCACCACAGCCTCAAAAACATCAACGCTGGCCGCCGTCTCCTGCCCGCCACGCCTCCGCCACTCCACGGCCCACTGGTCCCGCCCCCCCTCGACGGCTCGCTCAACCCGAACCACTTCGTGCCCAAACCGAACCAGCTCGACCAGCCCGAAATCCTCCGCGAAGCCGCGCAAGAACCGGAGCACCTCCTCGTGACCCGGGAAGTCCCTCGGGTCCCCGCATCCTTTCTTGAGAAATGGATAATCCGAGAAACCCATGAGTTGCCTCGCCAGGTTCACCCGAAGCGACCGGTACATGCTGGCATGGACGACGTCGCGGCCCGGATCCAACCCCAGCGGGTCGGATTCGACCCGAGGGTCGTACAGCCACGTGCCTCCGACATCGTCGGCCCTCTCGAACACCACCACTTGGTGACCCTCACGGCGGAGCTCCCTGGCTGCGACAAGACCCGCCATGCCGGCTCCGATCACCGCCACCTTCACGTGGAGTTTTCCCATGGTCTTGAGACCTTGCATCCGGATGGTTTCCTCGGCTTGTACATTGACTGGCTTTTCCTTTTATAGGAGATTATTCGTTGCGTACGGCAGCGGAAGGTAAAATTTACTGGGGAAGGTCTAACGAGTTCAATTATTGATGGGGTGAATGGAAGGTCTGCGCGTCGCGTCAATCAATCCACCTATCACAAGTTATAATTCATAATTTATTAAGAATACAAATAAAACTCAACGTGTACCGATTCCACATGAGTGAAGGACATTCTCCCCCGTCCCTTAAATAGACGAAAATCCAACGTTGCAACTACCGAGGAGGTTCTTTTTAATCTATTGAGACAATGATTATATCAGATAATCCCTGCTATTAATAAAAAAAATGCAGACGAGGATTTCAATCTCAAAATTTTGCATGGACATTCTATTAAAAATATATGGTTGCTGTTAAAATGAAGGGCAACATTCTATTTGCATATACTTGACATATTCGTGATTTCTCATATCCCAAGATTGATTTTAATCTTTCCAATTTTGCAACAATTCCTTCCCTAAATTATTTGATATTTATCAACATTTACTCTTCTCTTCTTATTAAATGACCTTTTTTTCCTTCACTCTTTTGGCGTGCATACAACCTGTGCTTTTTGCTAGTAGTTTTTTTTTTCCCTTCTTCTTTGGTGAATAGAGAAGGGTGGATTATTCGATAATTCAAAGCATCAACAACAAGAAGCAAAGGCAAATGTTTGAGGCCATCAACGAATCTACTTTTTCCTGGGGGAAAAGTATTACATTATTACCAATTCAATCATAAACATTTTAATTGGACCAATTTAGTTCTAAACATTTTCACATTGGTACAAATTCAATCCATCCAGTCAATTTAGACAAGAAATCAATGACATGGATAATGGCCATTTTGCATGGCATCATCAACATTGATGTGAACATTTTTTAAATAAATTTTTAATAATTTTTCGATTATTTATTATTTTTTAAATTCATTCCTTTTTTTCTTATTTTTCCTTTTCTTCTTTCCTTAAAATCATGACTTGCATGGCATGCAGGCTTTCCCTCTATTGATACCAGAATTTTTATTGACATATTTTAAATATCTATTTATTTTGAAAATATATAAATATATATAAAGATAAACAAAAAAATTTTGATAAAAAAAAAAAAAAAAAATCGAGCGGCGGGCCGGCCTTCATCTTTAACAAAATTTCGGCCCCCCAACAAACCCCTCTTCCCTGGACCTTTCTTTCATTTTTAGCCCACCTTGTCATGCTTGGTTCAGCCCATTTCATTCATAGTCCCTTGGCCCATCACACAATTAAGAAGAAGAGAAGCCCAGCCTTGCCCTTCTTCCTTCCTTTTTATCTCAGCCCTCACTCCCTCACGCACGTTCACACGCACACGCCTGAAGAACACGCACACGGTCGAGGAGATCTCGATGACGCCATTTGTCCTGACACCAACCCCCACAACGATGACGTCGGCACCGTGACGTAAGCAAAGAGAATAGCCCAGCTGTCACATGGAGGCAGGACGGAGGCAGCAAGCAACAGGTGTGTGAGCGAGGGGACCATTTTTCGGTTATTTTTGCAGGGAACGGAGAAGGAAAACCGGAGGAAAAGGAGAGAGCATGGGGGCTGGTTTGGCTGGTCCGGGGGGAAGTCTTTGGGTCGGTCTTTCTAGTTTTTGGGAGAGAAGGGGAAGCCGTAAGTTTAGAGGCTCGGGTTTTCTGGTTTTCTGGCTCGCAGAAGGAGAAAGGGAGATCGAGAGTGAAAAGGAGAGAATGAGAGAGCCAGCGAGCTTGAAGGATGGTCGACCGTTGCCGCAGTCCATTTTTCAGCCGTCGTCCGCTCCCCCTTTGAACCAAGCAGGTCCTCTTGAGTGCAGTTGCTTTATTTTTGTAATGTACCGGGCCGGAGCTCTTGGCCGACCAGTTTGCGCGAGCCCCGGCCCCTGTCATTCCTCCACTAATGTTGCTCTGCATGCTGGCATGTTTAGTTAGAAGCTTAGGCTCGATCTGAGTTCGACTTGAGTCAAAAATCTTCTGTTTTATTCATGCACGCCACCTGTTCGCTGAAAAGCTTGAACGAACTTCAGATTCTTCAAGCGAGTCATGGTCGAGATCACATGTTGTCGTTAAGTTCATGTTAAATGTGAACATTTCTACTCTTTGTTTGATCATGAATATCGCTTCTGCCCGGTACGTTATCCTTGATCTGAATCTTTATCCTGAACATGCCTATGTCCCCTCTTTTAGCCGATGCACCTTAGGTATTTCATGAAATGCCATATAGAGAATCAAAGGGTATACATGCTTTTTAGTTGGAGACCATCTGTTTTCGTGGTCTTGTACCCACAGAATCATGTTGTCTTTGTTAATATTCAAGATTTCATGATGATTTGCATGAAAAATCCGTGTATCGCCGTATCGGCGAGGGTTTCCCGATCCCAATTAGGGTATTAGTGGCCATTGAAGTTTGTGACCGGCGGCGGCCGACGCCGACGAGGGTGAGTGATTGATAAATGGCGGTGTTTCGGTGAGGAGAGAGGGATCATGGTGGTTCTGGTTGGTGTCGGTGGTCTTGCGGATGGGAATAAAAAAAAAAAGTTGCAGGTGAGAGGAATGTGCTTCGGGAGGTTGAAGACGATGCATGGCGGAAGAAGGTGATGAAGGAAGAAAGTGCGGTGGAAAAGGACAAAAATTAAAAAGACTAAAAAGGAAAAAAAAACTAGAAAAAAGAAAAAAAGAAAGGGCCGAAAACATTAAAAAGATAGGGAAATGGGCTACGAGTTGGGCTGACTTTTGGTGTGGGCTAGAAGTACTGGGCTTAAAAATTAGAAAAGGGAGTGGGCTAGAATATTTTGTGGGCTGCTTTAAAATTTTCGTGTGGGCTAATTTCAATAAAAATGCGTGTGGGCTTTAGGGCTGGCCCGGTTGATAGTCCAACCCGGACCGATAGGGTCCGGGTCGGTTTATTCGGGCCGGGTCTCTTGCCCGGTCCGAGTCCTTAAAAAATCATAACAAATTCTAAAAAAAAATCATAGGAATCTTAGAAAAATTTGAAAAAATCCATAAAAATTAATAAAATGTTTTTTAAATTCATAAAAATTGTGAAAATATTAAAAAATTTGAATATTTTCAAAATAGATTGAAAAAACTAAAAAAAAACTAAAAAACAAATCTAAAATATTCCAAAATTCCAAAAAATTAGAAAAATTAGAAAATTGTAAAAGTATTAAAAAAATTTTAAAATTCAGAAAAGCCTTAAAATATCAAAAAAATCCCAAAAGCTCTTTTTTTAATTTAATTTCGGAAAATACAAAAAAATATTTTAAAAAATTTAAAAAAATGAAAATTTCATAAAAAATCATAAAATTTCAAAAAAAAAAATTGCAAAATTTGGAAAACCCTTAAAAAAAAAAAAAGGAAAAACCCCAAAATTGGACAAGCCTTTAGAACTTTACAATAGAGTTTTTGCTTGCTTTACATTTTTTTTTCTTTTTAGGGACAACTAGGGGTGACGGTTGGTTGGGTGCTCCTTACAAGTTCCGCGAACCTGTAACTCCACCCTCGGCATGTTGCCTCGGTTTTTTGGAACCTGAACCTACCCGTCTGAAATCCGGAACCTAGAACCTACCCTCTTACAGTTCCGGGTTAGGCCCAGGATCCAACAGTTCTTTTTTTTTTTTTTTTTTTTTCATTTAAGTGGAGCCAGGTTCCGATTCTCGAAAAAGAAGAACCAGGGAACTGTAACCTCCCTCCCTAGAATCGGGAACCGTGATTTTCTGAATTTTTGATTTTTTTGGACTTTTTATATTATATATAATATTCGGGTAACGGGTTTGGACCGGTTAACCCGATCCGCACCGACAACCTGGCCCGGCTACCCGGATCCTACCCAATCGGACTAAAAAAAGGAAATTTTAACAATTTTTATTATTTTTTTAATGTTTTAATTGTTTAATATTTTTTTTGTCTTTTTCTTGTTTTATCTTTTCTGCTGCAGCTTTCTTCCTCCCCCATGCAGCGTCTTCAACCTCCCGACGTCCCTCACCCGCGTTTCTTCTTCTTCCTCTATTTCTTTTCTTCTTCTTTTTTTTTTTATCCGAAATACCTTCGACTCCAACCGAAAACCCCATGGTTCCTCTCTCCTTACCGAGACACCACCCTTTTATCAGCCACTCGTCCCCGTCGACATCGGCCACCGCCGGCCATAAACTCCGGTGGCTGCGAAACCCTCACCGATTCGACGATACACGGGTTTTTCATACGAATCATCATGGAACCTCGAATATGAATGAATACATAGTGATTCTATAGATAAAAGAGCATGAAAACAGATCGGTTTTCGACTAAAAGTATGAACCCCTTCGGTTTTCTATAAGGCATTTCATCAAACACTTGGCGGGCATGAATAAACCGAAGGGTTTCCAACTCGAACCGAACTTATACCAGGACTAGGCTTCCAACTAAACATGGCAGCATGCAAAGGAAATTCAGTGGAGGGACGACAAGGGCCGGGGGCTCACGCGAACTGCTCCGCGCGAGCTCCGACCCGACGCCTTACAAAAACCAGGTATTCCGGTGAAAAAGGTAAATAAATAAACAAACTAACCTGGTTCGTTCGGTGGTTGCGACGGGCGGCGGTTACTAGGTGGTCCTCCCAAGCAACAATAGAAGACCCTCTCGAGCCTCCCTCTCGCACTCAGATTCCGGATCTTTCCCTTCTCTCGCAGTCGCTCTCTCTCTCTTGAAGCTTTTTCACTTGTTTTCTCCCTGTCTTTTTCAGTCAACACACGTCTCTCTCTCACTTTTATCTCTTTTTTTTTTTCGTTCTCTCCTTTCTCCTTCCTTTTCTCTCTCGGGCTCTCTCCGATCTCCGCCCCTCGGTCTCTCTCCTTCTCTAGCTCGTTTTTTTAGCTTTTCTCCGGTCTCCCCCCTTCTTTCTTCTCTCGGTTCTCGGTTTCTTTTTCTCCCCCCTCCTCCTCCCGATTTTTCTCTGAAGAACCTCTCTCGAGCAGCTCCTCCGAAACCGGCCCTTATCCTCGGCAACATGCTGCTGCCGTCGACTTCCCTCTCGCCATCCGACTTCGCCGACCTAACCCCCGTCGTGTGACCTTCTCCCGCTTTGCTTCCCGCTGACTTCGCTGCTGCTTGCTTTCCATTTTTTTTATTTCCTTCCGGTTCCGGTTTCGGTTCTGGTTTCGGTTCTATGAGGAACCGGGAACCGGAACCGGAACCGCCGGTTCCGGAAAATGAGGAACCGGGAATCGGAACCGGTCTCCCTAAAACCGAGAACCGAACCGGACCCTCCGGTTCGGTTCTCCGGTTCTCAGTTCTACCCGGGAACCGCGCTCACCCCTAGGGACAACATTAGGATACTCGCTTGCTTTATTTTGCGATTATAATTAATTGTACATTTTAATATCTTAGATGTTACTTTCTTGCTCTAGAATGGTTAGAATAAATCTTAAATTTCTTAAATAGGTTACCATGGCCTTATTTTATACACAATTGAATTAGGTATCGAAAGGGCATTAGTCATATGACTAACGTAATCAAATCCCCAAATTTAGAATCTCTGGTTACGCAAATAATAAAATATTCTCCCATATCTTAATGGGTTTCTAGACGACCCTAAAAAAAGTTAGTGATGACTCCTTTATTTAAGTTTGCATAGGCTAAACCGATTGAAATTTTGAGTACCCAATGTTGCATGGGGTATGGGCTTGGAAGAGTCTAAGTTAATGAAAAACCGTCGGCCTAAAGTTAACAATACCCCTAAACCTATTTAAAGACTCCCCTAATTATTGGCAAGCCACCCAAACGAAAAATTTTAGATCGCGACACCCTCCTCCTATATTTGCAACCGTCTCTTTTATATCTTTTTTTTTTGTCGTGTGTGACTGTCTCTTTTAATGGGTAACATATTTTGGTTCGATAACCAAAATTAGTAACCTACCCATTTTATAATCCTTCACCCGAGTAGAAACAAAACCCAAACCAAAAATATCCGAAAGATTCCAATCAGGTAGAGTCGTGCTATCGTTCGAGTATATAGTTCGGTTTTGACGCCCCTAGTTTCAATATAGTAGGAATCTCGTAGGATAGGCTAATCACATATGTAAATGATGATAAATGGACCCAAACAGAGATGGAAGAATCCAAACAAACTCACCCTAATTTCCATCATAAATTGGCACACATCGTGTAGCCTTTCACTTTGTAAAATTTATGGAGCTACAATAGTGTGCCTTTTCGGAAGAACGATCCAATCACTCTTAAATCTACTGAGTGACTATCAATTTCGTTCCAAATTTTCTAATTATGTCAATTTAATCTTCAACCTTTTCCTGAAATTCCATGGAGCACCATTACTACCCCAATAGTTGCCGCAAAGCTCACAACCTCTCCCACAACGACCTTAGATCCGAGGTCATGCAATTCTGACGACATCAAGAGGCCAAGATCTCGGATCGAGGTCGTGAAAGTTATGGACAACCTAAGATTACCTTGCGCATAAGCGAGCTGAAGAGAATGCACGGAAATTATAGGGGTGATCGCAAATAGTTTCCTTAAATTGCTCCCCACATGTAGTGTCCTAGTTTTCGCAGCTTAACATTCCAAAGTACAATTAATGTTGTCCGACCCTCCTTCTTCTTCTCCTTTCATCCATTTCTCAACATCCCAAGTGTCTCTCCAATTTTCACCAAACGTCGTCAGAAGATTCCGCGAAGTGAAATACATGTTTTGTCTCCATTTCTCCAGTGGCGGCAGTCCCAACTCTCCAACAAGCCAGTTCTCATAATCAAACTGCCAAAAACCCAAAAAAATCATGTGGGGGTGATGATCATATATTTAGAGGGAAAATGTTCAATAATTAAAACGGTAGACTCAATTAACGTTTAAATAAGGTTTCGGAGTCCATTTAACAAGATAAGTAAGACAAATACCGTGATTCTATACTCTCTTTTTTTAATTGCCGCAATTCTATACTTTGAAATATCCAATTTATGAACAATTTCTATTTTCTCATTGTTTAGTTTGGGAATGAAATTGGGTTTGATGTGTGCACAAAGGAGTAATGCAATTGGGTTTCTTGGGATGTACCTTTTCCAATTGAAGCCGGTGAGTATGACGCTTGGGCCATCCGACCGCCTCGATCCGCTGGTAATATTCCTGAACCGATGACGTCATCTCTTCTTTGCTTGGCAACTGTATTTTCCCAGATAATATTTTGGCTACCCACCTTGATTGCAACTCGCTAAGGAGAAACGTAAGAGTCTGTTCGCATTTGGAAAGTAGATAAAAGTCACCAAAGGCTAAACCCTATTGATAAAATAACCCATAAAATTATATTTATTTTTGCAAAAATATATCGTTTATCGAATTAATATTTTGGTGAAGATATATAAACAAATAATGAATGCGTACCCGATACGGTATGGCGATGAAAGAGAGCCAGGGAGCTAGCGCAGGCGGGAAAATGTGTTGATACAAGGGCGCGACGCGGTTGTCGTCCACGTTCACGATTTCATTTGTTTTGAGAAATGGGAAGCGATACTTGTACCTGAGAAACAAGAAAAGTATACGTACCTAATAAAGAAAAATACCAATAAGAATAAAAGTATTGACATATATGTGTGCCAGAATATACGTTTGTTGTACCCTGAACAATGGATGATAGCATCTGCATATATCGACGATCCATCTTGGAAGACTATTTTCCCATCCTCTTCGGCATGATCAATCTACACAAAATGGATGATGTATTCAACGAGTCACGTCGCAGCTGGAATAATTTTGGCTGATTGCTTTCGATGCTAGAAATAACACAAGCAGATTCAAAATTTACCATACCGGGAAATGTTGAAATAGGCCGCCATGATTCTTGAACGTGGTGATATCTCTTGAAGCTAGGTGAACTTCTTTTGCGACATGTAGGACGTCACTCGCAATGTCGATCCCGCTCGGTCCATTTCCAATTATCACTACAATCTGTAAAGCTTTATAGGTGATGAATGAGGGAGATACATTCATGAGAAAATTTTACCAACTTTCCTACTTTAGTTACATTATTTACTCGGTCGTATTTAACCATCCCGTTAAATTTACCGTCTATTTTTAGAAATCACCAATCTGAATTAGAATGGTTTTTACTAATTTTCTTCAATCAAGTTACGAACTAGTTTTGTGTTACCAATTTTTATTGAGCTTAGTTACTGACATTCATTTAGCATTTCTTAATCACCAACTTCTCTAATCTCAAACAATAAAAAAAAAGTTCTCTATATTTTACGAATTTTAATTAATCATTCTTACCTATGCCTTAAATTTATCAGGAAATACCAACCTTTATTGTTGGAGTGGTTCACCACTTTTTCTCCAATTAAGTTATCAAAAAATTCATACAGCTTACCAGTCTTCCTTCAATTAAGTTACCTACTAAGTTGAGGGTTATCGACTTTCATTGAGTTGTTTATTCCGTTGCATACTAACTACTTTTAGAAATTACCAACCTCAATTAAAATAATTACAAGATTTTCTTTGATTAAGTTACCCACCTCAATTGGTAACTCAATTGAAATGCTGGTGAATTATAAAAAGAATTAAGCATTGGTAAGAAGTCAAAGGGGGAGTTGGTAATCCAAAACTAATTGATAATTTAATCCTGTGAAAGTTGGTACATACATTGGTAACTTCATATAAGAGCTAATAATTTTGAGGAGCATATAAAGTCATGCAAGTAAAAATTGGTAGGTTATTACAAATATTGCCAGTTTGCCAATTATGAAAACAAAAATCAATCATTTTACAAAACTGTAGTCAAGTTGCCAACAAGTTACTCAAAAAAAAAAAAAAAAATCAGCAGTTATTTTTTTTAACCAGCAAGTTTTTGACATCTACCAACATTTATTGAAAGTCGTAGGCATGAAAAAAGTTATATTTTATCACCCAGACAAGGAAATTCATACCTTATCTTTGTATGGTTCGGGGACCCGATAGTTATGGCTATGTATTTGTTCTCCTCGCCAAGTACTTCTACCTACCATATGTTGGAAGTTAGGCAATGACTTAGCTTGACAACGTTAAAACCGATAATCCTAACATTATGAAGAGTCTTTTTCAAAGTACTTGAATTTTTGTCAAGCATATCTAATGAGGAAATGCTTAAATTTCAAAATATATATTGATTAATCAAATTAGCTCAATACACTATTAGAATATATGTCACCTTTGAGTTAATTTTACTAACTTTCGAAGGCGACATATATTCTTTCGCCGTTCGTAAAGAATCGAAACCCGACAAGTAATGTGGGGCAAGATGTAGACAACTAGACATAATTTATTGTCGGATGTGGGTGTTGCGTAATTGCGTTATCTACATTGTCTTATTGCTAATAAAGAAATTCTGATACCTGAATTCACTGAAAAATAAAATATTTTTTTAATAAAATAAAAGGGAAAAACACAGACGGCTGTGATGTACCTGGAAATTCAGCTAGCCTTGGCTCGGTAAACTTGCCATTGCAGACAACCACGGCCTCGAACACCTCCGCACCAGCTTCGCCGTCGCGCCTCCGCCACTCCACGACCCACTCATCATTCCTCCCCTCGACGGCTCGCTCGATCCGAACCACTTCGTGCCCGAACCGGACCAGCTCGACCACCCCGGAATCCGCCGCGAAACCCTGCAGGAACCGGAGCACCGCCTCGTGACCCGGAAACGGCCTCGGATCATCCCCGACGCCGGGTTTCGCGTCGAACGGGTAGTCCGAGAACCCCATGATTGGCCTCGGGAGGTTCGCTCGGAGCGACTTGTACATGCTGCTGTGGATGACCTCGCGAGCCGGATCGAGACCCGACGGATCGGACTCGATCCGGGGGTCGTAGACCCACGTGCCCCCGACTTCGGTGCCCTTCTCGAACACCACCACGTGGTGTCCTTCTCGACGGAGCTCCCGGGCCGCAACCAGACCCGACATGCCGGCTCCGATTACCGCTGCTTTTACTCTCCGTTGTGACATGGCTCCGGTCATGATGAACCGGGCGATGTATCGGTGATGAGTATATAACTCTTTCTAAAGTGCATAACATTTTCTTTAGAGGTCCTTATATACGATAGAGATGGACCTGTTGAGCAGTGGACTAAAATTGAGCTTATTTTTCCCTTTTTATTTTCCCTTTTTTCTCTTTTATGGATATTGCTAGCTCCCAACCGAGTGGAAAATTCAAACTCATAGCGTGCATAATCCTAGTTTCTATCTCTGACTACGTGCTTAGACCCAATGCTATTTAGTCAATTTGATGATGGCGATACCAAAAAGAGAAATTGATAGTCAAATCGAGATTTGCAAGAACAATAGAACAATTTACTCTTTTTTTCCAAAAAGAAATTATATTTATTTCTCAAAAAAAATACATAAGAAGTATACAATTTTCATAGCAAAGTAAATTGAAATAGAGCAAAGCCCATAATACTATCAAATAAAGCCAAATCTAGAAAACAATAAAGACCAACAAAGAACCAAAGTTAAGCACATACTTATTTCGCAAGAACGAATCTGTCAAGCAAAATAATCGGCGGCCCATCACTATATTTTGTGTTATTGTTAATGATAAGCATATATCAAAAATTTCTTCTCCAATAATTACAGTGTTGCTAGTTGACAATACACACCTAGATTCGGCTTCTCCACACCTCCGATGTATGGATATAATCAAAACATATTGAATAAACACATATTTAGCATTTGAAATAACAAATTCATGGTTCAATGAGATGCGAGAGTAGAGGCAAGAAACCTACAAAAGGACATAGCACAAGAGTATCAAATTCCCAAAAACATATTTATTAAACCATCAAATCTAGATCAGGTAAATTAAAACTTTCACATCTAAAACTAGATTAGGAGAAGAGAGCTTTCGTATCTAAATCGAGAGGGGAAAAAATTAAAAAGAAAAAAGAAAAAGAAAACTCGATTAAAATCTATAAGACAGGGAGGGGAGCTGCAAGAGTCGAAAAGGACAATGGAGGGAGAGAAGAAAAAGGAAAAGCACAAGACTTTTCAACAACCGTTTGAATAATTTACTTTAACTCGCGCTTTTCGTGTGTGTAATACGAAATTATTATTACGATTACTCGTCCCCAAAGGCATCTTCGATTAGCAATAGTTCGGCCGCCGATTTGCTTTCAAGATGACAAAAGTATGAACGCATGTCTTGCACAAATTTCAGACCACTTTGGATTTTGGGCATTTGTTGAGAGGTTTCCCTACTTCAGACCAAACATTTAATATTGGATGTGACTACTTTCCTTTAATGCTTAAAGGAGACAATTGGGTCGGTCGCTTTTCAAATAAAGTTCAAAAGATTCCCCACGAGCCAAGTTCCAAATCACTTGACAAATGCAAATTGAATTCTACCAACAGAAGTCCATAATTGTCACGTATCTGCCATTGGGAAAAGAATTTAAGACGCGTTCGGATCTGTGATTAGTCTCGTAATTCTCACTGTTTAGGCCCACAGGATTGGCGAAGTTTTCGTCCTGTTGGCTCCACAGAAACCACTGGCGGATCTATTTTAGAATGAAATTTCATTGGGCAACTGCACGTATTCAAGTTGATGCGTCCTGTTAATTTGTCTACTTTCGTCGAAGGAGAGTGCAAAGACAGCTGTGCACGCCTGCTAAAATAAGATGATACGGCCAAATAGATTTAGGTCGTGAATTCCCTTTTTAGGCTACGCACCAAGAGAATACAAATGAAAGCAAAAGAAATTCGGAAGTGCTTCGAGTGCATGTAACTTTAACGCATCACAATCGTCAGTTTTGTTGTCCTCTTTCTAATTCAATTATACTAAACTTTGTATCCGTACAGATCAAGCCGAGAACAAAAAAGAAAAGAAAAGAAATTTGGTATTAATGCGAGATGTCTTCTGGTGGATATTTCACTTTCATAATTCCAAAATGCATACGAGTCATAACCATTTCCAAATTGACTTGAGAGCGATTCTTCTCTAATCTGGTCTTCGATTGTTGGGTTTCACACAACTTGAACAAGTCAAGGTGGGTTGTAGCATTGAACTCCTGAGTGTCCATATTTCATCATATTTCCCCTGGTATGGATTTAGCAAGGGTGATTAAGTGTAACTTGCCTTAATCCTTAGGTCTAATCGATCCATGAACCATAGAAAACGGAAAATAAAATAATTCATAGACTCAAAAATGACACTAATACATCATATAAATATATATACTCGATATACAAGTAGGGAGGTGAAATTACAAGTGTAACCTCTCATAGGCAACACAGTACTAATGCTAAGATCATGAGCAGAACAACCTTAATTAAACAATAGTAACGGACTGAATTAACACGGCTCAACTCAAAATAAGAAATCCATGCCGCAAGAGGTTTAACACACATCTCCACTGGTCACCAGAGCTAAGGATCTGATCTCTAGGCGCCCTGCACAGTCATGTGCGGCCCCGTCGCCGTCGCCTCCACCACCCCAGGATCAGCAGAAGCAGGTTTGTCCTCCTTATCAGCTCGGCGGGAGCACGGCCACCCTCTCTTCCTCCACTCCTCGTGGCGGCGGTGGCGGCGGTCGTGGCAGTGATGGAACCCTCGACTCAAGAACACTCCGAACAAGGTTCCTAGCGCGAAGGTGGCGACGGGCCTCATCGTCATGCTCATCTCGGGGATCCGATTGAACACCTCGAATCACAAGAAAGGCTGTAGAAGAAAGTGCTATGGGGGGATCAGTTTGAAAGCTTGGATTGAGATAATTAGATTAAGGGTGGCCTTATATATAAGTTGGAGGAAAAATTATAAATAAATGTGGGAGTTTCGTATTGCCCAAGCACCGGAGATGGACCAGGTCAATGCATATTTGCCCCTTCTCCAAGATGAGGGAGTTTCGTATTGCCCAAGAGCCTGTGGGGGAACCAGGTCGATGCGTATTATATACATATATTACGACCAGAAAATAAAGGTCAATATTCTACTCTACTTTGATTTTAATTATTCATTGGACTAGACAGTAAGAAAGCGTTGTCGAGACAGTGGTTACACCATGAATGATTTTGCATATGTTTGTTGTTAGGTACATAATTTTTCCAATGATGTTACATTTAACATTTATTGTAGCAAGATGTTGCTTGTCATTTGTACACCATCGAAAGACAATAGGGAAATTACCAAAAAAGTTCAAAACATATTACGATTATGTCAATTCAATCGTAAAATTTTTCTTTTGTTAATTCAGTCATAAACATTTTATAATTATACAAATTCAGTCCATTAACCAAATTTCACTAGCCGGCACTGACATGAACACAAGCTATCCAGTCGATACTAATGTGACATTTTTTAATAATATTTAATTTTTTGAAATTTTTTATTATTTTTTACTTTTCTTTTTTCTTTTCTTTTCTTTTTTTTCTCTTCTTCCTCATTTGGCTTCTTTTCCTTGCAATGGCCGACAAGGCTCCAGTGAGGGACTTCGTGGCCCTCACCCACCCTTGCCGGTGACCTCACCCAAATCTAGGCAAGGCCTAGGGGGCCATGGGCGAGACTAACCTCATCATGGCCTTGTCGCAAGTGAGGGTGCCCTCACCAGTCACGGACAAGGCCACGTTCGCCCACGGCAAGACCATGGCAAGGCTAGGCAAGGGCTATGGCCCTTATTAGCAAGGGTTTCACAATCCTCACCTTGTCGGCCACTACAAGGAAAAGAAGCCAAAGGAGGAAGAAGAGAAAAAAAAAAAGGAAAAAATTATTAAAAAATTCAAAAAATTATAAGAATTATTATTATAAAATTGCCATATCAACGCCAACCAAATGATTAGCGTCCGCGTCAGGATTGACCGGCCAAATTTATCCTGATGGACTGAATTGACACTATTATGAAAAGTTTAAGATTAAATTGACAATCAAAAAAATGTTTATGATTGAATTCGCACAATTACAATAGGTTTAGGATAATTTTGATAATTCTCCCAAAGACACTAATGGACTTACCACTAACATGATGGAACACTATGTCCTAATAGATTGTCACAATTTCTGAGAAAAATAGCCAGGACCTATTGATGCAAAAAATTGCAAAAAAATCATAAATTTATTATATAAATATTAATTCGGTTATAAATCTTTTAATTCGATCAATTTAATTCTAAAATTTTTAACAATTTTTCAATATAGTCCCTTCGACCAAATTTGACCAAAAACTGGTGATGTGGAAATATTTTCCAATTTAAAAAGAATCTGAATTTTTTAAACATTTTTCATTTTTTTCTTTGTTTTTTTTCTTTTTTTTGGTTATTTTTCTTTTCGGCACCTGCAGCCGACAAGGGCTCATAGGCCCTCCCCTAATGGCCAGCAACGCTGGCCAATCACAATTGAAAAAAATTTAAAAAATATATATAAAATATAAATGGTTTTTAAAAATTTCCAAAACTTGTTCACATTAGCACTTATTATGCCATATAATACTTATAGCTTCCATGTGGTTTAAATTGGTCAGAATGACTACATTGGCGAATTATGAGGTTTATAACTAAATTGACATCCGTATAATAAGTTCATGACTTTTTTGGTAATTTTCTCCATCTAAATTAATACAACCCAACTGAACTTGTTAGACTTTCGTGTCAATTATAATATATATGTAGTTGAAGTTGGAGTTGAAAGAGTGTTCACTTATTGTCGCAACCTAGGTGTCAACGCTCATGTACTTGCAACACGACACTTCTCTTTTCTTTGTGCTTACCATGTGGCGGGACACTTGGCATGTGCTCAATAACTTTACCAACTAGTTACATGTCATTCTGCACTCTTACACGTAATTTCTAGATGCTACTAGGATGATCGGTTTCCAATCCTGGTCCAGTTCCACCTAGGAACTGAGAACTGGATGAGAGGACCGATTTCCATTTTTGGAACCAAGGACTGGACCGGATAGTCTTAGGATGTGGAACTCTGGACCAACAGGTCGGGTCGATTCAATGAAACTAGCTACTTAGCAAAAAATAATTCAAAATTAAAAAAAAAGTATTAGAGTTATTATTAGTTTAAGGTTTATTGCTATTTTTAAGAAATTCAACATTTAAACATTTTCAAATGCTAAAGATAATTATATCTATATTTAAACTTAGTCGAAATAATAAATTTAAACTTAGCTAAAAACTTAAATTAAACTGCAAATGATGGAGATGCGTCTTTTTCGTGTCATAAATGGGTAGTGCACACGGCATCGTCTTCTTTCCCTCCTTGGGTACGTGTGCACATAGATTTCCTCCTGGTTGTAATGGATAGTACAAACTGCTATTTTTCAGTTTTGAGTGATAAATTTATAAATAAGTGAATAACTTTTATTCCACATACAATTAGTAAATTCTTTACTTTACAAGTAACTTACTACTGTATAAGCAAATCTGTGTTGGCATATTATTAATTTCATTAGTAAGTTTTTAATTTCATCGCTAACTTTTTATTGCGATGGGTTAATTTCTAAAAGAGCTGATAACTTACTATTATATTTAAAGTTAGTAAATTGTTAATATTGCTGGTAAAATACCATCAACGCACTCGACCACAAGTTGTCTAGTACACGACTGTACTAACACGACAGGAACATATTTTCTGATAATAAATCAAGGTAAACAGTTTCTTATCAAGAGCAAAAAACTACTTTAATAAGTCTACTAAATGAAGATGCTTCATTTCATTTGAACTAGAACTTCACTGATGTTTTGAAGAGCAAATCAGCAACTACAGCGCGCGCATACGCAGAGCTAAACGTCTATTTCAAGCACACACAAATCCTTCAGGGACCTTCTTCCCACACCCATTCACGAGCAAGCTAAGAGCAACGGGAACTTTGATCTTCACCGCGCCCAGCACATTGGCCTTGATTACGGTGCACAAGCACAATGCAGCTTCGAGATCTGCAATCCCCGCCACAACGGTGCAGCACTCCTTGCTGGGTTTGGCGCCGATGTTCTCAGTGACCAGCCCAAGCCAGCTTCCGCAGACCCCGAATTTCAGCGTGTCTTTGGGGCACTTTCCCGGCTTCTCCGGGGTCGGTGGCAGAGAGGGTGACGGGACTTTTGGCAGGCCAGGGAGGTTTTGGGACGAGACACTAGCGAAGAAGATGATGTTGAGCAGAACCAAAATGGTTACCATGGTCCTAGGACACTTAGGAGCCATTTTCATGAAACGGAGCAGGGTGAATTCTATGGGGAAAGTGTGAATATACCAGGTGTTAGAGAGGTTCAAGGAATCATGTTGTTTTATAGACAGTACAACACAAGAGGACAGATTAGGACTGGTGGTGCTTGTTAGGCCATGCAATGGAGTTAGCAAGATTTTTATAGGAGGGATGACTGACCATCACACACACATACAGAGAGAGAGAGAGAGAGAGAGACGCAGGCATAGGTCCAATGCCAGAGGTTGGTTATCCAAATTGTGGCTAAGGAGATTTCTCTTTGTTTCACATTGGATGGGGACTAGCCTGATCGTACAAGGCTATCGCTCTTCTACTGCTTCAGTGTAATTTCTTCAACTTCGTTTTTTGTCTTGTTTTGTTAGTGGCAAGGGGTTTCCAAAGCCAGAGAATAAGAGCAATCATCCGATGTATCGAATTCATATGAACTTAGCATACAACCATTAGATCATGGGAGTTTCGCTTGAGACTCGTAACGAATTCTACCTTACAAATGAAAAAGTGTTATCGCCTCAAACATCACACATTTACAATATGGTTGATAACACATACCATAACAAATCAATCCTCACGTGAAGTCTTACATCATGACTACTCAAACAGAAATGCAATGATCCAAAAACAGAACACGCTTGTCATATGAAGATTACAGCTTATACGATCACCGCGAGGCAATAGCCGTAGCTTAAGGCAAAGAAAGACTAAGAAATTTGAGAAACAGGAATGGTTTATATCGATGTGGGTTCTTTCATACGGGTCCATTCACAAGCATTTTGTCATAACTACTATACAGAGTTTCTTAACATGCAAAAACTTAAATTCTTTTTAACCAACAGCGCAGCTGAGAGCCTGAGATAATGCAGCGGCTACTGATTTTCCAGAAGCATTTCCTCAAGGCATCATTCATGCGTGTGCATATGTATATATATAATTGCAAATATATACAGGCATGTTGCTAAAAGACAGGAAGAGCAGGCTGGTCCAGTCGTCCCAAGCAGCTGAGACAAGTTTGTCCTACAACTCGTTCTTATATGCTAGATAAGAAGGAAATGAAAAAAGGATACACTAGCACCAGAATAACACGAGCAACAATGTATTCTTATTTGAGGTCGTATTGTCTGATGAGATCACATTGCATTTTGATCCACAAATCAACCAGCTGCTAAAGAAGGCGACAATATAATTCCAATCAAGATGGACAAGAATGAACGAAACAATGACCCGACACAACTGAAGAAAAGAAGGAAAATCAAAGTGGTGGGAGTGAGAACAATGTGCTCTAAGCACATTGGAAGCCTTTTGGGACACCCTTCCCGCAGTAGTTCAGGAGCAAGCTCAGAGAAATGGGGATGTTAAGGTTGATCCCCAAGACGTTGGCCTTGATGGCAGTGCAGAGGCAGACCGCAGCCTCGAGGTCTGCAAGTCCTTCAATGAGACTGCAGCAAGGAGTCTTTGGGGGGGTGCCCACAACAAGATGCAACAAGTCATTCAGCAAGTTGGCACACACCCCAAGCTTGAGGGTGTCCTTTGGGCAAGTGGCTGCAGCTGGGGATGGCTGTGATGAGTGTTTGGGTGTCTTTGGAGGCGGCGGCGGGCAGGGAACGTGAGTAGAGCTCACCATAGTGAAGAAGAGGAGGTTGACGAGGAGGATGGCACCAGTTGCAACAGTCTTAGAAGCCATTTCTGTGGGAATCGGATGTCCAAAGACTGCAACTAAGAAAGGCCCTAGGCTTGTTTGTGACTCATAATCTTTGCTCAGCTTTATATAGAAGAAAGAAAATTTCCATGTACTAGCGCTTACAGGTACTTACGACTAGGAACGCGGAGAGATCTGATTCAGAGACCCATGTGAGCATATTCGCCTCTGTATCAGAAACCACCCTAGCAGGCAGTGCAACTTGGAGAATAAGTAGTGATTCAGGCTTGGAGTTTAGTTGATCCATTGCGCATCTACACCGAAATCCAAAAGGACAGCTTTTTCCACGCAGTGTCAAAGGCTCTCTCTCTCCAATGTAAATTGGCTTATCTTAAAAGCGAGACATCAACACCTAATGCTTATAATCGACAGTACTAGAGTCCATTTTGTTATTCTTCACTTAAATAAGACATTTAGATTGGCATTTACTTGGAAGATGATAAGAAATTATTGGTGCAATCACATGGGTTTATTTGTTCTGAACGAACATTCCCCAGTTCTTATGAAAATATTTATGGGTTTAAAAGATCAAACAACTAATGTTTCAGCCAGTTCACCCATCTCAGAATTTGGAAGAAAAGCTTTCGCAAATCTATCGGCATGTGGAAATTGAAAATAAATGACAAAGTATTGTTTGTGCACGGTGAGGTGAACAGTTGTCTGCAATGCTACAGATATTCACCTCAGATTAGATAAATTGCAGCATCTTGTTGGCATGGCTTATCAAGTGGCATCTAAGCAAAGTCGGTGTGAACATGATGCAACAGATTACCAAGTCAATTTCAATGCCCGGTTACCTTGATTCGTCAAAGCTACATTTGTGAGGTCTAATCAGTCCAAAATTTTTTTAAATAAATAAATAAATAACAGTTCACAATGACAAGCAGGAGAGCCAACTCCCAGAACAGGGACATATCTAGGGAAAAAATGAGAAACAAAATTTATCTTGATAAAGACTGTAGAATCATGTTCTTTGTACATGGCAGCAAATTCAGGAATGAGATCTCACGCCATACAGAGAAAGTGAATAACTATAATTAGATGAACAGAGATGAGTAATTGATCATCAGGTTGGTCGTATGGTAACCTTCAAAGCGGCTTCAGTAATATAATAACTCGGTTATGACCATTCCTAATCTCACTTATCCGACCAAGGTGCCGAAGAACCTACAAGAACAAAATGCACGAGGATGATAGTTTCACTGAGTAAGAGACCTTCAGGAGTAAACACAAGTTTTATGAAAGCCCATGAGAATTTCAGCCTACGACATGAAAAAGCTGGTAAATCTCAATGAGATAGACCCAAAAAAAAAAAAAAACCAATGCAGTGAGCTATTTTTTTCTTGAGCAAAATTAATGACAGACAACCAGATTTGGGAAGAGACACTTTTGCTCTGTATGGATGTTGAACAATCGTCTATAGTTCTGCTAATGGTAATGAAACATGTGCTTGGCCACACAATGTACTGAGGCAGAAAGGACAGATGATTAGTGGCAAACTACCATTATCTGCTGCAACCAAAAAACTTCTAGGAGTTCACTAGAACCGTCTCCAGTGGTGCATTCCTCCATGGAAGCCTTCTAGTTCATAAGAACTGATGATTCAGGCAATAAAACACTCAAGCTATTGCAGGATCCCACAAACATAACTGGAAAGCCTTATGCATCCCTCTTATCAAGTTATGCCAAGAGTACATATCGTTCAAACACACTCCAATTTCCAAAATTCAGGTTTTATATTGTTTGAGGTGAACAGCAGTTGTCAAATATAATTCTTTTCGAATATGTAACCCCAAAAATCTTACATTATCAAAAGACATAAATACTAGGCTAATTCATATCACATAGGTAAGGATTAAATCCCGAATTAGGAGATCCAAGTTCACCCAATTTTAGATCAACTGGGTACAAGCATGCACATAGTCAAAGACCTTAAACAAGGAATTTTTCAGGTGGAATAATAGTAGATAGTTACTCACAGTCAGTATCGCTTTCCCTGTGTTGTCAAGCTTCAGATTTGGTCCTTTTATGTCAGACTCAAGAAAGAAATGTTTTCCTTTTATGCCTTCTGTCATTGCAATGTCCCTTAATTCCTGCATAATTAATGAGAATAAAGAGAACTAAAGATAAAAAAAAATGACACTTTCCATAAATTTAACGATTAGTCAGTACACTCAACCATAGCCCAGTCCTTGCATAATACACATTGTTCCAATCACAAAATCATGTGTTCTAAAAAGCAACCGCTAGAAACAAGTCAGGAAGGTTAATTTCAACTCTGAAAGGTACAATGGCCAACCGCAGTGAGAACAAATAGTTGAGATGGTTCATGTAGTCTGTTTAGTGAATTATACTTACCAGTGCCCTCTCCCAAAGACTTTCTCCCACCTTAACAACAAAAGATGATCAGTGAAACTATAAGCAATATCAGACATCAAAGTACAAGAGTCACAAGTAAGGAAACCTTCTTTTTTGGGGCCAGAATAAGTTGTGCATTTGCCTCAGCATAAGCAGCCATATCATTAATAGCTGCATTGACCTTCTCTAGTGTGAGTCTTCCTCTCATGTATCTGCAAGTGGAGAGAAAAGTTGGGCATTTTAATCATCTATGAGTAAAAAGGAATCTTCAAAAACGAGACTAGCAACACTACTCATTGTAGTCCCCTTCCCAAACTATTTAGCCAGTAAGAAGAAATAGGCTAACAAGAAGAGCACAACATGGTGGAGTGGCTCTTCCTGAATATTCAAGCTGAGATTTGGCAATATTTGGCTGAAATTCACAAATGGAGCCGACTTCACTGAATAATAGTCCTTTTGTCGTTGAGGTGTATACTCTATGCCTTTATAAGCAACTGCAATAGCCAAATGATGCTGAAACAAGAACCCTCTAGTAGCAAACCCTAAAATAGCAATGGACTGGAAAGCTACTTACGATGACAGTGAATCCAGTTCATCTGCTGAAATGTACCACAACGGTGCGGGAGCACGTCCCTTTTTCTCCTGAAAAAAGCCAATTCATGAAAGGTGATCATGAGAAGTGCCTTACACATGATAAATGACATATATTGCAACAAGAACTAACTGGAGAAAAAGAAGAGAAACCCACCAAGTCATTTTCAAAGATGAATAAAGTGGAGCAACCCAAGGACAAATGATTGTGCCATCAGGCTATTTCAAGAATAAGAATACCTAAAATTTCATCAATACATCGAAACAAGCACAGAAGATTGAAGACTTTTAATTTGGTAGTTATGTAAAAATTTTACATGAAGAGTTCTCAGATGTATAAGGTCATTTATCTGCTAAAATGCAATATTCAATGATAGTACTTTTATTTTATTAGCTTGATTTAGTTATTCCATCAAATTTCAAAGGGGGATCACAAATTGGGTGTTGGCCTCTCTTTGTTTTGAATTTAGGAGGCTGCCCCAGCCAGCTCAAAATGCATGCAATTGCAAACCTCACCATCATGTCATTGGTTGTTACCCCTTGATATAGAGAGAGCATTAAAAGTTGCATATGTATACACAACCAAAGGTGTTACCAAGATCACCTGGAGGAACTTTTCCACTGCTATTTTTAACATGCAAATGATGGCCATTTCAATCGATACCGTCATTAACAAATCACTCAAAAAGAATGCTTGAATCCAACAGAAACCCTAAGCTCATTCTTCAAACCGCATACATGCCAAATTATCAGCTAAGTTTTTAAGTGGAATGTCATGCAAAGTTCATTTGAACAACATGAGACTTGTAGTGCTCCGCAAGATAGTTCGGACATCAGCATATCATCTATTTTTTGTTGTACTGATTTCTCTCTAAGAGATTGACTTCAGTATACCCAAATGAGCACACTCTAGCCTACATGCCTCATCTAATTTAATGAGTAATGGCTTTTCACTATGGTCAGCATTTTTCCCCAACCATTCAGCACATCGTTGCATTTACCTTGGGTATTGCGACAGGCTCTCCCTCAAGTTTCAAATTCCCAACACCAGGATTTTGGTTACCAGCATCATGCAGCCTGCTGTAAACAAAAGCCAGTGAGAACTGCAAACTATTTCATATCCAGCACATGATTATTAATCGAAAGATCTTGATACAGAACACATTTCATTTAACCACCAGCTAATTGTATCTGCGTTTAACATCGGCATTCTCTCTGGCACATGAGATGGAACATGGATAGATAAACTCTGCAACTTCTTCTTCTGCCTTAGTGATGCCTCAATAAGCCTCTGCAGTTAAAGCGATGATGTGATGAGATGGACAATGGGTGATGAAAGGAAGGGAAAGAATCACAGATCATCCAGCAATTTGACTTTTTTTCCTGTATGCAATGGAGAGATTTGAGCAAATTAAAATAGAAGCTGGCAAATAATGTTCCTTCCACTAGCATCTTTTGCCGTTGAATAGCTCAGCTAAAAACAAGCCAAAAAGAAGAGACTTTTCCTCCAAATTGAATAGAAAGATTCCAGACATGACATAATTGGATTCACGGGTCACTACGGTAGCATTCCGATTTCCTTAAACCAGAGGGCAAGCACTCAAGAACCGCACTGAAAGAAAGAAACCCCGCAATTGAGAATAGTAATTCCTACTTCAAGAACAACTTTTTCCACCGCCCAAATCACGACACCATCATACAATTCCCCTGAAGCAAGCGCCTCAGCCAATCGTAACTAACAATTCCCAACGGACCTCACTTCGACTAGTGACCAAAACCCCAGATCAAGACTAATTTTTCCTCAATTAGCTGGCGCTTTCCAAAAGGGAAAAAAAACTTTACTCTGGCTTTAGGGATGGCTTCAGCCTCGTCGCGCAGCCGGTCCTTGATGGCCTGCACCTGAAGCTCCATGGCCTTCAGCGCGGCGTCGACCGCCGACAGATCGGCGATGCTGCTCGCCGGATACACTGTCCGATCAAATGGAGCAACCCATGAAAGATTAATCACGAATCGAGATTGATGGATGACGGGAGATCGAGTTTCGCGACTCACTGTTACGAGCGATGACGAGCTCCTGAAGCTCGGCGACTCGGGCGTTGAAGGCGGCGATGACGGAGTCCAGCGAAGCTCCGGCGTTCTTGGCCTCCATCTCTCTCTCTCTCTCTCTCTCTTCGATGGTGATTTGAATCCGAAGGAGTGATTTTTTGGCGGCAAGCTTTTGAGCTTTCATGAGGGATTCGGGGGGAAGAACAATTGGGGGTCCAATTGATAATAGTTAGAAGTTGGGTGACTAGCCAAACCAAATAGAAGACAAGTGGGGGACTTGAAGTTTAATATTGAAAAAGTTGGGCAACCCAGAAAGGAAAATCGCCTTAAGTTATTAACAATTAGAGTAGGGATATTTATCATTCGCCCTCCCTTTTAGGTTAATCCATATTTTGCCTCTTGCGCCGAATTATGGAGAGATCAAAAATGGCCACGAAAGGGAATTATAGAAAGATGAAAAGGGAATTAGGGGTGTAAATGTAAATAAATTAAGAGTATGCGTGTCTCGCGACTTGTCTATATGCGAGGGGTTAAGAATGTTTCTGTTGTCTAACAACATGAATGAAAGCACCGATAAGATTATTATTTTTTTGGGTCATAAAGCCTCGACAAGATGAAAATTATCATATAGTGTGTTTAGGGGAACGGTGTTAAAAAATTATAAATCTATTATATTTGTCCCAATTTAATCATAGACATTTTGTTTGTGTTGATCGAGTCATAAAAATATTATGGATGCAAATTTAGTTGTAAACTTTTTTATTTAGGCCAATTCAATTCTTTTAGTTAATTTTATCTGAATATTGCTAACATTGATGTTAATCAATTGATGTGACACGATCGATATTATGTGGACAATTTTTAATATTTTTTGATTTTTTTTACTTATTTTTCTTTTTCTTTCTTTTTTTCCCTCTTCCTTTAGTCAATAGTATGACCAACTAGAGGTGAGAGACATTGCCGGCCTCCAGCCCACCTCACTAGCTATTAGCAAGGCTCGCCCTCATTTGATGCCGTGATGTCATAACTTTAGACCTCGCCCAACCCTTGGCGAGGCGCAAGGGCTAGACAAGACTGGCCAGAGGCCAACGAAGAGAAAAAGGAAGGAAAAAAAAAGAAAAAGAAGAAAGAGAAAGGAAAAATCAAATAAATAAATAGTATTAAAAATGGTCAACGTTAGCATCAATCAAGTGTTAGTCACATTAATTGACCGATGTCCACATCAATAATATTCGATCAAAATTAGCCAAAATGACTAAATTAGCACTAGATCCAAAAGTTTAAGATTAAAATTAGCACCAATAAGAGATCTAAGTGAATTGGTACAAATGTAACATATTTAAGACTTTTTTAATACTTTTCCTAGGTGTTTGGTTGGTGATGCGCATGTAATTGGATAAGTTTTGATAAATTGCCGAGTCATAATAATGAGGTGGGCCTTCTTTATCCCGACAAGATAACAAAAATTGAATAAGAAAAGCATGGAACTAAGTAAGAGAAAAGTTAAGCAGTAGCGTCCAGGAATGAGGAATTGGGGAGGAGAGAGAGAGCAATCGTGGCCGTCACGGATGATCACCGTCGTCATGGTAGGAGTTCTCGGTATTGCCTCCGCGACGTTGGTGGTCACCTAAGAATGACGACCAACATCGCCCGGTCTATGTCGCGACCAAACTCGAGTGGCATTTCTTTGTGGTGGTCGGATAAATGGTCGGAACCGAGGCTAAGACCAATGCGAGGTGGCCGAGTTCAGTTAGGGCAAATGCCCTAGTAATCCTTCCCTTCTTTTTTTAATTTTATCTTTCTTTTCGAGCTTTTTCTATAGGTGAAAATGGTAAGAAGAGGAGACGGAGCCAGCAATCCCCTTCTGGGCTTAACCATAAGAGTCCCACGCTCGTTACAAAGTGTTCGCTTTAAATCATAAGTACTCCACCGAAAGAAAATTATTATAGTTAGGCAACATGGCACGGACTCTTTCAAAAATTCATTCAATATATGAATTGAACTTGTGACTTGTGCAAGACACGGATCATGCCTTTACTTTCACCTTAATGGGTTTGAGTTATTTATCACATTGATGAAGTTCTAAATCGCATGTTCATCAAGCATTTTCCAGAGTTTGAAAAAGGATAAAATTTGGAAAATTAGAAAATCGTTAATTCGCAACAAGTAAATTAAATTATATCACATTGCCCGTGGAAATGACTCCATTTGCGGGTATGATTGTGTATTTTTAAAGTATGCAATGCATGAAAGCATAACAGATAGGGAGAGAAAACATAACTAAGACCAAATTAAATAAGAGTGCTTGAATTGACTTTGTTTACGCGAAACACCCAAAACAAAGTATATAACTACAAGTAAATTTACATGTGATTTCTCACAGTTTTTTTTTTAAAACTCAAATGATAAACTAAATTTTATGGCAAATAAAAAAATAATTTTCATTTTGCTATTATATTATATTTATATAAAAGTATAAGTACAAAGCTCTGTCAAAACCCATTTCTCCCTAGTTGACAAATTGCAATCCGTGGTCGTGATGAGATTGCGAAAACATGAAGCTTGGGATTAGATTCGATTGTGTTGCACCACCACAATATTTTATTTATCGTGTCCCCTAATAATAATAATAATAATAATAATAATAATAATAATAATATGTGCTTGGACTTGGAGATATAAATAAGAAGACGATCAACGGGTGGAGTGAGAAAATAAGGTGGCGTGCATTATCATCCGCTGATCACACCTTGGAAATGCCACATTTAAGGAATTTAGGGATTTTTGTTTTCGTTGCTTCGGACATTATTTTATATTTTTCATTGAATGGAGAAACAATGGGATACTAAAATGTCGGTTCAATTGCATGTATCCTTAGTAAATATTAAACTTCCCACCATCTTCACTGGCTCGCTGATTTGTTCCATACCCAGCGAAAGTGGGGGGTTATTAATAAATAGGTGAAATTAATTTATTATTTGATCATGTTCCAAGAGAATTTGCCTCGTTCGATAAATGAGAACGTTAATTTTTTTTTTGGCCCAAAACTGCGTCCAAAATTATCAAAGTGATGTTAGATGAAAACATCATTTACTATTTAAATATTTTAATACTCTTCCTTATGACTATACTAAACTTTAAACTAAACATACGATATAAAAATATCTAATTGAGAAGACAAATAGAGGCCTATAATATTTGAATTCAAAACTCCTACCCACACTGACATCAAGTAAGATTTTGTGGGGTAAATTGTCTAATTAATCATAAATCCATTATACAAATATTGATTCAATCATAAATTTATCAAATTTGACAATTAAGTCATAAACCTTTGCATGAAATTCCAATATAGTTCTTCTGAATTAGAATTTCACGTAGATATTTAGGACTTAATTGGCAAAATTAAAAAATTTAGCATTAAATTGATATTTATACAATAGGTTTAGAATAAATTGGATAATTTCTCGATTTTTGTGGATCCCTACCAATTGTTTTGAAATTTGAGGATATCATTTCAAATGTAGTTTAATTTATAAATATTCTAATAGCATCCTTCTTGCATGCATGGCCTAAATTGGATCACTATATACTGTTAGAAGAGAAATTGACAATTTCCCAATTATCTACTATCATTGCATGTATGTATGCATGCATGCATGCGTTACTTGTGCGAACACAAGTTGATTATGCATGTGAGAAATGACATGTTGAGGGTTCCTGTGTATGAGATTATCCAAAAAGTCATAAACTTATTACACTTTTATCAATTCAATTCTAACCATTTCAGTTGTGACAATTGACTCCTAAACTTTTTTTTCACGTTTTGCCAATCGAGACCATCTAGCCAATTTTAATTTTTTAAAAAATCTCTAAGGGAATGCCGGCAATTGACATGAACATTGACAATTTTTTATAAATTTTTAAAAAGTTAGAAATTTTTATTATTTTTCTCTTTTCCATTTTTTTCTACCAAGTCCAACGAGGGTTTGGTTAGTGATCCTCGTCAAGCTTGGAAGAGAAAATAAGGAAAAAAAGAAAAGAAAAAAGAAGAAGAAAAAGAAATACTATTACTACTATTGATACTACTACTAATACTACTAATAGTAATAATAATAAATAATTTAGAAATTTTAAAATATCATAAAAATGATCTAGTCAACCGTGTCACGTAGGACATCGACGTTCATGTTAGTGATTTTCTAGCTAAAATTTGTTAGATGGAATGAATTGGCAAAACATGAAAATATTTAAAACTCAATTGACAAAATTGAAAGATTTAGAACTAAATTGGCAAAAATACAATAAATTTATAACTTTTTGGATAATTCTCCCTAGAAATGATATTTGGCATGTCAAATGTCTAGAAGAGTTGAAATAAAATGGTCATGTAAAATAATTTTACATCCAAGTGAAATAAATTTGGAAATCAAGACATGATACATCGAGATGTTGAAATTTGAATATTGAAATAATTTTGATTACTCTTGAAAAAGTATGAATACATGTTAAGGTTCCATTTGTTTTTCAGAAAATGAATGATTTGAAAAATATTAATGATTGTCTTATATCGTTTAAAAATAATTAGTCAATAAAAAATATTTTCATCATCAACAACAATTTATGTTGAAATGTATTTGTGGACGATGAACATCCATTTATCTTTATAAGCAATATAAATAAGTGATCATTTTTAGGAAAATATTTTTCAAATTATTCACTTTTCAATAAACAAATAAAGCATAAGACATGAGTCTTGTCCCAATTACTTAGGAATTAGAAAAGGATATATGACATCCATTTCGAGGAATGCATTTTTTTTTATTTGCGAAAAGCTTTCATACTAGAGTTGGAAGTCTTACTTAGAATGCACGCATGGCTCAAACTATCAAATATGCTGCTAGTAAAATGTTCATTGACGTAGTGACGCCCTCAAGTTGTGGGATCAGGAACGGGTCGGAGTCTTGCCCTAAAGATGTAATGCAAGGCCGGCTGAGGTTTTGAAATGGAAATCCTTTAAGAGAACAGATCAAAAGAAGGGTAACTCTGAAGTCAAATTGTACGGATTTGTAAAAAGAAAATTTTCCTTTGGGAAAAAGAATGTCCTTGAAGGGAAGAAAAGAACTAAATGCTTTAAAAGGATAATTGCATTATTCGTATGGCACTTATTCAAGTATTATAACTATTTTCGACAACTTGATTGTCAAAACTTCTAAAAAAACATTCATTTGAGTAAATTATAAACCGATTGCTCGAGTTTCATAACTTTTGAAAAATGTTGGCGTAAATTTAACGCAAATGACACTTTTGGTAAGCATTTGATCAATTTGAAAAATTATATAATATTTAAGTGATTGAAAAAAAAAGTTATGACTCTCAAGTGAGTAGCATACATAAGTTAATATACTCAATTGATCGAAAAAAAGTTATGAAATTCAAATAAACGCTTAAAAAAATAAAGACACTTATGGTATCCTTTTCCTTTTAAAATTGAATGAACAAAAGAGTGTCAATCAAGGGAAGGCGGAGGATTTGAATCATTACCTTCTCAGGGAAATTGGGGTGGGATGATTTAGTTTCAGAAGTGGGTTTGAACTTTTTCGCCTTGCATAGAGATAGGGTAAAAATCTGAGCACTAGAGTAGAAATAAAATAAAACGTAGAGTAGGACCGACCAAAAAAAAGACCTGTACTCGTGTTGTACTCCAATTTAGGAATACGAGGGTCTTTGAATACGGAAAATCTCGAAATGAAAGGTGCGATGCTCCTGAGTGGGGATCTGAGAAATGCTTGAATCCTTCATGCCATGCCAAGGTGTGGGGATTTGGGGAACCCTTGAATCTAGAGGCTCTTTCAATCTTCAAGCCGCGTCCCGGTGTGGAGGATTTTGAGAAACGCTAGTGCGCTTTTGGACCCTGGGATCTAAGGTTCTTATCAAAATTTGACTGACGGTCGCTCCTTCGTCCGACATCCGTTCAACCTGATTTTCGCCGCGTTGAGATTCTTGATCTCTAGTCTCAGCATGCGCAATGAAAGTTGGGAAATCGCTACCGTCTCGACATTGCGATTAAGAGCGACCGGCTTTCTGAGGTCAAAAATTGACTATCGGATTCGAGCGGTTACATGGCTGTCAATATTCTTGTTTTTGTTCCACTTATCAAAATTTACTGTCGGTTAATCCAATTTGGAGGTTTAAGACGTTTTTTAGGTCTCGTTATCTCCGGTCAACTTTTGATCAACTGTCAATCAACCCTCGGAAAATGAGGGGCAACAATAAACCCGCTGGATTATGACAACTGAGATATGCTTTCACCGTTTTTTTCCTCTTATTATTTTTGTTTCTTCTTCATCCGTGACTCCTCTACCTCCATCCATGATCGTAGGCGTTTGCTCGCCAGTCGTGGTGTCATGGCTCCGGATGTAGCCGCCATCGCTCAATTCGTCCTTAGGGTCTCTCTCCCGCTCTATGAGCGTGAGTGTGTGTTGGATTGTGCGCGCGGGGCTTCCCAAGTAAGGTTGCTTCCTAGATTGAAAGTCACCAGCCTCTGGTGATCTAGACTTTAGGTTGCCTGGAACGATCGACCGCCTGCCTGAATCATTCACACGACAAACCATGGCGAGAACCGGCTCTCTTCCTTCACTCGTGCAGAGAGAGAGAGAGAGAGAGAGAGAGAGAGATGGGTGGTAATGACTAGGGTGGAGGCAACGACTAGTGATTGTGGCTCGAATACCGACGGCGGCGACCGAGAGAGGCTTTGGGGCACAATTGAGGTTAAGGTGTAGGCCATGAGAGTGGACAGAAAGAGATTTTGTGGTTAGGGTTTTGATAGGCAGGGGGTGTGTGAATTTTTTTAAAATTGTGAGAATAGTTTTAGTAAACTCGAGTGTAACAAAGTGATATGGCTCAATCTGAATCGCTAAATTGATAATTGACAATTGACATATCTTTTTCCTTTTTTGGTTAACATGTCTAATTATCGGAAATGTATGAATTTAGAATATATCTTTCTCATAAGCTCCTATAACATCAATGGCCAGTACACACAAGCTAGCATTTTGGGAATCGATTAAAATGGGTGACAACATTTTGTGGCTGTTGTATATAGATGTTCACGGTGTGGACACAAAGGAGCAAGGCAAATCTGCCTACATCCTACCTTATCACATTAAGTGAAGCTAAATCGAGAAAGAAGGGAGCAAAGCGGGAAAAACATTCAAGACCATACTGATAATAATGCATTCCAGCATAAGTAAAACTAATCAGGAATCAGAAGATGTTCATCTGGAATCGCAGTTATTTATGTTTCCAATGAATAGTGAGCAAACAGGAAAAGCGAATGAAGTGAGTGGTAAAAACATGAAAAAAAGAAGAAGGAATGCCTGGAGCTAACAATCAAAGAAAGAGACCTCCTAAGAAGTTGACATTCACAATGGCTCTTCCCGATCAGGACCAACCTTGCAATAAGAGATGCAAATTTTTCACCTATAAACTATTTTTCATGCATGTTTTAAGAGATTGTGAGCGATTTCTTGGTCAAATAAAATTGATATATTAAGTGATAGGATGTATTAAAAATAGGCAATTTATATAAAGTCAGTCATGTTTACACTCAATTAGAAGTTTGGCACGTAACATGATATAGTAAACATAGCAGTTTTCAAGAGACTGCATAAGGTAGCTTATTCAAGCAATTCACAATACAGATGCATGCGTAACTTACATATATACACTGATGCATGATTTATGAGATTGAATCACATAGTACTCTAACTCATATCAATATCATCGTTAGAAGTAAACCCTACACATAGAATATCATTAGGTCTTCTATATAGTCTTCTCTTTGTAACAATAAAACCAAAGCATGATAAAGACACGTTAATATAGATTAAGTCAACTATGAATTTGAAACATAGAAATCCGTAAAACCTTCACAAGATCCAATGGGGAAAAAAGAAACGATATTGATATTTGGGATTTATTTTATGTGATTGGTCCTCACGCATCAGCTATGAAATTAGTTTAGTCTTCCATATGTATATGAAGCCCAAAAAAGAAGAAGAAACTCTATGAATTTAGGATTGAATCGTTTATATTATGCAGCCAGAGGACATGAGATCATGATATCTGGACAATCTTCGTCTGCAGTTTCTAACATGAGGATAGGAAGGAATCATAAAAAAACTTGTCAATATATATGAATAATAGTCCTACGCTTGTGTTGTATATAACATTTTACAAAGTCAACACATACATAATGGCAGAAACAGTCGTACCCTTAGCCGATAAGCTAGCCTGAATGCTTACTCATATGGTCTCATCTCTGTGCATTTACGACCTAACATACTCGTTATAGTGCCAAAATGGAGCGATTGCTTGGTGATATCGCCAAAGAAGGTCCCGGAGATTCAACATCAGATGAGCCAAAATTGGTCAATTGTGTGATGGAGGGTGTGTCTTCGGCGGGCTGTAATCGGAATCTAGTCCGGGATGTTTCTCGGTCGGTATCTTCCGATGAACAAGCCATGAATCTGATACGAGAGACGACATGTCTTGATGATCATGAGATGGACCTCTCGTCTTCTCTTTCATGGCTTTCCTCGTCGTCATCAGCTTCTGAGTAATTCTTGTCTGAACTATTGCATTTTCAGTTTTTTCAGCCACCGGGGTTTCTGCATTGTTGCCTTCATTGTTGAAGCTGTTGTTTCTTGGCATGGACTGGAAATTTGAGGTGATGCTAACCAAATCCAGTCCTGTCTTCACGCCGTTCTGCAATTATTCAGGTGTGATTTCTTAGGATTTTCCAGAGAAACCAAAAATAACTCTTTTTTATTGAAAAATATAAGAAAAAAATTTCATGCATGCATAAAGATATATGAAACAAGAAGCTATATGATCACCAAGCTGTTGTCAATTCATCATGTGCAACTAAGATATATGAAATACCAAGCTAAAATCATAACTGATGGCAAATTAAAATTTGACTGCATAAATACTAAACGAACATTTAAAGTTAAAACCAGCTTATCGTTATGTAGTATGAAGTTCAATGCCACTTGGTTTTCGAAATTTTCTTTTCATTAGCTTTCTTGATGACAACATCAGTAAAGATTCTCATCACTAACCTTGCTAGATGAGGTAGTTCTCTTCACCAGCTTCTTGTCCATGTCCGTGAGGCGTCGGCCGTCACATATATGCATAGAAAGGGCCATGATGATGAAGACAAGAAGGCAATATGTGATTGACATGCTAATACAAGATGGGGAGGACAAGAACTGTGAAAAGCCCTAGGTTTTTGAGTACAGGAAATACAGATGACGAATGAAGTCCCTTTTTCACAAACAAATAAGGTAAATGGTCTTATTTGTAGTTGAAGAGAGAAAACAAAGCATTAAATGCAGTCTGAGGTGAGGTTGAAGGTCTGTTCTTTTGGGCAGAACATGCGGTTGGAGGCAGGGAGAGAGAGTAGGAGGAAGACAATGGAGATCGTGGGATGTGTCTTTGCTACTTTCTTGACACTTCAAGCAAGGGGTTCCCAGGAAAGAACCCTAAACAGGGAAAAGGAGAAGAGACTTGAGAATCTCTCTCTCTCAGATAAATAGCATGCGTTAGTGTTCAAGAAGAAGAGATCGTTTGACTCTATTAATTAAGAGCAGAGAGCACTTTAAAGAGTATTATTTTAAGGAAAAAGTGAAACAGAAGATGGAAGGTCTATATGCTAGTGCCTGCCTCTTGTTTTCTACCTTGGGTTGTCTCCATTCCTTGTCCTTATTATAGTTAAAATAATTCTTGCAAGGAATTTAATATTATATCTTGTGTGCAATTAGACTATGTGGCAAAAAGTAGGAAGCCCTTTTAATGACAATGTTGTTAATTACTTGGAGTTCTCGGCAATGTCATAGGGAAATGCACGTTTTACCGCACAATTTGCACTCCGAGCAAGGACATGAATTTAGCATTTTAAAACTCCTGGTTTTCAAAAAGGAGGTTTGTTAAAATATAAAAATAAAAACTCTAGAAACCCTTATTAGAAAATCAGATTTGTAAATTTTTAGTAAACCGACTATAATCGTGATATGAACAATTAGTGTTGTAAAAATAGAATATTTTCTCGTCAAACATGTGTAACAAACATTTAGGGCATTCGTTAAAAAAAAACTCTTGAAAAAAGAATATATTTGTTGCGTGATTTTATAAGGTTGATTTAGGGTTGAAAATCTGTGAACAATTAACTGGTGGTTTTGAAAAAGTCTTCCATGGGGAAGTGTGGATCAGCAAGTGTTTCTATGCGGCTCCTTTCTCCAAACATGTTTAATCTGGTCAGCCTACAAACCCAACACTTCTCCCTCCCTCCGTTCCTCCCTCCATTCCCACACACATGGATGCAGAAATTGTGGTTTTGTGTATACTTTATAAGAATCATGTATGTGGTGACTGGTGGGTTTAATTAATGTACAGTGACAAGAAGCCACAAGAGAGGTCAAGGCCAAATAGTTAAAATTGGGAGGACAAATAGGTCGGAAATTTACCCTCAAAGATCATGTGAGCAGCGCATGCTAACCGAAAGAGATTAATGGTATTAACCAGAATATTATAAAAAATTGAAAGGATAAATGCTACTTTCGTTAAAAAGCCCAAAGTTTTAACGGGTATTGACTCCAAAGTTGGGGAAGCCAAAACGAAAATCTTCCCTTAATGTTGCTTCCAAAAACATGATCTCATTATAACAAAGTAGCCTCATGAATTATGTACTTACATGCTCTATAAGAGTCTATATTCTTCAAGGGATGGAAAAGCCGCTGACCGTTTCGATGTTGGGAAAGAATAAGAGGAAGGGGAGGGAGGCGTCCTGCTAAAGCGAAAGCAGACAGATCGGAGGGCGAAGAAAGAGGTGAATCGCATTGGTAAAGTCCAGGAGCATGCCTTGAATTCCCCCAAAACACCAAACCCTTTTATTTATTCTTTTGTTCTCGCATCCCCAATAGTTTAAGTCCTAGGGATTTGTTAAGTTTTTGTAATGGGTGTAGTCCTATTTTTGTCTTTTGATAGCCTCTCAGCAGGACCACTCCAAACCTCTAGATTTGATTAAATATTTACACCCACATGAGTGCGGATTGATCTATAATATTCAATGCAATTTTCTTTTTTCTTTTTTTTGGGGAGAAATCAAACTTTTGAAGTTAGATAGCACGATTGCAAGATAAAGAATTTATACGCTAATAGTGAGGAAAGTGTTTGTTTCGTGAAAAGTGAAAGATATTTTCTTCAAAATGATCATTTATATCATTTAAAATAATTCATTAATAAAAAATATTTTTATCGCCGACAATAATTTATCTCTAAATATGTTCATTGATGATAACAATGCTTTTTTATTCATTCATTTTTGTAAGCGATACAAACAATCATTTTTAGAAAGATATTTGACAAATTATTCATTTTCCGCATGATAAATCGAGCCTTTGATCTCGGAAAGGTTTCTTTCCAATGGACATGAATTTATTTTCCAATCTTACATTAGGAAAAACCCCATTTCTCAATTTTTCCTAAACATCAAAATAAATGGGCTTCTGAAGCTTAATTGCAATGATCTTTATCTATGTGTGCATTTTGGTTGCAAGATTAGTAAATGAATCGAGTCAACTGCAGCCCTAAACTTCCAAGGCAATGATGTAGGTTCGATTTCCGTTGCTTGACCCATTCTATACTCTCTATCAACATTAGATAAGATCTATATTCTAATATATGTTCGAACGGAATATCTTTTGAATTGATATTATTAAATTGTATTCTAGTACTTTAGAAAAAAGTTCTTGATATGATAACCTCTTATTTTGGGGAGAACATCAGTTATACCCTCATTTTTTCTCCATTGTGAATGGGCGATATTACACTTTTGTGCTCTCACCGACAGGAAGTCTTTTTGACTCTACAGCTGTCTCCATCAATTGAGCACTTTCTTCGCACCTTCCTCACATTTCAACTCTTTTGAACTTTACCGACCAAAAACAAAAAAAATTCTTCCGAACTTTTTGACCCAAAAAAAAAAAAAAAAAACCTCTTCTGAACTTACTCCCCCATGTGTGACATTCTTCAGCCAACTTTTTGCAAAAGCAATTCAAAAAGATTTGCAACGCTAGGTTTCCCACCTCACCTGAATCTTGACGAGTTCCTTTCTTTATTAAACTATTGAATAAAAGAAAGACTACGTATCCGTAAAATCAATTGATATTCATAGACAAATTCTCTAACATCTTTTCTTACATATAAACCAAATTGAAAACAATACGTGGAATTGACTAACTTGGAACCTCATATGAGAAACGAATTTGGGGCAAAACCTTACTTGTTACCATCTCATAAGACAAGTCTACTATTCTCTTAAAAAATGATTTTAAAAAATGATTTGTTCTCTATATTTAGATTTCCAAAAATTTGGTAAGTATCCAAAGCTATTGGTAAAAAATTTTAACCAATATTTTAATTTCCCAGTAACTTGTAAGTTACTTACTAAAATTTTTATGAAAATATTGACTCGTCTTATTAGTTTACAAAATATTAACTTTTTCCTGTCTTTTACTAAATTTATTTGTCTTTTCAACACACCACTTTAATTTTACCAATTTAATTTACTCATCATTATTTGAGTGAATTACCAATTATTTTCTTATTACATTCCTAAATAATGTTAGGTTACAAACTCTTATTTGAGTTTCTTACAAATATTTGATTTTCCTAATTTATAACTTTTGTTATGGTTTGCCAACTTTTAATCGTCTCTTATATTTATCAAGTTGTATATTGACTTACTAGCTTTATTTATGTAACTTATCCAGTTTTTCTTATATTAAGTTACCAATTACCAAATCTATTTTGAGTTGCTTGTTAATTTAGCTTTGCTTTTAAGTTACCATTGAGTTACTAAATTTTATTTGTTGTATTGACCAACCCGTTAAATTTATTGACCTTGATGAAATATATTTATGGAGATTAGAGATCTCCTTATTAGAGAATATCGCTAGAGATATTATTAGATATTAGGAATATTATTTAATATTTCTTAATTCTTTAAGATAGTAAATTTCCTTTTCTATATTTATTGTTCCAGTATAAATACCCTACTCTAATGACTTGTAAAGTTAAACTAATTGAGTAAAGATGTAGTCCTTACTAATTCTCTCCCCCTCTCTCTTGAAGATCCAATAATGTTTACAGACCTTTTTTAGAAATTACCATCCTTTGTTGGAATGGTTACCAACTTTTATCCGATCAAGATATCAACCAATCTTGCGTTACCAACACTTCTTAGATTCAATTATCGACATTTATTTGATTTTCTTAAATTATCAATTTTTCTTGTCTTTGACAAAAAGAACTTTCTCTTAACATTTACACACTTCTATATACCTTTTTTCTATGAGCACCTTTAAGGACTTTTCGTCCGAAGGACATGACATGATCCAGATGTCGCCTGCAATGGCAACGTAACCAACGAAAGACAACTCGTCATGTGCGCATGCATGCATCTCGACTCATCGCGACGTTCTCATACAATGTTTCTTTCGTCCGGCGGTGCTCGTGGACGCCTCTCTCTCTCCTCCTTTGTTTCCAAACGCCAAGGGACAACGAGGAGAGCACAAGGCGAAACCGACAGCACCGGCCCCATGCGACGGCACACGTGGCGACATCCGTGGGACCAAATCCCGCTTGCCACGGCGGGGCCCGGGCCCCACTTGCCCGCCGCCGAAATCTCATCCTCATCGTCTGACGTCTGTCGGAATCATGGCAGTCTCGGGGGTGTTCATCTCGTTATGCACACGACATGATGCTGATAAGACGTCCCCAAACCTAATCTCTGCTAATTCATTTGTTCACGAGGATTCCGTCAACTTATGGTAGCCTCTCGTCAAATGATAGTTGGATAATTGTCGAGGGAGATGCCCGACTGGTTTGATCTGCGAGGCGCCAGTCTTGTCATTAGTTACTGCACTTCTACTGTCAAAATAGATTGGAGATGGGGTAGCCCAAACCCATTAAAAAACACATATATAATTGGAATTTTCGATTTTTAATCATAAAAATCCATTCTTTAAATTCTAGCTAACTCATATACAATCCAGCCCACTAAATATGAATTAAAATGTGGGGTTTTGACCAATATGACACCTCTAATTACGTGATCTCCATAACTTTAAAATTGGGATTGGTTCACGTCGGACTTGGAGGTCATCACATCACTAAACCTATTCCGCCTAGAAAGAGAGAAAGAGAATGGCGGTGGTGATGTCAACCGGAGATGATGGAGTTGAGGCTACGCGTGGTTTATTGGCAGTGGGGTGAATTTGTGGAGATCGAGTGGTGGGTGATGGTTGTTGTGAGAAGAAACATGGTTGGTGGCAGTGAGGTCCATGAGCGGTGGCAATGGTGGTGACAGAGGTCAATCCATGTGGTGATTTTGAAGTGGGATGATTGTTTAAAAAGTCCTAAACCTATTGTATGAAGATCAATTTAGTTATAAACATTTTAGTTGTAACAATTTACTCCTAAGCATATTGATGATTTGCCAATAAAGCCATAAATCTTTCAATTGTGTTAATTTAGCTCTAAACTTTTTGAAAATTTGTCAATTTAGTCCTAAGTCTAACGATTTGTCAATGTAATCATTTTAGAAAAGTATCCAAATAACATGTTTAAGACTAAATTAGCATAATTGAAAGGTTTGTAACTAATTAGATAAATTTTTAAAAGATTTAGAACTAAACTAATACAATTGAAAGGTTTACAACTGAATTGGTCGTTGTACAATAGGTTTAGAAATTTTTTTTTGACAATTTTCCCTTTTGAAGCTTGTAGGGTGATGTTGGTTGGCAATAAGGGTGGCCTATGGAGATTTAGAAATTTAAAGTTTTTTTTAAGAAGAAAGAATTTTAGAGAGAGAGGGGGGATGTGGCAAATCTTCTCGTTTACATGGCTTAATCCTAAGGACATGACAAATTCCAACACCGGACACCTTAACGGTTACTTGATAGTATTATTGCCACATCAGCATTTTCTAGGCACAAATTTAACTGAGGCTTTCTATTGAGCACAATTCAAAATATTAAGGTACTTGATTGAATGAAAAGAAGTTCCACTACTTGAGTGAACAACAAACACAAGTCCGGGTGCTTACAATGTTAATGCATCTTCTATCTTTAAAAAACAAACACATTTTGAATTGTGAAACCATAAAAAAGAACTTAAATTAATGATACAATCATGGCATGCTATAAAAATGCGCATCAACCTATCTTGACATTTTGAATTGTCACGAAACCATAAAAAAGAACTTAAATTAATGATACTATGTTAATTTATCACATGGTTCAAACGTTCTCTCTTCCAAATATACAAGCAATAGCATTGAATTACTCAACAATGTAGGTTCCAAATTTCTTAATTCTGATGGTGATGTCTGATTTCTACACTTAGCCTGCCGAGAGACTTCATTAAACAAGATCTCATCCATATCATATGCATCATACATGATTCTACTAATTACTTCTCTCTTTGAAGCAAAAAAAATTAGCCAAGGTTCCCTATTTTTAGTAAGGCAAAGGGAAGGTATATTATCACCAGCAACTTTAGTGAAAACCGCATCAATAGCAAAACCATTCAAATGATGGCTTGCTTTTGTAGGTCTTGTATGTGTGACCTGCTTCGAAGAGGCCATGCTAATCTCGGGCAATTACAATTAATTCTTCATATGTTTTATTAGACAGACAAAGTGTCATGGTCAAAGCCGATTGGCCTCATTATGATTGACCATATTACGTCTCCCTCTCAGGCATCTTGTGTCTTGAGCAAGACGTGCATCTTGATTCGACACAATGATTGGTTTTGGCCTCTATGACCTTCATCATGCGATAGGCCTTAGCTCCCAACCAATTTATGTACAATTAGCCAATCCCATTTCTAGAGATTTTCCACATGAAATTCCTTTCATCAGTGGATTCTTAGCACAAATTTTTTGACACCACTCCCTAAATCTAGTGATATTGTTCATATCCCCTCATGCTCCTCTCCATATTATGGATGCTTCAATGGAATGGGGAGAAATCGGACCTTGACATTCTCCCCCACTGAATTTTTGCAACACCATCTTTGCGGACTATTTTATCGCTCTGTTGCACCCCTAATCATCACCCGCCTCTTTATAGATTTTACATGAATGGCAAATGCTTGCCTAATAGAATGTGTCACTTCTTATTGCTTGCTCGTGTACCGCACCATCACTGCCTCTCCCTTGGCTTTATGTAAATGGCATACGCTCCCAAACACCAACACGTTTTCCGTCATTTCTACCGATCATCCTCAAAACCAATTAAGGGATTTGACCTCTATTGGAATATGGTAACAAATGGCAACTGTGAATATAATGTGGAACATTACTCTAATACCATTTGTCACAACCTAGGCTGATTGATTTTGATCATGGGATCATCGATTGTGTGACAATAAACCACGCTAGCCTTCCATTCTACAAATTGTTTCCATGACATGTATCAATGGAATGCCTCATTGCCACCAATTATATTACATCTCCCTTTTACTTGGCATCTCATGTCCCCAACAAAGTATGCATCTTCAATCAACATAAGAATTGGTTTCAACCTGCAACTATTATCAGAGAGCAGCATGAGCTTCCAATCAATTATACATGGGTGACCAACCACACCTTTCTTCTGCATGATATTAATGTTACGATTTGACATTTCCCCACTCCAATCAGCTTGAACATTGACAAATGGTATCAAAGTAGGGTTTTCAAGTTGTATGGACAGAGGCCATTCGTTGCCATGTTATCTTTGTGGAGGTCAAAACCCTTGTTGGTTTTGAACATGAATGGCACAAACAACGAAAGATGTGCATCTATGTCTATTGGACAAGCAGAGGCCATTTGCGTAAAGCCAAGGGAGAGGCAGTGGTGATGTGGTGCGCGGGGAAGCAACGGCAATCGGCAATTTTACTTCCTTTTGATTCACACGGATACCCTTTCTCATCATCAGTTTCCATATTAAAAACCATTCCACCTCTTGCCAGAAGAGACTACTGAAATCATCCCAAGCCAATACTACAGAAAAGAGGGCAAAAGGAACAGCTCAAAGAGAAGGCAAGGCACCCCCCATCAGACAGCTACCGCCACCAGTGGATTTTGGTCAATTCGGAATGCTCCGTCTGCCTAAAAGCCTGTCCAAGAACCGACCCCTTTCCCCAGACGATCTTCTTTCCATTCTTTATGAAACCTTTTCGACTCTTCCCATTAATGAATGTTTGCGGAGTGGACTGTGGCCGTGGCGTGTTCCCGGTCTTGTCTGTACATGCGGAGGATGTTTCTTCGTTGAGCCTGGGTGGGGATACGCGACGGCGAGACAGGCTCGGCTCGCGAGGCGGGGCTTGGGGATTCGGGTGGGGGAAGAACTCGTTTTCACGTGTCTTGCGAAAGTCGAGCAGCCTCGATCCGGTCAGACTCCGTTGTCTCCATGGCGTCCCCTGCCTACTTCGACCCCGCGCTTTCTTCCTTCCCTTTTCACACTTTTTATTTTATATCTTAATCCGGTAAGAGTGCTGCAAATTTTTTTACACTATTTCTAAACCGTCATCTGATGTTTTTCAAATTTTCTGCAATGTGGTCCCTTGGAGTTTTGAAATCGATTGCAATGTCCTTTCCCCCTTAACGTGGACTCGAATCTTTTTTTTTTTTTTTTAGAGCTAATGTTCCTATAAAACTTCCATATCTAGTTCCCGTCTTGACTCTATCTTTTGTCTCTAACTTTATGTCATGTCCTCAATTATATCCTAAACTATCTTTTATCTTATTAAAGAATTTCAAAATTTAGGTCTAGTTCCAATTTTACCGTAAACTTTTTTTGTCTCATAAAGAACTCTCAACTTTAGATCTAGTACCAATCTTATCCTAAACTTTTTTGTCTTATAAAAAAAAATCCTAGCTTCAAGTCTAGTTTCAATTTCACTTGAATTCTTTTTGTCTCATAAAATATCATCAACTCTTACTTGAGTCCCAAATTTACTCTCCATTGACCTTCCGTAAAAATTGCCCTCAGTGATTTTGCACTCCTCAGTCTCTCTTGCTTGGGAATGTTCCATCTTGCATTAGAGAGCTCACACTCGAGATGCTCAAATAGCTCGTGCTTATGAGTTTTCCATCTCTTGATTGTTAATGAGAAATTTTGGATGAAGGATTAATGTGGACAGATTTGTGACTCAAGTAAAAGTTTGTGATTTTTTATAATACTATAAAAGTTTTAGGGTAAAACTAAGACTAGACAATAAAATTGGGATAAGGCCTAGACAATAAAATTAGGATAAGGCCTAAAGTTGGAGGTTTTTAAGAGAAAAAAAGTTTGCGGTAGAATTGAAATAGGACCTAAAGTTGAGGGTTTTCTACGAGATAAAAAAAAATTGATAGAATTAGGACTGGATTTAAAGTTTAAGGTTTTTTTATGAGTCAAAAGGTAAAATTGGACAAAAGTTAAAGTCAAAGGCTTTTTCAGGTATTAGGTCATTATTTTTAACTCAAGCTTCTGTCATGTGCTTGTCATGTGACCGATTAGTTGCTTTTACTGACTACAAGTGTGCATTTTGCCTCCCGGCTTTTGGCACTTGTTGCAAGTAACCCCTGACTGTTTAATTTTTACAATTTCCTCCCCAAAGTGTTCAGATCGATTGTGATGTCCCCTTTAATGATGACTTTGGCCAACTTTCACAAAAGGCCCACACTTTTGCTAATCTTTTTAAATTTAGCCCATACTTTGAAATAATCAGTCAAATAACCAACTCTGTATTTCGTCTTAATTGTGGTCGTAAAACTTCATCCAAACTTTCGAAGCTATCATGTAATCAACCAAAGTTTGTGTGGCATAGCCACTTAGGGCTTGAAATATGGGGTAAGACATAAAGCAAATTATGAAATGCAGAGAAAAATCCAAACATTACAGTACACAATACAACCTGCACATTTTGTTTATAGAACAAATTAACGTGTTTTCTTTGTGACTTAATTATATCTCTAGTTAAATAGAAGATATGATGCTTTACTGCTAACATCACCTTATAAGAAACATAATATAGCTATCAAATGCTGATGTGCCACGACAACATGCCAATTTTTTGAATTAAAAAGACCTAACAATTGAAAATACTTTACTTCTTTGAGTTCTTGTGTGAGCTGAATATCTATAAATCAGACGAAATTATTTCATGATTTTTTTTAACATACCGACTCACTTTATTTCATATTTCAATCTTCCGAATTTTTAAGGTTTAATCCAAATTTCAGAACTTCTAAAAAGCATACAAGCCATCTATTCCAAATTTTTAATAATATACACAGGGCCCATAGTTCTCGTTCTTAGATGATTAGACTATGGTCTTTGGTATCTAATAACATTAGTCAAGTCAAGATGGCACAATTTTCTTTGAGTGCACTTGGACAAGTAACAAGTGGCGTAATATTTTGGCATAAAATGGAATTTGGTGTTATGTAGGAGGTTGGAACTTAGAGCTTCAATGGATGATCAAGGTCACCAAGGGCAAAAACTTGAAGGTGAGACTTCTCAAGTTGTCTTTCTTAGTGACAATCAACTGCATCTGGATAGAATGTAACCAAAGATGATTTCAAAACAAGTCGATTGAGCCTAATCTTTTGTTGGTTAGGATTTAAAATGTTGTAAAGGTAGGATGTCACTTTACTAAAAGTATAGGCCTTCCCAAGTAAATGTCTTATCAGTTACTGTATAGAGGCTTTCTTTCTCCACATTCTCACATAATTAGTCTTTTGAAATGCTAGTGGATTGCCCCAAGCTTTTGTACCTCATCTTATCCATGATATTCATATATTTATATATAAAAAAATGAAATAGTTTTTTTTTTCTATTTTTCTTTGATAGAATTTTTATTCCTTAATCTTATTTTAGATTTCACGTCACAAATCAATCATATTTATTTTTGGAATGAAAGGATTGAAGAAATTATTTTTAGGGCCATTCTATTCTAATTATCAACTCACTCTTAAACTTTTGTCTTACCTCTTCATAGAATGTGGGAATCAAAAAAATCCCATACCTGAAACTAAATGTCTCCAGCCTTAATCCTCTTGAGAATGTGGAGAATCAAACTCCCCACCTACCCATTTTCATGTGAAAATGATGACTTCTAAGGTAACCTCTAGTGGTCGAAAGGATTGAATACCTCAAAAATGAAGAATGAAAGGATAGTAAAATCATCAACTCTATTTTTCCAAACCCAAAAAAAAAAATTGTATACTTTACTATGGTTATCAATATAAAATGTTGTAAAAAACTCCGCACACTATATTTAGCATCGTGATTATAAAAAAATAAAGAATTGACTATTAGTTAAGTATATAACACAAAACCTACAAATTGCAAGCACAACAGCTCGATCGCAACTCGTGTGCATTGTACATCTTCAATTAGGAAATTAATAGTCTAAAAATATAAGACAGAAAAAACTTTAACGATCAACAATCATTGAAATTTGGAATTCCTAACGATCATGAGAGGCTAAGTATTAAATGGGCGATTGTTGCTATAAAGAAGCTCGAGCTTCCATGAACCAAATTCCTTGAGTGCGGATCGGGTCATGCCATACCCGACCCTATTAACAGAAGTATGACCTGCCGGCCCAAATGATGTCATGAGGGTCACACGGATTTACAAGGCCTATTAGCCCATCTTTGTACCGACCCACATGAATTTAAAAAATACATTTTTTAAAAATAATTACTTATATCATTTGAAATAATTAACCAATAAATCATTGCTCCAACTTCATTTGATCCTCAGCCGAGCAACACATCAAATGAAGGATCAATGCCAACGTCTGACCAACCGTAGCATTTAAAACGCGAGCGAGCAAACTTTTTAGACTTCTGTGGCAGACAAAAACAAACCAGGGAAAGAGACGAACGCGCTGCTTCACACGAAAACAATTTGGTCATGAATCTTTGCTTTGCATCAACGAAGGTCCTACCGAACTCCCAGAGAACACCGTAATGTTAGCACGCGATCGTACCGTTCGAGAACAGAATAAATACGATAAATACATCCGACTTTGGTACAGAATGCTCGCACACCGAAATTTGCAGTCCTGCTGGTTCTTGAACAAGTTCCAATTCTTTTTGGCCTCTTCCATCCTACAACTTTCTTGACCAGTGTCGTTGGAGGAATACAAGGATCATCGACTAGTTATGTCCTCTTCACGAGATACCCCAAGATGAGGCCAAGCAAGCCAATGAGAACGACGTATATAAAGGAAATACCGCCAGGGCCTTTCTTGGTGTGTCGCCTCAAAAGCTCCTGTTGAAAAATTATAGACATCAATGCAAGATGACAAGGGCAACCGTGTGTGGCTCACGGAAGTAACCATTTCAATTGCCCATCACATGGTGGACTGCATCTATAAACATGCTCCGCATTGCATAATGTCTTTTCCTTTCTTTAACCACATAATTTGCCATATTCTGTCAAACAATAGGTCATAACCATGCATGCATATGCCAAACCTAACTTTATCTTCTAACAATCTAGAATGTGAAGTAAAGAGACAATGAAACAGCCAACAGAACTAGTACAACAGAAATACCAAAAGGAAAATCTAGGACCAACCGTGAAAATCATGACCTACCAACAGCAACTCAAGACAACGGCTGATTTACTGATACAATCTGCATATATTTCTTTGGAGTCCATCACAGAAGATTTACATTATGCTTCCCTCCAAAATGGTCAGAATAGGCCTACTTGGACAAATCTTAATTCAAATCTTAAAGCAGTGATCTCATCTTCTAAATCTGATCAGCATAGGCTGTTTCACTGGTTCTCTCCCACACTTAAACCATTATCCATGTTCTATTCAAGCATACTTCCCAAATTCTTCAGTCCATTCTCATTGTTATAACCAGGAATTGACCTCCACTTTATTCCACAAGTTCATACCAGTTCCCTCTTTACAGATAAGAAATAACAATGAATAGAATGGTGTAGCAAAGTCCTGTGTTATAGTTTCACTACGCATAAACAGCATAGGACAATGAAGCCCTTCCACTTACTAAAGAACAACATAGCCTTTTCCCACCAAGAGGCCAACAATATAAATTCTCTCCCATCATTGTGCTCTGTTCAGTATGACGTCCTAAAACTGTTCAAATACTCATAACACCTCAACAAATTTCTGACCCCTTTGACCTGTCCTATGAATGCGATCAACTATATCAAGTACCTTCGATTGATTTAGAATATGGAACATGGATCTTCCCATGCTTTACCCCATAAACTGACTGGACTCCAGCTTGATAGAATTCCAGCATTGTACCTTAAAATAGTGGTTTGCAGCCAGTATAACCTCTCTAAGTGGTTGAATTTGCATCAGCAGAATTAGCTCCCATTGTTTTTCCTAAAATAGTGTTCACTTGCTAATTTAAAGGTTACAAGTACCACATTTCACCATTAAATCACGACCGTCACCTAAGCACCATATCTCACCATAAAATCACAACTGCATCTACATAGTAAACAGCCCAGTTAGCCTTGTCCAGTTGCATCTTCAGACCATCGCTCAATTACGCCACTCTTGGTTAAAATATTATTTCTCCTTAGATAGTATCATTTCTAGTGAAAATTTCATCGAAATGAAAGGAGAAGAAAACAGAACCTTACAGCTAGTGCAAAGCATTTCATCAGACAACAGACAAAACATTTAAAGTCATTCATGTTAGCACTTACCAATTCCTGCTGAAGCTTGTTATTTAGCTGAAGAGCTGAGATTTTCTCCTCAGTCAATTTTGAAATTAGAGCCTTTGCCTGAAACCAGAGGATATATGTCAAACTAAGCGAACAGGCAATTCATACAAATTGCAATTCCTTAATTAAAAAACAAGTTATCAAAGTTACAGGCTTTGATTTCTTGGTCAGCGAAACACAAAGGCTTTATAGTCAAATTGACAATGAGACTAGCATCACAAAAGAAAGGATACATAATCACACTAATGGGCCATCAAATGAAACAACGTTAGAATTTTGAAGGATCTATTAATCCAGCAATAAAGTAGATTGTTCAAGTCATTTGCTGTAACAAGAAGAAGGTTTCCATTGAGGAGGCTCAACACAAGACCATAGCAATATTCAGGAATTGTCTGCTCCAAGACAATCCCAGCACAACATTTAGAATATCTGCTTTCCTTATGGGTCATTGACCCATTCGTTAACCCATATGGGCATTAAATGGGTCATAAATGGGCTAGTTATATTAATTAAATGGATCATAAATGGGTTTAAACATAATATGAGTTTTAAATGGGTCACAAATGGGTTACAACTTATTTAGACCCAACCCACTTTGATGACTCTCTTCATTCTTTATAGTCCTCACTCGATCTCACACTTGCTCACTCTGCACTTTCATCTCAGTTTGGATATGATTTTTTGTAGATTGAATTAAATATGGAAGTGTTTGAACAATATGGATCAAGTCGGGTATGGGTTGGGTCGGCTCGAGCACGGGTCACTAAATTTATATTACATGGGAATGGGTCAAAATAGGTTAAATGGGTCTATTTGGGTTGACCCATTTTCGACTCGACCCAAACCCGACCTGACCCACCCGTTTGACAAGTCTATGATATGCCATGATACAATTTAAGATCCATACCTTCCTTCTCCTTTTAGGGGTTGAAAACAAGATAATTAACACATTATCAAGCAAAGTGAAACCTCTATCAGTCTCTCCACATCCTGGTTCAGAATTTTTTGATGTAATTACATCAAAATAAACCACCAATAGCTATCAAAGTTTTTGTCAACTATTGGAAGTGGACACAACTCATAAGTCTCCAACAACAATCTTCATGGATGGTGCAAAGCTCAACAGACAGAAAATGAATAGGAGCAAAATTGCACCAAGAGAGCATGGTTAATAGAGAAATGTAGAAGACACTTTACAAAAACTTGTTTACTAAGTGATTCGACCAGATTAGATTGGAAGAAATCAATCAGTGCCTGGGTCCCACCCTTTATATATCAAACATGAACCTGCCAAATCACTTAGCATGCAAGTTTTAATATAAGTTCTTTGTACATCTAGTAAAAATTTATTAGGAAAATGTATCAATACATAAGTTTTTCTTCAGTTGTAGCCTATATATACATTGGCATATCAAAGTTTTGTCATTAGTCTCATTAGATGCACATACATTAGAAGCATGCTTTTCAAATGGAGAAGAGGTCAAATATGAGGTAGATGATGCTGTTGCAGCAAAATCTCAGACCCCAAATGAAAGGCTGATTTCTGCAGAACTACGAGGTTGATGTGGTGACTAAGGCAATTGACTAAATGGCCTTGAACCCTGGATAGCAACTATTGCTAGCAATGTAAGAGTAATTGAATAAGGTATGCTAAAGACTTTGCTGGTGGCAGGCCAAAGAAGTAGTCTTTGAAGCAATGTACATATGACATGTCTAATCTAACAAATGCAATAAACACCTAATTGCATTCACAAGATCTCCAAGAACAAATCCAGCCATAATTCAATTAAAGGAACATTCCAGATTCCCGCAAGTTGCCATAACTAATGAAGCCATGTACAACCAACAAGGCCAGATGTAGTGCATTTAGGTCCTATTATTTCCTTGCTCAGGTGCAGCTTTTCACCTCACCAAGTTCAACAGTCTAAAGCAAATCTATTAATCCATACTATAAATATGCAATCTGTTATGACTGACAGAGCAAAGACTAAGCACTAGCTAGTAGTAGCCAAATGTTGCCTTTGGCTTAATTTAGCGTATTATGCTTTTTCTTCTTTCTTCTTCTTGCTTCTGTACATTTATCATGTACTGGGGAGTTCGCTTGTTAAGATATTTATCAAATAGACTAGACTTTCAGACAGAGTTTTTACTTATAGCTTGCGATGATCCAAGAGAACCTCAGGTTGGAAGTCGATCGAGTACTTACTATAAAAAGAAAGCACACATCCTTCACCAACTATTAGGATGAATGAATTAAGGAAAGAAAACAATGAAGAGGTTACAAATTTATTTAAGCAAGTTCACAAGGCTCAAATATATACAACAGCACCCTAATAAATTGGCATAATTAACATAAAGCATGTGCCAAATATACTAGTAAGCACATTGGCAGGAGAATCAATCATGAAAAGTGATGCCAATAAAGACTTTTAATAGCCTAAAGAACATCATCCAAAGAACTAGCATTTTCAAAGAAGAGCCAATAAAATTTGGAAGAAGAAACCAAGGTCACTTTTTGAAATAATATAAGAACAGATATTAAAAGATCTGAATCCTTTGGAATGTATCTTGTGACTTGCAAATAGTGAGGAAAAGCACAGTATGGGACACAGAGAGACAAGGAAACTCAATGGAAAATTCACTGTGAATGAAGATTAGTATCCGGAGATATTTGAAGAATGCATATTGAAAGTTTTAAATCCTTTGGAATGTATCTTGTGGCTTGCGGATAGTGAGAAAAACAGGCTATGGGATACATATAGAGACAAGGAAGCTCAATGGAAAGCATTCACTCTGAATGGAGATAAGTATCTAGAGATATTTGAAGAACACATATTGAAGTTTTGATTCTTTCAAACATATCTTGTGGCTTATGCATAGTGAGAAAAACAGTATATGGGAATACATATATAGACAAGGAATCTCATATGGAAAGCATTCACTGTGAACAAAGATAAGTATCTGGAGATGTTTGAAATGACTGATGAAAGACGGGAATTGTCAGCTATACCAACCATTATGTGCAGCCGGTCACTTGTTGAATCATCAATACATTTATGACAATCTGAATTTGGAGTTTGACGTAATAGTTCCAGGATGACATAAGAGTACAAGGAGATCGACTCTAACTCCAAGTGTAGCCATGCAAGAGAATATCATGGATGAGTTGTCATTATATAAGAGAGTCACTGGCCTATTTGGCTTGGACCTTGCTGTAAAAGAATAACTAGATAACACCACACTTGGCTATAGAAGTTATATTTGGTCAGTGTTTCCTCCATTTTTTCCCAAATAGTTATTAGTAGCTCTCTTTAAATAAATTACCTAGCTAAATGATGGGATATTTATGCAATACCAGCTCCAAATGTACAAAGGGTCACTATCAAGATTTTAAGTTTGACAACCAACTCATGAGAAAGAACCCAAAGCATTCTTTACATAGTTGCTAAAGATAATTTCACAAAAGCATTGCAATTAGTATTATTCTGTAAATCTAATTCCATACTTCATTATCTCAGTCTACATTTGCAGATTCACATAAAAAGGAGTTTAAGACTGGTAAAAAACGCCAAACAATTTCAGATCTAGCTCTTAAGGAATGATATGATTGATGTGATGTGATTGATCCAGTTTATTTGGACAAATTGACAAAGGCAATAAGTGGTCATAGGAAAATGGTATTCATTCTTTTGTGATGGTGGAAGATGAATTGGTGTTTAGCGACAATGAGTCAAGGTGAAGTTGCATGAGCAGCTCAAGTTGGAGAACTCATCAAGAACAAAAGATCCGATCTCAATCTAAGTCAAGACAAGAACAGAGGTCTCATCTTCACAATCACATTTTGAGGACAAAGTTTAACATGAGGAAATTAGTGAGGAAAATGCAGAAGACTACGTGAGTGGAGGGGAAGAAAGTGATGCAGATTTAGGTAATAAGAGTTGTGGCTGATGAGACAAAACCACTGAGAAATTATCTTTTGGCCTTTTGCTTATTTTTTGCTAAACTTAGCATGATATTTCACTTCATTGCAAATTCTATGTTCTTCTTAAGTTATATGGCATTATGATTGGGCTATTCTTCATTGTATACTACAGTTAGAGTGCATGTTTTTCTTGCCCATCATCTATCTACATACTTTGATTTGATACGATTTTAAAGTCTATTCTTGTTTGATTATTGATGTTAAAAAAGTCAACGCCTTACTTCACTCAGGCAACCTAATGGTCCACCTTCAGGATACGGCGTTTTAGAGTATTGGCGCCTTTTACGTTTGCCTACACTAGCCTCAATTTAAGCTAAATCCATGCCACACTCCTGTGAATGAACACATCCGATGTCAAGTTATTTCCTTTATTCATAACGCTAACTCCAGAATATTTTAATCTGCTTCCACAGAAGACAACTCATATCAGTATTATCCTGCATTTCCACAGACTCACATATTAGCTAACTGTAATAATATAATCCACCCACAATCACATAACCTTTCCACCATGTTTGATAATGAGAGATGCTTTAAAATAGTTACTTCTTTATCATGGACAAGAAATCTAACTATTATTACTCCATTCCATCCACTACAAAAAACCTTTCCCCTTACTTGACATTGCAAAATGTAAAATGCATTCAGGCATTTTACTTTTTCTCAATGATACTGCATTGACAAAGGAAACTTCTGCATACCTCAACCTTCACATTAACTCATTGCCCTATTGGGAAAATAAGAAAGATGTGCTTTTAAATATCCACAATCTACATATGAGTGATCAAACCTTGAAAAGGCCATAATTCAAGATTGCTATACAAGTCAAATCTGCATAATTATTTCAACATGACCCCAAGAATTACTTTTTTAATGGGCGACAACTTTGTCCACATCCATACATATTATATGCCCATAAAGAAATAAACTCTCTCGATCACAACCAGAGTAACACTTCTTTTTTCCATACAATAACTCCTCTAAATTGGTTATTCAATATACACCTCATTCAAATGAAATAGAAAAACCATGAACAAGAATCTAGAAAAGGAAAAGATCAGATTACCTTCCATGGACTCTTAAGATAAATGATGGATAATGTCAGACATAGGGCATTGCCAATAAGCAAGTGGAATAAGCAACAAAGAAGAATCACAATTGTCTTTTTCATTCATCAAATCTGAAATCCTTTTTCGCCTTTTGAGTTTGGTTGTCAATGGGGACAGTTAGCCATCCCTAATATAAAAGGTTACCAACTCAAGGTTGCAGTTTCTGATTTGACTGTGGATCATCACACAATTATATGCAATGCAATTACATAACAAAAAGTACCTCGGATGAAGTGTCCTGCGACTCAGCAAATGTCTTTGAAGCCTGAAACCACAATTGACCACTGTATTGTAATCTATTGCAGACGAAACATGCATTCTAATCTCGTGACATATTTCAGATACCAGTAAAATCAAGAATATGTCAAGCACTCACAGCTATGAATTCAAAGTTATTAAAGTTTCCATTGTCAGAAATGGAGGCTCGTGGCGAGGAACCTTCTTCCGATCCTTCTCGAACTGGGGATGGAGGCCGAGGGGGAGCCACATAAAGAACCCGCAGCTTACACTCTTCGACATTATGGCCCGACTCTTTATTGAACTGGAACCCAACACCAATAACCTCCACTAGGTTAATTTATACATAAATTGAACCCAACTCAGCCCTGTTAGCAAAGTCTCTTAAAAACCCATTACCATTTCTGGTGTGATATCCTTCGGGGTCGCCCCCGGACTCGCAGTTACACTTTGCAGGAGAAACTTATCCCTGCAGTGCATGTCAAGAGGCGCTTCCTTTTGAGCTTGCATTGTAACTGCACAGTAAGCATGGCATCACTTATAAGGACGTAAAATTTGAGCTTGATTAAAGACTAAGAAGTGGAACAATCGTGAAAATGAGAGAGAGAGAGACCTATAACATCACACGTAGACCTAGGCAACACGATTCCAGTGTTAGGCCTGACGCAGTACTTCTTCGGATTCGTCGTCTTCACCTGCAAACACCACAGCCGACGCATGCAAAAAAAAAAAAACATACTCAAATTTAGGGAAGGAAGGAAGCGCAAAGCGACTCGACACGCAAGAGATTCCCAGAGCCATGGAAAGTCAAATTTCACCTTGAAAGCTACATAGTTATCGGTCTTGTTCGACAGCTGGAGAGAGCAAGAGATCTGCTTCCTCAACTCGACTGAGCAAAAGAATCAACGAAAAATCAGGCCCGGAAATTCCATGGAAAAGAAAGGAGAAGAACGGAAATCGACGCCGGACAGAGATCGTCGGACGGCGGCACGGAAAGCGACGGTGGGCACCAGCAGCAGCAGCAGCTCAGAGATCAAAGGGGGAATCTGACGAGGGGGCTTACAGGGGAATTGGAGCTCCTGAGGCTCGATTCTGAGGAGATCGCCGGTGCTCATGGCGGAAGCGCAGGGGACAGATCGGCAGCGGCGGCGGCGGCGACGGCGGCGGAGGCGGAACCTTTTCCCCGGCGGCGAGCGGCGGCGACGTCTGCTGCCCGATTCCGATTTCGACGACAGCTTCGGGCTGCTTCGGTCTCCCTCTAATATCGGCACGGCTCCACCTCAATTGCTGCGTCGTCGTGTTCTTCCTTTTTCACCCCTTTTTTTTAATATTATTTTTTTTTTCTCCCCATAGAAACAAGAAAATCATTAAAAGCAAAAAGAGGAAAAAAAAAAAAAATTTCACGACGTGACGCGATAGAATATGCTTTTAACCTTATGTGTCGACACGAATCGTGACATATAGAATCAAAAGCTGTGATTGTTTTGTGCTGAGACAAGTTATCAACACGACCAGGGTAGATTGCCACAGCCAGAAAATGGTGGGGCAAGAGATTGAGGTATCGAAGAACTCGACCTAAACCATCCAACCTGAATTGAATAGGAATTTTCAAGTCGGTCCAGTGGTTCAGGTTGACCTAATATCTATTTAGGGTCGTGAAAATAAAGAATGTAATCAAGGCTTACTTTAGTGGCCATGTTCCACATGAGAATAGGAAAGTGGGAAGTTCGAAATTCTCCTCCTCTCCTTTAGATTAAGAGATTTAAGGGCTTATGGGTTTCTTCGCGTGGGCTTACTAGGCTTGCCAAGCTCCTCATAAATACGGGTGTCAAAAATTACTACGCTAGCCTATCCTAATCCTAAAATTTATGGTGTTTGGGTGCAAGTTTTAGTCTTCTTTGGGTGGGGACTTTTAGATGTTGGTATTGTTAGGATTGGGGTCAGGTTGGATCTGGCTGGCATGAGCTTTTTGACACCCTCATAGTACAGCCCGATTCGACATGTTCTCGACTTGTTCTTTTGAATTATATGATATTAGGGTATGGGGTCGAGCATGGAAACCCAGCCCACCCTGACCCAGAAAAATGAATAGAAGACTAGTCGAACAATGTAGGCATTAATGCATTAATGGATTCATAAGACTTCTAAGAATGACAGAACAATCAATACTGACTTTATTGCATTTGCTTAGTGGGGTTCAAAAAACATAAAGAATCGTCCTGCCACTTAATGAATGTAACACTGTAATAAGAAAAATGAAATTGACTTAATGCGGATGCAATCAACGATCATGCCATTTCACACGTCAAGCCAATTCGGATGCAATCCACGGTCATGCCAATTTAAATGAAATTGATTTGATGCAGAGACATTACTATAAGAAAAATGTTCATGATGCCTAAATGCAATACAAAATTAAAAAGTACACCAAATGTTCATAATGCGAAGAATACAAATGCAACATCAATAGTTCTCGTTTATGGGTCCAGTTTGATCCTTAATTTTCTTAAAAATGAATAATAAAAGTCGAAATTTAGAAATCAACAGAGACTCTTGTATTTGAAATCATTGGAGAGCTCATGATCCAGTCATTCGTCGGGGATCTTTCCATGGAGTAGATTTCATTTACAAGTAAGATGTTTGCACAATGTTACTTCTGTTGAGAACAACTGAAACTAACACATATGCTAAGCATTTTCAAATATGGGCAAACCAAAAAGGTTGAGATCAAAGGGAAGTGTGTTTCAAAATGAACCCGATCACAATATCCAGTTCGAAGGCTTGAGACTCGATTCCAATTTGGTTCCAGTTCACAACATGTTCACGCTAATCTGTAGTGTCGTAAGCAGTCATGTACACGCCAAGGCCGGTTTTGGCCGACGATACGAAGCTCCGTCATCAGTAACAGCAGCACTGAGCTTTGTTTCTGATCAGCACGGCGAATCGTATGAAGATTGCATTAACGACTTCAAATTCCTGCACTGATCAAATGTCAGTTTTCCCAGTAGCATTTTCATTAATAGTTTTCGCACAGTGTAACAGAAGTATGGAATCTCTTATGGAAAGAAAGGAGCCTTTTCAGCAAAAATACTCAAGAGAAAGACATTTGAAGGATAGCACCGTCAAAGAAATCACAGTACAGAGAAACAGGTCTGTGCAGATTAACTCCGAAAAATCTGGATCACACGTTGCTGGTTTTGTGCATTATAGTGATATTAGAGCGTGACTTTGCACCGAATGAATGACTACTCCTGAACAAATTCAAACCTGGCTATGATTCACCTCCAGTTACACGAAGAAAAGGCAACGCCATATGCGAAGACAAGACCAGTGCAAAGCAGAAGAAAACTGTATCTAAAGCTCAACAGATCACCGGCAGACGTCATTCATTTCCAGAACTAAAGTGACTAACATCAAGTCAGCTTCGACTTTAAGGCTAAATAATGGTTAATACCCACCTAATCAAGATTATCCTGGTTAGACTGCACGCCATGCCCAATGCTCAGGACCATAAATGCACTTCATGCTGACTGTCAAAGATCAAATTTTAACCTGAATAGTCATCCTTTTCCTTTACCATTGTGACAGGAGGGGGTAGCCCTTAGGAATATAAATCACATCTGTCCTGCTGAAAGCAATGTAAGCCCTAGCAGGGATAACATGCCTCCTTTTTTCTTTCACCACAGCGGGAGTGTGGTGAAATGGTATGACATACGACTGTCCGAGGCAGGACACAAGATTGAATTTCAAGTTGGGCCCAATTGGTTGACAGGTCGCACTTGACTAGGGATTGGGTATAGAATGAAAAAGATACGAAAAAAGTTAATGTACTCAAGGACAGAAATAAAAATTGTGGGTTTGCCCTTCTACTCATTGGAATAACATAACCGTCATCTGTAGGACAAAGACAAACAGCCTTTTCTTGAGATGAACTGTAGAAAAGCAAATGGTTTGAACCTTAAGGCACCAGAATCTTTAATTGTATTGGTAATATGTCAGCAGATATACACCACAAAACATGAAGAATTCCAATGAACCGCATATTTCCAAGTTCCAAAACGATATAGTTGATGACATGCCGAGCTATCTACATGTTTGATTGCAAGAACTCACCATCAAACTATGACTAACTATACAACTCTAACCATCAGCAGGAGCAGATCCTCCCCGAGGTGTTTGATCAGAGGCACCAGCGAACCAAGCAACCCTCATGAGCTGCACACCAAGAATAAGCACCCACCAACACACCAGACCCCTAAGGGTATGCAACATCCACCCTGGAGCATTCATTTCAGTCCCCAGCTTCAAACCCCTCATCAGCTGTAATACCCGGTAAGCCTCATAAACAACCGGTGTCACTAGCCAAACTGGAGATTGCCAATGCCACGTCAGCATCTCAGTCAGAACTTGCACAAACAAAAGCAACATGTATGGGCCCAACAGTACTGAGAATGAGATAAGTGGCAGTTGAGGTTGGAAGAAGCCCTTTTGACATCCAAAGAGTATCATCGAGGGAACAATAACTCCCACTACAGCAGCAACCACATTCCAGAATTGATAGCTAAAAGGAACCTTGCTGTAGCGCTCCTGCACCACTTTCATCGGCTGGGCACAAGAATCAGCCATTAGGAAAAATAGAATAGCGCCCAGGTTAAAGATGCAATCCAGCCCAACCAATGAAAGCAAGCTGGCGATGTTAGGGCCTTGGAAGACTGAAGATATTGGCAGCCATAACGTTGGCATCATGCCTGTCATCAGGAGGACAGAAGGACCCAGAAGCCACATTGGCCATCTAAAAAACATAGTCTTTAACAAAGTTTGATTATTAGCGCCAGAAATCTCCTCTGGCTTTTTCACTTCCAGGGCCTCAGACGCGCTCTTGGAGCTCAAGTTTTCAAATAAGTCGGCGGTCTTGGTAAAAAGGTTATCTCCATCCTCTCTCGGTGAATAAGTACTTGGCGTAGGTTCCCACTGAGACGTCTTCTGACAGCAGATAACGGGACATTTACCTGTAAGACGGAGGCTACGAATATGGGGAAGATATGATGGTTTCAAGCTCAAACATTTCCATCTCTGAGAATGGATTCTGACTGCAGCAGTAGACATTGCAGATGAACAGTGAGCTAAAATCACTGCTCCTTGATTCATAGTTCTGAATCTAAGTTGGATCTCCAGAGGTTAGCTTGCAGCTCCCCGCTTTGATCTCCAAGGCCTAATATTGAGAAGTCCAGTGTGAACATGAAGCAAAATTTCAGATCTAGAAACACATAGGCACAAGACTGGCAATCATCCAAGTTTAAAAAAAATCCTCAAATGCTAGAAATAATGAATACAATATAAGCCGAAGATGAACTATCGCCAGTTCTGCTTTACAGTTCAGATAAGCATCCGAATAGCACTAGCAAATATCTCATTGACCATCAATGAAGACAGGGTAAGGCAAACTTAAAACATATGAAGCTATATCATGTTTCAATCATTTGTTTCTTCTTGTATAGATTATTCAGGGAAGTTCACACATGCTCCTCAGAAAAAAACTGGTGATGCAGACAATAGATCCCTTATCTGACCATAAAATCCAATGTCAACATCTCGGTGGCAACTCTGTGCCTCTAGTTCGTTTCCTTATTGCTCCAATTATGGTGAGAAAAAATTATAAAATCGTCCCTCAAGTTTGTTTCCTATTTCACTTTTGTCCACCTATAAATTTGCAACTACATCCCTTGCTTTGCATGGTTAATACCACAAAATATCTTAAACTAGTACACCTGCAACAAATTTACCCTCCCATTAGTTTCCATTAAATTTTACAGCCAAATTGCTTAGTTGAATGACACGTAGAAGTTAACGGGTGTACTAATTTGGGAATTTACAATCCAGTGCAAACACAAAGTGAAATTACACAGGCACAAGTCTGGCAATCATAAGAGTTGAAAAATCTTTGCATGCTAAAAATTATGAGTACCTTATAAACCAAAAACAAACTATAGCCAGTTCTGCTTTACAGTTCAGCTAAGCATCTGAATAACAGCAAATATCTCATTGACCATCAATGAGGATAGGGTAAGGCAATCTTAAAACATCTGAAGCTATATCATGTTCCAATCATTTGTTTCTTCTCTATGAATTTTCAGTAAGTTCACCTACACTCCTCGGAAAAAACTGGTGATGCAGACAACAAATCTCTTATCTGACCATGAAATCCAATGTCAACACCTCGGTGGCAACTCTGTCCCAGACCCAACAGAACAGAATTATCTCATTTGCTGTGGATTGACTAGCCAGAGCCTGTTCTAATCATCAAACTGAAATGGGCAAAAAGCACCCACCTTCAAGAAGACGAAAAAGCATTCCAAGTTTCAATCGCAAGCAGAATCATCACACCCAGAATCAAAAAAAAAAGAACCCAATTGACGACACAGCAAAGGGTAACTCTCACATCGATCCTTAACATTGAAGCAGAGTGCACAGAACAGAAGAGGGAGAAAAGGGTTCGCGAGTTGGAGGTCAGAAGATTCAATTTCGGACTCACCTCGCTCTTGGATAGCCTCGAGTCTCGGAGCTGGAGCAGAGGCTGGAGCTCGCCCTGTCAGATTTCAGCAGCTACTCTGTTCTCGGGCTTCTTCTTCTTCTCCGTTTTATATGAGACCCTGCCTCAATTGCCAATCATGGCGAGAAAAATATTATGAAATCGTCCCGCTAGTTCGTTTTCCTATTTCACTTTTGTCCACCTATAAATTTGCAATTGCATCCCTTGCTTTACAAAATTAATATCATAAAAAATCCTAAATTGATACTATAGCAAATTTACCTTTCGTTAATTTCTATCAAATTTTACCATTAAATTGATTAATTTGATGACACGTGACAGTTAACTCATATATCAATTTATAGTCTTACCATTTGTTTGTCACGAACGTACCGGTTTATGGTCTTTCGTAATATTAATTTAATTTAACATAAATTAATAGAGAATAAATCCGTCATATAAATGCTAGTTTAAGATTTTTTGTAGTAAATAATAGTATGGGATAAATTTATCACATTTGTACCAATTTGAGATTTTTTATAATAAAAAATTAATTTAAAGTAAATTTGTCACATATGTACTATTTTGAGGGTTTTTTGTGATATTGACCCTATTTTAAAAACATAGAAATTTGTCTCTCGAGTTTTATTATTACTAGTTGGATTGGACCAAATTGCTGCTTTTTTTCTCTTTTGAACAATTAATCAAGAATAAAATTTAAAATTATTCCAAACGAGATCTCGAATCAGCCCTCCAAATTTACATGGATATTTTAGGTTTTACTAATCAAGCCGGATCGATATCGAGCTAGAGCATCTAGAACACTGGGGTCGGGCTAAGCTCGAGTGAAGGTCGGGCGATCAAATCTAAACTACAACACGCCTTAAACGGAATTAATGGACGGATTCGATCATATCACGACTTAATTACCAATACCCTTTATTACATACATTAGACCGTGGCAAAGATTCGGATCATACAAAGTCAGTTTCTCTCTTTGATCTCTACTTATATAGAAGAGCCTGTAGCTTCACCCGTCGCCGGACGGCTCGCATCGCCGGAATGGCACATAAGAACGCGTCGCGACATCGCTGCCGATATCTAACGGCATCGTAAGTGTGTGTATATATATAGATAAGTGGTGTGACAAAGGTAAATCCTAGCCAAATTCAAGAAATCTGTATAGGAGAATTGAGCTGCAAGAATCGGGCGAGATCGGAGTCCGGCAGGTTGAGCGGCGGCAGGGAGAACTGGCTGATCGTGGAGCTGCCTTTCCTCATCTCCTGCATCGTCCTCAGCGCAGCCACGGTGTTCCGGAAGATCCCTTCCCCGGCCACCGAGTCGGAGACCCCCGCCTCCGCCTCCTCCTCCTCCTCGCGGCGGCGCTCCTCCATGGGGAAGACGGCGTCGATGGTGCGCTCGCATTCCTTGATCAGCTTCGACACGAGGTCGGTGGTGAAGAAGGGCTGCTCCAGGACCTTCTGTATGAACGGCAGGCGCAGCAGCCCGCCGGTCCGCTTGTCGTACTTCTTCAGGATCTTGGCTAGCCCTGCGAAAAACGGCGAGGCGGAGCGGATTTAATGACGATCGGTTCTCGACGACGACGGGCCGGAAAAAAGGGGTCGGTGCCGGGGTTCGAGGTTACCGACCTGTGTAGTTGATGTTGCTGTAGTGCATCAGCAGCACCATCTCGCCGTGGAAGTCGACGATGTCCTTCCGGATCTTGTTCATCTCCTCCTTGTAGAGGTTCTCCGACGGCTGGCTGCCATTCTCTCCCCACCGGCCGACCGCCTTCTGGATCCTCTGCTGAAGCTCCTGCGAATTCAAATCACCGTCAAACTCTGTCGCAGGTCGGCGCGGCCACCGCCATCTCTCGACGCCAAGATTGCCGGGTGCTGGCAACAGATTGAATGCTGGAAAGAATGGAGATTTGGTCTCGGTTTTCGGTCTCGACATTGCTTACGAGGCGGGCACGAATCCAATCAGGATCATCGGGCTCGGCTCGGTCTGTCCGATCGAAACGAACCCGTGACGATGGCGGCGGCGGCGGCGGCTCCGATCTAACTTGTGCTGTGTTTCGGATGGGCGTTTTCAATGAGTACTATGAAGTACACTTGGTTTTCCAATTGGCTTTGAAACCGAGGAGATTGTCTCAGTTGGGTTTTATTAGTAGTTTATTCCCTAACCCTCTCGGACGTGTTTGTGCTGCCCCCGACGCACGGGACAGGGTTCGCCATGTACGTCTCGAGTCCCCCGACGCAATGGGTCTTTACAGTCAACGAGTCAACTTAGCCGACCGCGTCGGTGCGGTGGGCCCCGCACGGCGACTTAACCATGTCAAATAAGACTTGTGCACTAAGTTAGATTCATACGATAGACCTTTAGAGTCAACAAGTCAACTCAGCCGACCTTATTGATTCTGTGAATCTCACATACGGTTCGACCGACGAACGAGGATCTATTCGTCTCGGCTATCGAGTTAGACCACTAACCAAGATACTCTGAGGTGAAAATCGAAACGACGCGTTTTTTTTATTTTCACTTTTTTCCCTACACGCAACCTCGCACATGCATGCAACCAAGACCATCGTATCTCAAATTCGATCGAACCCATGTGCCCGAATCACTTTCCAAACATGTATAAATTCCCCGCAATGATCAACCGGACCGCATCGACTTTCTAAGCAGGACCCGCCGACGATCCGATCCGAGTGTGCCGCGTCGCGGGGCCCGCCAACGTGTGCCCCGTGACGTCGCGTCGCACTTCCGACGGCCAAAAATTGGACCCGCGTCGCCGCCTAAAATAGTACCAAACAGTATCTCTGGCTCACCTAATTTCCTTCCTCCTAATTAACTCCATCCGCCCCGCCCCGAACCGTCTCACCAAGTCGAAGTGCAACCCAGTAGAGAACCGAGTCGCCGAGTTTCACAACGGGCCAACTCACAGCTGACTCAGCCAACTCGTGACTCCCCCTCCAAAATAAAAAAATTATCTTTTTTTTTTTTTTTCGTCACAATTGGGCAACGACACCTACGTACGGATTCCACCCGTGCCGTCGTCGTAAACTTTGGAAAATCAGAAGAGCAGATAGAGAGAGAGAAGCTGACCCTATGCCGGATGATGAAATCCTCCTCCTTCTCGACGAAGAAGGAGTTGAACTTCTCGATCTCGCCGTGCAGCAGGTACATGAAGTCGGCCTCGGCCTTGCCGTACGCCACCGCGGCGGAGGCCGAGGAGGCCGAGGCGGCGGCGGGGGCGGAGGAGATGAGCCTGACCAGCTTCTTCAGCTCCTTGTAAGACAGGAACTTGTCGCACCATCCGGGCAATGTCTCCTGGATCTGCTGCTTCAGCCTCTTGCCGAACTTCATCGATGACCTCCGACCGAACCCCGGATCGAACCGAGCTAAAGATGGAGGAAAAGAGAGGGGGACGTTCGAGTTCGAATGCGAATGAGAGAGAGAAGAGGAGGGGTTCGGAGCGTTTTATATATATAAAAATATATAAAAATAAAAATATTTATATATGTGAATATGTTGATGTGAATGAAACGGAGGAGGCGAGAGGGAGTAGTAAAGAATATTTAGAAGGCATATGCTTGGCGTGATGAAGTGGCGAGTAGAAAAAGGCGTGAATGGGAGTCGTTGAAGTCAGAGAATTCCATGAGCATATTCGGTTACTAGAGAGTCGCACTTTAAGACCCCTCAACCCCCAAGGACGACGTGAGGAGACGAGCGACTTTTCTTGGGGAGCCGGAAAAATCCCACCCCTCTAAATAATAATAATAATTATTATTATTTTAATCGAAAACTGTTACTCGTTGGCCCGTGATCCGACATGAATTAGGAGGGCAAGCGGTTTCGGGTTCTGCCCGGGCTCCACTTAGAACCTATCCCGTCAATTGTAAATTGATCACCATTTGCCGCCGTCCATTTATTGTAACTTGTATTTATACACAAACACAAACAAAGATTGTGAAAAATTAAACAAAGTAAAAGTCTTGATTAAGGATATCACTAAAAATGGAAACTCGAATTAGTAGTTTTGTTTTGGGTTATATATTCCCGATTTCCTACCTATCAAAACAAATTCCTCAATTTTTTGAATATCAAACATATATTACATATTTTGGAACTTTGAACTAGATTAGTGAGTCGTGTGCGTGGCACATTTATTCCTCCCATAAACCCCATAAACAAGTTCCAGGTTCTCGATTCACCCTAACAACATGTCGACCTCTTCCATAAAAATTTACTTATGTTACACATTTGTATCCATACAATACATTTATCCAAATTGTGCTTGTGTGACACGTTTTCTCTCTATTGATGAAACCCACTAAAAATCTCATGTCGCTGCCTACATAGATGACAGAAAGCAAACGATGTTGACATGACGCCCACGAGAAAAAAAATATGTCAGTTCATCGTATATTTTTCTTTTCTTGTTTTATTTTCCTTCTTTTTTCAACTTCCTCCTTCATTTTCTTCCTTGGTTCGGTGATGGTGAGGATTGTTGTAATGGTGAAGGTAAGGGCAACATCAGCGACAGTGGCGACGAGAAAGGGAAAACGGTAGAAGGAAAGAAAAATCTCAACGAACGACAAATACGTAATCGGATTAAATACATCAAATAGTCTTGAATTTTTTAAGTTACAGAAAGAAGTTCGAAGTAAACGTGCCATCAGTGGACATGACTTCCGGAACGAGGCCAAAAACCCTAGCGAGGGGGGAAGGTGCGCGACTCGAACACGTCGGCGTCGGGCGGGGCCCGCGCGGGGGGAGGAGCCCGTGACGGGACGGGGAGGAGCGGGGAGAGCGGGGATGGGGCGTGAGGGGGCACGATTCGGACAGCCCGGGGAATCTACCGAGAATCTACCATCTTGAGAAAATTTTAAGGAATTAGTTTTTTGTTTTTTATTGGGTAATTTGAGAGTTGGTGACTGAAGCAATCGAAAGGGACCCCACATCTGGGAATATCTTTTTATTTTTTATTTATTTTTTTCCTTTCCTCGGAAGTGTTGTAAGGAAAGCAACCAACCGTCGTGCCATTGGTCCGGAAGCGGGGCCCGCGCCCCCCCGTCCCCCCAACGGATTTCGGCCGAAGGAAGCTTCCCATTGCCCAGACGGAAGCAGCAAAGCATAAGCTGGAAGGAGCTTGTGGATCATTTCGCTTGTCAAGGAAGTAGGCCAATCTGCGCCACGCGCTTTTAGTTATTATAATAATTAAATATCAAATCGTGCTTTTATCTAATAATTTAAATTTTTAGAATGATTAGTAGCGATTTCATGAAATCTTTATACGGTATATGAACTAGAGATCCCGAATTCAAAATTTTCCGCATGCCCCATTTGCCTCCCCCAATTAATTATGCCCACACTTTAGACGGATCGGATTAAGTGTGAAGGGAAATGTTAGAATGATTAAATATTAAATCACATTTTCATCTAACAGCTTAAATTTTTAGAAATTTAGCCGTGATCCTACAAAATCTTATCTAGTGTCATAGTTGGGGGTTTCGAGTTTAAATCTTTTGAGCCTCATTTACCTTTTTCAATTAATTATGTCCACACTTTAAGCAGATCAGATTAAGCGTGAGGAAAAATGTTAAGATAATTAAATGTTAAACTATGCATTCATCTAATACTTTAAGTTGACAATAGTCCCATAAAATTCTTCATTATTTAATCGCGGTTCGATGGTAGGCCCTGAAATTTGAAGCTCGCGTGTCGAAGAATGGCATTTCTTTCCCATGTCGCATCGAATGCAACAACGAGAGGCAATATGGGTACGGATGAAAGTAAATTCAAAAGTCTCCGCTCGTGTAGATAGACGTTTGTTTGTGTAAATTAATAAGAAAAGAACAAGACAAACTAAATTTGGTGAAGGGAACTAAGTCTTCGCGACAATTTAAATTAAATGTTTTGCTGATGCTCACTTATCATACTAATACCTTTTCTTTTATTTTCTTTTCACTTCAGTTTCATATAATGAGCTAATTGGATGAGATAAAATCAACCGTGTAAGAATAAAACTAATTTTCACAAAAGTACGAGATTTATCTTCTTATTTAGACCGAATATTAAACGAATAAATACACACTTTTTTGTTAGCAATTTTAAAGAATTGACACGTAGCACGATACATAGTAGCCCATTCTATGCACGCCACTTAGTGAATATATATTGATTGGGGTAAATATTATTGTGACGATAAGATTAAAGTATTTGTCTATCGTTCTAAATTCAATTTGTCACACGTAAGTACATAATCGAAATTGCATACTTGGATTCAATTGCACAATGCTTTTGAAGGCGTATCAACAAGGTAAAATCCAAAACCGTAAAAGACACTAGATAAGTTGGCCGAAAACAAAAGACGGATTTTTTACTTTGATTGGATTAATAAAATAAAGAGGCCAAAAAAAAGTTGTAATCTTACTTCGGTCAAGATAAAAGAAAACAAAGAATTTTACTAAGAAATGAAAATAAAAAGCACAAAAATTTAATAAACTAAAAAAAAAAAGTGGTTCCGGCGCCGCCGGCAAATTCAATCTAAACCGAGGATAAACTTTGTCCCAAGGCAGCTATTCTCATCATATTCTCTAACAAAAACAATTCACTTTATCAACCTAATGATATTCTTTGTCATATCCTTATTGTCCAAAGGAAAAAAAAAAAGGAAAAAAAATTAAACAACGTCTTAAGCGTATACGCGAGAATGACGTCATATTGTCGATCAAACCTTCTCCGCTCGCCTCGTCTGGCTATATACCATGATCAGCAAACAAACCCTAAATGCCATCAAATTGTTGTCGAGGTTTTGTGTTCTTCTCGTGGTCATCTATGGAAAAGTGGGCATCACAAAATAACACAATCTAACAATGTGAGTACAAGGAAAAAAGTACTTAGAAAACATTAGAGTTCAATGTCGAAGCGATTATCTCAAAACAAAATACTAAGGACGTGATCTTCGAGCTATGTTACAAAATTAGAAAAGAAAATCTTGCTTTTTTGAAACTAGGATGAGGTTCGCATGATTTTCACGGGAGGAAAAGAATGCAAACCTTGTGATGGCATTTGATATATGTCCATAGTTTCTTCTAGCTTTTTGAGATGATGATCGTATTAACCATGTATAATAATCTATCTCTATCTCTCTTCTTTCTATTATAAAGCAAGTACAACACGATTTTGAATCTCAAATTTTGTGGAAAATTTTTAGTTATAATAAAACATGCCACATATTTTTAAATAAACCATAAAATGGTGATCTAAAAAGGTCAACATATATAATAATCAAGAAAAATGACTAAAAGTGTTATGATCTTTGTACAACGCTTACTTTGTTAACATAACTTTGTGATGAGTGATCATGTGGGTGGCAAACGTGCATTGATGAGCTAATATAAAATCTAATTGCATGTGAGCCATACTATAATTAGATTTAAAATGCAATCTATATGTAATTCAAATGACATAATAGAATTTAATAACCTTATTATTTAAATTACTTGTTAGATTTTGTTAATGTTTTCTTCCCATAAATACAAATCTAAACTCTAGGATTTTTTTTTTCCTATATTGTATCAGATGTGATAGCAAAAATGATTTTAAGTAAATCAAAAGATTTACTCATGTAGAAAGGCATTTGCATGATTCAACCAGAAAAAAATGTAAAATAAACTGATTTGGTGAAGGGGACTAAATTTATCAGCAAGTTAATTAATTGTTTTGTTGATACTCCTTTATTGGACTAATTCTTTTTCTTTTCTTGATAACTTCTATGCTTTCATTTTTTTTTTTTTGTCTGTTCTACTCTACTCCTACTCAAATGCTCAGATTTTTGTTATGAACCAATTGGATAAGAGAAAATTAATCATATAAATATAAAACCAATTTTACAAAAGTAAGAGCTTTATCTTGTTATTTACACTGAATAATAAAAGAATATATTAACACTATATTGTTAGCGGTAAGAGAAACTGTACAACCCCGTTACCAGAATACATGTTAATTGGGATGAATATTATTGTGACAATAATATTAAAGTATTTGTTTATCATCCTAAATTTGATTTGTCGCACATAAGTACATTCAACAATATGATCTATTCATATTTGAATTCAATTGCACAATATTTTGGAAGGGCTATCAACAAAGTAAAATACAAAATCCGAAGTGACTCATGACATCGGTAAGTTGGAGAACAAAACCAAAAGACAAAATATTAAATTTTCTTTAAATAGATTAACAAACTAAAGAGGAAAGAAAATTAAGAAAAAGTCGTAAGAAAACTCATCTCAGTTGATAAAAAAAAAAGAAAAGATAAAATTTTACGAAGAATTAAAAAAAGAAAAGAATAAAATTTAAATATAAAAGGGGGGTTCTGGCGCCCCCAGCAAATTTAATTTAAACCGGGGATAAACTTTGTCCCGAAGTAGCTATTCTCGTCATATTCTCTGACAAGAACAGTTTATTTTATCAATCTAATGATATTCTTTGTCATATGCTTATCGCACTAAAAAATAAAACAAATTAAATAATGTATTAGGCCTATACACAAGAATGAAGTCATATTGCCGACCAAGCCTTCTCCGCTCGCCCCATCTAGCCTAATGCCATGTTCAGAAAACAAACCCTAAATGGCTTCTTTTTCTTTTTGTGTGACATTGCACATCGAACACATCGAATATTTGTTGAGGCTAGTGCTGTTCCTGTGGTCAACTACTGAAAGCGGGCATCACAAATGACACGATCTAACAATGTGATTACAAGAAAAATATTACTAATAGACTTTAGCAACCAATATCAATGCGATTATTTTGAAAACAAATTACTAGAACATGAATTCCGAGCTACATGAAAAATTAGATTAGTAAATCTTGCTTTTTGTAATACTAGCACGGGATTCGCATGATTTTCATAGGAGGAAAAGAATGCGAACCTTGTGATGACATCTAATGTATATTGATAGTTTCTTCAAGCTTTCCAAAACAATCATCATGTTAATCATGTATATCTCAATTTAGCTAATTTGATTATAAACCTTTTGAAAATTTAGCAATTAAATCATTTCGGCTAACATTGGGCGGAAATTGCTAACATGAGTATTGGCCATCTTGCATGACACAGTCGGTATTCACATGGACTATTTCTACAATTTTTTTTTTATTGTCTTTATTTTCCTATTGTTTTTGTTGTCATTATGGAGTGGAGGGCTTGTAGGCCCTCATTGATTGCTAGCAAGTAGCCAGCGAGGGACTCGCCAGTCGCAATGGCTTCACCCAAATCTAGATGAAGGTCATGTCACTCACAGCCAATGAGGTAACAATGGCCTTACCGGGGACCTTCGCATCGCAACCTTCTCAATGGTGAATTACCAAGAGAAAGTTAATGATTACTAAGCAAATACCTGGTGCGGAGTCTCCTAAGTTCATATCAATAATAGATTTAGGGTTTTGATTTATATACTTAACAATGCAAATTAATTCATTTTGAAGATGCTACTAATCTATCATGGGTCAATTAGAAACTCAAGTAAAATTATTTTATTTCTGTGAATTAGAGATTTTATGAATACGGGGACTTGATTACACAAAAATAAATACAACACCCTTTCGGATTATTTATTTTATTTCAAAAATATTTATGCAATTAGTTTTTAGTAATTTTAACCATAAGCCACTAACATGTGATGTGTGATTATGTGAGTGGCAAACATGCATTGATGGACTAACATAAAATCTTAGTACGTAGGCCATATTATAATTGGATTTACGATGCAATCTATGTGTAATTATAATGACATAATAGAAATGATAACCCTATTTATATTACATGTTAGATTATTTAATGTTTTCTTTCCATAAACAAAAAAAAAAAAATAAAATCTAAAATTTCTTTCTCATATTGTATCAAATGTGATAGCAATAATGATTTGAAGTAAGTTAAAGAGATATGCTCATATAGAAAGACATATGCATGGTTCAATGAGGAAAAATGCAAAAATAAATTAATTTGGTGAAGGGAACTAACTTTTATTGGCAAGTTAATTAAATGTTTTGCTGATACTCATTTATCAGACTACTCCATTTTTTTTTTTTTTGCTTTAGTTTGATAAAATGAACTGATTAAATAAGAGAAAGTCAATCGTGAAAAATAAAACTAATTTTTGCAAAAGTTTGAGCTTTATCTTGTCATTTAGGCTGTATATTAAAAATACATTAACATTTTACCATTAGTGATTCCAAGAGAAACACAAAATTGACACGACCCGTTACTAGAATACATGTTAATCGGGATGTATGTAACAAGAATATTAAAGTATTTGTTTATTGTCCTAAATCTGATTTGTCATAGAAATGATCTTTTCATATTTGGATTCAATTGCACAATCAACAAAGTAAAATACAAATTCCGAAGAGATGCATGATATGTATAAGTTGGAGAACAAAACCGAAAATAAAATATTATTTTTTCTTTGAATGGATTAACAAACTAAAGAGGAAAGAAAAATTATAAAAGAAGTCGTACGAAATCTTATGTCAGTTGAGAAAAAAAATAGAAAAGACAAAATTTTACGTAGAAGTGAAAAAAAGATCAAAAGAACAAAATAAAAAAAGGGGTTCCCGCGCCACTAACAAATTTAATGTGAACAGGGTATGGACTTTGTGTCCTAAAGCGACTATCCTCATCATATTCTCTAACAAGAACAGTTGATTTTGTCAACCTAATAATATTCTTTGTCATATGCTTATTGAACAGAAAACAAATTAAAGAATGTCTTGGGCATACACACAAGAATGACGTCATATTGCCTACCAAACCTTCTCTGCTCGCCCCGACTAGCCAAATGCCATGGTCAGAAAACAAACCCTAAATGGCATTTTTTGTGTGAATTTGCATATCGAATCTATCCAATCTTTGTTGTTCTTGCAGTCATCTACTGAAAGTGGACATCACAAAATAACACGGTCTAAGTGAATACAAGAAACAAATTATTGAGAGACTTAGAGTCCGAAATCGAAGTGGTTATCTCGAAATAAATTACTAGAACATGATTTTTGACCTACATCACAAAACTAAATAGAGAAAAATGTTGCTCTTCGGGAGATAAAGAATTTGAATTTTATTATTAATGTTTTTTTAAAATATTTTATTTTTCAAAATTAGGGACTCAGGCTGGGCCCAATTTCAACTTTCCACAACAAGCCCTAAACTCAGCTTCGAAATTGATCCATCTAAACCTAGAACCGCTTGAATCTCAAAGCCCAACTCTTGTTATAGCTAAATTTAGTCCAAACTCAAGCCCGAATTAATCTAGAAAAGGGTCAAAGCCCAAATTATTATCTTCTCCTCAGCACTATTCTAACAATTCACTGTCTATTCCATCTCGCATCGATGATGATACGCTTCGACGTCAGCCAATTCCAGTCACCGGACCGATCTCAATGCCGCGCCACGTTAACAGCCACCACTATAGAAGGCCAAATCTCCAAAAGCTAATGATCACCCCCTGGTGGATGAAAACCATCGAACGCCACCGAACGTCAATGTCCGCTAAGGATAAAAAGAACAAAAGGAATGCAGTCAGATTTAATCTTGATGGCAGAGAAATTCGAGTGAAATCAAGTTCTTGAATCAGTGAAATCATTCTATCATAATATCCCTGTCCATAAACAACTAGAGCGATTGAAAATCGGCATGGCATGTATATGAATTTAGTTTGGGATTTTTTATCGAATAGGTGGCATGCAACTGACCAAAAAGAATGTTTTACCCATTTTGTTTCTTTGGAATTATTCTCACAATAGAATATCTTTCATCAAAAGTAGTTCCTTGGTTTTTATTTAAGGAGACCAAGGTCGTGTGCTAATTCTAGAGAGAAAATATCACAAGCATGTTCAAAAGGAGCCAATATTTTGAGATTCAAAGTTTGTACAAAACTCTACAAAACTCAAACCATGCTAGGATTTAGTTGAGGACAAGGTCTGGAAGTACAAACTCGATCGGATAATCAAAACATGACCAGATTCTACAAGAATTTAATTAACGACCCAACTTGTAAATGTGAAGACAAACATATCACATCAGAATTTAATCGGCGACGCAATACTTATGATAAAGATACACATTAAAATTTAATTGGCAATGCGAATTGAATAACTACATCTACAAAAATTAAAAGTATTGTGTAGCAAATTTAAAAATAATTAAAAGGTAACATTTGATTTGATTTGTGTAAGGTTTTCTCTGATTGATAACAGATGAATATTTATGACGATTTTGAAGTAACCGCCTGGTGAAGTTTTCGAGCGGTTGTACTTCCTCAAGTAAACTTCTGTCGATCGCCTCTATGCTCCTACATCTCCCCGAGCTTCTCACCCATGTTTTCAAATGGTGAACTGCTCCATGATCTTCTTGTAATGATGATGGTCCCACGGTCCTGCTTTTTAAGCAATAAGTGTTCGCCCTTGACCTTAGCTGTCTCATCATTTTCAAGTTTTGAAACTGCGTCCCAGTGTCCCTCCAATAATCACTCATTGCCTACAACCTTAGCTGTCTTATCGTTTTCAAGTTTTGAAACTGTGTTCCAATGTTGCTCCGGTAATCACTATCTCGACACCTTTCGACCATCCGTTGCCCCAGCTCAAGCTAGTCTCTAGTCAGACATCCATAGTCAACTATTCAAGCTCTGAACGAATTAAATTTCCATTCCAACAGAAAAGCACACTCTCGTTTACCTCCCTCCCTCTCAACACAGGTTATTTTCGAACATGGGTATTACCTAGCCAATAAACGCAGCTAGGGCAACGGTTTGGCGACTTTGAAGAGAGAAAATGGCCTCCGGATGCTTTACTGACTGAGACGGGATTTGTAGAAGAGCTCCGAATGAGATCGCTGCTCTTCGAATTCTTTAGCCACAAAACAGGGGGGAGCAGGACCGGGAATGCGTGACTTTGAAGTGGCAAAGACAGGCGGCTACGGTGGCTTATGGCGCCGGAGGAGAGCACTGGAGAAGTTCTTTGAAGCGACGGCGTGTGTATCAATAGCCGGAAGTGGGAATGAAGACTATTAATCCGGCTCCTGCGAGAATGAAAATCCAAGAATGGTGATATCATTTTGCAATGGTGTACATAAATCCGATGGACGATAGACGATGGTGATGGTATAGCAGCAGTGCTTAGTAAGAGGAAACCCACCCGAACGACCTAAACTTTTTTTTTCTTTTCTTCCTTTGGATTGAGAGAGCTACCTCTCTTGAACGTCCATAACCCTCCTTTCATAAATGAGCTGCCTTTTTCTTTTTTCTCCCGGGCCACCTGTTTCCCTCCCAAGATGGAATAACCTAGAATTTGTCTAGGATTTTGTGTGATCACGTTAATGAGGAGTGTGGGCTTGAGTAACTCAAAATCTATAATGCCAAATAGAGTGCTCTAAATGACTTGATCGGTTTTTTAATGTTGAAATTTCTTTAATTGGATTCGAGGATTTTTAAGTTTCATTGTCCCTAAATTAAATGTCTAAAATGAAGATTAGAAACCAAATGATCAAGAGTTACTAATAAAATGTAATGACCCTAATTTCTACACGCAACTGATATAGTAAGGACAATTAGCTAATATACATACGTACATGTATGTATACATGTATAGATACATGTATATATATGTATATATATTAGCTAACTTTGACGGGGAAAATTCACATGTTAACAATGACCATTAGCAAAGATAAGCATAAATTACCATGCATATCTCTATATTTATTCTTTGGGTTATAATGCAAATACAACACTACTCTAATTCTCAATTATGGTGGAAAAAGCTCTAAATAGATGGGAATGAATCATGACCACATATTTATTAAACAATAGACAAAATGGTGATCACATTTACCTAGCAAAAATTATCTTAAAAAGTCCTAAACTTATTATACTTTAAGTAAATTAGTCCTTAGTATTTTAATTGTGCCAATTGGTTCATGTTTTGCCAATTGAATTATTCAGTTAACCTTTGTCAAAAATTGCTGATATGGATGATATTTGTTCTATAGGCACCATCAGCGCTAGTGTAAACAAATTTTATTAATTTTTTAATATTTTTTGAATATTTTCTTTTTGTATTTTTCTTTTCTTTCTCTTTTTCCCTAGGTCTTGACGAAGATTGGCAACTTGTCATGGGTGATGAAAAGTGACGGGTGACCTTGCTCGAGGCTGGCAAGCCTTGGGCTTGCTCACTTGAGAGACACTTGCCATTTATCAAGTCTTGCATGAGACTGGCCCTCATTGGCCTTTAGTGAGGGCAAGCCTTGCTTGAAGCAAGCGAGCTTGACTCTCACTAGATCCGTGCGAGGTCACCCGTCTCTAATTGTCACCTATGGCTGATCGTTGGTCATTGTTGAAGCCCAGCAACTGGTAGAGGAAGAATGAAAATAAAAAAAGAAAAGAAAAGAATAAAAAATTCAAAAAATTAAAATATTATAAAAAATTGTCCACTTCAGCAGTCATGCTACAAGAGACGACCGGCATTCAAGTTAGCAATTTCCGGTCAAAATTAGCTTGATACAATTAATTGGAAAAACGTGAAGGTTTAGAACTCAATTAGCACAATTTAAAAGTTTATGATTAAATTGTTAAAAGTGCAATAAATTTTTAAGACAATTTTCCTTGTAAATCTCCTCAACCTGCAGAGATTAAGTGTGTTTTTCAGCCCAAGCACCTCTCCGCAGCACAGTTGGAAGTCATACAAGTCCTTGGCATGAAGACTATTATAAATGCTGGGAAATATCTAGGGCTCCCAACTATGTGGTGAAGGTCCAATGACTGCTGCTCTAAAGGTGGTTAGAGATAAGATTCATGGTAAAATTTCAAGGTGGAAGGCTCTGTTACCATTTCAAGTAGAATGGGCACGAAACAAAGACTTATATTGAAAAACTTGCCAAGCCCCCGTAGCGTTTATTGCTCACCTTGAATGTCTGGTGTACATTAGATCATCTTTATTAACGTATCCAGTATTTGGTGCGATCCATGACATTGGGCAATTATCGATCGACATTCATCTTGTCCTAATGCAAGAAGATTCCCCCTAGCCAAGCATCAAAGCTGTCAATCTTTTTGTGAAAAAGATTGGGGTTATTAAGTTAGACAATATTCCTTTTTCTCACCTCTCTCCTTTCCCATTGTCTTCTTTAACCTTCTCCATCCCTGCCAAACCCCTTTTGTTGATTTTGTTTGTATTTTATTGTTCTTTTCTTACTTTTTCTTTTCTCCCAATTTAGATTTGGGAGCTCTCTTCTCCTTGTCTAGTTCTCAATTTGAGAGTTTGAACTCTTCCAATCTAATTCAAGATTTGGGTGTTATCTTCTCTCAATCTAGATCTGAGAGTTTCATATATATGTTTATAGGATTCAATGCTCCTCTACTTTATTCATGGATAAATTTTCTGCCTCAAACCTCAATGATGATCGCATAAGCTTTTGCATATTGTTGAATTATGAAGATTTGCTTATTCACATAATAGATTTGTGTTTGTTTAACATATTTTGGTGGTCTTCATATGACGGTAATGTAGAGAAAGTCAAACCTAGGTGCGCACTGCTAATTGGCAATGTCATAATTGTTGGAGAATGAATTTTTGGCATGCGCTCATCAATGACAAAAACATGAGATCTAGTGATTGGCCGCCTATTTTGTTTAACATATCCGTCCTTGTGGAATAAATGTGTGCTTAACTTCACTAATGCTCCTTTGATCCTCCCTATTTTCTGGATTTGCTTTTGCTTTTCAGTATTCTTGCTCCACGTCGATTTAATTTGTCATGAAACCATATACTTATATATCCTTTTAAATAATGAATATAATTTTTTTGAAAAAAAGTTAACAATATTGCTTAAGGAAGTGTTAATCAAGATGATAAAAATAGGCATGCAAAGAGTTGTACGCACAGACGATATATATCGACAAAGATTTGGCAATTGACCAAAGCCAAAGATGAAAGTCCAACCTGATACAGGTGGCCTCCTGCTGATCAAAGCTCATATGGAAAGACAGCTGCTGGCTGGTGCATATCCAGCTCACACACTGATGCTATTAAATCTTATCTGAATTCATCGTTGGAATTATCTTCCTCGTAATCTTTTCTAGGGTCACTTCCTTTATCCTTTTGTGGAGAATGCACGTTGTAAAATTCTATCCAGACTGAATGGAGTTAGCCCAATTTCATCACATCATATCTTTGCCTTGTATGAAAAGCTATCAAATTTCGTTTATATTTATAGTCATCCAATGCTTGATTCTAGGCTTTTTCATTCTGGTCGAGATCAGAATGATTGCCAAAGCAGGAAAAGAAAGATTTACGTGCTATTCTTTCCGAAATCGGATATTGCCTTACCTGGACATGCCTGGTCCTTTGCTTAACTTACATGAACCCTCATTCCTTATATTCTATGAAAAAACCCTCTTCAATTCTCATGCTTTTTGATCATCCATATCCCAAGTCTAATCCCGCACAAGTTTCTCTTTAGCCATTAGAGTAGGCCAACGACAAGCGCAAGATCAATGGAGGATCTCGGCTTCATGAGGTTAATGGCGACGGCGGCAATGATGGCGTTAATTCTCAGCGTATCTGCGCCACGGGTGTGGGGCCTTGATCAGTGTCACGAGATTGTATCGCGGATTGCCGCGATGCCATGGTCCCGGCTTGCTACGCCCAATGCGTTGCTGAACGTTGTAAGCACCCTTCGGCTACCTCGCTTGGTCATTGTGAGCTTGGATGCAAAATCTCCAAGTGCATCGGCTCAAAACCGGGTACAGATCTTATCCCTCAATCCTTGGCATTATCTATTATTCATCTGATTCGTCTTTTTAACTATTGAGAAGCTTAGGTTATTAGGATTTTTATGTTTGTGCGCTGATAAATACTTTCAGGAACACGTTATTTGGTATCATCTAAATTGACTATATTGATATTTTCCCCTTTAGTACATGCCTCAAAAGAGAATTATATGATTCTTTATTTTGGCTATGCTGGAATCTTTCTTTCTTTTTTCCCTTAAGAAATTGAATAGGGGTGATCAGTTCCTAATTCAATCTAGTCCCACCCAAGAATCGGGAATTGGACCAAGAGGACCGGTTCCCTTTTTTGGGATCATGGACCGGACCAACTTGTCCAAAAATGGGGAACTAGATTGGACCAACCATTTCAATCTTGTCCAGTTAGGTTCCAATGCACAAAAGTGCATTAACTTGCCGTTGGCACAACCGAAGTTGAGCGAGTTATGAGGCGAGAGGGAAAGGTCAATGAGCGAGGTGAGCGAGTGTGAGAGGAAAAGGCCTCATTGTCAAGTGAGGCAAAGCCGTGAGAAGGAAAGGAGGCTTGAGGAGAGGGCATGAGAGGATGTTGAGCAAGGTGAGAGGCGAGGTGAGGTTGTGAGGGAAAATGGGAAAGGGTGGATTTTGCACAATTAGACCGTGTTCAACGGTCAAAATAAAATTAATCATATTGTACATTTGGTGGTTTTAATGTTTTAGGTATATTAGTACAGTTTTCTATTTAATAAAATTTTAAATAAAAATAAATAAAAATAAAAATAAAGTAGGCAAGAGAACACTAAGAGATTTTTGCCATCTTCAATTGTAAAATTTGTGGTTCATTTATATTAATATGTCGTTTATTCCAATATATATATGATTTGATGTGAATATATCCGACTTGATTTATGCAATTACTAAATAGTGGAAAAGATCTAGCAAAATCTCTAAATTTCATATTCTATCCTATTTAGTCATATTCTAATTAGAATTCCAAATGTAGCCTTAGGGTTAGTGAGAGAGAAGTGGAAGGAAAAGAATTGGGGAAAGTATGGGCAAAATGGGAAAGAAATTGGAAAGTAAGGGCGGAATGAGAAAGAGATGGGAAAATAATGGGTCCAATGGCAAAAAGGTTCAAAATTTTTAAAAAAAATTAAAAAAATGCATGAATGATCAGTCTAGTCCTGTTGGTTTGGTCGGTTTGATTCCCATCTTTGAACTAGGAACAACACTGACCGGTCATTGGTTCCAAAAATGGCAACTGGGGATCGAACCAGCACCCTCTAGGACCGACCGCCCAGAACTAACTAGTCCAGTTTGGTCTGATTCAGTCCTAGTTCGAGCAGTTTTCATTGCATATCCCTAAAATTGAGTGTTATATCTTCTTTTTGTTTTTTTTCTTTTATGCTGACATCTTTTTAGTTATTTTTTCATTCAATTTGAGAAAATCTTTCAAACAGGACGGTCAAATGAAGAATTAACATTTGCAATTCGATTATGTTTTCCTTACTCCTTAACCAGATTTTGGATTTGTGGATTTTTTTAATTTCTTTTTTGTACCTTTTTTTTTTTGGTCGGTTGGTTTTTAATTTCGTGTACCTTGTTCTGTTGCCATGTGAATGACAATTCTCAGCAACCGACCGATCAAAAGCCTGATTGAAGAGCAAAACATTGTCGTTTACAATTTAGCGATGTAGATTACCCTTGTCAAACAAAAGATAATTGCAGGAATTCGAGCCTCAATAAGGACGAGGTTTTAATCCAAATATTTTGATGGAAGCGAGAGAAACTAAATAATACAAGCAAAAGTTATTTTCATCCTCCGAACGTCTAAAGATTTCTGTAATTATCTGCTCTGTCCTCTTATTAATTTCCCAAGCAGCATGTTTTCTAATCGAAGTTCAACAATACTTGCAGATGCCAAGGAGCTTGAAGTTTGTGCAAATGCATGCTCGAAAGATTGCAAAGCAACTTATGTTGCGCATTGATACCCGTAGTCATGTTATGTGCTTGATTATAAGAATAAGTTAATGCGTCAATAAAAGAGTTCTATTCCCATAAATTTAAGCATCAACTCCTCCTTTGGTAAGTGTTCCGCACGAATTGAATCTGGCAATAAAATATCTCCTACCAAAGTTTTTCAGTTTTTATTAGAGGAAATGTGCGGACAAGGTAGGTGATGACTTTTGTTTGAACATAATTGTACAAATATAAACCGCGGCAGCAATTAATCGACTACAACCACTCCAACAAAACCAAGCGTACGCTAAATATGCAAGAATTGAATCCACGACAACGCTTAGAAATACAACCAGTTCAACGGGGCTAAGCATATATAAACTATACTGGAATTTAATGACGACAAAATCGATGAAACACCTAGGATAAAGATACACGTCATATTTTAATTAACTATGTGGATATGAAACTATAACTAAGAAATATGCCAAAATTTAATCGATAATGCGAGTATTGAAATTAAAGATACAGTGGAGGAAAGTAAAGATAAATGAGACATTGCATGTTTGTTTGTTTGTGTGAGTGGTGGGGGTTCTCCAATAGGTAAATGCTGGTATTTATAGTGATTGTGTCATAAAGCAATTTTACTATAGTTGTAGCCATGTTCCCCTATCTCCAAAAATCTTGTGCCCATGCTCTCATGATGTCGTGATCTTGTCTTCAAGTGGTTGCTCTCTTAAACTTGCATCTTGTTTATTCCATGACTTCCAAAATCAGTCACATAAATAACTGGCGTTTTCAAATTTGAAAATGATAACTCTATTTTTAATAGAGTATTCTTGCTTATTTAGACTTGACATTTGCTTAATTTTGATGAATTTTGGGTAAATTTAATTGCTACTCACATAATTTTATTTTGAATGAAATATTTTCAGATCTTCTAGAATATTGCAATATTTTTCAGAATATTTCATTTTGAAGAAAAAGCCAACCCAAATCAGATATTTGGAGAATTTGACCATGAAGATAAGGTTCAAAGAAAATCAAAGAGATAAGGAAGAATCTTTTCCAAATCCTAGTAGGAGTCGACCTAGGGCAGATTTTTGGAGGCTATATAAACCGCTCTTATGCTACATAAAAAAGAGAATCATGGGAGAAACCATCTTTGCAAAAGATTCCTACTGATTATGATACATTAATGGGAGCCAAAAAGGGTCAAATTGTTTGAACCCTTCTTATTTTAGTTAGCTTTAAGTCTGCAGATTTTGAATTTTTTTATTTAGATTTTGTTCTTCAATTTTAATGGAGTTGGTGTGTGTCAAGGAGAGAATGAAGAGACAAACTTGAAGCTCTTTGTATCTCAAATTGATGAATTTGTTTTTATTTAATATTATGTTTTCTTTAATTCTTATTAGTTTAGTTTTTACTATGTTCTAAATTTCTTTTGTTAGAACTACAATGGATCTTAATCATGATTGATTGATTTTCAAAAACTTTCATACAATAGAATTGTTTTGATTGTGTCGTTCTTTATCATGATCTTAATGCTTTTAGAAGTCTGGCCAACTTTTGAATGATTTTTGATGTATACATGATACCGGGTGGAAATTGTGTGCATGCGCATTAGTGATATTGAACTATAAATTAAATCTAAGTCAATATACACTAGGTCATTTATGTGGCTACGGTAGTAGATCTAAATTGGGACTACTTAGATTAAATCCGGGAATTTCCATAAAAACTTAATGCTTTTAGGTAGTTTAAATTCATTTAAGATTAGTGTGGGTTAACATACCTAATTAGGGATTATTAGACCGATGTCAGCTTTTAATTCATCTTAGGGAAATTTCACCAACATAATTGTAAATAAATTGTTACATGAAAAGTTAAGAAAATTAATTATGAATGATTAAGTGAAGTTAGATGCTTTAACGCTTTGTGATCTTGATAATTATTAATTTTCAGTTTGCTTTAGATTATTTTTACTTAATTAGCTTTTAATTCTTTAAGTTTTGACTCTTTTATATTTTAGTAGTATTTTAATTGGTTTTATTTACTATTTACTCGTCTTTTCAATTTGGTTAGCTAGATTTTTGAATTGATCATTTTCGGTAAGTAATTGGATAAAAAAAAAATTCTTGAGGGAACGATACTCACTCATCACTTTATTACTTGTTGATATTGTGCACTTGCAATTCACCTAACAGAAAACTCATAATTGTATCCTGATGCCCTCTAGGCATTCAATCTTCCCTTGGTACCTCAATTGTTCACCATGTTTTGTCATATACCAACAATTGATCAATGGTGATTTTAATTTCTTATATGAAAATACTTGAATGTATCGGTCTCTGTTCTGTGGGCAATACTAAGGTGTGTGTTGTATTTTTGACTTTTCGTCACAATTGGCTACCTCGTAACATCCCGACACGTTACCTCGATTGACACGATTCATGAATTGTCATCATTGTGAATTGTATCTTTTAAGGATTGTCACCCTCTAAATTGTTGGCTATTTTCGAACAGTATATATTGAGTGAAGATTTAATTTTTATCTTTCACCCTCCTTTGTCTTCAGCCTTAAACCCTAATCTCTTTCTACTCTAAACCCTTCGCCTTCAAGTTTCTCCAGCTCTCAATCTTGCCACTTCCACTGCTCCTAAAGCTCCTAGATGTTCCTGTATCGCGAAGTTCGACAAGTTGTAGGAGGACGATTATTGTAGCCATTGTTATTTTAATCTCCAAAATTATCTTAGAGAATATCTTGATGATGCTAACTTTGGCCTACGCTTCAAGCAACATCTTCATATTCCAATGATCTTTCAGTGTTGTTTTCCTCGTCCAAGTGAGATTTATAAACTGTTGAATCCCAACAATTTAGGGGATTTCCTTCTTCTTCTTTTTTGGTCGAAAGGGGATTTCCTTCATTTGATGTAAATTTTTTTGAATGAAATCTGAAAGTGAAATCTCAAGATCGATTATCTTCTACCTTTATTACTTTGATTGGGATTTGAATCCGTATCTTTTTGGTGGTGCAACCAGTTTTTGATCTCCACTGATCAATTGTTTCTTTTTCCCCTGGGGACTAATGTTGATCACTTTTTTGGATGTTAATGTCATAATTGGACTCTTTCCTATGGAAATTTTCTGATGAAATTCTGTCAGTTATATTAACTAATTGCAACTAAACTAGAGTTGAAGCTAAAACATAAAAATCTAATGAAGATCTATTCTTCAGCATTTTCTGATTTTTTAAAACATTTTTTAATTTTATTTTATTTAAAAAATATTTTATATTTTCGAGAATAAAGATTCAAGCTGGGCCCAATTTCAACTAAAGCCACAACAAGCCCTAAAAACCCAGCTTCGAAATTGATCCATCTAAACCTATAACCACATGAAATTCAAAGCCCAACTCTTGTCATAGCTAAAATTATCACAAACTCAATCCCAAATTTATCTAGAAAATGGACTAAACCCCATATTATTATCTTTTCCTTAGCACTTTACTAACAATCCACGTCCATTCCATTTCAAATCGATAACGATACGCTTCCCCGTTGGCTATATCCCGTCACCGAATCGACGCCGATGCCCCTGCGTCAACGGCCACCACCATGGAAGGCCGAACCTCCACTACTCATGGGCACAGCCAGAAAATAACTCAAGCAAGCAGATATTAAGAGAGTGGCGGACGAAGCAGAAGAAGAGGTTAACATTCGCATCAAAAGCTCATGATCACCCCTCATAATAAAAACCATCGAACGCACCTGAACATCATTGCCCACAAAGGATAAAAAAGAAGAGTTATTACCATGAAAAAAACATCTGGCGAGGCCAGCCCTTGCTTGCTTTTGGTGACAACGAGCCTCGTTTGAAGTGGGTGAGGCTGACTCTCACCAATCCCACAAGGTCATCCCTTGTTGATTGTCGCATGTGGCCAGTGACCGGCCATTGCCGAGGCTCGACCAACAGAGGAAGAAGGCAAAAATAAAAGAAAGAAAATAAAAGAATACAAAATTCAAAAAAAATAAAATATTATAAAAAATTGTCGATGTCAGTACTTACTAGCGATTTCAATTGATACAATAAAAATGTTTATGACTAAATTGACAAAAAGTACAATACGTTTAGAAATTTTCGAATAAATTTCCCTTTAAATCTCTCAACCCATAGAAATCAAGTGTGTTTGTGGCCCAAGCAACTCTCTGCAGCCCAAGGCTCACATCGGAAAAACTTGCCAAGCCGCCGTGGTGTTTATCGCTTGCATTGAGTGTCTGGTGTTACATTAGATCATCTATGCTAACACGTCCAGTAATTCGTGCCATCCATGACATTGTGCAATTATCGGTCGACTTCCCTCTTGCGCTAATGCAAGAAGAATCCACCTAGTCAAGTGCCAAAGCTATTGCCCTTTTTTCTTTTTTCTTTTTTGGTGAAAAAGATTGTGGTTATTAAGTTGACAATATCGCTTGAGAAAGTTTTAATCAAGATGATAAAAACAGGAAGAAAAGTACCAAAAAAGTCTTAAATCTATTGCATTAGTACCAATTTAATCATAAACCCTATAATTAGACCAATTTAGTCCTAAACATTTTCACATTGGTACCAATTCAATCCATCCGGTTGATTTAGATCGAAAATTAGTGACATGGACATCGGCCGTTCGACATGGCATCACCAATGTTAACATAGACATTTTGATATAATTTATCAATAATTTTTTGATTTTTAATTAATTTTTTAACTTTTTCTTATTTTCCTTTTTTTCTTCTTCTTTGGATTGTGGCTAGTGATCTTGTCATAGGCAAGCATGGGCAAGGGTCGCCCTTGCCATGGCAAAGGCATGACCCGTACAGCCTACGCGAGGGTGGCCCTTGCTAAATCGGGCAAGGGCTTGACCTTCCCCGCCCCCTCCCAAGTCTAGGGAGGGTTGCCCTTGCCTAGGCGGTGAGGGCCACTCTCGTCTAGGAGGCGAGGGTTGAGCCCTTGCTCGATTTGATGAGGGCCGTCCTTGCCTAAGTTGCGAGGGTGGTGCCCTTGCTGATGCCCGCCTATGGCAAGTGTCAACCATGATTGATATTGGCCACGGTCCAAAGAAAGAGATTAGGGGGAAAAAGGGAAAATTTAGAAAAAAGAAAATTTTCTAAAAAATAAATAAATTATTAAAAACTCATTTAAAAATTTCTATGTCGGCACGTCGATGATGCCACTTAGGACAGCCGGCGTCCACATCATCAATTTTTAATCTAAATTAGCTGGATGTATTGAATTGATATCAATATGAAAATGTTTAATATTAAATTGGTCAAATTAAAAGGTTTATGATTGAAATGATATAAATATAATAGATTTATGATTTTTTTTTGTATTTTTCCCTAAAAGTCGGCATGTCAAAAGTTGTACTTACAGAAGATATATATTCACAGAGATTCGGCAATTAACCTTGGTCAAAGATTAACGTCCAGTGGGACACGAGTGGACGCCAGCTGATCAAAACTGATATGGAAAGACAGCTACTGGCTAGTGCATATTCAGCAGAAAACTCACACACTCTAATGTTGCAAAACTCATATGAATTAATCATTGGAATTAGTTTCCTCGTAATCTTTCCTGGGGTATTATTGTTACTTCGTTTTCTATATCATTAAAATTCTATCCGACAGAATGGAATTTACTTTTCATTACACATTATCTTTGCCTTATATGGTAAGCAATCGAACTTCTCTTGTTTTTATAGTCATCCAATGCTCAATTCCGGGCTTCTTCATTATGGTCGATCAGAATAGATTGCCTAAACAGGAAAAAAATTTACGTGGGCTATTCTTTCCGAAATCGGATGTTGCTTACCTGCACATACCTGGTCCTTTCCTTAACTTATATGAACGCTCATTTCTTCAATTCTCATGCTTTGCTCATCCGTATGTTCAATCCCTCACAAGTTTCTATTTAGCCATTAGATTAAACTGATGGTGAGCGCAAGATCAATGGAGGATCTCAGCTTCATGAGGTTAATGGCGACGGCGACAATGACGGTGTTAATTCTCAGCATATCTGCGCCGCGGGTGCAGGGCCTTGATCCTTGTCATGAGGATTGTATCTCGGATTGCCGCGATAGCCGTGTCCCGGATTGCTACGCCAAATGCGTAGCTGAACGTTGTAAGCCCCCTTCGGCTACCTCGCTTGGTCATTGTGAGCTTGGATGCAAAATCTCCAAGTGCATCGGCTCAAAACCGGGTACAGATCTTATCCCTCAATCCTTCTGTTATCTATTATTCATCTAATTCGTCTTTTTAACTATTGAAAAGCTTAGGTTATTAGGATTTTTATGTTTGTGCGCTGATACATATTTTGAGGAACACATTATTTGGTGCCATCTAAATTGACTATATTGGTAATTTCCCCTTTAGTACATGCCTCAAAAGAGAATTATATGATTCTTTATTTTGGCTATGCTGGAATCTTTCTTTCTTTTTACCCTTAAGAAATTGAATAGGGGTGATCAATTCTCAATTCAATCTAGTCCCACTCAAGAACCGGGAATCGGACCAAGAGGACTAGTTCCCATTTTTCCGGACCATGGACCGAACAAACTTGTCCTGGAACAGGAAACTAGATTGGACCAACCGTTTCACTCATGTCCAGTCAGGTTCCAATGCACAAAAGTGCATTAACTTGCCGTTGGCATAGCCAAAGTTGATGGAAGTGAGAGAAACTAAATAAAACTAGCAAAAGTTATTTTTATCCTCCTAACATCTAAAGATTTCTGTAATTATCTGCTCTGTCCTCTTCTTAATTTCCCAAGCAGCATGTTTTCTAATCGAAGTTCAACAATACTTGCAGATGCCAAGGAGCTTGAAGTTTGTGCAAATGCATGCTCGAAAGATTGCAAAGCAACTTATATTGCGCATTGGTACCCGTAGTCATATTATGTGCTCAATTATAAGAATAAGTCAATACGTCGATAAAAGAGTTCTATTCCCATAAATTTAAGCATCAACTCCTCCCTTTTGGTAAGTGTTCTGCGTGAATTGAATCTGGCAAAAAAAATATCTCCTAGCGAAGTTTTTCAGCTTTTATTAGAGGAAATGTGTGGACAAGGTATGTGATGACTTTTATTTGAACAAAATTGTACAAATACAAACCGCGACAGCAATTAATTGACTACAACCACTCCAACAAAACCAAGCATATGCTAAATATGCAAGAATTGAATCGACGACAACGCTTAGAAATACAACCGGTTCAATGGGGCTAAGCATATATAAACTATGTATCAACGAAACACCTATGATAAAGATACACGTTAGATTTTAATAAACTATGTGGATATGAAACTATAATTAAGAAATATGCCAAAATTTAATTGATAACGCGAGTATTGAAATTAAAGATACAGTGGAGGAAAGTAAATATAAATGAGACATTGCATGTTTGTTTGTTTGTGTGGTGGGGGTTCTCCAATAGGTAAATGCCGGTATTTATAGTGATTGTGTCATAAAGCAATTTTACTATAGTTGTAGCCATGTTCCCCTATCTCCAAAAATCTTGTGCCCATGCTCTCATGATGTTGTGATCTTGTCTTCAAGTAGTTGCTCTCTTAAACTCGCATCTTGTTTATTCCATGACTTCCAAAATCAGTCGCATAACTCACCGGCATTTTCAAATTTGAAAACTCATAATTGTATCCCGATGCCCTCTAGGCATTTAATCATCCCTTGGTACCTCAATTGTTAATTCACCATGTTTTGTCGTATACCAACAATTGATCAATGGTCATTTTAATTTCTTATATGAATATACTTGAATGTATGGGTTTCTGTTTTGCAGGCAATACTAAGGTGGTGGGTATTATATCTTTGACTTTTCGTCACATACTAGGGTGGTGGGTATTATATTCAGCGAAGATTTGATTTTTATCTTACACCCTCCTCTGTCTTCAACCTTAAACCCTAATCTCTTTCTACTATAAAACCTTGGCCTTCAAGTTTCTCCGGTCCTCAATCTCACCACTTCCACTGCTCCTAAGGTGCCTAGATATTCCCCTATCACGAAGTTCGACAAGTTGCAGGAGGACGATTATTGTAGCAATTGTTATTTTGATCTCCAAAATTATCTTAGAAAATATCTTGATGATGCTAACTTTGGCCTCTGCTTCAAGCAACATCTTCATATTCCAATGATCTTTCAGTGTTGTTTTCCTCATCCAAATGAGATATCTAAACTGTTGAATCCCAACAAGTTAGGGGATTTCCTTTTCTTTTTTTTTTTTGTCTTAAGGGGATTTCCTTCATTTGATGTAAAATTTTTTGAATGAAATCTGAAAGTGAAATCTCAAGATCGAATATCTTCTACCTTTATTACTTTGATTGGAATTTGAATCCGTGTCTTTTTGGTGCTGCAACCAGTTTTTGATCTCCACTGACCAACTGTTTCTTTTTCCCTTGGGGACTAATGTTGATCACTTTTTTGGATGTTTATGTCATAACTGGACTCTTTCCTATGGAAATTTTCTGATGAAATTCTGTCTGTTATATTAACTAATTGCAACCAAACTAGAGTTGAAGCTAAAACATAAAAATCAAATGAAGGTCTATTTCTCAGCATTTTCTGATTTTTTAAAACATTTTTAATTTTATTTAAAAAAATATTTATACTTTCGAAAATAAAGACTCAAGCTGGGCCCAATTTCAACTAAAGCCACAACAAGCCCTAAAAACCCAGCTTCGAAATTGATCCATCTAAACCTATAACCACATGAAATTCAAAGCCCAACTCTTGTCATAGCTAAAATTATCCCAAACTCAAGCCCAATTTTTTTCTAGAAAATGGACTAAAGCCCATATTATTATCTTTTCCATAGCACTTTACTAACAGTCCATGTCCATTCCATTTCAAATCGATAATGGTACACTTCCCCGTTGGCTACGTCCCGTCACCGAATCGACGCCAATGATCATGGGCACAGCCAGAAAATAACTCAAGCAAGCAAATATTGAGAGAGTGGCGGACAAAGCAGAAGAAGAGGTTAACATTCGCATCAAAAGCTCATGATCACCCCTCATAATAAAAACCATCGAACGCACCTGAACGTCAATGCCCACAAAGGATAAAAAGAAGGGTTATTACCATGAAAAAAAAATCTGGCGAGGCCGGCCCTTGCTTGCCTTCGGTGACAATGAGCCTCGTTTGAAGTGGGTGAGGCTGACTCTCACTAATCCCACAAGGTCATCCCTTGTCGATTGTCGCCTGTGGCCAGTGACCAGCCATTGCCGAGGTGAGGTGACCGGCGGAGGAAGAGGGGAAAAATGAAAGAAAGAAAATAAAATATTATTAAAAATTATCGATGTCAGCACTTAGCATGTCAGCGATTTCAATTGACATAATAAAAAGATTTATGACTAAATTGACAAAAAATACAATACGTTTAGAAATTTTCGAATAAATTTCCCTTTAAATCTCTCAACCCATAGAAATCGAGTGTGTTTGCAGCCCAAGCAACCCTTTGCAGCCCAAGGCTCACATCGGAAAAACTTGCGAAGCCACCGTGGTGTTTATCGCTTGCGTTGAATGTCTGGTGTTACATTAGATCATCTTTGCTAACATGTCCAGTAATTCGTGCCATCCATGACATTGTGCAATTATCGGTCGACTTCCCTCTTGCGCTAATGCAAGAAGATTCCGCCTAGTCAAGTGCCAAAGCTATTGCTCTTTTTTCTTTTTTGGTGAAAAAGATTGTGGTTATTAAGTTGAAAATATCTTGAGAAAGTTTTAATCAAGATGATAAAAACAAGGAGAAAAGTATCAAAAAATCTTAAATCTATTGCATTAGTACCAATTTAATCTCAAACCTTTTAATTGAACCAATTTAGTCCTAAATATTTTCACATTGGTACTAATTCAATTCATCCGATCAATTTAGATCGGAAATTGGTGACATGGATGCTGGCAATTTGACATGGCGTCATCGGTGTTAACATAGATATTTTTATATAATTTATCAATAATTTTTCGATTTTTAATTAATTTTTTAACTTTTTCTTATTTTCTTTTTTTTTTCTTCTTTGGATTGTGGCTAGCGATCCTATCATGGGCAAGCATAAAAAATGATCACCCTTGCCATGTAGCTTAGATGAGGGTGGCCCTCGCCAAATTGGGCAAGGGCTTGACCTTCCCCACCTCTACCAAGTTTAGGGAGGGTTGCCCTTGCCTAGGCGGTGAGGGCCACTCTCGTCTAGGAGGCAAGGATTGAGCCCTTGCCCAACTTGATGAGAGCCATCCTTGCCTAGGTCGCAAGGGTGGTGCCCTCGCCAATGCCCATGCTATGGCAAGTGTCAGCCATGGTCAATACTGGCCACAGTCTAAAGAAAGAGATTAGGGGAAAAAGGGAAAATTTATAAAAAAGAAAAATAAAAAAAATTATTAAAAGACCATTTAAAAATTTCTATGTCAACGCGTTGATGATGCCACTTAGGACAACTAGTGTCTACATCACTAATTTTCAATCTAAATAAGCTGAATGGATTGAATTGATATCAATATGAAAATATTTAGTATTAAATTGGTTAAATTAAAAGGTTTATGACTGAAATGAAACAAATATAATATGCTTACAATTTTTTTTGTGTGTTTTTTCCTAAAAATCGGCATGTCAAAAGTTGTACTTACAGAAGATATATATTCACATAGATTCGGCAATTAACCTTGGTCAAAGATCAACCTTCAATGGGACACCGGTGGACGCCAGGTGATCAAAGCTGATATGGAAAGGCAGCTGCTAGCTAGTGCATACTCAGCAAAAAACTCAACACACTCTATTGCTGCAAAACTCATCTGAATTAATCATTAGAACTAGTTTCCTCGTAATCTTTCCTGGGGTATCATTGTTACTTCCTTTTCTACATCATTAAATTTATATCCGACTTATGGAATTTACTTTTCATTACACATTATCTTTGCCTTATATGGTAAGCAATCGGACTTCTCTTATTTTTTATGGTCATCCAATGCTCAATTCTGGGCTTAATGAGGATATGCCCTGGACTCCAACGAATCCAATCCAGGTAAAATTAAGCTTGGGCTACTCCATTAGCTCGCCTTCCCAAAGCTTGCGAAAGGGGCTCAGCACAGCTGGAGAGAAGCATGGTAAGGAACTTAAACTACCAGGTCAAAAGAAGCAAAAACGTTACTCTCCCTATGTGTCCTGTGGGTCGAATAAGCAAATACTAGATGAATCACACCTGATGGACACTCCTATCCTTACAGCAGAAGACACAAGTAGTTGGGCATTGGTGGCTTGCCCTAATAAGCCACCAAGTACCAAATGAAGCTCATAAGTTGGAATTGTCGTGGGTGGGCAATCCTCTCGACAATTCAAGCTATTAGAGCCCTAGTGGCTCAAGAGAGGCCCGCATTGTTCTCTTTTTAATGGAAACAAAAAACAAGGAGGATGTTTGTAAGAGGCTACAACGTCGATTAAAATTCAATCACAGCTTTATAGTAAATCCAAGAGGAATCGCAGGGGGTTTGGCTGTTTTTACGGAGCGACCCGGTTTCATTACGGTAGAGTCAAGAAGTATGCATTATATAAACTTAACATGCTGTTATGGGGAGCAGAACAAGCATATGAATGTATCCTTTATCCATGCACCGACTAATTTTCAGGAGAGACTGAGAATTTGGGCAGAAATCAGCAACACTCGGGGTCTACATACTGTGCCTTGGGTGTGCGTAGGGGACTTCAATGATGTGCTCTATGTATGGGAGAAGGTAGGTAAGAGAATGGCTGAGAATTACCGAATGAAAGCTTTCCAGGAATTTCTAGATACTTGCAGCCTTATGAACATCGAAAGCAAGGGATGCGCCTTTACATGGGCTAACAATAGAGATGGGGATGATTTTGTGAAGGAAAAACTTGACCGGGCCCTATAACATGGAATGGAGAGTGGAATTCCCGATAGCTGAAGTCTATGCCCTACCAGCGGTAGGCTCAGATCACAGCCCACTACTGCTGGATTTATATCCTCAAGTGGAAAAAAGGAGAAAGGAATTTAAGTTCGAAGCTTATTGGCTAGAGGATGAGGAATACGAGCAGGTGGTGCGGAATTCATGGAATAAACTTGGGGAAAACCACAACGGACTGACTAGCAAACTCAAAACTGTTACAGGGCAGCTTACTAAGTGGAGCAAGAAAAAATTTTCAAATGCACGTAAGGAAATAGAAGTCTTAAAGGGAGAATTGCAGTTATTGACAAACAATCCTGTGCATCCTTTTGATAAGGATAGAGTCCAGTGGCTAAAGGAGGAAATAGAACGACTATGGAGACAAGAGGAAATCTACTGGGGGATGAGGTCACGTATTCAATGGCTACGGTGGGGGGACAAAAATACAAAATTCTTTCATGCGACAGTGGTACAAAGAAGACAGAGGAATAAAATAACCATGCTGAAAAATCCACAAGACGAGTGGATCAGAGGCCCTGACCATATTAAAAATATGACCGTTGAATTCTATCGAGAGCTATACAAGTCAGTAGGGGAACGTAATTTTCAGCCTGTTCTAGATCAGATCCCATGTGTGGTGACGGAAGAAATGAATTGTGCCCTCACAGAAGAAGTCACAATGGATGAAATCAAACATGCCACTTTCCAGTTGGGAGCTCTAAAGGCCCGTGGCCCGATGGGCTGAATGGACAGTTTTATCAATACCATTGGAGTGATATTAACAAAGACATATATGAAGAGATTCATCAATTCTGGGTGACGAGACGTCTCAACTCAGATTTGAATAAAACTCTCATTACCCTCATACCCAAGGTTCCAAATCCAGAAAAGATTGATCAATTCAGACCCATCAGTTTATGTAACTTTGCTTATAAGATTATCGCGAAAGTGTTGGCTAATAGGTTGAAAAAATGGATGCCCCAGCTGATCACTATGGAACAAAGTGCATTTGTCCAGGGTAGGCAAATACAAGACAATATCCTAATTGTCCAAGAGGTGCTTCATCAGTTAAGAACAAGGAAGAGACGCAAAAAATTCCAGGCAATTCTAAAACTCGACATGAGAAAAGCATATGATCGGGTAGAATGGGATTTCCTACGAGCTAGCATGCTAAAAATGGGATTTAGTGATGTTTGGGTTACTTGGATTATGCAGTGTGTCTCCACTGTGGCTTTTAGTGTCAAAATAAACGATCAACCCCAACCTTTCTTCACCCCCTCAAGAGGATTACGCCAAGGTGACCCACTCTCCCCCTATCTTTTTATTATAGTCGCAAATGTCTTATCTCATTTGATTCACAAAGTAGTAGAAGATGGCAGTATTAAAGGGATTCGATTAAATAGGGCTTGCCCCATACTTTCTCATCTAATGTTTGCGGATGATCTAATCTTGTTTATGGATGGAAAAGTATCTGAAGGCCAGAACTTTGCTGCTGTTCTTAACCAGTACTGTTATGCATCGGGACAAGCAATTAATTTGAACAAGTCTGGTATATTCTTCAGTAAAAATTGCCCCCCAGCTTTGAAACAAAATTTAGCGACTGAAATGAGAGTGGCTGAAATGGAAAAAACAGGGAAATATCTAGGAATACCATCGGATTGGGGTGGAACAAAAAAGGAAATGTTTGCATGGATCATAGCTAGAGTGCAAGCAAAACTTGAAGGTTGGAAAGAGAAGTTGATGTCTAAAGCGGGGAAGGAGATACTTATTAAAGCGGTGGTGCAAGCTATTCCTCAATTTGTAATGTCTATATTCAAAATACCACTGTCTATATGTCGTGCAATTGAGAGAAAAATTGCAGATTTTTGGTGGAAAACTAATGATCAGCACAGAGGAATACATTGGCAAAGATGGGAGATATTAAAAGATAGAAAAGTTGAAGGCGGTATGGGGTTTAGAGACATAATATCTTTCAACGAAGCCATGCTTGGTAAGCAAGCATGGAGACTGATCCAGCAACCTGAATCCCTATGGAGCAAGATTTTTCAGGGCCTATATTATCCACATGGTCAGTTTTTACAGGCTGGAAAAGGTACCAACTCGTCTTGGGGATGGCAAAGCCTTATTTCAGGGCGAAATACTCTCAAACCATCCTTGCGATGGATTATTGGCAATGGGCAGCAGGTCAATATTCGTCAAGATCAGTGGTTGCCTAAAGGTGTTATTGGAGGTCCAGCTAATAAGGATGATCCTATCATGGTGGCAGAGCTGATTGATGAGACACAAGCAAAATTGAAAGAACAGACTATCAGGGACTTATTTGACCAGCACATAACCGAGCATATTATGTCCATCCCATTAAGCCAAGCCATGCAAACAGATTACCTAGTCTGGACACCTACCAAAGCAGGCCATTATACAGTTAAAAGCGCCTATCACATAAGGCGAGAAAATCAGAACATAAGCAAACAGAGTGAGGCATCATCATCTTTCCAGACCCCAACAGAATTATGGAAACGGATATGGCAGGTGAATACACAACCAAAGCTCAAACATTTCCTATGGCAACTCATTCATAATGCCCTCCCTACCCGCTCAAACCTTAAACGACGGCATATAATACCTGACGACATTTGTCCCTTGTGCCAGCACTATCCCAAATCAAGCGAGCATCTCTTTTTACTCTGTCCCTAGACGAAATCAGTTTGGGAAAATTCAGAAATCCAACTATATTGTGATTTTCGAAACATAACACGAATAGAGGCATGGATTGCACGATTCTCCCATAATACCATCTCATTTGAACTACTTACTCTCCTTTTGTGGCAGATCTGGCGTGCCCGAAATGACTTCGTGTTCCGGAACCTCCAACCCAACCCTCGAAACATCATCACAGCAGCCATGGCACAAAATCAGACCATCAACAAGTGGGTAAACAGCACACAAAACAGATCCACTCAAAAACAGCAGGAAACAAACGGGAGATTAGCTCAGAAACAGCAAGAACCTCTCTTCTGGCGGCCTCCCAAGCGTGGCGTCCTCAAATGGAATACAGATGGGTCATACGTCGGAGAGACTGGAGAAGCTGCAATCGCAGGGGTATGCCGAGACCACCTCGGGACAATGATCGATGGGTTTGCGAGCTCGGTGCGCGCGGTTTCGGCCATCCACGCGGAAGCTCTCGCCCTATGGGAAACCCTAAGAAGAACAGCAGCTAAAGGAACTGAAGTAAACCGAACGGTGCTGGAGATAGAAACTGACTTGCTGGAACTAGTTGAGATGATAAGCACTCCCACAGATCAAGTTAACTGGGAAGTTCGCGCACTGATCAGCGAAGCCCAGGCCCATCTACAACTTCTGCAGTCCACGAAAATAGTCCATTGCAAAAGAGAGGCAAACCAAGTAGTAGATTGGGTGGTCAAGGCCCAACGCAACCGCATTTTATCGACTAATTGGGTCCTTTATCCTCCGGCAAGTCTCCTGGATTTATTATGTTATGATTTGAATTGTCAAAATGTTCAGACTTTCACGTGATGAATGAAATGAAATTTCTGACCAAAAAAAAAAAATTATGGTCGATTAGAATAGATTGCCTAAACAGGACAAAGGATTTTACGTGGGCTATTCTTTCCGAAATCGGATGTTGCCTTACCTGCACATACCTTGTCCTTTCCTTAACTTATACGAACGCTCATTTCTTACATTTTATAAGACCCTCTTCAATTCTCATGTTTTGCTCATCCTTATGTTCAATCCCTCACAAGTTTCTATCTAGCCATTACATTAAACCGATGGTGAGCGCAAGATCGATGGAGGATCTCAGCTTCAAGAGGCTAGCGGCGATGGCGGCAATGTCGGTGTTAATTCTCGGTGTATCCATGGCGCGAGTTTCGGGGTGATGATACTAGCTGTTTTCAGGACTGTGCCGTAAAATGCGAATGTGGCCGTAACCTGAATTGTTACCCCTGATTGCGTAGAACGACGTCAGTGCAAACTGCCCCCCTCGAGTAATTCTGTCGGTCACTGTGAACTTGGATGCACAATCACCAAGTGCATTGGCTTGAAATCATCGGGTACAGATCTTATCCCTCAATCCATGGTGTTATCAATTATTAATCTGTTTCTTCTTTTTAACTTTTTTTTTTTTTGGGCATACTTCTTTTTTGACTATCGAAAAGCTTAGGTTATTAGGGTTCTAAAAACTTCTTTCGGTGACACATTATTTGGTGCCATCTAAATTGACTTTATTGATGTTTACCCCTCTAGTACATACTACATACCTCAAGAAAATTTTATGATTCTTTATTTTGGCTATGCTGAAATCTCATTTTTCCCCCTTAGGCAATTGAGCGTTTATCTTCTTTTTTTTTTTTTTTTATGGTGACATCTTTATAGTTACTTTTCATCAAATTTGAAGAAATCTTTTAGACAGGACGGTCAAATAAGAACGAGGTTTTATCCAAATACTTTGATGGAAGTGAGAGAAACTAAATATTACAAGCAAAAGTTGATTTTCTTCCTCTGAACGTCTAAAGATATCTTCTGTTTTCTGCTCTGTCCTCCTCTTGATTTTGGCGAACAGAATGTTTTCTAATCAAAGTTTAACAATACTTGCAGATTGCTCGGTGCTTGGAGCTTGTGCAAATGCATGCTCGAAAGATTGCAAAGCAACTTTTATTGCGCATTGAAACCCGTAGTCATGGTATGTGCTCGATTATAAGAATAAGTCAATGTGTCAATAAAAGAGTTCTTTTCCCATAAATTTAAGCATCGACTCCTCCTTTGAAAAGTGTTTGGAGCGAATTGGATTTGGCAATAAAATATCTTCTACCATCGATGGTCATTCTTCGATTTTAATTAGTGGAGGCAGGTTCTATGATGACTCTAGACAAGAAATATCATGGGTGGACAAGGTAAGCGATAAGTTTTATTGGAACGAAATTGTACAAATACAAGTCGTGCTGGCATTTAATTGATGACAAAACTTAGAAATACAACCACTTTAATGGAACTGAGCATACACAGACTATGCCGGAAGCATATGCTAAATATGCAAGAATTTAACCGATGACAAAACTTAGAAATACAACCACTTTAATGGAATTGAGCATACATAGACTATGCCAGAATTTAATGATGACAAAACTTGAGAATGTAGAGATGCAATGCCAGAGTATAATCGACAACAAGACACCTAGGATAAAGATACATGCTATATTTTAATCAAATAAGTGGATTTGGAGATTACAACTAAAAATTAAATATACATTAAAGGAAAGTAAAGATAATTGAAAAAATTGCATGTTTGTTTATTTGTGCGAAAAGGATTTTCTAATAGGTGAATGTAGGCATTTATAGGGGTTGTGCCATAACCGTTTCTAAGCAGCTCTCTAGTAGTTGTAACTATGTTCTCTTATCTCCGAAAATCTTGTGCCCATGCTCTCATGATGCCATGATCTTGTCTTCAAGCAGTTACTCTTTACACTCGTGTTTTATTTACTCCACGACTTCCGAACTTTGTTGCATAACTCACTAGTGGTTTCAAATATGAAAACTCGCAATTGCATCCTTACGCCCTCCAAGTATTCGATCTTCCCTTGGTACCTCAATTGATGATTCATTGCTCCTTTTCAAGCAACACACTTATCGATTATCACTAACCATGCATTATCGTATATTAACAATTGATCAATGGTCATTGATGTACTTTAATATTGACAACAATTCTTGTGGTCATCGACAATGGCTCACATCTTTAACAATGACTTGCACTCTGGTCACTTGTCTATTCACATTGATGACCTAACCAAATTTTGGTGCAAACTGTTACGGAAAGCGAGCAACCTCGCACCGGTTGGGCAAGGTCGAGCCTTGCGTCGCTTGGGCAAGGTCAAGCCTCGCTAGGCCACCGGTGAGCTTGGCGGACCTTGCCTTGGCCTAGCAAGCTTGCCAGACCTTGCCGGCCACCATCGATGGCAGCGGCCAAGAGGAAGAAGGAGAGAAAAGAGAAAAAGAAAAAGAAAAAGAAAATTATAACAAAAAGTATTAAAATTTAAAAGAATTAAAAAAATAAAAAACTCTTACCAAACGCATTTCTATTTCTAGAATAAAATTTTAAACAATTTATTAAACACCTTTAATACTTATAAATTGTTTTTGGGAGCACAATAAAAAAATATTTTTAATTAGAAATTGTTTTTAGGAGTAGAATCGTTACCATTATCAAACAAACCCTAAATCTATGATTTTTTTAAAGTAAATGTGGTGTGGGTGTATTAATTTGGAATAAATGTAACTCATGTATACTAATTCGCGATTTTTTGTAATTAACAATTTAGTTTGAGGTAAATATGATAAGGGTATACTAATTTGGAATAAATAAGACACACATGTAATAGCTTGGGAATTTTTGTTACACAAAATTAGTTTGAGATAAATGCAGCATAGATGTTTTAGTTTGAAATTTTTAATGATATTAACCCAAATATATATGTACATATAACGTAGCGTTACATTTTTGTACTATGATTTCTCGATGAGCTTAGATCATTTCTTTCTTTACACCGTGATAATTCAACATGAAACAAAACAGAGCAAAAGCGAGACCCAAGGATATCAAATCATCATGATTCATAAGTTTTTTCTATAATAATTTTTATAATTAAGGCTATTTATTTAACTAAAAGAGAACAAATGATTTTGAAAATATTTTTCTTAAAAATTAATTATTCATATCACTTAAAATAATCAGTTAATATAAAATATTTTCTTGAATATCAAAAATTTTATTATTCTTCTTTTATGTATTTTTTTAAGCGATATAAGTAAATTTTTTTTTAAAATGATGTTATTTAAATAATGGAGCGTAAATAAAAAAAATTGATAAAATTATCGACATTTTTTCACATTCGATGACAAGACGATAGTTGTCCGAAAAGATTAAAAAATTGAGCTTTAGATTGTCCATATCTGCACCGGAGCCCCACAATAGCCAGCCGTCCCGTCGCCTCTCTCTCTCTCTCTCTCTCTCTTTCTCTCTCTCTAGAACAGATGTCAGACGGCAAGTCCGAGCGCCGCCGCGAGCTCCGCCGCGAGCCGCCCCTCCCGGCCACGGCCGCCGCCCTCGCCTCCCAGAACCACCTCATCGACTCCCTCACCTCCCACATCTCCCTCTACGCCTCCGCCTCCCCCTCCCCGAGCCCTAGCTCCTCCGCCCCCCGCTCCTCCATCCTCAAATGGCTCGCTTCCCTCGGCCCCCACCAGCGCCGCGCCCACCTGACCGTCGTCGACCCGGAGTTCGTCCGGGTCCTGATCCGGATGCTCGGCCACCTCCGCACCCGCGGCCACGGCGCCTTCATCCTGTTGCCCGACCTCCCCGAGGACGGCCTCCCCGGCCTCTGCTACAAGAAGTCGCGCGGGCTCCTGTCCCGCGTCGCCGAATCGGGCGGGCCGGAGAGGTCCGTCTTCGACTCGGTGCGGCTCTTCAGCTCGAAGGAAGGGGAGGGCGCCGAGGGATGTTCGGTCTCGGTGGATTGCCTCGACTCCGTCACTGTTAGCGAAGGGTTCGTGGAGAATGTGGAGTCGTTTGTGGAGACGATGGATAAGGTGTCGAACGGAGGGTTTTTGAGGGGTGAAGAGAGTGAATTGGGAGCGGATTGGGTGGAATTGGGTTGGTTGAAGGCGAAGGGATATTACGCCCTGGAGGCTTTTATGGCGAATAGGTTGGAGGTGGCACTGAGGCTGGCTTGGCTGAATTGTCATAGTGGTAAAAAGAGAGGGGTGAAGCTCAAAGAGAAGTTGGCGATGGCTAATGTTGCTGCCAATGTGTTTTGGAGGAAGAAGGGTTGTGTCGACTGGTGGTCGAATTTGGATGCGGAGATGAGGCAAAAGGCCTTAACTTCAGTGGTGGGAAAGTCCATGAAAGCCTTGGTACACTTCAGGAACTTTCTTATATGGTTTCTAAAAATTCCAATAAAGCTCTGAACTGATCCAGTTAGTTATTGTTTGTTACCTTATATGAACACTTTCTGATGGATGTATGTAGTTTTGATTCTTTGAGATTGTGTGCTAGTTTTCACTCCACAACAATTATTTTCAATTGACCATTGTTAGGCATCTTGGTTGCTCGAAGTTAAGAAGATGGTATGGTCTAGTTTCTGACCAATTTTTTTTTTTCCAGACTCTGGAGATTCTAACAGAGGTAAAAAGTGCCTCAAAAGACAGGCTGTGGGCTTTCTCTCTGGAACCGCATCCATCACTGAAGTACAATGAGAATGTGTCTTTGCAAAGAGTGGCACCAGAACTTGCATCTGATGTAGAGTTTGGTTCAATGGTTATGCATAACTCCATTTCTCAGGGACATTCTTCTTTTGCCAATGTCTTCAATCATTTGCTTGTACTTCGAGATGCCATTACACTAAAATCGAGTCTGGAAAGTGACTTTGACAGTGGGAAAGTATTTTTTAGCTCCCTGAACACTATTGGTACTATTTCTGATTGTATACTAGCAAAACTGCGGGGACTTCTTGTGATTATTTATCTTGAGTGCACGAAACTTGAACTTCTAGGAGAGGAAAGTTGTAATTTGTTGCCTAATAAGTCCAAGGAAAAGCATGGTGCATCAGGTCATAAAAAGAAAGGGAGGCCCGGTAATTTAAAGAGGCTGAATTCTACTGGTACTCCCCAAAAGGATCATCATCTGACTGACAAATCTTGCAAGGTAGTATATCCTTCATTTAAATTTGCTGACAGTTATATCGATGATGCTCCACAAATCTATTGATTATTTTTTTGGCAAATAATTTGTTAGGCTCATAATGTGTCATCGGCTAATACTTTGAAGTCAGCAAGCAAGATGCCTGTGGTTCTTCAGGGGAATGAGTGTCAGTTGGAGAGGTCATCGTCAATAGTCGAAATGGTTGCAATGTTTTTTTATCGTTCAAATGAAGTTCAAGTCTTCTAATTTTAACAGTCTATAACTGGTAGCATTTGGTCAGGAATCTGTCAAGGAAATTGTTGCTGGAAAAGTCCAGACATCTGCTCGGAGGAACAAGAAAGCAAAACGTAAAAACAGAAATTCCATCCTAGAAATTTCGAAGGAACATATAAATAATGAGAGGTCTTCCATTGGTGCTTCCTCTATTTCTGGTACCTCTCAAGACAAGGCTTCGGAGTTGCTCGAGGGCACTGATAATTCAATTACCTTCGATTGTGCAAATCATAAATTTAGCAGAGGGTACATCCCTGGTTCAGATTCATGTTCTTGCAGTTCTACATGTGGACCTTGTGGAGAAGAGGGGCAGGCCTCCAAAAGAGATAAAGAAGACTCCTCTTTAGGTTCTACAGTTGATTTGGGTTTTGGCAGTTTAGAGTGTTCAGAGACTTTGACTGCTGTGGTTGAAAATCCTGTTTTCTCTTCTGTATCGAAAACACTAAATGGAAAATTAAGTTGTAAAAATATACCTCTCAATTGTTTCCCTAAAGAGACTGATCTTGTCCCAATCAATGGAGAAAGTGCCATGCAGAAATCTGATAGCATAACTCAAGCTGATGAGAAGTCGGCTGTTTCCAACAAGCAAAGCTCTGTCTGTGATTTGAAAGAGGACTCTGCGAGGGAGTGGAAGAAAGGAGATTCCAATCAACCTGTACATATTACTTCTTTGGAGTGGCATTCACACGAGTGGCCCAATGTAGCTAGCACTTACTTTCCGTCAGCTAACTCACATCTCCCAACTGCCACTGATAGATTACATCTTGATGCTGGTCATAATTGGCACAATCACTTCCGCCAACCATTTTTATCAGTGGTACATCAGACAAGGAATCCTCCAATTGAAAGTGGGTGTAAACAGATGCTCACACGATCAGTACCCATGAGTCCAGATTGGCCCCCAGTGGTACGAAATGCTTGTGGAGTAGCTCCGTCATTGACCTGTGGTTATGATTCTGGATTCATCTCAAGACGTCATTCTACTTTCCATCAGGGTTTCACTACTAACAGTGGGAAGCATAATTCAATGGCAAACAACAATGAAAAGAAGTACTCTGCTGATTTTGTGGACATACCTGATTTGTCAAATACGCAGGAACTCATTGATGAGTGTGACAGCCACTGGATATCAGAAGAAGAATTTGAGGTTCATGGAGTGTCAGGGTTGGATTATAATCAGTACTTTGGTGGGGGTGTGATGTACTGGAATACTTCTGATCATCCTGGGACTGGTTTCTCACGGCCTCCATCCCTCAGTTCTGATGACAGCTTCTGGACTTGGCAGGAAGCAGAGATGAATCGGGCAGTTGATGATATGGTTGCATTCTCTTCTTCATATAGTACAAATGGTTTGGCTTCACCTACTGCTGCTTCATTTTGTCCTCCATTTGATCCTCTAGTTACTGGACATCAGGCTCTTGGGTATGTCGTGTCAGGGAATGAGGTACCTGGTCCGGCACTGCAAATTTCATCACCAATTACAGACAAAAAAGCCGAGGATGACGCTTCTGGATCTTCGGCGAGGTTACTGGGTGATCTGGAGGGAAAGACCGGAGACCCTCTTCCCTATCCTGGTTTAAGACCAATTATCATTCCTAATATGTCTAGGGAAAGACCAATCAAGCGAAGTCACGATCTCAAAAGTCCTCGTGTTCCTCCAACTAGGCGGGAACAGCCTCGTATAAAACGACCACCATCTCCTGTTGTTCTTTGTGTACCAAGGGCACCACGTCCACCTCCACCATCACCTGTGGGAGAATCCAGAAAACACAGGGGCTTTCCAACTGTTAGATCTGGTAGTTCTAGTCCAAGGCACTGGGGTATGAGAGGCTGGTATAATGATATTGGGAACTTGGAGGAAAGTTCTCTGCACATTGATGGCACTGAAGTTGTTATGCCTTCTTGGAGAAATAACAATATTTCAGCTCATCCAGTCATCCAGCCTCTACCTGGACGTTTGCTGCCAGACCGTCTTATTGCAATATCCCATCTAGCTTGTGATCAGGAACACGTAAGTATATACACTTGACCATGCTCTTCCTCTGTTTTTGGTTTGTACTGCCCATGGTGATTAGTGGATGATGTTATGAAACAGCCAGATGTCGCCTTCTCTCTGGAGCCTTCAGAAGCAGAGAGCGGACCTTCTAGGACAGCATCTCTTTCTTTGATGCATAGCCTTCTTCACAATGAAATTGACTCATTCTGCAAACAGGTTGGAAAGTGGATGCGGAGTTTTTTCCTTAACATCTCTGATCTTGTCTCTATGGAGCTTCCTTATGATATCCTTTCCTGTGAAATATTTGGTTGGATGGTCTTTGACTCTTTGTTTATATCTGCGGGTGTAGGTTGCTGCAGAGAATTTATACAGGAAGCCTTATATCAATTGGGCTATTAAGCGTGTCACACGGTCTCTCCAGGTCCTTTGGCCTAGGTCGCGGGCTAATATCTTTGGTTCAAATGCAACAGGGTTGTCGCTTCCCTCAAGTGATGTGGACCTTGTTGTCTGCCTTCCCCCTGTTAGGAACCTGGTACGAATAAATTTGCATGATTTTATATTGTGATATGTGGTGTTCTGTAATTACCTTGGTTGAAGAATTTATGGAAATCTATGTTTAGGAACCGATAAAAGAAGCTGGGATCTTGGAGGGGCGTAATGGTATCAAGGAGACATGCCTGCAGGTACATCTGCCAAGTGTTCTCTGTCCTTTGAAGCTTTCTCACCTCGCTTTCCAAATTGTATTTGGGCAGAAAAAATAGAACAAATACTACTTGAGAAATACATCTCTTTACTCTTTTATTGACGTCACAAATATTCCACCTCGCAATTCATGGTTTGTCCAAACCCATAGATTAATTTCTCTCTAACTAATGCTTTGAGCTTTGTGGCTTGGAACTTATAAAATGGTATCGGAGTCAAGTCTCAATTCTTCATGACTCATTTGATAGTTGGTTTACTATATGGTTCTCGATTGTCTTCTTCGTTGTTCTTGAATTCCACTTGATGTTAGTCCAGTTCGCACGTGAGTTTATTTACAAGTATCTCATATCGCTTGACTTGACATTAGTATAGTTTGCATGTGAGAGTTTGATTAAAAGTATTTCATATCACTTAATAACGGGAGTTTGTTCAAATGTTATACATCTTTAGCCTCTTGACCAGAAATATACTTCAGTCATTGTGAGGTTGAGATTTTATTACTCTCTGTTTTCTTTCTATCGTTTATAGTTTGGGCAAAATATGTTTAGTTTGAGTAATTTTTATGCTTGAATTTGCCTACTATGTGTATCAGCTCATTGCATGAATTGAATGCACTACTGTTCCTGCATTTGAAGCTAAAACAAACACCCAAATAGTTTTAGCTTTATTTTATAAATGCTAATTTGTTTGTAAAAAGAAATTTCTGTTTTTGTATCTTCATTAAAGTGTACAATTTACCATTGCATTATACGTGGGAGGACTCATATTGTGCCAATGCCTGTTTCAGCATGCTGCTAGGTATCTTGCCAACCAGGACTGGGTTAAAAGTGATTCCCTTAAAACTGTGGAAAATACTGCTGTAAGGCCATTCACGCTTTTCTGTTTTCACTTCTCCTTTGCCTTCTCTTTTCCCATATCCTTATAGTAGTACACATTTGGTAGATTCCTATTATAAAGCTAGTGGTGGAAGTTCCACAAGATCTGGTTTCATCCAGTGCTTCTAGAGTACAATCACCAAAAGAAGAACCAAGTCACAACGGTCATGAATTATCCAATCCAGCACATGCACATTCAGATGTGCAAGAAGACTATGCCCCACAAGTGTGCTCCCAGACAAACTATAATAATACCGATAGTTCGAAGTCAGTGTGTCTCGACATCAGCTTCAAGTCTGCTTCACACACAGGACTCCAGACAACGGAGCTGGTAATTAGTTTTTCAGTTATAGAGATATAGTTCATATTTTCAGTCATTTGGAGGATTACGGGAATCCTAGGGAAATTTAGTTATGCCTTTTGTGAAGTTATTTTGTCAGAGATAGCTCAATTTAATTGTTGATACCTATGTCAAAGACTGTTTCTTTAATCAACTGCAGAGAACAATTTTTTCCTGGTTAAGGGTATTATTAGAGTTATTTTCTTGGGTCTTTGATAAGAGTCAAGGTAAATATTAAGGAAATGAATGCAAGTACCTCTAGTAGCTTATCTAGTGTTTGCCATCTGGTGTTAGGCTTGTCCTCTTGTATTAGCTGAAGTTTAATAATTCACTGATTTGTCTAATAAAAGATAAGTCGTTCTGTTCTAGCTTCAAGGAGAAGAATATACATTGCAAAAATTTATCATGAAGGAGTTTCGTTTGTATGAGCTAGAGCTGCATTGAATTTTTTTTTTTATTAACTTGTTTGGCTTTGCTGTAATTTTTTTTAATTATTTGAATATCCAGTTTTTTTATCGTTCAATTTGCACTATATAGGCCCACAAAAAAATTGATATCATTGTTAGAGCATGATGAATGGAATGTTGAGAAGTCATTATTTTCAATGCTGTTGGCATTGTGTACATAGATTTGCATTAGTTGCTAATGCAACAATTCAAATGTGCTTATGCCTTGATATAAATGACTTTTCATGGTTATATATGATGGCTGCACTGCTTTAAACATTTTGGCATAAACAGACTACTAAATTCAGAACAGTCTTTTTGAACTTTTCTTATCCTGAAAATTTGGTCCTTTGTTTCATAATATGCAGGTAAAGGAGCTGACTGAACAATTTCCAGCTGCCACACCACTTGCTTTGGTGCTAAAACAATTTCTGGCAGATCGCAGCCTGGATCAGTCTTATTCTGGTGGTTTGAGCTCATATTGTCTGGTGAGTTGTGCTAAATTATGTCTAATTCTGTTTGACATGTCTCACTAATGAAACCTAATATGGTTGATCGTTTCGAGGAATTAACCTCTTTATAAGAAGAGATCTCAAAGACCGTCTGATGTGCATTAGCTTTCAATTGTAGTAAATGCATTTACTAAAACAACTGAGCAGGTTACTTTGATTGAAGGTATCATGAAAATTGTTCACCCTTAGCAAGTGTTTCTTTGTTTCATTTCAGCTCCTGATGCAGACTTTGGTTTAATCACATTGTCTTTTAATGGAAGCTAAACCTTATAAAATTTTATCTCCTTGAGAAAATGGGACTTTTCAACATCTAGTTCTTGGAAAAGAACTAATATGATAGATAGTCAAAAATAATATATTTAATTGTAATCTTGAGTAACTACAGATGTGTTACCAATATGATAGATCTTTCTCTTACTTATAAAAATAATTAATATGATAGCTTCGATGTGTGATATCGGTTTTCTTAATTTGGGATGAAGTACGATGGATTTTTGAGTCTGTCTAATATCATAAATTCCCTGATTGACTTGTACTTGCATGTTTCAAGACCAAATGACCAGCTCATGTGATCTTTCTTGCCGTGTTGATTCTTCCATCCTTCCGCAGGTGCTATTGATTACACGTTTTCTTCAACATGAGCATCACCTTGGCCGATCAATCAACCAGGTAGACTTTGACTTTTTCAGTCTCAATGCAGTAATTTTTACCTTTTATATATCGAGCGAGGATATTGTATGAGACGCAGTAAAGCCATAGTGCTTATTGTCAGGAATTCTTCTTCCCCTTGTTATTCCTTTCCTGTTTGTGCTCCTTGCACAGTTACTATACTCCATATAATTGTCTTATTTCTTTCTATGGAGAATATTTGTGCCCAAGTTCAAGCCACCTCTTCTTTGATTCATTCTTTTTTTTCCTTAATCTTTGTGATGGTGGAAAAATGAAAGGTGCTACTTTAAATGGTAGGTAGAGATCTGCTGCTTATGTAGTTTGGCTGTTTTGAATTTTATGACGTCCAGCTTTTGTCCTCATGTTCATTTGAGAATTGTTTTGCTATGCGACTCCAACTGCTGTTCTAAGCAGTTTTAAGTAGATAAAACCTTCTAAGCAACTGTAATCTTTAATGTGATTTATGTAGGATTTTTAAGCTATTACAGCCTTGTAGTCGGACATGAAGCATGAATATTGCTGGCATTTATATGTTTTGGCACTGCTTGTGGTTGCATACTCAATAAGATGTTTAAATTCTGCATTGTCTGGGAAAGGCTTGGATAATGTCAAAACAGCAAGCAGCAGCAGATTTAAGTTATTGATGATAACCTGATACAAATGTACTGATCCCTTTTTATCCACCCGTTTGAGAGTTCATCCTTATTTGGGCACATTACATTGGAGTGGATTCTAGCGAACTGAAATTCGATCATTACTATTCGGGTCAGTATCTTACCAAGGCTGTAAAGTAATATCATATATGTCATGACCGAGGGTATCCAATGGCCTATTCTGAATTTTTTTTCTCACTTATTGCTTTTATGGGGAATAAAAAATGGAATTTGAGGCATGGGTCTTGTCAGACAATGATTTCCCCAAAAACATGCGCTGTGGTTTGTGGTTCATAATGTATGTGAAAACACATACCTTATGCACTCCTTGTACATGTGTTTGGTCTTACGCATGAAATATAGGACATGGACATTATCAGTTTAAATGTTAAACTGAGGAGCAAATGCACCATAACAGGAATCACGGAGAATATTGGGTACCATTTTAGACTCAGATTTATGCAGCCAGGGAATGGGTTTGCAATGTTTATCAAGGCTCAGGCATATTCCTTAACAGATGCTTCAGATTTCTTATCTTCTTATTGTATACTTGCTACAAGACGGATGACTCGGATACTTCTTATTTGTTGTTTACTTTCTGTTGTGTAAAAGGTTATAAATGTTTTGATACCTCTTGCACTTGTTTGACTTTTAATAATGCTTGGCCAAGATACTTGCCTACTAATTACCGTGTGGAAGGTGTTAATATATCAACCTCATCATTTTTGGAATATGATTTGCTCTAATGGTTGTTGTGATATGCTTACCATGCTGATTGATTAGCATACTTTTGTGTGATTGCATTAGATTCCTCTATGCACATTGTAGAACTACTTATGAGTATGTATATTCCCAGCATTTCACAATTGATGTGTACACTGTAACAGGCATTTTTTTTGTTCTATGGATCTGTGGTGTCTGAACATGTTTAGGCCGTGCTGCAAATTTGTGTAATATGTTTATCACTTGATATTTGTAGCTCTGTGTTATACTCTTTTTTGGCAATTGCCTTATTGTGGTCTGATTATTGGTGGCTGATTAATTCGTTGGTTAAATTATTGGTGGACTTCAATTTTAGTTGTATCTTGCTTGTGTTTATGTGAAGACCTTACTTTAATCGCAGTCATATATTTTTGCAGAACTTTGGAAGCCTTCTTATGGATTTTCTTTACTTTTTTGGGTGAGTCAAAGCTAGAACTTTTCTTTTCCTTTGTTTACATGGTTTCAAATAATTCATCATCATTGACTACATCTAGTCTGTTAGTTATAAAAGTTCATTCAATTTGGCAGCAGTTATTAACAGGAATATAATTTATTTATATAGGAATGTGTTTGATCCTCGTGAAATGCGTGTGTCTGTTCGGGGAAGTGGTTTATATCTAAAGAGGGAAAGAGGTTACAGGTGACATATGCTTCCTGATTCTTTTTATGATTGTAGATAAAAATCTGCACAATGGATGACATATCTAAGATAACACCTTTTGATGAAATATCTTGCCTTCTGCAGCATTGATCCTATTCACATAGATGATCCGCTTTTTCCTACAAACAACATTGGGAGAAACTGCTTCCGCATACATCAGTGCATCAAGGTGTGTGTTAGTGGAATTTCTATCATCTGGTGGGCATCTTGGCACAGTTAAAATGTACCTGACACATAACATATGCATGTTGGGTAAAGTGACTTGTAGATTACTCTTAAAGAAATTAGAACTACCCAGTGCTTACATTCATTCATCTGTCTAGAATATTTTTTTTGGTTTTTCTTATCAGTAAAAGCATATCTATAAGAGGCAGCAAGGGGATGCCAACCTATACAGAACACCTACATGATAAGGAATGTGAAAGGTCAACGATAGCATTTACACCAAGACTTGTGTTAGCTGTGATCTAAAATTTCAAAGTAAAAAGTGAAGAATCCATAATTTGTACAGAATGGGTGACAGAATTATTGAAAAATTCTCCCATGTCTGTCCTTCCATCAGCCAGAAATTTGCTCAAGGGATCAAACTAATCATCTTTCTCCTTTCTCTGCTAGAATAATATTCCTATCCAAGCTCTTAGCTCTTTTTCCACTGACAATGCACTCACCCACTGAAGCTTCTTCTTGAACATCTATACGCCTTAAACTTTAACAATTCCAAAGTAATTGCTCTTCTCTGCTTGAAGTGCTGTTAACTTATCCTTTGACAACTGTAAATTAGTGTATGTAAATCACTCGGGGTTGGATATATTCTCAGGATATGAGTCTGCAGGTAGATCCATCTTGGGATAAGTTTCACTTGTTACAGATCTTGAGAGAGATTCTACTTGTATTATGCTTATATTCTTTGTAGATGAATAAAAGGCACTATATATGATTGAAATAATCTGATAGATAATTAAGAGCTTAAACCATGTGATTGAAACATCATTGGCCTAGAAACAAGGACATGAGATTGGAATTTTGACATGAAGAGGGCGATTTCCAACACTATGGCCCTCTTCATTGTAGCGTGATTTCTTCCCTTTCTTGGTATCTTGCCATTACCAGACTCTTTCAGCATAAAGAACCTTTAGGTGCTCCCATTGCACCTTCGCTTTTAGCATCCATGGTTGAGTAACTCTGATTGAAGGATACAAACAAGAGGAACCTAATGGGAGAGAATATGTAATGATCCGTTGATATATTTCATTTCTAGTTAAACGGTATGTAAAATGCAATGATTTTTTAGAAGACAACTATGGAGGAGAAAAGGGTGAAAATTTATGAGGTTTAAAATTGGTGAAAAGAGGCAGGTCCATTATGGTTTGGCTATGTCTAAATGGTTGGAGAAATAATGTTGCAATATATAATATTGTTGTCGCTAATCTTACTGTTCTTAAGTGTTGGTCATGATGTATGTTGGTTAAGCTATGCATGTTTACAAGTTCCGTGTAAAAGATTGAGCTATTTGGTGTTGGGAGATTAAATGTTTATGAGGCCATTATATAACTTGTGAGAAAGTATGGGAAAAGATGAACTAGAATTCACAAATGAGATAAATTATTGAATTGGGCACTGGAAAATTGAAAGTCGGGTTCTAAAGTCATGTTTGAATTTCAATACAGAAGTCTTAGTAATTCAGTGGATGGAGACTAAACTATATAAGGCCATTATAAACCTTGAGAACAAGTGATGTGGGATAAATTTAACATAAAGAACTGCCTTTGCCGGGTTACTGATTTTGGTTATAGTAGCAAATGTAACACCTCAAAACTGTTAGGATGACCACGTCCCTCTGCTACTTAACCCAAACCCAACCAAAGAAACTGGAGAAGTGCTTAAATGTACTTCCTAAGTTCTGTAAAAGAGCTACTGAAGTTCTAGGAAAGGCTCATATCTAACTATATATTTTGCCAGAAAAATTTATATTTTCTACCAAAAGTTGTAGGCAAGGTACCTGCTTCTAAGAAAGGAAAAGCCAAATGAGTGGAGGCGCCTTCTGAGTGCTCTATAATTTAATATTGACGTGTTCACATTTCTGTCCAATAATTTTTCATTTAGAGATTGTGAAGGAATGTCATGAGGAAAGGTAAAACAAACAGGTTAGTGAGTGAATTTTCTGAAAATGTCAAGCCGGAAGATTTGTTCAAAGTACTCAAACAGCAGACCTAAATAAGTCTATAGAACTGAATAGTTACTATGAACCTAAAATTATGGTGAGAGCTTATGATGCTTCGTTTTGGCTCTGATGCTTAGTATTTTGTACTGGTGGTAACAAAGGAAAGGCATATATGAATATAAGAACTTTTCATACTCTATCCTATCTTATAAGTGGAATTTTCCTTGTCAACAAGTTCTTGTACATGTGGAAGATTTCTCCTTTAATGTTATCTTTTCCATTTTTAATTGATTTATTAATCATGCACTTGTGACCTAAAACATAATGTAGGCTTGTATTAGCATCTCGAAAGCGTGATGATAATTGAGGAGCACATTTTCATTTACATCTACTGTATATTTATGATATTCTGGATTGTCACTTGCTGCAGGCGTTTGCAGAAGCATATTCTGCTCTTAAGCAGGAACTTACTTGGATCCAAAACAATGGGGATGCATGTTCAAAGCCACCAGACAGGCTGCTTCCCAAAATCATTCCAAGCATCGATCCTTCATGAGGTTTATACAGTATGAGAATTCTCATCTTGGAGTGGCATTGGTCAACTAGTACGTAGTACAAGTGCCAAATGTAGTGGATTCTATTTGACACATTTGTGTACATGCTTGCAGAAGTTTTAATTTCCTGGAGGGTCAGACTGTTGAAGGTAGAATATGCATGTCCATGGCCAGGCCTTGCCTGGGGGCCACAGAATGTGGGACAAGGTGACATCACAGCTTGGACGCTTATGCCCAGACACTACAAAGAAACCCTTCTAGAAGTTTTTGGTTTCTGCATAGACTTTGCCTGGGTGTTTTCTTGGGGTTTGGGATAGCAGTATTCCTGTGACTCCCAATGTTGATGACACGAGAAAATACATGTTAGCATTGCCAACAGGAAGCATGCTCACGGCAAATCAGTAAGTGAAAATCTGGGTGCTGCAAGGGGACCTTTCTGGAAGCTGTTCCTTGTGGTATTAGTTATTCTTGAGGCGCTTCATCATTAACACAGTGCAATGGTTGGAAAGCAATAGCTGAAGGGCGGGGATCTGGGCAGGCACTCTTAAGTATTTGGTCTCTTATGGGCAGGATGGTGAGTTTCCCACTGCAATGACTGCCAGATAATTTCCTAAACTTGCTATATTCTTCAACTTGTTGACTGATGAAATAGACCCATCTAGCAATTGGAAAGTCTATTCCATTGACAAGCATGGGATATGTTGGAGACTACAAATTCTTCCCTTCAACGTTATCTATCTTCTGATGCAAAGCAGTGCACCCACTATGATATATATTAGCATATTAAGGACCACAACTTATTGAAATAATAGCTGTAAATTGGCCCATAAAATTGTTTTGCTTATGGCAGCGTATAATTGTATGGCTTCATGACATCATAAAAGGTTTTTTGGGAGAACAATCTTCAGAGTGTACACGTAGTGTTAGCAATTTCATTCAATTATTCATGCTCTTTCAATTAAGATGCAAGAAGGAAATTCAATTAAGATGCAAGAGGGAAATTCCACTATGCCTTCATTCATGTTTGCATAGCTTGAGGAAATGTTTACCTGACTGTTTAAATGCATTCTTTCTAGGTTGCATAATTAAATGAAGAAACTCATCAAATCAGATTTTGGAGCTACTCTGCTCTTCCCCAATCAGCTGCTCTCACTAGGAGTTACTTTTGATGGTCTGCAAATTCACGGTGGGATCCCTATGCTGCAAGCGAGGTTATTGTGGTGCACATTGTGAGATGGAGCTAGTGTGTGAATGTCGTGTGTGGGTTGGATGTTATTGTGGTTCGTCAGATGAGATTCCATTCTAGACTATTCAATGGATGAAATGCTTGAAATTTCATTTGAGGGCTTAGTTATTCAGTGCAACAATTCAAAATGTCTTAAGGCATGTCGATTAACTTCTTTCGCTTCCCGTGGTCACTTTTTTTCTTGGTGTATTCCTTCCTGCAACCGCCTTCTGAGATCATTCTAATAGTAGAAACCATATTTGTATTTTTTCCACTTGAAAACAATGCTAGAAGAACACGAAAAGCTGCCTTTTCTGGAAAAAGTAACCCTTGTAAATGCTCAAAATCTTGGTTTAGTAATGCATTGCTGCAAGTGAAAATTTATGGAGCCTATCAGTTCAAATGTCTCTCTGCCCACATATCTGGGATCTAAAGTTGTCCTGAAGACTTCAGAGGACTGCTTTGACTAATGCCCTTTTTGGGGAGATGTGCTGCGTCTTTAACAAATTGTCACCAAAACTAATGCACTTTGGACGGTGATTAAAAGGACGGGCGCTTGATCCACTAACATGAAAGTAAAATGTTGCAATCCCATAATTGTATGTGGTACTAGCTGCATTCTGTCAATATGTAAGTCAATTTGGGCGAGCGCACCTTCGTAAAGCACAGTTCTCATCAATGTCGCTTCGTTTGTGTAGGTATATGCATCGTATAATTGCACTCAATGATTGACAACGTGCCAAAAGCTGTTAGGAAACTTTTCATCTTGTCGGTAATAGGAAACTTAAGAGGTGAGCATTGGTTCTTGATCAATTTAGGATCGACCTTGATTCATTTTCTGAGGGAATTGGGTCGATCCTTGGTCCTGGATCTTTGGACCTTGAATAGTGTGAGTTGGTTTTCGGCTCTAAAAATTTAGGGTTGGTTTGATGGACCAAACCTATGCATAATATTAATTGTATAGCATATAATATAGTAATTATATAATATTTACCATATATCTAATATATTATAAGCTTTTGTCAACTGTAAATTCTAGCACCTTCTCATTTGTTCTTTTTGCAGTGTCGTCATGTAAATTAGAAAGTAGAAAGAAGCCCAACCCTAATTTAACAAGCAAAAAAGAAACTGTCTTTACTTGTGTTAGAGTAATTAAATATTAAACCACGCATTCATTTAATAGTTTAAATTATTAGAACGGTTGGTAGTGGTTTTATCAAAACTTAATTGGTATTAGAGCTCAGGTTACCAATAAGTCTGAAAACGAAAAGATTCGCATGAGGAAATTATGGGTTATTGTGTCTCAGACCCAGGCTTGATGTGTGAGAGAGAGATTGTTGGGATTGTCCTTGTGAAATGGGCTGGTAATTGGTTTATATGTGTGATGGAAAGCCTCATCTTTGAGCTAGCTTTTGAGGTAGAGGAGGTCAAAAATCACCTAACATTAGTATTAGAGCTAAAATGTTTTAAGTTCGAATCTTTCTAAGTTCTATTTGCCTTTCTAATTAAATTTTCATGCTTAATATAAGGTAAAAAGACTAGACTAAACATGAGGGGGATTATTAAAATGATTAAGTATTAAACCACACATTCATCTAATAACTTAAGCTTTTAGAATAGTTGACAATTGTCCCATAAAAATCTAACAACTTGCCTTGGTCCCACTCGCTTGCTCCCCTAGCAAACAACTTGCCTCTTCACTCACCTCTATTTGCTAGACTTGTTGCTTGCCTCTGTTCCCTTGCGTCCTATGTTCATTTTTATGGTCTGTTACTTTTAGCAAGTGTAGATTTTTGTTATTATCTTATCTTATTTATGTTTGACATGTATTAGTGTTCATACTTTGATTGCTCAATGTCCCATTGTTGATGGACATATAATTTAAAATGGTATGATTGTCCTTTTAAGGAATACAAAAAAAAAAAATACTTAGCCCCGAATTGACTTTGGAACTAGATTGGACCCCTAGTGTCGGTCTAGTCCTCGGTCCCAGGCACAATAGGTCCTTGGTCCCAAAAATTGGAGACCAACACTATGCGGATTGATCCCTAAGTTAGATGTTAGATTGGCTCAATCTGAACCATACTCACTCCTAGGAAACTTAGTCGGTCGAAAAACAACCATCTAAGCTTGCAATTCACCTGCACGTGTCATAATCGAATTCTTTTTATTGTTTCAAGCCGTGTCATTTAAAAATGCTGTATGGTGTGGCTGCAAAATTAGATATGTTAAATCCGTATCAACTCATGTCATTTTTCGTTTTAATATGTGTCAAATCATGTCAAAAAATTGTCATCCTTATTTCTACATGATAGTTGGAAGTAGACACCAGTGAAAGCATTATTACATTAAAGACATGTTACAAATTGACTGTCCATTACAGTATTTACTTGTATTGCAACGTAACCCGGGTATTTGCTAATTATATTAAGTATAAGTGGGCAATTGTAATAGTCATGATTATACTTATCTATATCACTTATATAATGAAGACAGCCATTATAATTATGTCGATAATGTATGACTATTACAGGAACAGCCTTATTTCATTATTGCCATCAAACTGGCTGTAAAACTCAGTTCTCATCAAAGCAGATTGGATCAAACGCACGAAACGCACGTCCTCATTCTCTTGCTACTAATACCAGTTGTTTTCCGACATTGCCACCATTCAAGATCCGAACCAAAGCCGACGGACCATTCTCGAGCCCCTCCGCTGTATCTTCAACGTACACTATCTTCCCCTCCCTGATGTGAGGCAGCAGGAATTCCAGGAATTTGTGGTACTCGTCGAAGTGATCATTGACCGCGAATCCCTCGATGCGGAGTCTTTTGTAAATGGCGTGCATCAAGTTGGTCACTCCCTCCTTCGAATCGCTACTGTACTGTGACACCATACCACACAAGGTTATCCTGCCGCGAACTTTCATGTTGAGTAGCACAGCATCGAGCATTTTCCCCCCAACATTATCGAAATAGATATCGATACCTTCAGGAAAATACCTGCCAATAGGTCAAACGTGCGAATCGTCATGACAACTCTGTATTCTTTATCATGTTGCAGGACATGTTTCGGCATGAAGTTTCGATACTTAGGGAACCAACCCCCAACTTAACGAAAACGTTTGATTCGCGAAAGAAACAGTCGAGAGTCATAAAAATCTTGTGGCCACAAACCTCTTCAAAGCAGCATCCAGATCGCGTTCTTCTTTGTAGTTGAATGCATCGTCGAAACCAAACGTGCTCTTCAACAGATCAACCTGTGTATTTGGACCAAAAAGAGAACAATGTATGCATGTAAACAATTTTGTGGAGTATTACTTAGAGGGAATTCATTTTAGCCCCGCAAATAAGCTAGGAGAACAATATACTTCGAAATTACGATTGCCCACGAACCTTTTCTTTACTTCCAGCGCAACCAACAACATAACATCCCGTCAACTTTGCAAACTGCCCCACGATCTGTCCAATTGCACCGGACGCCGCCGATATGAAGACGGTGTCTCCTTTCTTAGCGTTGCATACCTTGTAGAAGCCAACATAAGCGGTCATCCCCGGCATACCTATGAACAGCAATTATCAGCTAATCAGATGCTCGACTTCATTTCTTTTTCCGAGTGATCTCGCCCGATGAGGTATGGATAAACGATTTGCATGACTATTTTCAGCTAGATACAAAGAGCTTCAAGAGTTCAATTGATCGACATACCAAGAATGCCAACGAAGTAAGAAAGAGGCACATCAATGTGCTCAATTTTCTGGAGGGCTTCAGGGTTGGCGATGAGACTGTATTCTTCCCATCCGGTCGTGCCCCAAACCAAATCGCCCACTTTGAAATTAGGGTGCCCAGAGTCCACGATTCTGGAAACTCCAAACCCAGTAATTGGCTGCATTTTCAACATCACCCGGAAAGAAATTGCAACATTGAAGGCGTGACAAAATGAGGGAGAAAAACTTAAGAGGTACTAAGATATTTTAGTGCAACTCTCTTTACTTTAGTGACCTGGCAAGTTTCGATGGGGGTGTTAAAACAAAGTGGGATTCACGAATTGAATGATCGGCTTAGTTTTCTACCAATAGGAAATTGCCACATCATTAAATAAGTTAGTCAGATTATGACTGCATACAAGAGCTTGCCAATGAAGCTAGCCATCTTGCATGAATTGCATATTTATTCGTCACATGACTTATTAACTGAGGGTGAAGTCAAGGCACTTGAATTATATTTATGCCCATTGTTATGTTTTGTTTCTAGTCTAGTAGTCTAAGTCATATATAAAAAAAATATGAGTTCCGAGTGGTCTCGACTTGCCTAAAAAGCTTAGTTGGTTATTTATCATAACAAATAATAATAATAATGTAAGCTGGTTGAAAAGATCTAATTGCCCCTCTTTGCACATAAAAACATACTTCTAAGAAAAACATATCTCACTTTTAAATCAATGGCCACTTACAAGTCTTTATTTTTGCAAAACTATTCACATACCCCTAAACAAAAACCCCACATTGAAAAGATCTAATTGCCGCTTCTTGTAAACTCCCTTTTAGCATCTTGCTTAGGGTTTGGGTAGTTTGGTTTTTAGTTGTTTTCGAGTGTTTTGGGTGGGTGTAAGAATTTGGGTTGTGGAGGGGAGCATTTTTGGAAAGAAAATGGCATTTTCGTATATAGTGGTACAAAAATAATTGATGCGAAAGTAAAAGGTGGTCTCCAAAGGTAAAAGTTAGGTATGTAACTTGAATTTTTAAATGTAAATGCAAGTAAGTGGTAGTTAGGTGAAATATGGAGTATATTTTTGATATTTTCCATATACTTCCTACTGCGAAGCAAACTACGTTTTCATTGAATTAACTAGAATTTTGTGAATAATTCTTATCGACGATTGCCTCCTTTAATTTGATTACTTCACAATAATATTGGCCCCATCTTCGCACTTATCAAATTGTTTTACTTGTGGAATATATGGTCATGTATCAAATAAGGATTAACTTATGCAAATGTGAGAAAGATACATTTTGTCTTCATACGTTTGGCCTTTGTTTTACTGCATCCTGAAGTTTTAGTTTGGGATAATGACATGAGTGCACCTTGAACTTTTTTTCAATATTGATTGCAGTTGCTTAACCTAATTTTAATCAATCTAATCTTTGAACTTTCAGAGATTCACTCAATGTAGTCATTCCTATAAAATTCTTACACAGTTAGCTGATGTGATCATTATATTTCTTAACTTGTCATTAGATTTGTCATGCCAACGTTCATGTGGTCTCTCTCTCTCTCTCATGATTTTTGCCCAAAAATAAATATAAAAAAGATAAGATTTGGAAAAACAACTCGACAATTCACAGTATTATTTGTGCAAAATAAATGCCAAACACCTGTCATAGCAATACACTTAACGGCGGAATGACTACGTTAAACTGGTTTTTGAAAGTTTAGAAATTAAATTGAACAAAAAGAGTTCATAGAACCCATAGAATATTGAAGAAGTTCATAAACCACCCATATAATTGCCCCATTCATCTTTTGTTTGTTAATAATGAGTCTTCGTTCATAAAGGAGTCATATCTCATGCACATAACTCACAATAGCGGAAATCAATTGTTTGCTGCCAATCTCCATCATTGAATGGGGAAGACTAGGTGACATGAGGATTGAAGTGTTACATTCTTTCATCAAACACAAAAGCATTGTGTTGCTAGGGTTTATTTTCACTTATGGGCAATTGCATCAGTGGGCCATTGAGAGGGCAAGACCACCCTGAAAAGCCATCAAAAGTTCTCTGTTCACGTATCGAATTTCTGATAAATTTTCCAAAAAAAAGACGTAGCAAATCACTTTTGAGGGTTTCCAAGGGAGTCGACCCCCTTACCTATGGGTCTCACTTGTCCTCCATAGCGGAAAACATACAAAATTGGAGGCATTTACACAATACAAAAACTTACTTTATCTTAGCAGTGCTTTCATCGAAGCTCAATCAGTAATTTTCTTCTTAGCACATGCAGGCATGCACAAAGTTCAATCAAATCATCAAGTCATGCGAGCATCATGTGTGCGAGACCCATGCCATTCTATGAGCATGACGAATTGGATGGCACATAGATGCACCAGTCTACCCACCCATCCATGAATGGATCTTTCAGAAAAGGATGATTCGCTCAAGAATTTCCTCAGGCAGAGACAATAGTTGTCAACTCTTTCTATGAAACTCTAAAAAGACACGAAGAAAAGAGAAGAGGGAAGAGGCTTTGCTTACGGAGCCGGGAGTGTAAGGCTTGAGCAATTCGTCGGCGGTTCGGTTCATGAGGAGGCGCATGTAGGTGTCGCAGGACAAGTAGAGGTTCTTCACCACCACGGCTTTCGACCCTCGAGGAACCTCCAGCTTCATCTCACCCTTCCTCACCTCCATGTCGCCCTCTGTGGGGTACCCGCTCACGTAGTCCCTCAGCACCACTTGCTTGTTGCTCACCATAGCACCACGCTTCTCCATTCTCTCTCTCTCTCTCTCTCTCTCTCTCTCTCCAATGCAGTGGAAGTGGTGCTGTGTTCTGACTCTCACGCGTTTGGAAATTGCACGTGAAATCGGTTCGTGTGGTGGGTAACCTTTATAGCCCGCATACTCCGTAGTCTCAAATTTTGTTTCGAGCATGAGCCGGGCGGTGCTAGCATGTAGCTTAATTGACCAAAACGACTTTTGATGCTTCATAGGCAGAGATCCATCGCAGCGCGCGTCTTTTGACTTGGTGATCGATCTGTAAAGTCTATTTACAGCGTTTTTTTTCTTTTGCTTTTTTTGCTTGTGTGGGTCCATAGTCCAAACTTAGGACAGGCTAGTAACGCAAGCAGTCGAAAGCGAAAAAGAAGCCATGCAGCTAGAAATTAATTGGCTAGGTCGGCGGGGAACATCAAGGACGGTGGCCAGCAAAATTATCAATGAGATCCCAAGCCTAAGCCTCAATGGTCTCAAGCGAGCATGAGCAATGGGGACTTGGGCTCAGCCTTAAGAGACCCAAGTGCCGAGGAATTGAGCACGGGCACTAGGGATCTGGCCCCTCCTCAATGAGCCCAAGCATGGGTGTCAGAATCCCGAGCCTCGGCCTCAATGGTCTCGAGCAATGGTCTCAAGCCTTAGAGTAAGGGATATGGGTACGGGCATTGAAGACCCGAGCTTGAGCACTAGAGATCCGAGCTTGAGCACTAGGGACCCAAACAACGCCTTTGTGGACGCAAGCTCAAGTGCTATGAATTAGGCATGGGTGTTGAGTTCCCAGGCTTGGCCTTTACGGACCCAAGCCCAAGGGTTGGGGCCTCGATCAATTCTAGCACTAGCACCCAAGGCCCAAGCATTGACATTGGTGTCCTAGGCCCAAGGACGTGGTCCTAGACACCAAGGCCTTGGGAATGAGTGTTAAGGTTTTCGTGTCTAAGTGTAGAGTTCTTTGTCCAAGAATTGATATTTATCCATATTTTGGAAAAGAATTTTCAATTTTTGAAGAGGAAATTATTTTTCTAAATTTGAACTTAGGTTGTCCATTGACTAGATAAATATTTTTCATCAACTCATTTTCCTAAATTATCCAAACATCGGAAAATGAGAAAAATGTTTTTTGTGAAACGAACAAAGAATTAGACATTATGTGCTAAGTTTTTTTATTATAATCATGAAAAAAATCATAAAATATCAGTTGATTTTAAATAAATTTTGTAATACCCGTTAATGGATAGGAAATTCTCCATTAAGTAGCAAAGTTGATAATTATTATATTCCCTGTAATTTTGATTTCAGGGTTTTTGGGGAGTTTCGAAGATATTGACTCCGTAATAGCCATGGTGTTCATTACACCAAATAGTATGATAGGCATTACATTGCTCGAAGCAAAGAGTATAACAGCTACTATTACAGCTTCGTTGGGTTGCAACTTGATAGCTATCATGCTACGACCTCATTCCATTACTGCAACTGGACGAGCCGGTTTTGAAAGAAATGCAACATCCCTTCGGAGATTGATTGTCACGAGAGATACGCTTGTTGTCTACTATATGAGGAGAAAAGTTGACTCGTCACTATCAAACTTCCACCTGCCCAGTATAATTCAAGGAGGGCTCAGTTTCCTCGCTCTCTCTCTCTCTCATCATTTAGTGTAATTTATCCAACTCTAAGATACAGAACCTCTTATTTGTAGCCTGCAAGTAGTGGGCGATTGCAATGATATACTTTGATCATCGTGAGATTTGCTTTCTGTTGGCAACTACAATGATCCACAGTCATCGTCCATTGTTTTCCTTGTATAGTTGGAGAATCTATTAAGTGAGAAGGTCATAAATGTGACAACTGTGGATAAGATACAAAAAGATTTGTTGGAAGATCATCTTTGTCTTGGGCCTGAGTATTGGAAAAGCTGGTCAGTGTTTGGTAGCATTATTAGATTGGCATTTAGGGTGGGCATGAGTTCTAAGCTTCTTTCCAGAAGCTAGGCCAATAATCTATGTTTTCCTGGAGGGAGGCTAGCCTTGGGGTAGATTTGATATGATATCAAAAAGTGAGGATTTATTTCGATAACTTAAAATAAAAATTGGGGACAAAAATTGAAAAGGGAGAAAATGTGAGGATTGTAGAATATAAACTAGTTCTAGGATAAAAAAGTGAAGAGAAAGTCATCACTGAAGGGACACAGGCTGAGTTTCCTCTACGCCGGATTGTTCCACTAAATGGAATATCAAGTCAAGGCTCACTAAATAAATTAATATTTCTTCTTGATGGAAAGAGATTCTCTTTTAAAATAAGATTTGTCCCATAAAGCTTGAAAAATTCCCACACGACCACCTTATTTCGGACCAATACATAATCTCGCAGATACTTTTCTTTTTAACTATGCGATTATAATAATGCGATTCCCAATATCTTCTATTTCACGAATCTAACTAATTTACTACAGCTAAGGCTAGGTCTTACATAGGTTTTGACTTGCCTATTTTCACGGGACATTTAAGTGTCAAAAATTCCAAAAGGTATACTTAAATATATACTTAAATATCCAAATCAGAGAAAAATGGATTACTTAAATGCAAATGACAAGAAATTTTAGCCAAAATGCTAATGTGGCATTTTTCGGTGACATGGGCTCAAAATGATGTCATTTTGGGTGTTGACATAGCTACACTTAGCCCATAACGACATTGTTTTGCCTCGAATTCAATTCTAATATAAAAATTAATTAAATTAAATCAAACATTAAAATTAAAAAAAAAACGTAGAGAGAGAACAACACAAGCGGAAGGAGGCTCCCCCATTGCCCCACAACCGTCAATGCTTGTCCAAGAGTTGACGAAACTTGTCCAAGCCAAGGCGAGGGCGAGTGACCCTCACCTAGATTTAGGAGAGGATTGCCACCCTCTCCCGACTTCTAGTAGGCTAGGCCCTCACTTCTTATTAGCGAGGGTCATCGGACCTCATCCAGGCATCAACGATCCTCATTGACCATTGTCATCACCCCACGGGTAATGGGGCGGCGGCCACAGGCAAGAGAGCCTCTCCCGCCTATGTTATTCTTTTTTTAATTTAATTTATTAATATTTATATTAAATATCTAATTCAAAGTAAAACAACATCATTTTGGCTGAGTCTAAGTTGAGTCAACTTTCTGGTGAGTCACATAAGTGATTTATATTATTAAAATATGCAATGTCGGATTTCCGACGTCCCTCACCGGATTTGGCATTTTAATATCCTAAATTTTCAAAAAAAGTGATACTTAAATGTACTTTTCTAAAACCCTCCTTCATTTAATAGTAAGATTGCTTTTGCTGCAATTTTTTTTTTTTAAAATGGATATCAAAAAGCTTTCTTTATATCCATTTTCTTTCATTTCTTACCTACCCAATGATTCTGCTGAGCGTTGAGGGTAGAGTTAGCTTCGCATTGTTCTTCATGGAAACTAGGCCATGCAAGAAACTGGGCCTCCAACTGCACTAGTGAAGCACTACTGATGAAATAAACTGAATACTAATGGGGTTGGCCTATGGGAAATCTTATATAGCTGGAGCTAGCACGCGATTGGATCCGACCTCGAAACAAAAATATCAATAATGCATGATTTTGCATTCATATTGCATTTAGGCACAATGAGCATTTTTTGTTTATTTAGTAACATGTTTTGCATCAAATAAATTTCATTTAAGTTGGTCTGATCAGATATTACTTTGAAATTAGCCCAATGTGTCAAATGGACTTGGAATTTAGGAGAAAGAAGAGGCCCTATTTATTTTTTTGAATCCTTAAGACCAAGCCCATGTAAGTAAAGCCCAATTCAAATTCGGCTAACCCACCCATTCCTCGTGCACACACCAGGAATATTAAATTAGGGAAGTGCATTTTGGGACAAAACTGAGAGAGCAAGACTGCATATATCCCTTGAAAATTCGGTCACATGGGGAATAAAGAGGAGATATGCTTATTTCTTTATATGAGAGATGTATATTAAAATAATCCCAAAAATGAAAAGCGAATTATTCTTTCCTGCCTTTCCAGATCAAGATCAATACCATTCTACCAAAAATATAAAAAAGAAGAAGAAGATCAAGATCAACTCCTATAAATACCAATGGCTGCCCATTCACAATGCACATCCCTCTCTCAAGTCTCTCTCTTCGCATACATTCCATCATGGGTATTCTTGAATACGCATCAATATTCTTGCATTTTCTTACATATTTTTGGCACTGGAATACTTTTGGCCTTTAGATAGGCAATTTTGGCATTTTGGGCATTCATTAGTTTAGAATTTTAATTATTTATTTTCATCATTTGGTTAATTAGCTTTAACATTGATTTCGGAATTAATTTTGGATCTTAAATTATTTAATTTTGGCATGATACATTTAATCAATTCATCGCTAGTGGTTTTTATAGCTAGAATTAATTAGGTCCTTTTATGAATAAAAAAAAAAAAAATTAGATTAGTGTCTCGTTTTAAGTTGCATATAGTCAGTTTTTGCATTATAGAATTAATTCATCTTTGATTCTATCTCATATAGCATAATATTCATTATGCATGTCATTTAGTGATTTAGATTGTGCATGCATTAATTGCGTCATCCCAGGAAGTCATGACATCAAATAGCCTTAGGATTAATTTTGCATACATTATGTTTATCATATCAAGACACTCTAAAAAAAATTAGATAAGGTTTTATTTTAGTTAGTTTTGCAGCATGGCGATAAGTGAATAATAATTAGATAATTTATGCATCATTACATTAGCAATAGGCGCGAATATAGGTCGTGCATAGACTATAAATTTGCATCTTTACCTTTTCTATTCATAGTACACAAGGGTCCTATCCCGGGCCGTAGTAGTAAAGCCTTGTTTGATGTTGTCCGATACAACTCTTTTTTTGATTTTTCCGAAATTTTCCTTCTAACTTATTTAATGCATTGACGAAAAATTGTCTAAAAAGTCATAAGTCTATTATATGGTGTTTAATTTAGTTTTAAACCTTTCAATTTTGGTAACTCAGTTCTAAACATTTTAATGACTTGTAAATTCAATCATAAACTTTTTAATTATATCAATTTAGTCCTAAATATTTTAATAAATTGTCAAATTTAGTGCTTTCGACTAATTTTGACCAGATATCGCTGACATGATGGCCTAGTCAATCTTTGCCGTCCCACATGGTGCGGGCGATGCTAAAATGGACAATTTCTTAAATAGTAAAATGTTTTTATTAATTTTAATTGATTGTGCATTTTATATTTTCTTTTCTTTTTTTCCCCCTTTTTACAAAGAGTTGGCAGCCCTATCGACCATTGGCCAAAAGCTAGGGACCTTCACTAGCCACTAAGGGTCATAGCTCTCGTTGGATTTGGTGAGGGTATTGCAAGCCCTCATTGCCATAGTGAGGGCTTGCGATACCCTCACCTCCCTAGATTTGGCGAGGGCATTGTAGCCCTTGCTATGGTTGACAAGGGCATCACAAGCCCTCACCTAGGTTGTCGTTACCATAGCGAGGGCAAGAGAGCCATGACCCTCAGCCGTAGCTGATGAAGGCTTCGTGAACCTTTTCCAAGGCTCAATGGGGTCACCAACCCTCACCTAAGGCCCATTGAGGTCATCAAGCCTTGCTTAGTGGCCATCGGCCTCGCCAAGAAAGAAAATAAAATAAAATAAAATCATTAATTTTTTTTAAAAAATTATCAATGTCAGCACTGTCCACGCTATGTAAGACAGTTAGTGCCAACTAGGCCATTACATAGCAATTTCTTAAATAAGGGCTTGAAGTGGCCATATTAGTCTAAAATGAAAGTTTATAGTGATTATATTTGTTTCAAATAAAGTCTAATCTTGTTGACTTGCTAGCTGGCTAAAAATTCCAACCTATCGGGGATATTTTGTCTGAACACAATTTAAATTTAAAGTTAATTATATTAAATTAATTTTTTTTAAAAAGCAATAATATTAGCGGGAGAGCTCCCTCCTACTACTGGTTGTTGCCCCATCACTAAGGACCAATGACTCTCACCAAAAATGAGAGAGGGTGATGACCCTCTCCCATATTTGGTAGAGGGTCACCAACCCTCGCATAGGCCTAGTGGCCCTCACCTAGCACCCCCAGACCTAGCTAGCAAGGTCCGAGGGTCGCAAAGCTTGCGCGAAGGACAGTAACCCCCACCCAAAGTGGGGCAAAAGCGGGCGAACTCGCTTAGATCTAGGAGAGGATTGCCACCCTCTCCCATTTCTAGCGAGGGCTAATCCTCACCTCTGGTCAATGAGGGTTGGCAGCTCTTGCCTAGGTGCCAGCGAACCCTGTCAACCATTATTGCTGCTTAATTGACAATGGGGTGGTGGCCACAAGTGGGAAGGAGCCTTGCCTCTCGCGTCTGTTTTTTTTTTTTTTTTTATTTTATTTTTATTTTTTTATGGAAAGAAAAAGGAAAAAAGTTTAAAAGATGAAATTTCCCTTTATCAAAAGTGAATTCATGCACTTTTTACCTCAAGTCCTTATTTGAAATAATGTCAACTTCAGACTCTTATTTGAGATGATGATGTCATTTTAAACCCTTATGTGGAGTTCTCCCAAGGTTTATGACTAGCTTGGCAAATCATTAAAAATTTATGACTAAGTTAGCACAATTAAAAGATTTGGAAATGAATTGATAAGTTGTTAAAATGTTTAGGATTGAATTAATCGTTATACAATAGGTTTAGAACTTTTTGAACAATTTTCCCAATGCATTGACTATTGAATGCTTATCTTTATTGCTTGTGCACTATGCATAATCATTTTTCACGTTAGCTAGTGGTTTAGGATGATAAAATTAATGAATATTGCAAGCAAGCATTTTTCAAAAGATATTGAAAGGTCATTAAATTAATCTATCGAAATTAAATTCCCGGACTTGGGGATCTTTGGTTCATAGGGGTTAAATATTCTCCCACATCCTACTCAAGTTTCTAATTGAATTAGTGGTGACTCCTAAATCAAATGAATTAATTGAATGAATTTTTTTTTTATGATATGTAGGGCTTGAAAGAGCTCGTTTTAAACATGAGCACTACTTCGTGAAAAGAATAGCTGCTCGTTTAGTAATCCATCAACTTCCCAACGTGAAAAACATAGATCTCCCTAGAAAAGTAAATTCCAAAATAGATCTCTTTCAAAATTATTTTCTGAACTACATTTCTTGTGGGCTCGGCTACCTTAACGGTGCCATAATTTTAATTTTCTAACCGTCTAATCCAGCCACAACTTTTAATGGAGGAAACCAGGACAACGCTTCCATCGATTTCATTTGTTTGGTTTTTTTTTTCCTTTCCATCGTTCAATTTTTTTCTTGGCTTAGTTTAGGATTATAGGATTTATAAAGGTCCAAAAAGTAGCAATCTGATAGGGGAACTCGACATAACCCAATAAGTTAAAATCCTTGAACATGAAAAAGAATAATTAAATTACATCCTGCAAAATAGATAATCACAAGTAAAAAATTAAAAGTAAAAAAATATTAATGTCATTGGAAAGATCTATTAAATTTCAAAGATGAAAAGACACTTGAAATCTTCACTTTGCAACTGACAAAACCATTGTGGATTATGACTTCTCATTCATTTCGCTCAAATGAAATTATTATATATGGACTCTCCAATGACTTAAAAACATTAGTGAAGTTGCTTCATCACCAGTAACTTAAGATTGCGTGGTGTCATGACTTTTTAATCACTAGCATCTTCGATTGAATTATTCATCTCGTCTTCATCACTAACATTATTTTCATTAGCGAAATTGCTTCCAACACAAACTTCATTCATCTAAACAAGATAAGAGGGGAAAAAATCAAGCATAGTATGTCTTAAAAATATATTAAGAATCCAATTGCAATTTAAAAATAACGGATGTCATATATTTATTCATATATTAGTTATTTTTCAAATATTATCACTTTAATTTATTTTAAAATAAAATAGAAAAATAAATCTCACCTTATTCCTTTTTCAAAATAGTGGAAATCCCACCAATTTGTTGACCAAAATTTATGAAACAGGCAAAGCCCGTAATCCCCTTCCCAACTTTAAATTCGGTGACTGACGTTCCACCGTCCATTTTGTATAGTGACCGTACGGTCCTGCATTCATTTTTCCATATTTTTCCATTTCTAATTGTCACATCATGTCTAAAGGTTCCCTAGTAATCCCAACTCCTCGTCCTAGTCACATTTACCTCTCTTTCAAAATTATTACAATTAGCTTAGCATTTTGCACAGCCTTTCTGCTTTTAGATTCGTCTGGTATAAATAACTACTACCAAGAATGAAAATGCACACGTTCACGACGAAGTTTTAATCTTTTAATTTTTCATTTAATCTCTTTTTGAGTGTAATCCTCATAATAATTGCAAGTGTATTCATCCAAACTGGCAAATGCAGAGTTTCTTTTTCCCAATAATTTAGAGGCGCAAGTGCAAACTTTTTCCCTTGAGCAAAGATGTGTAAGCTGCTCTCACAGAAAATAGAATTGATGATGTTATACATAAATTCCTCAAATCTATATTTCATCTTATTATTTTCAACTTGTATCAAAGCCTTCGTTTATGTAGAAACCTAAATGCATCGCATGCTCTTTACACCCAGTACACCCCATGCACCTCCAAATAAATCCATCCTCATCATTACCGCTCAATAGTATTTACTTCATGTACACAAGTCTCATATGAGCAAGCACTTAATCGAGTCATTTCTATAATAGTCGTGTTTTAATTAGTCACACTAACCGCATCGTCCGATCGAGCATTTTTCATGGAAGTAGCTTTCTTTTGATGCCAGTCATGCAAGCCGCATCCCAATAACTATTTTCCAATATGGTCCTATAGGCCGCTTGATGTTACGACGCGAGTCGTATGGCTTGCATCGCTCAATTATTGCTTTGCAAGCTAGCCACATAGGTTGCTTGCTATTTCCCTTCTATTTCTCGACCTTTTGTGCATTATTTCAAGAAGCCAACACCACCACCAAACTCGACATTCTTAGATGAGTAGATTTAGAAGATTGTCTCACACACTGCCCTTGCCATGGATCAACAAGCTTGATGCCCTGCGGTGCCAGATTTTGATGCTACGATGCGCCATATAGGCCACGTTGCTTAGTTAATGCTTTGCAAGCTAGTCGTATAGGCTGCAGATTTCCTTTCCGATTCTTGACCTTTCGCACATCATTTCGAGAAGCCGGCACTATCACCAAACTCAACACCCTTAGACAAGCCAGATTTAGAAGATTGTCTCACGCACTGTGCCACCATGGATCACAAGCTCGATGCCCCGTGGTGGCGTTAGAGAACCAAGTTTTTGTGACATTAAGCAACATTAATTCAAACTCAAGTTAATTTTTTTGATGTGACCTTAAGTTTGAGGGAAGATGTTAAAAATAATTAGTATATTTTCCTATATTGAAAATAATTTGAATATTTCTATTAATTTTCTGTTTCTCTAAGATTACACAAATAGCTTCCTATATATATCTAGATTGATATATGTTACTTTATATAGTCATATTATAAAACCTATAAATAGACTCTTTACGTACTCTTTTATGTATATTGAATTATATAGAAATTCATCAAATTTATCTTCTGTATTATTATTTTAAACCAAAGCAATAACTCTGTTGATTTGGGAGAATTTTCATGTAGCACCGAGTTCCTTTCCTTCCAGAAATCATAAATGGAGGGATTCCAAGTAAGTTCATGCTCCCATTCAGCAGCTGATGTTTCGAAACCCAGAAGCTGCAGGACATGCTCCCAGATTTAGCCTGGAGAATGAACTATAGATAAGCAAGTGGCTTGGAGATTTCACCTTCCTGCCTCCACGATACACAAGTGCCATCAATGCTATTCCATTTCCTCATCCTATCAAAAGTTTACATTTAGTGGAGTGTTTTCGACCAGCATATAAGGCAAATTGTGGAATGTCTGGCTTAAACCAAAGCCGGTTTATGCCACACAACCGATTCACCATATGCCTTCTTAGCAATTTCCAAGCTTCAATCTGATTATTAGGACCAAGAGCAAAGTCATTATAGATCTTCAAAATATTATAAGTGTCATAATTTTTGAATTAGTCGTAACTTTTTTCATTCACTTGAATATCATATTGATATAAAATCATTTACTCAAGTGCCCATTATGGCAATTCGTCCTGCATTACGTTTTAAATTATATTTTCAATCTGATGTGGCTTTAACTGAAGTCCAATGTAGAAAAATTCTTCGTCTGGCACCAGCCAACAAAATGATGACCTTTTTGGGAAAGACTCTTTTGTGGAAAGACAAAAAAAAAAAAAAAAACTTATGAAGCTTTCCCTCTCTCTCCCTCTCTCGCTCCACTTCGCTTAATCTTGCTTTATCTTCTCTTGCTTCGGCTTGGAAGCATAATTCGGTGACTTCGACGACAACGACACAACATTGCTCCTCTGTCATCCATCGGCATTCGATCTTCTGCGTCCCCGCTCTTGCTCTGAGAGCTTGAGATTCATTGATGGAGGAAATAAAGAAATGGCTATGGGATTCCTTGGAGAAAATGAGAGAGAATCTCTTTTTGAGACAAGATTCTTCACCAACGAATGGCTTAAATGCTCTACCTCTCCTTTACTTGCTCTGAGAATTCCAATTTCGGCTTTGAGGGATTTTGCCCCAATTTTAGAGTTAGGGTTCTTCCCCATTTCGCTTGAATTTTGCTTTAATTTCTTCAAACTGGGTTAGGTTTATTCAAATATATCTTTAAAGAATGTTGTTTAGCATCTCAAGTGCTAACTTCAGCTTGTCAGCATGCCAATTGGATAGCTTAATTTATTTAATGTCACGTCAGATTTTTCGACGAGACAAATTCCATAATACACTTGTGTAATCAGTTTTTTAAATTTATGGCATTTAAACGAGCGAAAAAAAATTATGATACCCAAATGAATACTATACAAAAGTTATGGCACATCCGCTATTCTTATCCCCATCTAGGCATTTTCTTAGATGAGATCAACCACATGAACATCAAATCACAAAGCAAAATCATAAATCGGAGAGGTGCCAAGGATCAACTAAGTAATGTTGATTTACCATCACCAATTGTATGCATTATATGCGGCCTAACAAAACTCACGCAGCTCTAACAATTTCGTCCACGCATTCCTGCTAGTGATCTTCACTTCGAGCTGCCATTAACTGAAGCTTTAATCCAAATAGTTGTGCACCCAGGCAACCCACAAGGACCCCAATTACAAAAGCAATTGCCGCGATCCTGTAAAGATTACAATCACAATTCCGGTCAACTGAATTTCTTAGTCACAATCCATCCTCAAACTTGACCAGACATATCATTCCACGCTACCTCGAAGATCTACTTCTTCAAGTGTGACTTTGTCATTCTAGTTTCCGAAACACCACCAAATGAATCACTCTATATATATCTACTTCATGTCCTTCCATCTTAAGAAAAACAACCATAGGAGGAAAAGTTCAAATATACTGTTCAGCTTGGCTTCCTACTATCATGGCTACGATCAGAACCGACTCTCCTTTCCATGATAACCTGACAAAAGGAAACCACCTTTTGCACCAATTTGCATGATGACCCAAGTTTCATGTGGATTGCAAGCTCATTCCCCCCACCTACCGACTAGAAAGCAAGCCTTGTTTCAACTTCAACATGATGTTGTGCTATGGTAAGTCGAGAAAAGCTCATCACAATGTTTGACTCTCCTTTTTGGGGTGCTTTTTGAAGTCACTTAAAGCCATCAAAAATCAGTCACGGGTGGCTTCTAATCTTTATTTCTCCTTTGTTTGTCTTTCGATTGCAGGCTTCTTCCACCATCCGAAGCGTGAGGAAAGTGATCAAATTGGAGGTGGCACTCACTCTCATGGCCTTTCTCTTTTATGATTTTGTCATCTTCTACTTCACCTTTTCTCCTTCTTCTTCTTTTTTTTTTGATCTTTTAGAGCGGACTAAAGTCTGACAACCCAGCGACGAGTCCCATGGCCATCTCTCATCTTGAAATGACTAGAGAGTGTCTCGTCCGTCCAACACGCTCAACGTAAAAGTTGGCATCGACTTTTCTTTTGGCTTTGAGTTAATATAAAGAAGAAAAATCTCAAATTAATTTATATATAATAAATTTATTTCAAATTAATTTTTGAATTATCAAAAAAATAAACTCGTGACATATTGATCTACTATTGACTTTTGTCAAATTTTATCGACATTACTGAACTAGATGACATACGCAATAGGTATATTGATTTAAGGTCATTGAAAAATTAACTTTTGATAAATTTATCATATATTTATATATTAGTTCATGATTTTTCGTGTTATTAATCTTTTAACTTTTAAACCTGTGTATCATTGGCATTCACATTTCAGTATAGCAAAATGTAACGCAAGGGAATCCGAATAGTCATTTGGACTTTAGTTTAGATTTTCTCAGACCTCGGATTGATGACGGTGGTATAAAATACCTTTTTCTGGTCATTCCCATGCTCTAGCTTACTTACACGGGGAAAAAGGTGACGCTACTTTTTTACAGCTGCATGCCACGATCCGAGTTCGGCCATGGTGTCGTGACCTCAGATCGAGGCTCTGGAGACTTGGGACGACCTCGTTAGAGGCGCCCGTTGGCCATGGTGCGCCAAGCCTAGACGGCCTTAATCCATCAAATTCTACACCGACCGACGAGTAGGAAAGGCGTAGTTAGTATCGACACATTAGGACTTTTTGGGCACTGCCCTCTATTTGCAGCAGATGTACATAGCTCCTATAGAGGTATCCATGTCTATTTTAGCCTTTTTGTTGATTATAGTTCTTGCGAAGCCAAAGAAGATGCATAGGGCAGTTGACTTTGAGACTTGTGGTTTAGCTGGGGAGTTTGTGTATGTCTTTTACTGCTTTTCTGGATTCTATATTTGTGAGGAATTATAATAAACAAAAAAAGACGAAAGAAACAAAAAAGAGAACATTAGGACGAGACATGCAGCCATCTATGTATAAAGTTAAAGTCAATCCATGATTAATTTTATATGAAGATTGCAGCCTCAGAAGCAACTAATATTATCTAATTTTAGAATATTATATATATATAATATATGATAAAATTAAATTGATAACGCATGCGAGTGTGGGGGCACAAATAGTGGTATAGATGTGAAATTGTATTGGATAATTAATGCATACTCGATAATGAAATAAGGTTTCGTTTGTTTTGTGAAAAATAAATGATTTCTACAATATTCTTTAAAACAATCACTTATATGATTTAAAATAATTAGTCAATGAAAAATATAAAAAAATTTATGTCTAAGTATTTTTGTGGACAATGAAAATATTTATCTTTCATTAATTTTTGTAGCGATATAAGTCATCGTTTTATGGAAAAACGTTTTCCAATTTTTTTATTTTCTGTGAAATAAATAGAGTCTAAATATCTGGAAAAAAAGTTAATAAGTTGAAAGAGAAAAAAATTATAAAAATTGTGTTGGTTTTCTTCAAGGAGGGTTTTAGATTTAAAAAGTTGGAAAAAAAAATGACATTCAAAGTAATTGTAAATTATTGAAGATTCACGTTGTACCCACGAAAGTTAAAAGTCCACTCTCAAATACTCGAAACTAAAATTGAAAACAAAAGCAGAATCACTTCAACGTAAACCATTTAGAGCTAATTTTAAATTTGCTTCAAATAAATTAAAGAATGTCTAAACGTAAAATTTTTAATTCGAAGGAGAATTTATAAGGGCTTTTTGAAGTCAAAACCAAAAAGCACGGCCCTTTCCTTTTCAAAAAGAGTACTTGCCTTTAAACAAAAGAGGGGTCCAAGTCAACATCTTTTTCATTTATGTGGAATGCCCCGCCACCGATCTTACAAAATACGCTGTTGAGTCATTTATCGGCCTAGTCCCTTAAAAAATCTCCAATTTTAACTTTTGCTCCAATTTATCTTTTATCTCATAAAAAACCTTTAACTTTAGGTATGGACTCAATTGTATCATAAATTTTTTCTCCCATAAAAAATCTAATTTTAGGTCGAGTCCCAATTTTACTTTAAACTTTTTCTTGTGCTATGAAAAACCCCACAACTTCACATCTTATCCCAATTTTATCCTAAAATATTTACAAGCTCATAATAAAGCGCAAATTTTTACTTGAGTCATAAATTTGTCTCCGTTAACCCTTCATCCAAAAATTCTCATTGACGATTGAGAGATGGAAAACATCCAAGCATAAGCTGTTTGAGCATCCCAAGCACGAGAGATGGAATATTCCCAAACACGAGAGATTGAAGATTGAGTGCATGATTTTGACAAAGGGTTAATTGAAGCAACCGGGGAATCCAAGTAAAAGTTGATAATATTTTATAAGACAAATTCAAGTAAAATTGAAATTGGATTTTTTTATAAGACAACAAAAGTTTAGAATGGACCTAAAGTTGAAGGTTTTGGTGAGACACAAAAAAGTTTAGGAAAGAATTGAGACTCAACATAAAGTTTATAGAATTGGGAATAGACCTAAAGTTGGAGGTTTTTTTATGAAACAAAAGGTAAAATTAAAATAAAAGCTAAAGTTGGAGGTTTTTTAGGGTATTAGGCCATCATATATGTATGCTGGCTAGCTTTAGCTACAGTAGTAACTTCTGACACAGCATGTAAACACGGTCCGCACATGATACGATTTAGTGAAATTGAGTTTATGCTAATCGTGTTCGTGTTGTAATCATATCGACTCTTCAAAAATGATCACCGAGCATGTGTTAGATATAATTGTGATTGTTTTATGGTTATGCTATGCCGTCTTATGTGTTTAGTAATACCCCTTCTTCTTTTTAATTTTGGACTCCTCAAAGTTAGGTAAGACGGCTTATACGTTGGTATGACTTTGAGAGTGTTGTAGCTTAGAGCAATTTAATGGGTATAACCTGAGATTAGGTTAACCCAATTAGTCCATCTAATTAAAAGGTTCCTATTGACTTGCAATTAATCTATTTTGCCAAAGTTAATTAAATATTTCCATTCTTTACCACTAGTGACTATATTATACTGGCCGGATACTAATTTAGGATGCATTTGGTAACATATTTACTCATATGAAAATTTCTTTTGAAAAATAATTATTTTCTATTTCTACATCCTAGAACAATTTCTGAGTAAAACAATGCGTTTGGTAACTATAAATTAGTTGATTTCATGAAAATTGTCATATTAAGTACATCAATTTCATGAATAAAAGCCACAAAATAGTAAACTTTATCTCAAAAAATATTTTCAGGTTGCTTGTGTCATGTCCTTGCTTGATTAACTTAATTTGATTAATTCAATTTAAATAAGTTATTTGGGTCGTATTTTGGTTACTTGTTCATTAAATTGTTCATGCTCGGGTTAATTTTCTTTTTTTTTTTATAATTATGTTAAACGAATAGTGTGTTCAAGTTGACCTATTTAGCATTATGCTCGTATTGATTGCCGTATTATTGGTTTGGTCAATGATTGAGAGGAAATTACAACATACGCCACTATTTAAATAAATTTACACAAACAAACTTATACATCATTGATTTGACAGAACGATAGTTCTAACACAAATATGAGTAGTCCATAGGATCATCAATGTAAAATTTTCATTACATCGGCGCCGCATGCTATATTTCTCCGATAAGCAATGCCAATAAATTTTCATATATTAAGAAAGGCAGCCCCATCGGGTTTCAATGAAAAGAAACCCGAACCCAGCATGCCATGATAGGGTTTAACTCAAAATCGACACTAATTGGCACAATTTCACTCATTTCTTACGTGAAATGCTTCCTAATCATACCGAAACAACTCAGTGATGATAGGATGCGCGAATTTTCACCCACCGTATCCCGTCCATGATCTCTTTCAATCTATTCTCAAGTATGCTAAGGCTAGCAGGTAGACTGAGAAAGGCTACAGCTACTCATGTGGTTCCGGTTCATCTAAACTAAAATGCCAGTGAATTCTAGATGCTAGATGAGAGCTAAAAGAACCATGAAACTAGAAACTAGACAACCCCTTTCAACCTAACCCCCTTTGATCTCCTCTAGATCTCATGAATTTCGAGCCATCTATGGTCCTCTCTAGCAATCTCACCAGAAGCAGCACAGCAACATGCATGGCAGGAAATTTAGAGAGGAAGCGACAGGGAACTGGAGCAGAGCTGCTGAATCAAAGAAGAAAAACCAACAGAAGGAAACAGAGAAGCAGCAGCAGGTGGAGGTTGCTTATACAAGAACAAGTCGCTTCAATCTCTCTATTCAATGGCCAAAACAGTTAGCTGCACCGACTTCATTAACCACTGTATAAATTAGCAAGCACTTTCGTCCAAAAAAAATTTGTCTTGATTGCAACCTGAAGTGACCTAAAAACGAAGTATTTCTTTGTTTTTTTTAACGGGATTTACAAGTTTTTTTATATATATTTGGCCTCTCTTCACAAATTATCGAACCTTTTCAGGGGTTCCAAACTTTTTGATGTGGCATTGGAACCGGGATTTTTCCCAAATTTCCACGCCGAATTTAATGCTTTGACACTTCCTACTTTAATCGAAGGTGTAGAAGAAGCAACCAACTGCAATGTCTCCACTTAATAAATTCTCGTAACTCTCTGTTCTAACGCATGACTCCATTGACGGATGCTATAAATTCAATCAGTTGTTACAGTAAAAATAAATAAATAAATAAAACAACTGGAAACGCAAAGAACCCTCAGCTCAACCACCCAAAAATAAAGGAAAAAAACAGGGAAAATTGAATAGAATTACAGTTAGTATTAATGCTAAATTATGCTGGTAATAATAATAATTATTATTAATATCTGAACCGAATAGCAAAAGTGACCAATCGCCATGGCCTTAGATCCAATATTTTCGCTAAAAGAAGAATCAAAAATAATGGGGGATAAAAAAAGATTGATTTCTTTTTTTTTTTTTTTTTTTTCTTTTTTTCTTTTACCTCTGAAAAATCGTGTCTCTAACTAACTCGATCGTCTCTTGACTCGGTTCACGAACTCGGCTTCGGACAAGGCCGAGTGCTCGACTTGGCTCAGCTGGTCGTCCTCGTCCTCGTCGTCATCGACCGGGGCAGGGAGATTGAGATCGATCCAGGCCGTCGCTCCGGACTTGACGTCGTGGTGGTGGCTTGTCTTCTTGACGGCCCTCGCGGCCGCCGCCGCCGTGAAATTGATGGCGTGCGACCTCTTGTGGCCGCCCAGAGCTTGGCCCGAGGCGAAAACTCGGAAGCAGAAGGGGCACTCGTGGACTTTGGAGGAGCCCGGGTTGGCGTTCTCGCCCACGTTCTCGGCGGCCTCCGGCTCTGGCCGGTCCCGGCTCGCCGGCGGGTCGCCGAGTTTGCTCTTCTTGTGACTCGCCCGGTGGCCGCCTAGCGCCTGGTACGACCGGAACGTCCGGCTGCAGGTCTCGCACCTGTAACTTCCCCTGTTTCTGTTCCCCAGAGCCTTGACCACCAGCCCTTTGGATTCCTCGCTCTCCTCTTCGTCTTCTTCGTCTTTCTCATCTTCTTCTTCTTCGTCGTCGTCTTCGTCCTCCTCTTCCTCCCAATCGTCCACATTTTCGTGTTCCCGGTGGCTTTTCTCTCTCCTCCACTTGTCCCGGGACAGCATCATGAGGCAGAAAGCGAGATCCTCCTCTGTCGTCTCGTCGGAGATTGAGCTCGCCGACTCGGCCTTGCTCGGCATGCGCCTCATCTTCTTCCGGCAGCGGCGATCCTCCTCCGAGAAGAAACGCCTCTGGGTCGTCGCCTCCGTCGCCGCCGAGCTCTTGGATCGCCTCCCGGCCGGGTTCCTGGACGATTCGGTCTCGCTCTCCCTATCTTGTAGGACCACCGACCCGGCGTCGATCGCGAACTCCGGATCGGCCAACCGAATGCTCTTCTTCGGGTTCTCCCGCAGGCCGTACCCTTGAGCTTGAAGCTTCCCGGCCCCCTCATCGCCCTCCCCTTCTTCTTCTTCTTCTTCCTCCGCCTCCTCCGAAGAAGACGAGGGAGGCGAAGAACTCGCCCGGGCGCGCGGCGTCTCGGCTCCCCTGAGTTGAACCGGCGGCTCTTGCTCTTCTTCCTCCTCCTCCGCCGCCTCGGGCTTGGGAGGGAGGGGGTGGTTCGCCAGGTGGGACCTCATGTGGCCCCCCAGTGCTCTTCCATTGCAGAAGCTCTTGGAGCAGAGCTTGCACTTGTGTCTCTCCATGACGGCGACGACAACAACAACAACAACAGGACAGAGGAAAACAGAGCGAATGAAACAAACAGAGTAACAATTCTTCGAATGAAAGAGAGCTTGTGTGAGGTCGCAAGTACTGTTGTTTCTTTAGAGAGAGAGAGAGAGAGAGAGAGAGAGAGAGAGAGAGAGGAGGGGATCTGAAAAAAAGGAGTAGGTGACAAGCATTCCACCACCCCTGCGGGGGGGTTGATGTTAAAAAAAGAAGAAGAATTTACGCATATAAAATTAAAAACTGAATAAAGAATATTGGATTTTCTTGATAGGAAGTTATTTTTATTTTTCTTCTTTTTTGTTCGGTCAAAAGATAGGAAGTTACTCACTTGGGGCGTTTGGTAAAGAAGGGAAAAAAAATATTCAAGAAATAGAAAATAGTTTTTTTTTCGAATGGGAAACCTAATGGATCTTTTCTATTTAGGAAAAAAAAAGGGAAAATTCAATCATTTCACCCGTCTTACTTTTTTCTACGTTATGCATCCCTAATTACGGTTGCAGCTTACTAAAAAAAAAAAATTGGGTTCTTTTAAAAGCGCCTTTTTAGGGTTTGGAGGATGATATTTCTCTTCTTCTTTTTTTGGCCCTTTTTTTTTTTTTTTTGCGTCTCCAGCATTGACAGGTGGCGAGGTTTGTCCAGGTCAAGAAAACTGCTGCTTTTTTTTTTTTTTTTTTTGGCCTTTGTGTTGTAACCACGAGGCGAGAACCAAAAAGGGCAATTAATAGGAAGGAAAGAAACGGCCTCGTCGGAGTCACCTGCCTGTGACGCGAGATCTGGAAACAGCCGAAATTTACTCTAATGAAATTATAAGAAGGGATTACTAAGAAGGCTAGCCAAAGTTCCCAATTAATCATTTCCCGAGCCCAAGATGTGAGTATCTGTGGGATCGGCGCCGACTGTTCCAAATGCTTGGGTCATCAGGAAGAAATCATGGTTCAGCACAGCCAAGTGACAACACGCCAGCACTGCCCTATTTGTTACTCAGAGTGGATCCGTTTATTTCGTAGAAAATGAACAATTATTAATTACATTTCATGAACGAGAGAGAGAACGCATGATTAACATGAGGAGTTAATGTAGGGGGTTTGACCAAGAAAGTAGTGAACTTGGGCTGAAGCATCTTGCTTTCTCTAGCGAGAGAGAGAGAGCTTCCTTGAAAGTTGGATCCATTGGGAGGGTTGAACTTTGGGAATGTGTGGAGGAGGAGATGTGCAAAACAAAACCAAGTCCAAAGGAATTGGAGTGTTGCATGGGGGAAGAAGGGGAGATTGAATGCCGTTTCGTTAGGGCATGGTAGACCAATTCCTGGTCCTCTTGCTTGCCACACATCATTGTTGTTGTTGTTTTTTTTAATTGTAAATATTTTGGCCCATACTCTTGCCATATATCTATTGATTCCCACCCAAGTTGCTGATTTTTTTATTTCATATTTTTCCCCAATTTCTCCTATCATTGTCAACTTTATTTTAGTAGTAGCTCATAGCAGGCATATGGTATCAACTCGATTCGTGGTTTCATGAGGTGATTTGAAAGGGAAGGAGGCAGGGTTTAAGCCGAAACTCATGCGTTGCCTGGCGTTGTTATAAAAATGGGGCCCGATTTGTTTAGCAAGAACATGTTCGATTCTCAAAATATCAATCATGCGCATGTATGTAAAGTGATTGGTCGATGCATTACAATCACAATACTTCTTTATTTGATTTGATGCTAAAAAGTTCCTTGGCATACTTTTCGAGGAAATATTAGGGAAATCTACATGAATGCGTCAGTAATCTCTTTTTCAAGTATGATTTACTTCCTTTAATACACTTCGGCAAAAAGAGAGAGAGAATTACACATTGTGGGATCCATTAGTCATTTAATGTATGTATTTCCCAATAGAGTTCAGTTGAATTTATGCTGCGCATACGGCCAAACCGCACGCTGGTTAATTAAATGAGCCGCGACCAAACCCAAAATTGCAAACTATTCGTAGACTTTTTCTAATAATTCCACAAAATATAAAGAGATCACTTTGAACATTTATATAAAATAACTAGTGTCAATTCTAAAAAGAATAGATGATTTTGAATCAAATGAAAGTCAATAGACGATTTTTTTTTTATTTTAATTTTTAGCTAGAGTTTGTGATAGATTACTAATGTGAATTCAGTCAAACTCATTGATTAGATGCTATGCTTAACTTTTTAATTTTGCCAATGTAGTCCTAAACCTTTGGGCAAAATTCCAATTCAATCATTCCGGCCAATTGCCACTAAGAATCGCCTAATGTGATGATCCACAAGTTGTCCAAATCAGCATGTCATGTAAGATGGTCAGTGATGATTGCTCATAACATCATCAATTGCCAACAGTAATTAGCCAAAATGACTACATTAAAAGTTCGTACAAAGATTTAGGACTATATTAGCAAATTTGAAAAGTTTAGAAGTGAATTGTCATCCGTACAATAAATTTAAAAACGATTGGGTTATTATCTTGTTGATCAAATACTCACCAATGGAGAGGGAGAATATTATCTAAACTACGTGTAATCAAACAAGTGCCCTTATCCAAATATTGGGATAATAACACGATTATTTTTTAATATATATTTTTTATTTGATCATTGAATTTTTTTTTATTCAATATAGTCGTTTAACATATAGATGAGCCCCACCTACTATCTAGAATTAAGATGGCCCGGAATGAAAATATCATTGCGGAATAATCTTGCTTTATACCAGAAAAGCTTTCTTCAACCTTTTGCCTGGGAGATCCTAGCAAGATTACAAGCATGCTAAAATAACGTGATACGACACAGGGCACTCTAAAAAGAAAAAGGTAAAAGAAAGGGGTTCACCACAACATGCTTTCTTCAAACCTTTGTCAAATTCCACAATCCCTTGGAATTTTCTCCTGCGGTCGAACGAAGACACAATCATGAGTCGTCGAGTATATCTAAAATGACATGTGAAATCTTTAATGGTATCACTGAATAGAAAATTGACCACAGCCAAATTTAGATACCAAATCAAAGTCAATGCATCAAAAAAAATAAAAATAAAGTAGAAGAAATTGGGCTAGAATTGGGACCCAAACTGAAGCTCGTGAGTTTTTTTTTTTATATAAAAATTAGGCCCTTTCTATAGTTTTTTTTTTGGTCGTAGCCCTTTCTGTAGTTGAGTTGGAGCTGTTAGACAAACTGTTTTTTTTTCTTTCTCAAAAGTCTATTAGGAAATGCATCAACAATGTATTTATAGTCTATTAACACTCACTCTCGAGTATAAGCTGATACCTTACAAGCACGATATAAGATATACACGTGATGAAATTACCGAGAGAAAGCTTGCGAACGGCTAAACAAGTAGAAGAATGCTAGAATGATCGCTAGACCTATGCTTTTATACTATTTTACACAAACCATGTCTCAAGAGATTTAAATTGTTACAAAAACATGTCGATAATGAATTTATAGCGTGTTGATGCGACTTTTACGAATGTCAAAATTATGCAAACTAACTCCAAAATCAAAGCTAAAAAGTATCGTCCTGAGAAGAAAATTGTAGATCCAACGGACCGTTTCTCCAGAAGTGACACAAAGTGACATTGATCTCTCGTGTTTTTCTACATCATCGTGATTGACGGTGTAAACAAAACAAGAGAGATCGCTGCGTGCTTTCTTCGTTCGGTCATCGACGCGTTCGCAGCCGCCTTTCTCGAGCGTTTCGAAGAGGTGAGTTAACTAATGACACATTAGCCGAACCCCGAAGATTCTTATTGTCCTGCTTCTTTGCCGACAATCCTGACCAGATCCGCGTTAGCGTGTCATAATCATATTAGCAATTGATGTCGATCTAAAACATCTTTATTCTAATTCTACATGCCAAGTAATTGAACTACAGTGAAAACATATCGAGTCGTGTCGACCTATGAATTTAGTACGTCATGTTTGTGTCTTGCAAATGGACGTGTCCAACATTGCAGGCTCTAACCTGAGCCGTTCTTCCTCTCCAACGGGTGCCAAAACTTGGATTAATATCATGAAAATTCTCGAAGCAATACACCCGTGATCAATTTGTCCCAAACTAGTATTCTAAAAATCCCAAACCGATATATTAACAATAAATTTATCCTTTGTTAGTTTCTAATAAATTGGATGAATACCATGAAAAACCATAAACCGGTACATCTATGACAAATGGAGAATAAAATCCTGAGTTAATAACCCGTTAATTACCACTTGTAATCCAACTAAATAATTTGACAGTGTAACTTAACAAAAACTAATGGTAGATAAATTTGTCACAAATATATTAATTTTGGATTTTTTAAGGTAAAATAATAATTTAAATTAAATTTGTCATAAATATATCAGTTTGATATTAACCCTAATTTTAATTCTACATGCCAAGTAATTGAATTGTGATGTAAACATGTCTAATTTGTATCCACCTATAAATTAAGTGCATCATGTTCGTGTTCTGCAAAAGGTTCGTGTTCGACATTGCCGGCCCTAACCCTAGCTGGTCTTCCTCTCCAACGGGTGTAAAAACTATGGTCTGATTCCGATGCATTTCTAAGGAAACGTAGTTAGGAGCCTTGCCGAAAGGTGTTGCGTGGGGTGCATTTACTTTCTCCGTCATCAATCTATAGTTTCTAGAACTGTTCATCATCCCGTCAATCACTGGACCAGCTGCCTTGCTGACAAAGTAGTCTTTGAAGTTCAACGTGTGTGCCCCCAATTGTAAGTTGGCATCCATCCGCTAGTCAAGGAAGTGCTAGTCAAAGAAGTGACAATAGCAAAACTAAGGATGCAAATTTGATTCTAAATTTTTTAATTTTATCAATTTTATCATAAATTCTAATGTAAATTCTCATATAATTCCGGTTAATTTTTTATTAAAGAAATCGCTAATGTGATTATCTAATATCATTGGACGTCTCACGCGACACACTTGTCACGTCAGCAATTTCCGGTGAAATTTCACCAAAATGATTAAATTAGAATTTTATACAAAAACTTAGGACTAAATTGGTAAATTTAAAGAGTTTTTGATTGAATCGGTATCCGTATAATATGTTTAAGATTGATTGGATAATTTTCAAGGAAGTGATGATATATAGGTAATCTAGGATCCATAACTTATTGGATTTGAGGATTCAATATATTAAAATGAGGACTTATAAGCATGAAAATGAAGTTAAAGAACTTTTTTTACAATTCATAACTAAATGGAAAAATAGAAAAGACTGTACAGTCTCTGGCGGTACGATTGGGTCAATTTTCTGACGGTACGATTGGGTCAAATGACCCGGTCAGCAGTCAACAGGGCATGAAAACACCATGTACATTTGCGGGATAAGTAGTGTTTATTTATCAGAGATTAATATACATCGCGTCTCGTGAGGGATTATCACCCGAACTTGTGAGAATTCTATTATAGCCCCAGTTCATCGAAATGATTACAATTAAGTTGATATCTCTCAGTATAAGAAAAATAATGTTCTAAAAATAGTATTCTTAAGATGCAAATGATAACTATTTTGTTTTTGGACATAATTTCTAGTCAAAAATAGATATAAAGTAGATAAGGGGGAAGAACACTAGAAATGTCATATTAATCACTCGAGTGTTACATTGAAGAAAAAATGATTACTCAAGTGCCTAGCAAAAAAATTCTAGCAAAAAAATTCTACGTGACTTTTTTTAATGAATTTATAAGTCCAACGTAATTCTTTAAAAAAATTAAAGTTCAACATGGAGAAAAAAACAAGACCACTAGGCACTTCAATGTAAATCGATTTCATACGAGGAAAACTAGGAAGTTGATGAAGGCAAGGGACAACATTGTGTAGTAATTTATAAGTTATCAATGGCTTAATTCACGTGTTTCTTCAACCCCCGTGCAGTAGTTTTGTAGTAGTTTTATGACGCAATAATGGATGAGTTAATGGACGTATTTTTTTAGCTCTCGTACAATAGTTTTACAACGTGTTAATGGATGAATTAATGAATGCGTAAATGGATACATTTCTTCAGCCCTCATGCAGTAATTTTGCAGCAGCTTCATGATGAGTTAGAGCTTATTTGGTAACATGCCAAATATTGCCTATTTCTATTCTTTTGCTCCCTGGGATAAAAAAAAAAACTCTGTTTAGTAACTTTTTTTTTCCTGGGAACAAAATTATTCTTAAGAATAAATCTAAAACATGATCAAGAAGTTAAAAAATGTTGATTCTTTGTTCCGGGTAGAGGTGGCAAAATGGGTCCATACCCATTTTGTGACCCGTACTTTTTTTTTTAATGGGTCGAAAATGGGTCAGACATTCTGACCCATTTTCGACCCATATTCAACCCACCCTTAAAATACATGAGTCTTTTTTGACCCATCTTCCACCCACTTTTAACCCAACGTTTTTCTTCGTCGCCCCAAGGAGCCGCTGCACTCCCGTCTCCTCCCTCAACCTCGCCTCCATCCTCCGTGTTCGGCTCCACCCCTATCTCCTCCCCCAACCTCGCCTCCATCCTCCGCCATCGAAGCTCTCCAACCAAGGACGTTCAGCTCCACCCCTATCTCCTCCCCCCACCACCTCGCCTCCATCCTTCGCCACTTGAAGCTCTCCAACGAGAGGGACAGAAGCAATCCTTGTCAATCTGGTCTCCTTCGCCCAGATCGATACTTACACCTTCGTCAGTAAGTTTCCCCTCCTCCCTCATCGATTCCCTCAAAACCCATCTTTTGATTCTTGCCGTAGGGGAAGTGCGCGACCGGGTCTGGTAGACGATCTTGAAGCATCACGGGCTGTTGGGTTGTTTCACTGAGGTTCATGATCGTCACGAACCTGGCTTTCCTAGATGCAAAAGAGATTGAAGTGACATTGAAGGTGACATTGTTAATGGTTAAGGATATATTGTAAAGTTCAAACTCTCTGATTATGCGTGTTGCTGGTTTTACTCGGCCTTTGGAGATCTATGGAGTCTTAATCAGAAGGAATTTATCAGTGTCCCGAAATGTTCTTCTTCTTTGTTTGAGAATATTGGAAACAAACGGATTAAGCAATAGTGGGGAGTTTCTTTAGTTTAAACTACTAGTCATTGTGATGGTGGCGGCATTACCACGAGAGTCCCAAACTCCCAGACAACGGATAATGTTAGGTTTTCCTTGTGTGAGATAATACATTCATCCTTGCTAGAGGTCTTTTCTATTATTGGTTACGTAAAGATCATATTCCTCTCTTGGGGATTGTTTTCTTCTCTTCATTTTTGGTTGGTGAAGAAATTCTGCAAAAGTTAACTGTTTTGCTGTGCTTCTAATTTTAAAAAATAGTCATTAATGTTGCATTTAAGTTACCATTTGAACCTGGCATTGTGGATTGTACAAACTTCTGTGCTTTCACTTTGTATGTGAGGGAGTGAACAAAAAGTCATGGTTCAAGAAAAGATGATGCTTTTGGGTGGATGGTTTGTGCGGTGTAGTGTACTGTGGAATAAATTTCAGCATCTAAGAGACGCCATGGAAGAGATTTGATGTTTGGATTGGCTTAGTCTTGGGTTAAGGCATATTAATTATTAGGAAAGATGGATAGTGAAGGTATATGATGGATCTAAATTTGAGAAGTAACTTGGAATATGAAAAGCAATCTGTGTGGAAAGATTTTGTGGAGCCAACCTTAGATGACAAAGGCTTGCCGAGTTGAGTTTATTTTAGCGATAACAACTTTAGTCCTTGGGCTAAAAATAGAGAAAAACTAGTAGTCAGTGTGATAGTTTCATTTGATGACATAAACCATAGTAAATTGTGACAGTCAAAACCTTTTGGTTCGCCTTTCTATCAATGAATAGTGTTTGGTTCAGGGTGATCTAGTAATGTCTAATGGGAGTTCAGAAATGAATAGGGTTTCTTTCATGTTTTTCACAAAGCTGAGCCCAACTGACCTTCAGTCACCCTGAATGGTGCGTGCATGGCGCACACTAACATGTGCAAGTAACATGGAACGTAGAGGATGGTAGAAGCACTGTTAGTAATTCCACCGTATGTTTTAGTAGTCTGGTGAGCATTAAACTCTGATGAATTCACTATATCACACTTGAAGCACAAGACATTAATGATGCTTGTCAAGTGTCATGGGCACCGGTTAATACTTGTGCAGGTGTACCTCTTGCGGATATCTAGTGAGAGTTTTCTCTAATGGAGTTCTGATGTTATTATGGTCTAACGGTTTCATTGCGCTCTTGCTGCATGATTAGAAGTCTTTTTCCTACAGACAATGACATTGAGAATTTTTTAGCTTCTTGTTAAGCAAGTGCACTGTCTGAGCAATATTGTCCTCTTCAGGCATAGTGGAGAACCAGAATAGTTCCAAGTTCTAGAAGTGGGACCTGTTCTCGTGGTTTATAAACTGCCCATTGACGAAAGGTAACTGTGATTGATCCAATGTGCTCTCATACCTGTCATCTTCAAATACTTTTCTTCTTAAATTTTATGAATGCTAGACCTTTGTTTGCAATGGGAAAAAATACCATCTTGGTAAGAGTGAGGCGTGGTTTCTTTTTCAGAGCATGATAAGTAGACCATTAAACCAACCAGTAATTTAAGGAGATCGACTTGGAGCCTTTCATTCCTTTGACAAAGAAATCATTTAATATCTCATCAATTGGAAGATGTTTTCTGAGTGTTAGAGTATTTAAAAAGGCTAAATCTCCATTCAACGAATGAACGGTTTGTGGGATCTCAGGTCTGAGAACTAATGCAGGTAACATCCGTTAGTTTCATTCAAATAACTAGGCATGACTATTCTATCCTGCTTGGAATGAATTACAGGAGGCTTTACTTTTCTTTTGTCAACATCTATGTACACACGTGCAGGTGTGGTACATGCATGTGCATGTGTGGTGCATTATTTCTGGTTTCGTCTTGCTTAGCACAATCAACGGAAACTAGTTGAGATAGGTGGGGGGTTTGAGATAACGGTGGAAGCAAAGCGATACATCTTTTGTTCTGATATTAGTTTTGTCCTTAGTTCATATCTTTTGACCAATTGGCATAACTTTTAATCAAATATCTCGCATTGTTTTGTTAAAAGTCTTCATGTTCCTTTCCATGGTGCAGGTGGGTTATTTGAGTTTGTTTTCCTTCTTGGCTCTTCTTGGCTCTTCTCTCCTCCTTTGATTATGCACCCAACATAGAGCCCTCGACAATAGACTTCTTTTAAGTGGGAGCAAAGACTCTACTCTGAAGGTTAGTTGCACAAAACATATAGCTTTTGAAGGATTTCCATGAAGTAGTTGGCATGTCAAGATCTAACGAGGAAGAAGAATATTCAACTACAGAATGATCTAAGAGATGTAGAGCTGTATCCTTAGCTCATGATGATGAGGAAAATACATCTACTTGCTCTAAAAAAATCAAAAAGGTGCACTTCTACTGTATGGTCTGAATTTGAAAAATTCACAAATGAGGATGGCAAGGAAAAGGCCAAGTGTAAGTGGTGTGAATCAACTTATATGGCTGGTCATGGGTTGCGTCATTTACATACTTGTCCCAAACGAGAGGCCAATATTGATGATTCAATGGAACGATTTGATCAAGCCGTGTTTAGAAGTAAGCTAGCAAAAGCGATAATCAAACACAATTACACATGTTCTTTTGTAGAGCATGAGGCCACTAGAGAGTTGCTTAGTTATCTTAATCCCAATGTGAAGCACATCTCAAGAAATGAAGCAAGAAATGATGTGGTAAAAGTTTATGAGAAAGAGAAGAAAAATTTGAAATCAAATGTTGTCTCACTTTCTAGCAGAATATGTTTAACTTTTGACTTATGGACTTCTGTGACAATTGATCATTATATGACCGTCATTGCCCATTACATTGATGAAAATTGGCAATTACATGTAAAGGTTTTGTGCTTCTCCTACGTGCCACCTCCATACAATGGTGTTATTTTATTGGAAAAATTGCTGACTTTATGAGAGAGTGGGGTATTGAGAGGAAAATTTTCAGTATTACATTGGATAATGCATCATATAATGACAACATGGTTGATATTTGGAGAAGTACACCTTCTTTGAGATCTTCTTTGTTGTGTGATGGACAGTTTTTTCATGTGCGTTGTGGTGCACATATACTGAATCTTATTGTACAAGAAGGTCTGAAGGTGATTGATAAATCATTACAAAATAGTAGGGAATCTATTAAGTATGTGAGAGCTACACAAGGGAGGAGAGCAAAATTTGTTGAATGTATATCACAATCTTGTTTGAAGACGGGTAAAAAGATACGTCAAGATATAGCTACTAGATGGAACTCTATGTACCTAATGCTTGAAGGTGCATTGGTCTTTGAACAAGCATTTTCTCATTTGAAATTGATGGATTGTAACTTTCTCACATGTCCATCACTTGAGGATTGGAATAGAGCCAAGAAAATTGCATTCTTGTTACAAGCTTTCCATGATATTTCTACTCTCTTCTCTGGAGTTAGATATTCCACGGCAAATTTATATTTCTATGGAGTATGGCAAATTCAGCTTCGTTTGATAAAGGTGAGGAATAGCGATGATGTAGCTATTAGATTTATGGCTATGGCGATGCTAACAAAGTTTGAAAAATATTGGAAGTGCCATAGTGTTATCTTGTCTTTTGCGGTTATATTAGATCTTCGCTATAAGCTACACTTGTTAGAATTTTGCTATTCAAAGTTGGAGGTGGATGATCATGTGGGATATGTATGGAGCATTCGAGAAAAGCTTTATATGCTTTTTGATGAATATGTGACATTTACGTCGAGAGATGATCGCTTTGCATCTTCAACTAGCCGAGGGAACATTTCAGTTGAGGACATTGTCGAAAATATCGAGGACAATCTTGATGAGTATGATGCATTTGAGAGTGAACACTTTGGCTCGCAATCTACAAAGTCACAATTGGATTTGTATTTAGAGGAGAATAGGGTTGATAGAAAAAAAATTCCAGATCTTAATGTCCTTGATTATTGGAAAGCTCATTCTCATCGATATCCCGAGTTGTCTCTCATGGCACGTGATATATTGAGTATTCCTATCACTACTGTTGCCTCAGAGTCAGCTTTTAGCATAGGAGGACGCATCCTAAATAAATATCGTAGTTCCCTTTCCCCTGAAAATGTAGAGGCTGAGTTGTGCACCAGAGATTGGTTATTTGGAGTTCCGCCTGACGAAGATTTTGATGATGAGTCTCTTATTGTCGACTTTCAAGACTATTTGCATTAGGTACTTTCTTTTATCTATTCTCCTGGTTTACTCACATGTTTACTCAAGTGATTTAATGCACTTGATTGTTTAAGGTTTGCGTGTACGTGTGTGTTTGCTGCTTCTACTAATGGTTGTTGTTGTTTTTTGCTAGGTCATGGGGTGTTAACTTTGTAAATAACATAATTCAATTATCTAGAGAAGTAGCTGTAATTTGGGGATGTTATCTCTTATTTAGCATACAGAGCCTACCACTCCTGATCCATGCTCTCCAAAACCAGGAGTTAGTTGCCAAGGATCTTCATGGATGTGAATGGAAATTTAAGAATATTTTCAGAGGTGTGTAGTTCACTCAATCCTTTTCTTGGTTTCACGGGTTGAAATGTTCTTGTGCACTGTCTAGTGAAGAATAATGTCGTCTCTTCTATCAAAATCTTCTCGAGAGTCTCTTGGACTAAACTTGAAGAATAATGTTGTCATTATAGATGAGGCTCACAATTTGGCTGATTCTCTCGTCAGCATGTATGATGCAAAAGTGACCTTTTCATAGGTGAGTGAATAAAGAACCTCGGCTATTACTGTGCAAGTTCAATCACTCAACATGGGTTCTAGGTTTCTTATCAACCTTAGGCCAACAATCAACCTTGCTTTATTAGTGATAGGTTGACGAACCGCCTTGCTTTTTAGTATGCATATGTGGAGATCAGCAGCTTGCATATGCAAACATATACTAGACATCTAATACCGAAGCCAAAATAGTCTTAATGGAACTCTTTTTGTAGGAAGCTTTTCATGGTTATTCTCTTACCTGCATAGCAACTTAATTTACTCAGTTTATTGTCTTTTACAGCTAGAGGATGTGCATTGCCATCTAGAGATGTACCTAAAAAGATTTTTCAACCTCTTGGGACCTAGCAATCGGAGATATATCCAAACACTGATGGTCATTACTCGGGCTTTCATTGGAGCTCTAAATGAGAAGAATAGACATGATTTAAATACATCCGAAAAAGCAGATAATCTTTAATTGCCAACTCTTCAGCTCCTGTTATTTTTGGGTGAGGTGACATGACTTTTACAGAATTCTGTGTTCTGCACTTTGGATTTAAACACAATCATTGAATTTAAGAAGATTATATAGGAACTTATAATGTATTGTTTCTGGGAACTAGAACAGGTTATGGTTGCTTTATGTGACTTCAAGTATGATGTCAGCAAACTACTTTTTCAAGCGATGGCTAGGCAGGCTTATCCTGACAAATGATTTATTCAATCAATAGAATGATTTCCTTAAATGATTGAGCTAAAAAGTCATTTACTTATATTGGCATTTCTTTGGTTTCTATGTTAACATGGCAAACTCATATGAGGTCCTTTCAGGTAAATTTATAGATTTTTACATTTTTTTATTTTTTTACTATTTATTTACTATTTTATTTACTTTTTTAATTTGATTTACTATTTTTTAATTTTTTTTAATTTGATTTGGAGTTTTATTCATTTAGCATAAAACTTAGAGTGGGCTTGGATTTCTCTATAATAATAATGGCTTTTAGCAATACGGGTCGAGTCGGGTATGGGTCATTATATTTATATTGCATGAATATGGGTCAAAACAGGTTAAATGGGTCAATATGGGTCGGATCATTTTCGACCCGACCCAAACCCGACCCGACCCACCCATTTAAAGGGTCTAGTTCCGGGTAACAATTTCAGAATCAAGTCCAAACCATTTTCTTTTTTTCTCTTTTCTTTTCTTTCTTTTCTCTCTTCCTCTTCTTCTTTCTCTAGCTGGTTTCCTGCTACGAAGATGGCTAGGGTTAGCAAGGCTCCCTCAAGGCTGATGAAGAAGAAGAAGAAGAAGAAATTAAAAATGAAAAAAGGGAGAGAAATGTAATAAAATTATTAAAAAATTTAAAAAAATTATGAGTCATAAAAATATTGGAAGATCGTACCAAATTCATTTTTATTTTGAGAATAAAAATTTTGTGTAATTACTAAATACTTTCAAATGCTCAGAAATTCATCCATGAAACAAATTAAAAAAACTATTTCTTAGCAAAAATTATTCTTGGGAATAAAATGGTTACCAAACACCTTTAATGAACAAATTAATGGACGTGCTAAGGGACGCATTCATTCATCTCTCATGTAGTAGCTTTATACTCTTGTTAATGGATGAATTAATGGACGAGTTAATGACACATCTCCAAAAAATCTCGTGTAACATTTCTAAGATGCATATTCAGTTTACAGTAAATTATTATCTTCTAGGTTTTCTTTAGCTCATGGGAGTTAGAGTCATTCGGGATGAAAAATTCCCCTTTGGAAAAACACTCCTCCAAGTGGGCTAGTTTCTATAAGTTTTCAACAGAGTCTTGTCCGTGTAATGTCAGTACAAACGGGTTCAAGGTATTATATTTTGGGAGTCATAGTTTGTGAAGTTGTTTAACACTATTGGTAGGAACTAATTGCCTTAAGGCAATTCTATCATCCATACCTCACCTCCTATTTAATTTTCTGTTAATTTTATTACAATCAAACAAGTTTATATAAACATTGGCTTGATCGTTATTATAATATTGTTACCACTTTCTCAAATTTATTATTATTTTTATTACAACAAACAGTGTTACATATCTTTCCTCCAATACGCAAACATTATTTTTCCAACATTCTTAAGGCGATTAGCACCTTATTGTTTGTTATATTTATCAGAAAATCGAGATGACTTATAACAATCAAGTACTCAATGATGTCCAAAACATTTTTGAAGATGTTCCTATGGTCGTTTCAACCACAAATGATGGAGAGGATCATACCTCGGGGCTGTGGTAGCAAATGCTGCGGGGCTTTAGCTCAAGACCATCTATGGTGCCATCAGTACAAGTCATTTGACTTATAGACCCGAGACTATTTTTCAAAACAATATAGGCCAAATGACATACCACTTCCAATAACACCGAATGATAAATTGAATAAATTCATTGATGTGGGCTTTAAACAGTGGCAACAGAAGATGTTCTTCTGTTTAACTATGCTAAATTTGGTTAAATACCTATCGGAAGTGTGCCTGATAATTATTCCAAATAAACAAGATGTCATGACTCTTGGGGCATTAGAGGCTTGGAAGCATGGGGACTTCCAATGCCAAAACTATATTCTTAACTATTTGGTAAATTACTTTTATAATGTTTATTATAACATTGGAATTGCTAAATAGTTATGAGAGTACTTAGAAAAGAATCCAAAACTGAGAAAGTGGGCACCAAGAAATTCGTGGAAGCTGAATTTCTAGATTTCAAGACTATGGATTCTAAATATGTCTTGAGTCAAGCTTATGAATCGCAAATAATTCTAAACATCTTTGCTGAGTGAATGTTACTTAGTGAGTCATTCCATACCCTTCGGGCTGGTCAAATATAAAGTATTGAAGATCTCACCCTGCGTCTCTGAAGCAAGGAGGACAACAGGAGGAATACAAACCCTCCTACTGGATAAAATGCCAACATTGTTGAGTCTTCAAATTCCAAGTAAAATAGGAAGAAGAAAAAGTCTTTTCAAGGAATAGACAAGCAGAAGGAACAGTGCACACAATTCTAAGGGACGTGTTTTGTTTGCAATAAGTCTAGCCATCAAGCTAAAGATTGCAAGGAGTGTCTGAACAAAGGCAAGGGCAGTAGTGTAACCAAGCAGCTAAATTTGACAAAGCAGGAAGATGACGAGAGATTGACTACTGTGGTGGTATCTGACGTATCATGTCAAATAATTTTGATCGGTGGTTAGACACAAGTGCCACAAATCACAATTGTGTAGATATCTCATTTACGAGAAAGCTTAAGAAAAAGAAAAGCTCTATATGGCTAACTCTGTGTCAACAAAAAATTTCCCGAGAGGAAAAGTGATCTTGAAGTTCACCTTTGGCAAAAAGATTACCTTGCTAAATATGCCACATGTACTGAAAATCCAGAAAAATCTCATTTCTAGCCTCGTACTTGTTAAGAAGGGCTTCAAAATTATTTTTGAATCTAAAAAATTTATGCTTTCGTAAGAGAGAATGTATGTGGGGAAAATGTATTTGTATAATGACCTATTCAAAGCCAAAGTGGCTATCATTGATGTAACTCGAAATCCTTGTACCCAAATGCTCTTAATAAAGATTGTTAAGGAAATCCTTATGATGTTTTGAAGATGACAAAATAAATAAAAGGCTACTAACGTGTTTGATGATTGGGTAACTTGGTTAAAGATACACAGGCTGCTATGCGGATGATGGAACGTATAAAGGATATTATCATTGATCATATTTGAAAGAACCAAAAGATAAACTCATTGTTGAAGCTGAACAAAGCCCAGATTCTACGACTAAATATGTTTAGACTTTAAGGATGAATCTATTAGACACAGACTCCGAAAATGAATACGTTCAAACTCAAGTATAGATTGAGAAGTTTACTTCAGACATAACATACTCAAACTTTACATACAGACGGAACATATCTAGATCGTGATAAGTCCAAAATGTGACAAGTTTAGAACAACACAAGAGCAGAATGAGCATATGTTCAGACTAAAGCAAGTTCAGAACTTAATGTTCAAGACGAAGCAAGTTCAAAATGAGACAATCTAATAGAATAAGACGCAGACCCAGAACATGTAACGGCTAGTAATCTGGTTTAAATTCTACATCAAAATAGATCTGATTGACTCAATTTAATTGATTAGCAATTGGATCCCGAAGACAATAACTTTCCTGACGGAGAAGCTCTACTTATAGAAACCTAGATTCTGCTTGTATGGGCGACTAGAATCAAGATGTGGATTATGCTTCTGTCACTCAACGACTACCAAATCTTTTTAATATAATTTTGTCCAACGGGTAGATTAAAAAACGATCCTCTAGATACTGTCCAACAGCTAGTTTGGAAGTGGATGAATATATAAGGAGATCAAGGGACCAAAGAGCAAGTAAGAGACAAAGCATAAAATATATAATTCCTAAGTCTGGGCATACTTCGATTATACACTTGTCCTTCGTGAGCTTAAAAGTTTGTGATCGTGAGAGAAGTACACAAGAGTGACTTAGTGAGATAGTGTGATCTATCGCTGAGTGTTTGCACTCAAAGTTATAATCTCTTGTTGATCATATAGTGGAATCCAACTAATAGGCTGTTAGCTTTGAAGAGTGGACGTGGGCTTGATATAAGCTGAACAACTATAATATTCGTGTGTAATTTCTCTTATTCCTTAATCTCTTATTGATTATTGTTATAATTTGGTGTACACATGCTGGGTGCTTCTAAAGTTTGATTTCCGCATGGCAGATTCAGAACATTGTTATAGAACTTATTGTTCAAACTTCTGAATCGTGCTGCTTCTACTGACATTTGGACTTTTACCTCGACTATTTTATTCCGCATTTTTATTTTGTAAAAGATTTTCTTGTATCACCTATTCACCCCCTCTAGGTGATTCTTGCTAGCCACCCTCAAAGAGAAGTCTTCAATTTATACAACCGTGTCTCCTTATCTATGGCATGATAGATTAGGGCACATAAACTAGGATACAATGAAAAATATAGCAAACCTGGGGCTAATTCCATAGTTTGACTTGGATGCCTATTACAAGTGTGAGACTTGTGTTGATAATAAGTTTGCTAAGAAATCTGTCAAATCAATTGAAAGAATGACAAAACCTTACAACTAATCCATAGTGATTTATGTGATTTAAAGATTATAGAAAGTAGAGGGGGAAAGTGTACTTCATCACCATTGTAGATGATTACGCGATTTTGTTATGTTTATCTGTTACTTATTAAAGACGTGGCAATGAGCATGCTTATCAAGTATAAAATTGAGGTTGCGAACCGACTTGATTGAAGAATCAAAGTGTTTAGGTCTGAAAGAAGATGAGAATATAGTTCTTCCAATTTAAAGGAGTTGTGTGCGGGTTTAAGGGTAATTCTCCAAACATTGCACCTTATACTCCACAGAAAAATGAAGTTGATGAATAGAAGGACAAAGCTCTTAAAGAGATGGCCAATGCCATGCTCTTAAGTTCGAGTTTACCTTAGCACTTGTAAGGAGAGGCAATTTTAATTATGAACTACATTCTTAATAAAGTACCCCCTAAAAAGACAAATAAGACTCCATATAAGTCATGGAATGAAAGGTTGCCATCCTACTTTTTTTTTTCTTAATGTGTGGGAGTGCCAAGCCAAGGTAGGGATTTCTACTTCTAAACAAACTCGATTGGAACCTAAAACAGTGAATTGCATAATAATTTGTCATCCTCAAAAGAGCAATGCATACATCTGTTTAATTCACACATATGAAAACATGGAAATCCATGCCAATACTATCTTAGAATCAAGAGATGCTAAATTCTTTGAGGATATATAACTTGCAAAAAGAAATCATAGTCAACCGTATCAAAAGAGGTAAAAAATCATAATCAAGTTGAGGCCAAAAAGGCTGAACTTCAAAGGAGTAAGAGGTCACGGATTGAAAAATCTTTCAGACCTGACTTTTTAACATACATGTCACAAGGTAAACCTAAAAAATTTCAAGAGGCACTATCAACTTTAGATGCTCTTCACTGGAAAGAAGCTATTGATAATGAAATTTATTTTATCCTAAGTAATCACACTTGAGAATTGGTTGATCTTTCATCAAGAAATAAACTAATCGGATAAAAATGGATCTTCAAAAACAAGCGTAAAATTGATGGTTCCATAAATAAGTATAAAGCACGAGTTGTTGCCAAAAGATTTAAACAAAGAAAGGGTGTGAAGTACTTTAATACTTATTCACCAGTAACAATAATGACATTATTTAGGATTAGGGGTGAGCATGGTTTTAGATTAAAACCTGGAACCAAAGAACCAAACCGTTGGAAATTTATCTAGTTCCAAGTTCCAAGGTATATATGATAAGTTTTAGATTCTAAAAATTTGGGAACTTATTTAATGGGTAGGTTCCGAGCTAGCTAGGAGGAGAGGACCTAGAATCAGGAATCTAAAATATGGAATAAGTATTTGTGTTTTTTATGGTCTATGACTTTGTGTGATCCCACAATATTCCATATCGTCCAATGATAAGTGTTTAATCTGACTAATATAAGCTTTCATTTTATAACTAAGACTTTTACTTTATCAATATTTCATATTATTCATGTGTCTAAATATAAGTTCTGACTAGTAGATTGTAATAGCAAGTGATGATCATTAAAGGTAATGATTACAATTAATAGTACCGGTAAAACCTAGAACTAACCTTGAAACCTGTAATATGATAGATTCTAGGTTCCAAGTAGGTCCCAGGTTTCAAAAAATAAGGAACCTATTCTAGCGGATAGGTTTCATGTTCCAAGTGAAGCTTGTATGGAACTTGAAACATCTCATCCCTAGTTAGGATGTTGATCGTTACAGCTTTGCTATACAATTTGTAGGTTCATTAAATGGATGTGAAAACTGCATTCTTGAATGGTAATCTTGAGAAGGAGAATTATATGGAATAACCAGAGGATTCAAGGTCAAAGGACAAAAATACAAAGTGTGTGGACTTGTTAAATCATTATATGGACTTGAACATGTTCTTAAACAATGACATGAGAAATTTGACCGTGTGATAATCCAAAATGAGTATAGAATAAATAAGCATGACAAATGTGTGGACACTAAATCCACATCAATTGGATGTGCTCATTTGTTTATATGTTGATGACTTGCTAATTTTTGGAGATAACACTAAGGTCATCAAAAACAACAAAAATCTCATCAAGAACTTCAAGATGAAAGACTTAGATGTTACGGATGTTATACTCAGCATGACAATTCTATGGACTTCTGACGATTTAGGTTTAATACAATCCCATTACATTGAAAAGGTAATTGAGAGGTTTAAAGGATTTGGCATTAAATTTACAAATAATAATTTTCTTCGATACTTAACTTTAAGAAAGAATATTGAAGATAGTATCAGACAATTGGAGTACTCTCAAGTAATTGACAATAGCAATTACATCATAAACTACACTAGACTAGATATTGCGTACTCAATAAGAAAACTAAACAGATATATTGATAATCCTAGTAATGAGCATTGGAATGCTTTGTAAATAGTGTTAGGTTATCTAAAAAGATTCAAAGACTATATTCTGCCTTGGCAATTTTTAGATAATGTTCTGTTATGACCAAAACCTATGCTTGCAGTATGCATTCACTATGACAATCAAACAACGATTGCAATGGCATAGAATGTGACATAAAACGATAAGTCTAGACCTATATCGTAAGATAATTGCTCTCAAATAGAATAAATTGTTCATCGAGGGGAATTGTGTTGAAAGCCCTAACTCAATAAAGAGATCCTAAGGTGGAACCTAACATTACGATTGGAGATCCCATGGGCTAGGTTCAACAAGATAGCGCAAATTTTGGAAACTCTAATGTGAGCACTATCCCCTACTCCTATGATTTAACAATGCTTCTTACAGCGTTTTAAGGGTACACTATACTTTTAATGATCCTTAGAGCTTGGATTTCAAAATCCTAGTAAGGTAAGGTAGAATAACTTTGATATGAATGCACCTATATGTGTAAACTTGGCTAATTTTATGAAAATCTTTTAAAGGTTACATTTTCTGAAGTTCACATGAATCTTAAGAGGTTCATGGCCGAAGGAATGAACACAACCGAGAATTAACCTTGATTCGGCAATTCTCCATGTGAGATATATTGTCTAGGTTTATATCAACAACTGACAATTTAAAACTTAGTCTATTTACTAGTTAAGTAAGTCCGATAAGCTTTCACTAAAGAAGGTCCAAAGCAAAAACTATCCATCTTGATGCAATTTATCTCCATAGGCACACTTAGAATTCTTTGAGTAAAAGAATGTCATGTTCAACCATTAATGTGAGGGATTATTGTAATTATAAGTTATTAATGGCTCAACATAATTTTACGCGTTTCTTAAGCCTTGTGCAAAATTTTGCAACAGTTTTATGACACATTAATGGACATTAATGAATGCGTTAATGAACATATTTCTTCAGCCCTTGTGCAACATTTTTATGATACATTAATGGACACATTAAGAGTTGCATTCCTTCAGCTCTCATACAGAAACTTTATACTCATATGTTGGGAAAGTTCACGGTTCCCCTTGCTAACCTCAATGATGATTTTTTCCTCCGGTAGGTTTTGAGTTTTTTTTTTAGGGAAAATACCACCAAAAACCCTAAACTATGCCACTTGTGATAATTTTACTTTGAATTTTTTTTGTGCCACTAAAAATCCCAAACTATGCCACTTGTGACAATTTTACCCTAAACTTTTTTGTGCCACCCAAAACCCCAACTATGCCACTTTGTGACAATTTTACCTTGAACTTTTTTTATGCTACAAAAAACCCCAAAACTATGCCACTTATGACAAATTTATCCCAAAATTTTTTTTTGCTGAAAGGAATTTTCGTCCTTTTCCTTTTCCATTTTCTTTTATTCTTTTTTTTTTCCTTCTCCTTCCTTCCCTTTGCCGACCATGGCAAAAAGAAGCCAGCAATGGCTGCCCTCGTCAGCGTTGGAGTCGGAGTTGGCGAGGGCTACCCTCGCCGCCCTAAGGAGGGTGACCCTTGCCTGACATTGACGAGGGTCGCCTTCACCTGGGTCAGGTAAGGCGAGGGCCCCCCAAGCCAAATTTGATGAGGGCCGCCCTCGCCCAATGCTAGCGAGGCGGCTCTTGCCCAACATTAGCGAGGCCGCCCTTGCTCGCCCAACCCAAGCAAGGGTGGGCAAGGGCAGCCCTCAACGACTCTGACACCGATGAGGGTGGCCATTGCCAGCTTCCCTCTACCGACCATGGCAAAGAGAAGAAAGAGAAGGAAAAAAGAAAAATAGAAAATAGAAAAGGATGAAAATGCCCTTCAGTCAAAAAGTATAGGGTAAATTTGTTCTAAGTAGTATAGTTTTGGGTTTTTGTGGCACAAAAAAAAGTTTAGGGAAAATTGTCACAAGTGGCATAATTTTGGATTTTTGATGGCACAAAAAAAGTTTTGGTAAAATTGTTACAAATGGCATAATTTGAGGTTTTTAGTAGCACAAAAAAATTCATAATAAAATTGTTACAAGTGGCATAAATTTAGAATTTTTGTGGTATTTATCCTTTTTTTTTATCTCTTTCTTCTTTAAAGAGGTACTCGTTCATACAGTTAAAATTACTCAAAAGGGCATGAGTTTCTCCGTACTTTGCTTAGCATAGGTTAAGGAAAGTTCATAATATTTTCATCCAACTCAACCATTGTGAAACATTATTTGGGAGTTTGTCGAGCATATTGCTCTTCCCAAAGACATTTTCTTCAACTTTGCCCTTCATCCTTGTGTATCGTGCATCGGATTTGGGCTTGTAATGGCGGATCCAAAGTCGCAAGCGGCAACTTCAGATCTAGAGTAGTTGATAGTCTGGCAGTTGGCATCACGAGCGGCTATGCTACGGACACAAATTATTGGCAAGCCAATGCGTGATGCTTAAGGGCGACGTCACAAGAATGAGAGTTAACAACGATGGCATTGCTACGGGCTTAGGATGGAGGACCAAAACTAGAGGCGAGAGAATGAGAGATTAGGGTTTGAAAAACAAAACGAAATTATCCCCCATTTGTTAATTTAAGGTAAAAACTATGTTGTTTGGGTTTGATGTTGATCACTTCAGGTCTTCAACGAGCCATGTCAGGTTTTATGAAGAAAAAAAAATCCAAGATGGCATTTAAGTGATTATATTTTTTTATCAAAGTGACACTGAAGTGATCACTCAAAAAATTTAGATACTAAAGTTAATACTTTATGAAAGTTATGGTATTTTAGGTACTTTTTTTTCCGATAGAAAAAGATACATGCTTGTAGGCTCATAAAACTCTTGGACAAGCAATGTGGTATAACTGATAACGGCATGTGGATTTGACAAACCAGGAGTCATACATGCAGAATAAATAAGGGCAAAATCTAGCTTTATCCTTAGAATGTTCAAATAAAAATTAAGTTATTAGGTCAAGGAAGACTTTATGTATACACCCTATAGTAGAAACTCAAAGGGAATCGTCTGGTCTAGTATTTGATATTATATACAAGTGAGGAGCTATGCATGCGGAATAAATTGGGGGCGAAACCTAGTTTTAATATCATGTTAGCATATTCAAATTAAAACTTAAGTCATTTGACAGAGGGAGATTGAATGTGTATAAGACCCATATAGGCCATGTGGAAATTGAGGTAACACATTAAGTAGAAATTAAAAGGGAATCCTTTGGTCTAGTATTTGAAAAAAAAAAAAATCGGTCAGTTCTTTTCCAAACTTAAAACAGTGGTTTCTTCGAACGTTCGACCCATTATGGTTGTGAAAGTTTGGAGCAACTTAGTTAGGACGTCACCCTTTATGATAGTGCTCCAAAGGTCAAACTTTGGGTGGGTTGACCACTGTAAAATCATCTCTCTCTCTCTCTCTCTCGATCTCTCGACATTAACTATGCATGGCTATAGTGGGGTTGAACTGAAACTTTGCTTATTTCCACTCAGCGGGACTTAATAATTCTTTGGGCTAAGTCAATATCCAAATTCATCCCATTCGTCGACTTTGGTAAAACCGTGTGGACAAGAGTCTCAATATTGAAAAAAAAGACATTTGGACTTTAGTATCCTTGGAAGGGACCCCCAATGTTCTTTTTTCTTTTGCGCGTAGAACGCAATTGACTATAAGCTCTAAATAAATAATATGCAAAAAAGAAAACAGTGTAATTTCTGTAAATCTCTATGTATTTTGATGAAGTGTACATGAGACAATCCATAGGATATAAAGAATGACTATCAAAGGTAATAAGCTATTACAGTATCGACTACAATAATTTGGAATCAATCAAGGATATGTGCGTTCATAGAGGATATGCATCAATGCACAAGCCTATGAGGGATATGAAGATTCAAAGAAGATACAAAAAATCTAATGCTGTCTCATGCTGTCAAGTGATATCTCAGATTAGTTCAATTGGATTAGAGTTTCACTTTTGGGATCAAGTATTGGCGGAGGATCCACTTCACTTCCATCACTTTTGCATTTTATAGCAGTACTAAAAGCCCAAGAGCGAGAATATTTCTGAGCCGAACCTAGTTCTTGGTTCCATCATTTGGGCTCTGAAAAGGACAAAATCTAAAATCAAACCGAGAGAGAACAAAAGGAAAGCCAAAGAAAGGGGATCTCCATTTTTTCTCTGCCCCAATTATTTTCCCATATCTTAATTCGAGAATTCTCCAATTCAAAAATAACACGTCCAATCAGAGCCTTGGTCAGAATTGAGCGGAGGGACCCTCGATGCCTGTAGATGGGCAAGATTCACATAGTGAAAAACCGTTCCGACCAACACTTCGATAATCCATTTTATAAAATGATTTATGGCTTGACCAAAACTACCTAGAAATCGACATTCTTGTACATGACGGCAACCTTAATGATGGCACGCCTGCTTCCAAGTCAACGGCTATCACGCGGCACAAAAAATATAAAAAGCCCTATTTAAACAATAAATTTTCTCTGCTATTTTCCCCTGTTTTCTAAATGTACGTGATTATATCAAATTTGACCAAGCCAACACGAATTGAACACTTAGAAATAAAAAATCACTGTTGGCACAAACCCATTTTTTGGCGCAAATTCGGAGAAAAACCTCTCTCACAATAATTATATGATAAATAGAGAAATCCGAAATTAATAAGAAAGCACCAAATAGCTGAAAAATACGGAAATTATCAGATCGAAATATTGAAAAAAAAAAAAAAAATTATGGAACTGCGGCTCAAAACAACCTCCAACAAGTTCCCTGTATTGGTATTATGGATAAATCCCCAAAAATTTAATGTTGGGGCTCACTTCGATACGAATCCTTACATTTGACCTACTTATTTTTTAGATAAGTGCATTTGAAGTCTTAAAACTTATCATGAAAATATAATTGAGTCTTAAAATTTTCAAAAATGTAATCAAGTTCTAAAATTTGTCACAAAAGTGCAATCAAGACTAAAAAGTACAATCGAATCATAAAAATTTCAAAAAATATAATCAATCAACAGAAAGACATGATTGAACAATTTAATAAATTTTAAGACTTAATTGTACATTTTAAAAATTTTAAGACTCAATTGCACTTTCATAACAAATTTAAGGACTTGATTGTAATTTTTGATCAGTTTAGGACTTAATTGTATTTTCATGATAAATTTTAGGATTTCTAATATATTTTTTATTTTTATTTTATTTCCCCTAAGGCACAAGAGCTATGTAAAGGCCCCTCTTATCCAAAATGATATGTGGGATGAACTCACGTGCATCGAGACCACCCAAATCTTTTTCATAAAAATTAGCGACCCCATCAAAATTTAAACCAATCTAAGAAACATCAGAGGTGGCAATTTATAATAAAACACGACAATACGACTGAGCACCAAACGAAACAACCAGCTTGGGTTTATTCTAATCGAGCTCGTGTGGTAATCATGTCGACCTCCGTGGCACGGTTAACCCTTGCGTGGGTGGATTCAGAGGGGCCTAGAAGAGGCCTCAGTTCCCAGCTTTTTAAATCAATGCTTAGGCCTCAATTTTTGAAAAATCCCTTACATCCGTAAAGTTTGAGCCCACCAAAAATTTCCATTTTTTTCGAAAATTAAGGAACCATTTTGGAAACTTTTAACAAAAAAATACCCTCCAACTTTACAGCTATATCTACATTAATGGTGATTCTTATTGTGAAATATATGGAATGATAAGTAATGATTAACTTGAGAAATAATTTGCTTTGATACAAATAGCAATATTGTAACTTTTACCGTTTCATCAAGTTTTGTTATACTAACATTGATCCATTGAAAACTTGCACACTATTGACTTTGTATGAGAGGTCATTAAGGAGATAATTCTAATGTAATAATGATACTAAAAAGTCGAGAGTCAGTGATGTATTGAAAAAACAAAGATTTTGTCATGTTTAAAAGATTGAGAAAATGCAGTGAACAAGCCTGATATTCACTCCATGACAATAAAATAAGCTCAAATCTCAAAAACGCCCTATCTTTCGGTCCGGTACCAATTTTAACTCCAGCTTGTTTTTCCTTTAAAAACTCACTAATTTTTCATTCAAGTCTTAAATTTGCCCCTATCAACTTACCGACCAAAATAGTCATTAGTTGTTGGTAGTGGTCATATCACGTTTACATAACCTCCGTGTCGGCGCTGACGCGTGGATTTAAGGCATTAACTTTCTCCGTTGCACCAACTTTCTCCGTTCGTCGTCTTCTTCCCACGGGTCCCCCGACTTACCTTGGTTCTTGGACTGCGTTGTAGTTCCTCCGAATGAGTTCAAATCAAGAGAGTAAATGGCAAAGATTTGTCAGTTGGGATTAAGATTGAAAACCCAGAAAAGAAACAACTTCACCGAGGGCTTCGCCTGCAACGACCTTCACACCTCTTGCCGCTATTACGTCCCCTTCCGATCCACTGTGCTAACTACGCCTCCCTCGTTTCTGTGTCCTACCTCCTCAACTCCCAGCCCTACATCGCCAAAGTGGCCTCCACCAATGACCTCGTCACTCCCGACACCGTATAATCATCGCCAACGACACCTACTAGGGGCTCACCATGTGCCAGGTTCTCATGGCGGAGAAGCCAATGCGACCCTTGGAACCTGAGCGAGGGGATGAATCTGAGTGTTTCGGTGTGCATGCTCGACAACTAGGCCGTCAAACTGGTAGATTGAATCGAAAATAATCCTACTCAAATTAACACATTCAATGTGTTGACATATTTTATACAATTCAAATCTAGCAATTTATACTCAACCAGACATATACCCACCTCGACTTAGAGATCCATTGTTAGTAACTTTTCTCCTTAAATTATTGCCTTTAAACAATGGGTGACCCTATGAACTAGCTTGTCAAGTTAGCGAGGGAACTCGGAAATCAGGTTATGGACAAGAGCATGAATGTGAATTCAAATCTTAAATTGTTATCAATGAATAAAGGTACTCAAATTATCTTCAAATAATAGCGAAAAAGCTAACGTCATCATGAAGCATAATATTGAGACCAAAATCATATATCTTTTGAAGTATGAGGATGAAAATGTATTTTCCTTAATGCACGCATCATGAGCTAAAGATGCAACTCTTCATCTTTGAAATCGTTTGATAATTGAATATTATTCTTAATCCTCATTAGATCTTGACGTGTCAACTAATTACTTAGAGAAAACGCGTATTAGAAAAAGTTATAAATAGTCAGAGAAAAGATAACATACTATTATTCTATCAAACATTAAATCAAACACTTGGTGGTGGCCTCGCCTTATGCAAAGTCAGAAAGTACTCGTGGAGAATTAAATAGCTCTAATTCACCCTAGAGCGAGCTAAGTGCCCGTAACTTCAAACAAAATATTATATCTTATAATCTGGCGCAAGCCATCTCCTAAAAAAAAATAAAAATATAATCAGTGAGGACTGACCTCCAAGTTGAGGATGGGCTTGCGGGTGGAGATTGCTGACGTAGGCGATGGAGGCCGAGTGCTGGCCGACCAGGTTTGCCCCAACTTTAGAAAGGATTTGCATCGTCTTCAATATAAGCCACGTTCTCTTAGGTGGGTTGGGTCTGGGTAAAAATCTAAATCCATTAAACCCATATTTAATTAGGTTTACATCTCGAACTCATAGCAACCCTTTTTCTGTTTTCTTTTTTAAATTTAATTAATCCATACCTGACCCAACTCATAAAATATTGATTAAAAGTAGGCCTTCCACCCATTTTGACAACTCAATCGACAACCAACTAGATCTTAGCCGAAGAAAAGCATTTGCTCACGTACCTAATGACTTGGGGTGATTTGATCTCTTTCCATTGCAAAGATATATGGGGTTAGTGTGCTCAATGCAAATGAGTGCAAACATCCAATAGAGTTCATGACCAACCATGCAACCTCCATTAATGGGGGTGCTCTAGCTCAAATCTGGGTCGCACAAGGGCGGACATGATTTCAGGATAAATTAGGAACTTGCAAATTTCCATTAATGGAGGCCGTGGCAAGCTATGGAGGTTTGGGTGGCAATGGGTGAGCAGCAATGGAGCTTAACCGAACAAGTTGGTGCGAAAAATGTGATGAACATGGAAAGTTGTCTTAAATCCACATCAGTGCTGACGAGGAGAAAATGTACACATGGAATTGCCATGTTAGACAACTAACAATGGTTTGAATGACAAGCTAACGATGATGGATTCGAAATTTGAGTAAAAGTTAGTGATTTTTCTTGAAACAAGAATAGTTTGGGTCAGAATTGATTACTAGACCTAAAGTTTGAGGTTTCTATAGGGAATTAGGCCAACAAATAACTCTATTTTGAAAACTACAATTTTGCCATGTCAACAACTGAGATGACTTGAATACCCTCTCTTCTCTAGAAGGAAAAAAAAATAGAAACGTTGGCAAGATTAAGATATTTAGATATCTTTTAGAGTTATTTAGAATAACTATCTTGATAATAGATATTAGATCTCATTTTCTTTGATTTCTATTATCTAAGCCTATATAAATAGACTCTTCTTGTACTTTTTATATATATATTGAAATATGCTAAAATTCCTCGAATCTCTCTTTTGCATTATTATTTCTATCATGGTATAAAAGATGTTCCTGAGGCAACCCCAGCGTACTGGATTCACTTTGCACACTGCATCGCAATAAGAGTAGCAAAGGACCGCAATAGTGAAATATATATACAATGATTATTCATATCTGATTTGATTTCCTCTATCTAAACCTATAAATGGGCTATCCATGTATTCTTTTCTATATATCCTAACATACTAAAATTCCTTGATTCTTTCTTCTGCATTATTATTTTTAACTTGATATCAAAGCTAGGAGGTCCTAAGATCGAATCTTCCAAGCCCTTATTTGCCTCCCCAATTGTATATTTCCATACTTTAAGCTAAGGCCAAAGTCCAGTCTATGCGTGAGGGGGAGTGTTAGAATTTTAAATGATAAACCATACATTCATCTAACAGCTTAAACTTTTAGAACTGTTGGTAATGATATAAAAAAATCTCATAACAAAATTACACAAAATGGTAATCACATTGGGTAAATTTGTTCACATCAAATCAATAGTAAATGACACATACGATGGCTGGTAATGACTAGATCACCACATAAGAAATTTTAGCCAAGATTTAGCCAAGATGACTTGATTGTATTTTCAATGGTTTTGGTCATATTGGTTCAATTGAAAATTTTGGGACTACAATATGCCTATGACCAAATTTGCAACTTTCCCAATGAAATTGTGTTCGAGATACGTTGGCTAAGGTCTTTCCAGAATCTCCCCTACTGAGCTATAGATCAGGTTTTTTCTTTTGTGCCCCAACATAGGAAATGTTTTTGTCATTTTTAATTATAGTATTTAAGTTATTATTAAGAAGATTGTTGTGCATTTATTTTGTTCATGTGTTAAGTTAATAAATACACATGATCATTAGTAGATCCATTGATTGCTGTGCAAAATTGCAAAGTGGGTATGACCTGACGACATTGATGTCGGATTTTTAGTTTGGATTGGTCTACACAACTCATAATCAATGCTACAAGTACAAACATGGCAAAGGTTAAGGTGCAAATCAAATTCAACCGGTAATGAACCTCCGTTCGTTTTCTCCTTCTCGAGTGCAAAACTCTTTATATTCTTAGACATTGCAAAGACGTACATTCACCACGTATCCATTCACTCGACTGTTTGATTCAAATTTGGACATATGTAGAGATGCATACATGGCAGTATGCATGCTAGCATTGTCTGCAGAAACTAAAAGATGATCATAAATTTTAAAGAAGATTCTACAACACACAACCTTCAAGCTAGGGAGTAACGACAATAAGCATCATGGAATGACCAACTTCTCTTTCTATTATGAACACAATTATGTTCCCGTTACTTTACATCAGGGAAGAAATAAACAAATAAATTAAAAACAAATGGTCAACTCGTGTACTTGTAAATTGAACTTCCTTTTACTTACATAAAGAAAAAATTGGAGGGTGAGAAATCAAGATCATAAATAACTGGAGGGCTGAAGAAAAAAAAAAAACAATCCTCACTTCGTTGCTTCCTCAGCAGTTGTTGAACCAATCCCTACCTGCAACCATGAAGAAGACCCTCCGCTCATGTTCACATCCTTGAGTTCGCTCAACTTCGCTAGCTTCACCTTACTCTCTGCTTCATCGTCGACTGCACTGTGAGTTGTTGCGACGTTGCTATCATCATTGTAATTATTGTCCATGTTGTTGTTATTCTTTTCATTATCATTCTTGTTGCTGTTGAAGTCATTCTCTTCCATGTGCTGATTATTATGTTCCCTCTCTTTAGGATGCAGCCCCAGCCATGACTGCAAGTACATCTCTGCGGACACTCGGGCGAACCGGGCGGTGGAGCTGCTCATCGGGTCCCGCCGGAGGTCGTCAGATGGGGCGGGGAGGTTCAGGTCGAGCTTCAGGGTGAGCGGGTCGTCAGGGTCGATGAACTTGCTGGGCATCTGCTGGATCTGCTCCATCTGCTCGTGCAGGTGTTGCAACTTGGCTAGCGCGGGCGCATCTGCCGGGTTCGAGGTTATCCAGTGGCATCTCTTGTGCCCGCCCAGCGCCTGGCCCGAAGTGAAGACACGGTGGCATATGGAGCACTCGTGCACCTTCGACTTCCGCCTCGAGGTGGACGGCATTGAGGAGCTGAGGCCGGGATCAAATGGCAAATTCGATGCCACAGACTTCGTTGAGAAGAACTCGTCTTGTGTGACGGCGTCCTCGTCGGGCACCCAGTCGTAGGCGTGGTCGACCCTTGCGGCGAAGCACCCCTTCACCTTCTTGTGGCTTGCCCTATGGCCTCCCAATGCTTGGTGGGAATTGAACACCTTCTTACATGCTTTGCACTCAAAGAGGCCCTGGCCTTTATTGGCGATCACCCCTTTGGCCTTGTCCGCGGTTGGCGGCGATCTGTAGGCAAGAGGAGCTATGAAACTTATTGGCCTCCGGCGCTCCTCATCCTTGCTTGCCGATGCGCATGACTCCTCTGGCTCCGCCGAAGACGGATCCACCGTGCCATTAGACAACATCATCAGGCAATTTGCTAGGTCTTCCTCCTCACTTGACGGGCAATTGGAATTAACATTATCGACCTTCACTCTCAAGGACCTTTTCCTTTTAGACCACTTGCACCCCCGCCTCCTCGAGGTGCCGTCCTCATCGTCTTCGGACTCCGGCGACGACGAGTATGAGTCCCCAACGTCCTCTGAGCCCGCCCCGCACTTACCATGCTCGAGGAACGACTTCCACGAGGAGAACTCCTTCCCGCAGTTCTCGCAAGCCCGGCAGCTCTTGAGCCGATTTGGGTTGGCCCGCAGCCCGTACATGCGCTTGCTGCCCGGCGGCACGTTGTCCCCTACGTTTTTGTCCTCCCAGTTGCTCCCAGGGTCCTCGTCGTCCGTGTGCCCGCCCTCATCGCCGATCCCATGGGCCCTCATGTGCCCTCCGAGGGCCCTCCCGCACATGAAACCCTTCTTGCAGATCTTGCAAAAGTGCTTGAAATTCAGTTGTTGATCGACGATCAATGCCATCAGGAGAACTCAGATCGATCCTAAAGAAGAAACAAAAGAAGCGAAACCAAAGAGCAGAAGAAGGGTGACGATGAAGATGACGAGGATGAGGATGGAGGTGTGTGCGCGTGTTGGAAAGAGTTGGAAAGAGATGGAAAGGGAGGGGCTTCTTTTTTCTGTGGTTAAGATTGAGACAAAGGAAAAGATGGGCTGGAAGTTCGTTCTTTGTATAGTGAAAGTGGTTGTGAGGTTGTATGGTGAAGCAACGCCAGTCCTAGTTTTTAGTTGTGGTTGTGTGGACAGAGAGAGAGAGGAAACAAGAAACGAGGTTGTGGGGGAAGGGGGAGGGGGTGCTTTGAGGGGAGTTGGTGGTGGGAGACTTTTTCCACGACCGCGGGGAGTGGTGGTGGTGGCGGCGGTGGCGCCGCCGCAAACGGAGGTGGCGAAGGGATAAGCTGTTGGGGTGGAGGAGGGGAGGGGCCGTGTTTTGCGGCGGACCGCTTGTCCCTAGTCAAAGAACTAAAAATGGGATAATTCTTCTTTAGTGAGTTTTTGTGAGTCGAGTTTTGAGTTTGAGCTTTTGAGTGACAGAGTTGGCTCCTAACTGCCACGCACCTATTCATGTCCCTTCCATTCCAAGCCAAGTAAAAAACTAGAGACAGATTGAACTCATGCTCCTCCTTGTCTGCCGGTTGGTTCAAGCCCCTTTTCCACAAAAATAATAATAATTATAATAATTTTTTCTATTTTTCACTAATCTCTCTTAATTGCTAGTTTAAGGAGAATTTCTTGTCCTAATTTTGGCTTCCCCTTGGTTACTGTCCTTTTCTCATCTCTTTTACTAAATTATTTGTGGCTCACATTTGACTCTGAGAAGTAAGAAGCGGAAGTGTTAATTTTATATTTTTAGGTCTTTACCAAGGATAGAAGATGGGGGCATGGAATCGGTCAAAATCACTTGGGAGGTAATTTAGGTAAAAGCTGATCGCTCCATGTCCTGAATACATGTGATGATGCAATGACACCTTTTGGTATTGTCACCAAAGGGAACCCACCTGATTTCCGAGTTCTCTGCCCTTCCATTAGTTTTTTTCCAAGTATAGAAAAAACACTTATAATTTATTGATTAAACAATGCTCATCGATTACAATATAAATTTTCTTTCTCCACGGCTCATATTTACTAGATAGGTTTGTTCCCAAAAGCTTAAATTTCCCACGGCAACAGTCGAATAATTTCCAGGAAATTTTATTTAGCCATTCATAATTTGATATATTGGCCATTTCATCTCTTTGACAGTTTTATATAACGAGAATAAAGTTCCAAAATTATGGTTATACAGTGACACCCGCAATTTAAATTATTAGAAAACAACCCATTTTTTTTATGACCTTAGCATTTCAGATGGGGTGATATTAAATTTGAGGCATGCAACATTAATTTCATATATCTATATCTATCCTATCTATAAAAGTTCAAAAAATCAGTATATATCTAGACTTTCTAAGTTTTTAATTTTACCCTAAACACGTCTTATCTAAGATAGATTTCAACATTCAATCATATCCTTAACACATCTAAAAGTCGGCCTATTTTGAATTTTCAATATTATCTTGAAGGCATCTCATCTAAAACCTTTCTTCTTCCATTTCTAAACTCTATACTACTAATTTGAGACATTAATCTTGGCGAAGCTAGCGCTAAATCTTGCTAAAATACTATCAATGGCCTCCGTTTTTCTTTGCTTTTTCTATTTCACTTCAATTGTTCACCATCATTGCCGTCATTAATTATATTCCTCCTAATAACTAATGAAAATTAAGCTTAACCAAACATTTGCATTATTTATTTAAGGCATATTAAGATATTTAGTTATTTAAATAAGAGTTAATACCATGAAAAATTCTAAACTAGTACACTTATGACAAATTTATCCTCTGTTAATCATTGTTGAATTTTTTCATCAAATTGTTGAGTTAGATGACACATGGTAATTGACAGGCATATTAGTTTGGGATTTTACCCTTTGTTTATCACAGGTATACTAGTATGTGATTTTTCGTAGTATAAATCTAATTTAATGGAAACTAACAAAGAGTAAATTTGTCACAAATATATCCATTTTGAGTTTTTGATGGTCAAAAAATTAGTTTGAGGTAAATTTGTCACAAGTCTATTAGTTTGATATTTTTCATGATATTAACCCATTAAATAACAAAGGTAAAAAGGAGAAAGTATGTATTTTTTACTATGTCAATGAATTATGTAATCTTGTAGGCTTTGATTATAGGATTAATCATATCTAAGGATCTTTCTTTCATAATTTTATACTGATCTAATTCCGATCTTAGTTTCCTTGCTCAATTTCACTTCACTTGCCTTTTCCTATTCATGATCAGGAAAAATCTTACAATATATAATTCAATAAATAAAAAGGAAATATATATCATTACTATATATATAAATAAATGAACTAAATATATCGTATCTATAGTTAAATTCAATTTGTTTAATCCTATTCAAGTAATTTAAATTTAAAGTCAGGAAAAGAGTATTAAACTTGAATTGACTCACTTCTTAGTAATTATTATGAATATTAGTCTTATTATTAAATTTTTCTTATCCATTTACATTTGGAATCAATATTATTTTGTATCTATTATATTGTAGTTAATGTCATATATAAGATAACTTTCACTCTTGTACTCGCCACGTTGCTTAATATTACTTCTACGATTGTTACTTGGCTAGCCACATGACATAATTGAGCCGCATACCCCAATTTCAACTAATTAGAATTAGTTCGGTAATTTGTCATCCTTAAACTTCTATAACTTATTAAATCTGAATTTAAAGAGACAATATCTTCAAATGTTTTCTAAAATGTATCCGACCAATAAAATACATAAAGATAAAGTATCTCGAAATAAATTCTCGGTATCCTTCGCAAACATTTATCTCTTTGAACTTATCTTGTTGACTTTTAAATTTGAATGGACAAACCAAAAAAGATAAAGTATCTTGAAATATATAACTTATATGTAGATTTTGGATTTTAAGTCAAAAGGAGAAATATATCTCACTTTGAGATATACACTCATAAGTAGAAGAGGAAACCGTCCAAATTTCTCCTTTCAGTGTGCCATCTCCACATGCTCTGTCTACTGTGTGTGTACTGATGCTCCAAGCTATATGCTCCTTATTATGTATCATTAAAGAAAGGTTAGCCAAGACTGATCGAGCACTCTTACAAATGGTATGACATAAGCACTGAAAAGATCATTGACATAGATGTCCATGTCATGACGTTTGTACCCATTCGTGTCATTTCGTTTAAGATTCCCCCTAAAACCTACGCTGCTCCATATTCACTTCTGTGAAAATTATAATATACAAGATATGAAAAGTCATTTAATATAGTTTTCCTTAAATTTTCTGTTTGGGAAGATATGAAAAATCAGAGGAATTAAAGTGGGGTAGAATATAGAGAAAGTATTTAAATTTTGAAAAAATAGAACATACATTGCCGACCAAAATTAAACATTATCCTAATAGGTTTATCCATCCTTAATTTGAGCGTTAGCGAGAGTGTTATACAAACCTCAAATCAAGGGTGGATTACACTGTTTGTGTCGATTTTTCTACGCTACCCGTATGCTATATATTGAAATTTTGTGAGAATGAGAGGGAGGGGAAACTTTTTGTGGGGGTTTCTCTTGGCATTTTCTTTCCTTGGTGCTCACAAAAAAAGCCTAAACATGAGAAAAATCCAGGAGAGTTTTGATAGAGTCTAAGATGATGTCATCGTGTGTTTACATCGGTTGAATTATAAATGAGAAAACTTGCATAATATAATAGAGCCATTTTTATTAGAAAATTAAAATAATAAATCACACATCCATTTAACAGTTTAAGTTTTTAAATCAATTGGCAATAATTTTATCAAATCTCATATTGTTCGAATCTTTTTAAGCCCCATTTGCCCTTCACAATTAAATTTCCTAAATGCGGTTTATTATTTAAATATTCTAACAGGTTCAATTGAATGATTTTGTCAAATATAGAGTTTTTATAGTAATTGAATTTCACAATTATTTTCTCTAAAATTAAAAAAAAATTCCTATATTTATCTTTGTGAGTATGATATTAAATTATCATTTTTGGCATGTCACTGATAATTGAAAGGTTACATCATCGAATGACCAAGGAAAAAAATATCAAGTAAAATAAAAAAAAAAAAATGAAATAGTTTTACCTAAATATAAGAAGATATGTGTTTATTCGTACAAATTTATATTACTTCAAAAAAATTAATATCACAAAAAATACCAAATTGGTACACATATAACAAGTTTACATCCACTCTAATTTTTTTGACTACTAAAAACCCCAAATTGATACATTCATGGAAAATTTATTCAAAATAACTTTTTTAACCACCAAAATTCCCAAATTGATATTTTTGTAACAAATTTATTATCCGTTAATTTTCATTGAATTGGATTAATATCATGAAAACCACAAATTTGTATATTTATGACAAACGGAAGGTAAAATCCCAAATCAGTACATCCATCAATTGTCCTGCATCCTCTAACTCAATAATTTGACTGTAAAATTTGATGAAAATAATAGAGGGTATATTTATCACAGACATACCAAATTGAATTTTATTATAGTCAAAGAATTAATTCATAGTAAATTTGTTATAAATGTATCAGTTTTAAAATTTTCATAATATTAACCTTCAAAAGAACGAGTAATCTTTGAAAATTTCAGCAAAAGTTATGGATAGGAAATTTTTAATTTAAAAAGACGGTATCTATCGATATTCGTAGACCTCCCAGATGACCGACAAAGAGTTGAGATTTCGCGATAATGGGACCCGAGAACTTCAAGTTGGTCTTAAGCGTTGTGATTAGTCAGTAATCTCCGGATTAAGCAAAGTCATCTGCTTCCGTCAGTGGCAGTGAGTTTAGTCTTTAATCAGTTGCTCATCATTCGTTTGCTTCGGATCAAAGCAATTTCATAAAACCTACCCCCACTCGCTTAATTAAGGAGCGACAGGGATTAATTGAGGAGAGAGCATGCTTGTGTGGCGCCGACTGCTTAGAAGCAAGAAGTCCTTTCGCTTCGCTGCGTGTCTCATTCACAATTTTATTCAGTACCAAGTACGTGTGATAAAATTCAAAATAATATGAATATTAAATGAATTCACAACTTACTTAGACTTAACTTATCTTTACAGCTCTTTCTCACCCATACTCGCTAAGCACTCTCGCCTCAGTTTGTGTATAAAGTTTCATATATTGATTTAAATATAAAAATATTTTAACAATATAAGTCGGATTGGGCATTAGTTGGATTGGATTTGATCAGTATAGTTAACTTAATTTGGACTGTATGAAAATGGATAAAAACGAATTAAATAGGTCAATCTGGATCAAATTATTTCTGACCTAACTCGACTCATCCATTTGACGAGTCTAATCTTAGATGACATAAGTACATGTTGGGTCCATCAAAATTAATTGCTTTAAGTGCACGGGGTTTGCACATACCTGGTACACCCAAATTATTTACTTCCCCCATTTCGGAGAAAAACTTGCCTAGTCCCGAGTTTACTAATTTTGATCTATTTCAGTCATTAATTATGTGGATTCTATGTGAAGCTCGCCTTAAATCTAAGTGAGCAATTGTCAATGATCGATCTCATCTAGTGAATGATCAAGACAAAAGCTCCCGCCCTTTTAAAACTATACTTGATCCTTGATAGGCAGTTATTTTGGGTCTAGTCTTGTGTGGACTTCGGTTTTTATCTCGATTGGTCTCCATCGTCGATTCCGTGGATCCTATACAGATCTCAGGTGAACAAATCACATGATCAACAGTAAAAATAAAACCCAATTCAGTGGATCTTGATATGTACAGAGTTTTTTTCTGTAATTCGGACCTGACTTGTAAGTGACCTAACCGCACGTTGAGTGAAACCGTCTGAGACCAAGCTTGGATGTCCATAAAAGTTGCCCCCACCGAAATTTGACTTTCTTCAATTAATTTATACTAAAATATTAGCCCAATAGTTATCCTCTAAACAAAACAAAAATTAACAATAACAACATTATGAATTCATTTATTACATTGAAAAGTTGATATTGTAGTTTGCTTAATTTATTGAAAAGAAGGGTACTCCTTAGATCCTTGGTTGTTTCAAGGTTCCCTTCCCAAAGAGCGAGTGTCTTTCGACACTGACTAAGGGCTACTGCTTGTCCAACGGATATATCGTGGGTGGGCTGACAAGATCGCCTTCATTTTTTTAACATACCGATGCATGCACAACTCAACCCCTATTTTGATACTTTATCTTTATCGAACCCCATTCCCGACTCAGCCTCTAAGTGTTTTACATTCAGGGATGCCGAGATCCACATGAGATCTATACGAAACAATTTAAGGATCTACTCAAATTCAATCTAAGTGGATCTAAATAAATTTTTAAAGTACAAGATTTAATGGTTTTACATACGTCTATCAATATATTTTAGGACCCTAACCAATGATAATTACCATCATATGTAAGTATACAAGACAAAATTAGAGTTTATTGAAATGATTAATTTGAGGAACATCCATGTTTTGTCACAATAATCCAAGGGATAATAAATGATGTTCCATGTTAACTTTAAAGGTTTTGATGAATTGATCAGTTTAAAAAAAAGAAGATGATTAACAAACTATCGTCTCACTTGTAAATAATGAATTCACGACACGTACAAACAGTATTCACATGCAATCATTATCATAAGAATTTCAAAGTTATATGTCAATATCAAAGTTATATGTCAATAGTATGGTATCATTTACATTCGCTCAACTACATATTTAAATCGATTGATTTCCCCAAGATAGTAATAGTTTCTCCCGCTTCCTTCTCTCTCTGTCTTTTTCTTCTCTCTCCATTGTCTTCAACTTTGACTATGGGAGAGTTTGAACTAGTCTGAACACTCCCCTTCCTCTGTTGTTGATTTTTTTGTGTATTTTTGTTCTCTTATTATTTCTTTTTTCTATCTCTTGATCTTGATTTGAAAGCTCTCTTTTCTCGATTTAGTTCCCAATCCAAGAGTTTGATCGGGAGCTATCATTTCCCGATCTAATTTTGGGAGTTCAATAAATATGTTTTCAAGAATTCAATCTTCTAATGCTCTATCCATACATAAGTTCCCTACCTTTAGTTTCAATGATGATCATAGACTGAATCACAAAGATTTGCTCTCTTAAATATTAGATCTATATTTGTTCAATATATTTTGGTTGTCTTTCTACAACGATGATGTTAAGGAAAGCAAACCTAGGCACATGCTGCCAATTGGCAACACCATAGTTACTAAAGAAGGAATTTCCAACGTGTGCTCATCACTAATGAAGATACAAAATCCAATCATCAATCACCAAATATATTGCTTGATATATTTGTTCTTGTGGAACGAGCATAAGCTTAACCCTATTGGTGCTCTATTAATCTATCCTTTTTTTTTATCCATCTTTATCTTGCAGTATTCTAGACAATACTCTACTTCGATTTGCTTTGCTATATAGTCTATATACTTCTTATGTTTCCTTTTGAATAATGAATATAATTTTTTTTCAGAAAAAAAAAACTATGCTTGTAATATATAAAGAGGATCACACATATCAATTCCATAAATTAATATAACAAAACATAAGAATGTGATGCTAAGTGGGTTAGGATGTTAATTCCTCTATGGTGAAGAAATTATGTAGGTAGAGACAGAGAGATATTAATGTAAATGAATATTTAACCAATTTAGCAATTCCAATGAAATTTTGTCAATCAACTTAAAAATGAATCTGTTTAGCCCAAACAAAAGTGGAAATGGTCTTCCTCTTGGACAGTTTGCTAGAGTCTAGTAAATCTAATGATGGCTAGAGGTGAGCGGTGCTAAATTTTAGGCAGAACCTATAAGGAATTTGAAAATTTCACAGTTTTCTTACAAGTTCCATCTAGAATCTAGCACCTACTCTTGAGTATAGGTTCATCATTTTTTGGAACCTACTTGTCAAAACCTAGAACCTAACTTGTTACAAGTTCCAAAATCAGTTCTATGATCTAATAGGTTCTTTTTTTCATCTTTAATTAAACAATATGAAAATACATGTAATAATAAAAATGAACAAAAATTTTATTATCAATTACCTAAGAACAAGTGTCCATATACACTTGTTGAATTTTTTAAGAAAGTTTCATGATTTTCAATAAATCATTGCTCTTACATTATACATAATTATTATCTTGAAAGAAGAAATTGCCCGAACATGACTGCATCAAAAAAGCAATTGGAGCTTCCATTGGTCACGTGGTCTACAATAACACATTAAGCACAAAGATATGGGCATATCATATTATAGAATAAACCCTATCTTGGTTTCATTCAAAAGTGAGATCTCTCAACCTACTTCCTATCTTTTAATAGCCACATACATAAGGTTATTAACAGTAAAGCCTAAAAATCGAAAGCATATTTTCTCATCTATTAATGTAATCCATAGAGGCAAAGATGAGAGGGGGAAAAAAAAACCCATCAAGTTTAAGTGTCAAAGTCTTTAATGTCAAAGAAAAATTGTTGGACAACAATTTCATATGTTAAATACCAAATGCATGAAAAGAGGTTCCCCTCTTACTACATAAGGGAATAATTTACATATCGATGAACTCTTACCCAGAGTCAACACATTTATTATCCATGAATGACTTCAGACACATCCTCCTTCTTAGTAAGTTTTAGTCACTATATCTCTCTAGGTTTTGCAGTGAAAGAAAAGGAGACACCTATAAATAAAAAACGATAATGATGTTTCATACATGATGCATGCATATTGGAAAACAAAAAGAATAGAGGTAATGACAAAGGTGGAGGGGAAGGATGAAGCCAAATTAGGGATTTGACTATTTTAGGGTTTAGGTTTGGGTTCCTAGTTCTGGTTCTTGGTTCCGGTTCCGGTTCCAATTCTAGTTCCTATAGCAACTGGGAACTAGTGGTTCCTAAAAAGGTCAAACCAAGAACCTACCTGCCCCTCCAAAATATTGGGAACCGAATCAGACCCACCAGCTCCCTTCCTCGATTCCCAATTCTACCCTAGAATTTTACTCACCCCTAAAAAAATCATAAACTATACCCACTTTGACACATTAACCACAAATATTTTTTCACCTATAATGATCTCAAATTAGACACTAATGGATAGCCAAAAAGCAAAACATATCATTAGGCTAAAAGTTTACAACCGATCAATAAGTCTCACCCAACTTCCATTCGACCAGGATGACGTTCTTAGCTACCACACCTGTACTCCATGGCGGTGAGCCCAATGGAGACTGGAGATTGCATAGCCAAGCTAGCTTGAGCTTGACTAAATTGGCAAAAACAAATTTTATTAAAAAAATCAAAAATTACAAAAATTGTTCACGTCAACTTCAATCGTGTTGTCACATCAAAGGTTTTCAAGCCAAATTGATTGAAATGACTCAATTAGCAAATTGTCAAAAAGGTTAATGATTAAAGTAGAAAATCAGTAAACATATTTAATACTAAATTGACACGATCGAAAGGTTAAAAACTAAATTGACACAATTGAAAATTTAGGATTGAATTAGTTGTTGTACAATAGATTTAGGATTTTATGGACAATTTCCCCAACTTTTTGTTTGAATCAATAGAGGGAAAAAGGGGAAAAGAATAATTTTTTCTAAGCCGAGATAGTGGTAGCTTCAACTTTTGTGTGAGGTAGGGTGATTGATTCCCAATTTGGTCCGGTTCCAAGGTAGAACCGAGCACCGAGGACCGAACCATTTGGTTTCAAGACCAAGAATTAAATCGAACCATCAATTCCAATGCAGTCCAATGAAACTGGCCACTTTTTCCCCACTAAAGAATGGTTGTACATAACGAGAGAGAATAACAAATCTTAAGATATTGATGGAAGCAACAATGAGTGAAGAATTATTGTGCCATAACTTGTGGTACCATTAGATGATGTAGTATTTAGTTCACATTTTACTATTTTTTTAAGAAATAATTTTTTAAAAAAAAGGTATATTTAGTTGTTCAAGTCTTTTTCATAGTTAGTTACCCACATGTCTGGGAGTAACTTAACTAGCCGATCTCGAGGAATCTGTCTGGGAACATGAATACAATAAGTTTGGTCATTATCTATTAAGATAAACAAAGTGACTTCAGCACCAAAGAAGTTAAAATCAATGGCATGATTCTAGACCTAATAGACCATCTAATAATGTAAGGTAGAAGTCATAGAATCTAGAGTTTGAGAGGCTTTAGTAACTGTAACTAAACCTTAAGGGCTAAAAGAAGTCGTAGTCGAAAGAGCCATATTGAAATTTTGAAACAGTATGACAAACAATGTTTTTACATTAAGGGTGGTTTGGATAGTACCAATACAAGCATGGTGGTAATCCAAAAATCGAATATCTAAAAGAGACATTTGAGCTATAACAGGTAAGCATCTCCTTCCATGAAAGGATAAAGCAAGTCTAATAACACCAAAGTGGAGGTATATAAATCCTTACTATTTTCATTAGCATGGAAAATCAAAAGGAATTTGAAGGGAGAAAAAGTGATCTTCTTGAGTAGTCGGGATAGAAAGTTGGTCAAATTTTGAGGACTAGACATACTCTTTAACTTTCGGAGGAGTATGCTTAATAATCTATTTAATAGAACAGATAAAAAAGGGGGGAGGAAGAAGGTTTAGCAAAAGCAAAATATGAATTTATAAGTGAAAGATGGATTTCCGAAATCTTACTATCTTCATTAAAGTAAGAAACTTCATAAAGATAGTCAATTTTAGAGGCGTTAGAAGTACGATTTTCTAACGGAGAACTATGAGAAGCTGGGGCATTTATAGTAACAAGAGAGGTTCCAAAGGAGGAGCCTGACATGGCATGAAAATTCCCCCATTTCTGCTCTTGATATTCAACTTGTAACTAGGAATGTATTAAAAATACCATCAGCTCTAATACTAGGAAATTGATTTATGATACAAGCCAAGGAGAACTAAAATAGAATTTGTAGTAGATATACCATCCCACACACACAGCCCTTCCACGACCTCAAAATAAGGACTATTAGTCACCAAATTCATCTTCATTCTTTAATTCATATCATGGAAAATTTTCAGGTAGCAATATTCTAATGCATAGGATCCACATTATGGCAAGTGTAGAGCATGCTATAAGGATTAATCAAAACATCATTACTTTTGGAGAATTATACTAGGTAGAAAGGAATAGGAAAGAGAGCTTTAGATATTCATAACAAACCATACAATAATATTTTTCAAGAAGGGTGCATTCTCTGCCCCTTAACCTTACATGCCTTGCCTTTAATAGGCATAAAATCATACATAAGACAAACGCCAGACATACAATTATTGGCGGTAGACCACTACTAATTTTTTACAGACTTTTTAGTGTTGATTATGACCAATTATTTGACTCTTATATGGACAAACTGAGATTTTACTTCTAACAAGTTATTATCTTACTTTTTCACATAGTACCAAATAGTATAGCATAATGCTACATAGTGCCTTAGCCAAACTTTCTTTATGTTATTCTTTCCTTCAACTTTGTCAAATCTCGTTTTCTTCTTTTACCCTTGTCTAACTTGTTTTCCTGTTGTTTCTTGCTTTCTTCTTACAAGTATGTTTTAGAGATCGTACTTATGGATAGGTCTTTCTGAATCATCGCCCAAGTTGTCCAATCTATCGCCATCATTTTGTCTCTTGTATACTGTCATGAACCTTTCAATTTCTAGGGCTTGAAAGTCTTCAATACCTGTGTCATCCATAGGCTTATAGGAACTGGATAGAACATCAATAGAGGTACTATACTGTTGTCTGAGCATTTCAAGGAACTTCTCTACTTCTTTGATTTCTAGAGCATTTATTTTGGATAACCCTTACCTCTTCATTGATTGATAAAAGCTTGTTGGGACATCTGTGGAACTCGCTAGACTGCAAGGTTGGAGTAAATTCCCAAGTTGAAGTGATGAAGTTTCTTTATTGAGGCAAAGACTGAGTGCAATTTGTAATTCATTATGATCAAATGGATCTTGTAACAATGAACCTCCCCACAAATCTTGAGATGATGCAACCGAGTCTCGTGAAGACATTTGTGACCCAGTATTATCTTCATTCGTCTATGTATCCATTCCATGGTATGTTAAGCAAGCATCAATTGCTAGTCATATTTCCTGATAATCATCATGATGTTCTTAAAAGACTGGATCAATGTCATATTTTTGCCATGTTTTTGGTGGAATGACCGATTATTCGACACAAAATCCTCTATAATTCCCGATAATGGCAAGGGTGAGCTAAGATTTTACAGGGAATTACTAAAGTCTCATCCGAAATAGGTTGGGGTTTATATGTAGATACTCTAACATCTTATGGAGTTTTGCACATGTCTTCCCTAGGTCATACAAATAACCATGGCCTAAAGAATAAAATTACTATATGAAGCTCAAGGTTAGGCCTGCGTGATTAGAGTTGTGCTCGGAAAATATTTGTACATGCTCTCGATAGCTTAAACTAACTAAGTATGCCCCAAAATACTTGTGATTGCTTTCTCCCTCAATAATCCTACCAATGATGAGAGGCATTTCGGCTGTTGGAAACTCGATGGCAAGGGTGTAAAGATTGAACAAGTACCAATACAACCATTTGAGTATTTCTAGGATTTCCTCATTTAGGATAAGGACAAACGATGAATAAATAGATATTTTGGATGTAAATCATCTAGGTGAAGGAAAAGGCCTCCATGCTCGCTGTAAATGTGAAAATGGTATTGCCACATAAGTTTTCCAAGATTTTCAAAAAGGACATTATCTTGGATAAGCCCATGGATTTTCTGGTGAGTTTGAATATGAGGGCCATTTGAGTTTTATCTCGAGTTTTGAAACTGTCTCATGGATTTTTTGCCACATACATGTTTATAGATGTTGTAACTGTAAATATTTTTGACCGAGATAATAAATCGACAAGTATGTTCTTTTTTCCCACAATATGTTTGGTTTCAAAAGAATACTTTGAAACCATTCCACCCATTTGAGAAGCCGAAGATGAGGGATTTGTTTTTGTTTGAATTTCAACATCTAAAAAAATGAGGACATGTCCATCTACACAAGGAAATGATGTCCTATAAGATGAAACTCGAATTTCTTGATGTCATATTTCATTGCAAAGATTTCCTTAAACGTAAGATGGTAATGTCTACAAATTCTATGCTTTCCCTCAATTTCTTCATAGAGCACAACAGCCCAATATTCATCACTAACATATGTTTGGAGGATTCTTCTTCCTGTAGAAAGAATTTGCAATGGACAAAAATATTGCAAAATTCTACATATAGACTTAGTTTGTTGTGGTCCCCATGAAGGAGCATCTTTTAAGTATTTGCTGCAATGGGCTCACAAACTTTGTGATTTTTAGGAAAAAGTCCTTGAAATAAGTAACCATCTAGAGAAATTGTTGAACCTGCTTGTAGGAAAGGTGTTCATCCAAAAACTTTTGCAATTCTTTAGCAATATGAGGACAAAGATAATGCATACCATTTTTGAGATGCATCCCAAGAAATTCAATTTCTTTCTAGACAATAATTATCTTTTTTTGGGATTATATAATTCCATGTTTTCATACTAACATTACAAACTAAATTAGTAATTTACAATGAGAATCTTCATCTGGACTATAGATGAGGATATCATCAATGTAAATTTGAGCATTAGCTAAGATAGGCTGGAAAATTCTGCATATGGCATTCTAAAATAATAAAGAAGCTGTCTTGAGTCCATAGGAGAGCACTGTCCATTGGAAATGTTGATTTGGGATACAAAATCCAATTTTGTACCTATCTTTTGGATGAATCCCCAATTGCCAAAATCCAACTTTAAAATTAAACTTGGAATAAACCTTGGATTGGGTAAAATTGGAAAACAAAGAATTTCTATGTGGTAGAGGGAATTTACCATCTTGTAGGAATTAGTTAAGAAGCTAGTAATTAATTACCGATCTCATTTTTCCTTTATTCTGCTCAGAACACTTATTCACATAGAATGTCTCACAAGGCCATTGCGTATTTGAAGGCTCAATTAGTCTTCGGTGGACAAATTTGAGCATTCCTTTTGTGCCACAACAAATGCTCTAGATTCATACTTAAGTGATTGACTTTGGTAGGGTTGATATTTTCATTTTTCTTAAACAAGAGATGGATGAAAAAGTCAGGATTTTTACAAAGAGGATGATGATATTTTTTAATGAAATCTAAGTGAGATTCAATGCATACTTCAAAAAGAGTTTGCAAGATAGGGTCTAAAATGTTCATCGCAATACCGAAAAATCTTGGGATGTCTATGAATTCCTTGAATTCTCTATTGAACCGTAGTCCATTGGATAAAATTTAAAGTATAGGAATTTGTGTGAGAATATCCCAGCCGATGATAATATCTTTATCTGATGAACTAGAGCTAATGATTTTGGTAGTGATAGTACATTAGGGAAAAAAATGAATAGTAATGGGTTTGCTTCAAACTCTTATTACAAAGGTATCTTTAGAAGCATAATTGAAGTACCGAGCATGTGAAATCCAATACTTTTCTAGAAGTATCTTGGTATCAAGAATAGAAGCACTAGCTTTGGTATCAACAATAACAATGACAGAGATAGGTTTGTCATATTTCGATGGATATATTTTAATAGGAAAATGAGTGAATGGAAGGAGTGTGTACAAAGTTCTTGGATAGTGGGAGGGTTAAATTTTTTAGAAGAACAAAAGAAAATTCTCTCAAATTCTTCATATGGGCTTTTAGTATCACTAATCTATGACCATGTCTAGATGGCACACACAATGTGTCTGGTGGGTTTGCCTTCAAGGAAAGATACTAACTCAACATCATCATCCTAAAGTGATACTCTAGTTTTCTTTTCTACTTTTTGGATCCAATGGGAATTTTTTTTCCTCTAGCCTTTGGACAATTCTTTGCAAAATGGCCTTTCTGGTTACAAATATAGCAAATGTCAAATTTTTTATGCTTTCCAAAAGAGCTCCGTCTAGAGTGTCTTTTCCGCAAGGGTCGCCATTTGCACCTTCCCCTTTTATATCCCAAGAAAAGTCTTTTGAAATCTTTCTTTGAGCACCTGATTCTTAATTCATGATTTTGGCAAGCCTGATTAGTTCGCTATTGCTTTGAAGATAACTCCTAAAAGCCTTTCTTCAAATGCAAAGATCATCAAGGCATGATTCCAGTAGGAATATCAGTAATTCTTCTTTGCTTATTTTGAAGGGTTTTTTTCCACAAATTGTCCAATTTCCTTTGGAACAAAGGATAAGAATAGTTGCTTCAAATTTCCTATTTATATGCTTTTTTCGCAAGGAGCAACATTTTCTTTCAAAAAATTCTCCTCCTAAGCTCAAAAAGGCCTTCTGGTTTGCCAATAAAGTGGTGGATCACACAAATCATCTTATGAAAATCCATTTGGAGTAAAAATGTCATTTGGTCTTGATCAAACACAGTTCTCCACCAGTCCTTTAGGCTTCTAGTAAATCTACTCACGAACTCAGTCAGTACACCATATCGACTTTCAATAGTGAGTGATCTGGTGTTGAGCCAAGCATGAAACTTCTAAAGTCTTTCTAGCGACTTAGAATATGAGATATCATCCAATGTGAAGTAATATTTTGAGATCAAAAACTTGTGATCTGAATTTGGATCCTAGTGCAAATGAATTTGAATGCTTTTTTTGCCTCATAGGGGTTTGCCATAAATAGCAAGCTCAATGGATTTTGGTATTTTAGGCTCAAAAGTTGAAGTATTTTCAAAAGAAAAGAATCTATTTCTGTGGTTGATTCAAAGCGAGAAGAAGTGTTTTGGTTAATGGAATTAATTGCAGCAATGGCTAATATTTTTTGTTGAATTTGTTCCTGCAAAATGGCCTCAAGTGGATTTGAAATGGAGGAGGTTCTTGGAAAGTTTCGGGAGCTTGCTTCTTTTCTTCTCTAAGCTTTTTTTGCCTTTCCATTTCTTAGATATGGTTTTGAAGTGTAACAATATCACTTCATTTTGTCTTTGGGCTTCCTCAAAGATCAAAGCAATTGATGTGGCCTTGGGAGAAATTACATCCATAGAAGCTAGGCTCCTTGGCTAGGAAAATGGGTCTAAAGGAGACACAAATTTTCCTTCTTGTAGGAACTTGATCTATCTCCTCATTTTTTCCATTTCAGGCATTTGATCTTCTAAATAATGACGAGAAACGAATCTCCGAATTCCATTTGCTGCAATTTCTTTTGGAACGTCTCAAGCAATATGTTTGTGGCAAAGCTATTTGGTCAACATGGTCAAGGCGGGTTTAGATTGTCTTAAATACATTGTTCTAGGCTAAAGCATTTTTTTACTGTCAATTTAGAACAGCTTCAACAACAATGACTTTTTTTTGTCTCCCATGATCATCAACATCTGTAGGATTCGGAATTTTGGGCAATATAGCAAAGTCGATGTTGGGCATCTGTAAGTTCTTCTAATGTTGGAAATAGAGCATTAGAATTAGATATTTCCAAAGGTGGAAAGTCTAAGAATTGGAACATGAATACATATGAGAGAATAAGCAGTGAAGTCTAAGAATTGGAACATGAATACATAGAGAGAACAAGCGGTGATTTTAGTGTTGGGGAGCAAGAGGGTTATGGTGCTTTGTGTAATTCCAAGGGAAAAGAGTTTTTCTTAATCCATTTGTGAATGGATTTGTAGAAAGGTGAAATAACTAGTTTATAAGATGAGTCTCTTTTCGAGTGGTGATTGAGATAGTGGAGAAGACTTACATGGTTCAAGGACTAGTGAAAGAGGTTGTGGACGTGGTGGTCTATACAAAACCATGAATTAGTATTTTCCTCCATCTTCATCAAGAGGTCTTACAGTGGGGTCACCATCGAGGTATATTTGGTAAAACTTGTCTTTTGACCGTTTCTTTCACCTAGACGATCCATCGTCTTCCTCATTATCCGAAGGGTTCATGCAAAGAGAGCATTAACACTCAAGATCCTGGAAATAATATCCTATACAGGGATCCTTGCAATAGTGAATAGGTCATCCCTACTAATCAAAAGACTATCATGGGTTTTGAATCTAAGTGCCCTTCTTCAACTAGAGCATCTGCAGCATAAGGTTGCATCATAAAAATAGTAGGAAAAATAGATGAGACAATCTCTTCTTTTTCCTTACTGAATTTAATAACAACTGTGCCGTCTTTTTTCTTGGTGAATTGGGACTCTATGGACTAGATTGGCTTGGAGTTCACCAAGAAAAAAGGCGGCACGATTGTCATCAAATGTAGTAAGAAAAAAGAAAAGATTGCCTTTTCTAATTTTCCTACTATTTTTATGATGCAACCTTGCACAACATATGCTCCAGTCAAAGAAGGGCATTCAGATTAAAAACCCATCACTGAGTCTTTTGATTAGGAGAGACGACCTATTCACTACTACAAGGATCCCCATGCAGGACATTGTTTCTAGGATCTTGAGTGTCAATGCTCTCTTTGCACGAAATCTCCATATGCTTAAGAAAACAACAAATCGTCCAAGCGAAACAAACAGTCAAAAGACAAGCTTTACCAAAGATACCTCGATGATGACCCCACTGTAGGACCTCTTAGTGAAGACGAAGGAAAATACCAATCCATGATTTCGTATGAACCACCATATCCACAACCTCTTCCACTAGTCCCTGAACCATGTGAGCCTCTTTCACCATTTTAGTCACCACCCAAAAAGAGACCCCCATCATATAAATCAGTTGTTTCACATTTCTACAAATCCGTTCACAAATTTCTTTTCCCTTAGAACTACCCAAAGCACCACAACCCTAATGTTCCCCAACACCAAAACCACCGCCTATTCTCCTATCTATGTACATGTTCAAACCCTCGGACTTTCCACCTTTAGAAAGATTTAATTCTAATGTTCCATTTCCAGCATTAGAAGAATTTATAAATGCTCAACATTGACTCCGTAATATACCCAAAATTCCAAATCCTGCAAATGTTGATGATCATGGGAGACAAAAGAAAGTCACTATTGTTATAGCTATCCTAAAATGGTAGTCAGAAAATGCTTTAGCTTAGAACAATGTTCTCAAGACAATCCAAACCTTCCTTGATCATGTTGACCAAATGGTTTTGGCCACAAACATATTGCTTGAGATGTTCCAAAAGAAATTGCCATAGATGGAATCCAGGAGATTCGTTTCTCATCATTATTTAGAAGATCAAACGGCTAAAATGGAAAAACTAAGGAGACAAATCAAGCTCTTACAAGAAGGAAAATCCGTGCCTCTTTCAAATCCATTCCCATCGTAGAAGCCTAGCTCCTATGAATGTAATTTCTCATAAGATCCAATCAATTGCTTCAATCTTTGAGGAAAACCCAAAGATAGAACGAGGTGATATTGTTACACTTCAAAACCGACGTACGGACCCCATAAGTGCCATAACTTGGCACAAAGGGACACTTAAGTGCCATAATTTACAAACGGTACACTTAAGTGCCAAAATCGGAGCAAAAATGATCACTTAAGCGCCAACGGCGAGAAAATCCAGCCAAATTGCCACGTGTCCATTTTCCGGCCACTTCATTTGCTGATAGAGCATTTTTTTCAAAATAAAAAATCCACGTGGCAATTTTAATAAAAAAAATTGTCCACGTCAGATTTTAAATTTTTTAAAATCGATTTTATTAAAAAAAAAAAACAGAAGAAGGAGGGGATCGGTGAGGGCTGTTATAATAATAATTTTATTTTTATTTAAATTATTTTATTAATAAATTTTTATAAATCCACGTCAGCCAAAACGACGTCGTTTTGACACTTTTTTCATCGATTTAGTATTTCCGGCGAGCCACGTAGGCAAAAAAATTAATAAAAAAATGCCACGTAGGATTTCCGACAAGGTTTCGACCACTTGGCACTTAAGTGATCCATTTTTTTTTAAAAGTGGCACTTAAATGTACCGTTTGTAAGTTATGGCACTTAAGTGTCCCTCCGTGCCAAGTTGTGGCACTCCCGCTGTACTTATGCCCTTCAAAACCACATCCGAGAAATGGAAAGGAAAAAAAAGCTTAGAGAAGAAAAGAAGCCACTCCTGAATCTTTCCAAGAACCTCCTCCACCTACCCATGTGGTTTCAAATTCGCTTGAGGCCTTTTTGCGGGAATGAACTCGATAGAAAATATCAATCATTGCTACAATTGATTCCATCAACCAAAACACTTTTTCTCACTCTAAATTAACCACAAAACAGATTCCTTTTCTTCTAAAGATACTTCAACTTGTGACCTTAAAATACGAAAATTCCTTAAGCCTGCTATCTTTGTGGCAAACCCCTATGAGGTAAAAATGCAATCAAATTCATCCGAGCTGGAAGTAGTAGATCTATGCGATCCAAATTCATATCACAAGTCTTTGACCTCAAAATATTACTTCACGCTTGATGATATCCCATATTCTAAGTGGCCAAAAGGATTTCAGGAGGTTCATGCTTGGCTCAACACTAGAGGAATCACTATCTAAAGTCGATATGATATATTGACCGAGTTCGTGAGTAGATTTATTGGAGGCCTAAAGGATTATAGAAAACTATTCCTAGTCAAGACCAAATGACATTTTTACTCCAAATGGATTTTCATTAGACAATTCGTGTGATCCACCACTTCTTCATTGACAAACCATAAGACCTTTTTGAGCTCAAGAGAAAAGAATTTTTTGAAAAAAAATGTTGCTCCCTAAGAAAAAAAAGCATATGAATAGACATTTCCCAAAAGATGCTTAAGTTATTTTATGCCCTCAGATAATTTGTGGAAAAATCCCTTCAAAATAAGCAAAGAAGAGTTACGGATGTTCCTATTAGAGAACTCCAATAGAAGATCCATCTTGCTCTTAATGATCTCCATATTCGACGAAAGGCTTTAGGAGTTATCTACAAAGCAACAGAGAACTCGATCAAGCTTGCCAAAAAGTTGAATTAAGAATCAGGTGTTCAAAGAAAGACTCTTGTGGTGATCCTTTGTGTAGAAATTGGTGCAAGAAATGAAGATACTTTAAAAGCCTCTCCTTATGACATAAAAAGAGGAGGCACAAATGGTGATTCCTGCGGAAAAGACGCTCCAAACGGAGTTTTCTAAAAAGTATAAAAAAATCTAAGGTGCTATATTTGCAACTAAAAAGGCCATTTTGCAAAGAATTGTCCAAAAGCTGGAGAAAAAAATTCCCATTTGATCCAGAAAATAGAAAAGGAAACTGGAGTATAACTTCAAGACGAAGCTGTTGAGTCCTTTGTGTAGAGATCGATGCAAGAAATGAAGATACTTCAAAAGACTCTCCTTGGGACATAAAAAGAATAGACACAAATGGCAATTCCTATAGAAAAGACACTTCAGACGAAGTTTTCTGAAAAGCATAAAAAATTCGAAAGGTGATATATTTGCAACAAAAAAGGCCATTTTGCAAAGAATTGTCCAAAAGCTAGAGGAAAAAATTCTCATTTGATCCAAAAAAATAGAAAAGGAAGCTGGAGTATAACTTTGGGATGAAGATGTTGAGTCAATATATTTCCTTAAAGATAAACTCACAAGACACACTGTGTGTGCCATTTAGACATGGTCATAGACCAGTGATATTGAAAGCTCATATGAAGAATCCAAGGGAATTTTCTTCTGTTCCTCTAAAAAATTTAACCCTCCCACTATCCAAAAATTTTGTGCACACATTTCTTCCATTCTCCCATATTTCCCTATTATAATATATCTGTCCAAATATGACAAACCCATCTCCATCATTGGTCTTGTTGATACTAGAGCCAATGCTTCATTATTAATACCAAGATATTTCCAAAAAAGTATTTAACTTCATACACTCGGTATTTCAATTTTGTTTCTGGAGATACCTTTACAACAAGAGTTCGAAACAAACCCATTACCATTAAGTTCTTTCCTAAGTGTTTTTTCACTATCAAAATCATTGGCTTTGATATCAAGAAATCGACCTATGATACGAGCTAGGGAGAACAAAAACATAATTTATGACAGATATGTTATTCCACACATATGGCCCTTGTGCGGCCTCAAAATAAAGACTACCTATAAGCCAACAAATCCCTCTTCGTTTTTTAACTGGTATCATAGAAAATTTTAAAGTAGCAAAATTCTAATGCACAGGATTCATATTGTGTTAAATGCAGAGTATACTACTAAGATTGATTAAAACATCCCTAGTTTTGAAGAATCATACCATGCAAAAAGGAAGAGGGAATAGAGCTTTAGAGATTCATAACAAACTACATGATATTATTTTTCGAGGAGGGTGGATTCTCTGCTCCTTAACATTAAACACCTTGCCTTTTATAAACATAAAATCATACTTAAGACAAATGCCAAACAAACAATTATTGGCGGTAAACCACTACTTATTTTTTACAGACTTTTCAAGGTCGATCATAATCAATTATTTAACTCCTATATAGATAGACTGAGATTTTGCTTCTGATGGGTCATTATCTTACTTTTTCACATAATACCAAATAGCGCCACGTAGTACCAAATAATATAGCATAGTTCTACATAACACCTTAGCCAAACTTTCTTTACGTTACTTTTTTCTTCAACTTTGTCAAACCTCTTTTTCTTTTTTTCCCCTTGTCAAACTTCTTTTGACTTCTTTTTCCCTTGTTTCTTCATTTCTTCTCACGAGGTTGTTTTACAGATTGTGCTTATGGATAGGTTCTTCTGAATTATTGTCCGAGCTGTCTAATCCATCACCATCCTTTTGTCTCATGTATTCTCTCACAAGCCTTTCGATTTCTAAGGCCTCAAGCTCTTTAGTACTTGTGTCATCCATAGACTAATAGGAACTAGATGGAATCTTAGTGGGTTCACAAACTCTGTGATTTTTAGGACAAAGTCCTGAGATAAGTAACTATCCCTAAAAATTGCTTAACCTACTTGTGAGAAAGGAATTCAACCGGAAACTTTATCATTGGTTGGGACATCCTCACACAAATTCCTACACTCCGAATTTTGCCCAATGGACTACAGTTTAATGGACAATTCAAGGAATTCGTAGACATCCAAAGATTTTTCACTATTGAGACGAACATTAGACACCTCATCCTACAAACTTTTTTCAAGCATGCACTTATTCCAATTCAGATTTTGTTCAAAAATGTCTTCATCCTCTTTGGAAAAATCCTAACAATTTCATCCATCTCCCATTCAAGAAAAATGAGGATATCAACCCCACCAAATCCAATCACTCAGGTATGAATCCAAAGCATTTGGTTCTAGCACAAAAGGAATACTCATATTTGCTCTACTAAGGACTAATTGAGCCCTCAAATTTGCAATGGGCTTTTGAGGCATTCTATGTGCATAAGAGCTCTGAGCAAAACAAAGAAAAAATGAGACTAGTTATTAATTACCAGCCTCTTAACCAATTCTTGCAAAATGATAACTTCTCTCTACCACGTCAGAAATCTTTGTTTTTCAATCTTACCTAAGCCAAGGTTTATTCTAAGTTTGATCTTAAAGCTAGATTTTGGCAATTGGGATTCATTCAGAAGATATGTAGAAAATTGGATTTTGTATCCCAAATCAATATTTTCAATAGACAATGCCCCTATTTGGTCTCAAGACAGCTCCTTCATTATTTCAAAAGGCCATACATAGAATTTTCCAACCTATCTTAGCCAATGCTCAAATTTATGTTAATGATATCCTTCTCTATAGTCTAGATGAGGATTCTCATTGTAAATTACTAACTCAATTTGCAAAGCTGGTATGAAAACATGGAATTATGTTATTTTATAAAAAGATGATTATCACCTAGAAAGAAATTAAATTTATTGGGATACATCTCAAAGAGGATACATATTAAACCAAGAATCGACAACCCAAACACTAGTTCCCTATATTAACACTCCCAAGAACTGGACTGCACCGACCGATCTAGACGGTTTCTGGTTTGGATGGTCCATTTTGCACACTCCTAATATGATGTGGTGTTTCCTGGCAATTGGTATCTACAATAAGAGATTCACTTCCACATAGAATATGGATCGACCACAACATTCAGGCCTATTCCAACGGTTGGGAGTGGGCCCACATGCCTAGTCAACCACCTAGCAGTTGAAACGTATCTTGGCCGTCAGATCTTGGTGGGATTTCATGGTGGTGGAATGTACACGAGCATGTATGTCGGCGCTCAATCTCACAAAATCCCGTACATGAAGCTGTAGAGGGCTATTTTTCGGAATAGAAACTTTAGGGCTCGTTTTTTTTTTCAAACTTTAGGGCTTGTTTGCTTTGCGAAAATTTTTCATTTTTTTTCTCATTTTTATTTCTTTACAAAAATGAGTAAAAAAAAAAAGTCGCGGGGCTTTGGAGGATATTCCGTGAATCTTTAGGTGGTTGGACTCAAGATTGTCATAATCGAACCAAAAAACGAACCAAATAGGAATTGAATTCAATTTTCATGCATTTACGATTTGGTTCAAGTTTCGGTTTGAATAATGAAAAGTTAACCGTTTTTTTATTCTGGTTTAAATATTTTTTGTTTGGTACTAAAAATCATCCATTTTCTTCATATTGCAATTTACACAATATCTATCATTTGTTACTAAACCTCTTCTTAATATTACAAAAGAGAAAATTGAAAAACCGACCAGATTCTTGGTACAGGTCACGATTCGATTCATAACTAATGTACATCCAAACAGATCTGTTGGATTTGGGTTTCTTGAAAATCCAAATCAAATCGCTGACACCCCTCGGACCCTCCGAGTGATCAGGTTTCCACGCCCGTACCATTGGATCATCGAAATTGCGCGATTAAAAAGGTTGATGGGTAGTTTTCTACGCGAGCCCACTGTTCCCAGGAAATGCTATGTAAGCTCCCTTTACCAGTTGGCCCAAACGACTCGGACCAGTCCGAGTTAAGATGTTCAGCTTAGGCCCAACCCTATGTAGTGGGCTCTTGTGGGCTCGCCAAAGTATGTGAACATGGGTGTGAAACCGTATGACGGCGACATGCATCCGAGAAGCTCAAGGGAAAACTAAATGGAAAATTAGGGTATGTTGTTACGAAGGAAAATCATTTTTCGACTTTCGAGTATTTAGATAATGAAAAAATAATCGATTTATGGAAAACCTTTTCCATTCACCAAAAACAGTAAATTGAGGGAAAACAACTTCCCTAAAAAACATAAGTATGCAACACCAAAATTTAATTGACAACGTTGATCTTAAAACTATAACTATAGTGTAAGAATTGAAAGACACACATCTTTGGTTGGTTGTGCATTGGGGCTTTTAGTAGTCAAGCACTAGTATTTATAGCACTTATAACTTAACCGCTCGAGAGTAGTTTTTCTCTGCCTCCATATCTTTGAGAATCTCAATCCCATGTTCTCCCGATGACACAATCTTATCTTTAGGTGATTACTCCTTTAAAATGGCTTTTTGATCTTTCGCCTTTATCTCTTCGTCGTGATATGTTGGACTCCGTTGCTCTTTCCATGAGGGATTTCAAATCAAAATGTTATAATTGTTTCCTAGCGTCCTTCAGACATTCAATCTTTATTTCGTAACACAATTGGTAACTTGTTGTTCATTTTTCATCGGTATTATTGCATGCACCAGGTTCTATGGACTTGCAACGTCTATTCCATCCAGTGTGGTGGGACCCACAAAACTCGAAAACGGACTCACCCGCATCCAACTCTACGCAGACAGACCAATGTACGCATTAGGTTCATGTAATAATTTTTAATTACCACAACATTTACCAATCTTCCAAAATCACATCGAAAAAAAAAAATGGAGCGATGTCCTCCTAATCCTAAAATTATGTTTATGAAGCCGAAAAATAAAAAATAAAATGAAACGATGAATGGATGAGCTTTTAAGGGGGAAAAAGGAAGATGAGAGATCGTCCAATCCGCGGGATATTTATCAACATGAGGCAGGAACGATCACAAATAGAGATTGCATTGCCGGGAATCTTAACCTTTTGGACCATCGAAATGTTTCATGCCCATCGATGCACCATCAGTGGCAAAAGGAAAAAAAAGAAAAAAAATCTATATTGAATATCTCCTTTATCTTCTTGACGGATTTGCTAATATTTTGCTGCATAAATCTTCATTATCATTGGATCTGAACAAGTCATTAAAACTACATTTGGTCTTCTGGATTTTTAAGTAGAATATGACGGGATCGGATAGGATATGAAATTTAAAGAATTTTGTTATATCATATTAACTATTTAATGATTGCAATAATAAAGTCAGATATATTCATATCATATCATATTTATTGTTTGATATAAACATCATATTAATATAAATAAACCATAAATTTTACAAATGGAGATGGTAAAAATCTATCACAACACTCTTTTTTACTCTATTTTATTTTACTCTCTTTTTTTAGTTAATTCTTTTTATTTCTTTATTCCCCTTACATCATTCTCTAATAAAATTTTATTAAATAGAAAACTGTATTAATATATCTAAAATATTAAAACACCTAAAATATGTGATAAATATATATTTTATATTGAATTTATATTATAAGATATAATTCAAATTCAAATTTATAAATAAATATAAGATTAAATAAATAAAAAATTGTTAATTTTTGTTATTTTGAATTTCTTATATTATAATTCAAATATTATTTATATTGAAAATATAATTTTAGATTTGTGATTTTAAGAAGTCTATTTTTGACAAAAATAACTTTTCTATTATGAAATTAGAAATCATATCCACCTTCATCTCACCTCCCACATGGGATATTATTCAGCATATATCTCACTTATATCCAATTTTATCCTATTTTGAAGAGGCACCAAACGTAGGATAGGATAAATTTTATTTTATTTTGAATTTTATCCTAATTGCCAAACGCAACCTAAAAGGCTCAAGGGAGAAGAAACAAATAGGAGATTTGCCCTAGAGTGAAAAATCCTATAATGTCACCTCTCATATTCCCTAATTGGTAAGAAATAAAAATATTCACCTACCAACAAAAGATGCAAGGCGTGCAAACACTAATACGTTAAAATAAAAAAAACATAACCTAGTAGATCTCCTCATTTGGACCATCGATGTTTCATGGCCATCACTATACCACCACTGGCAAAAGAAAAAGAAAAAAATATGCATTGAATATCTCCTAATCTTCTCGACGGAAATCTTGATATTTTGCTGCATAAATCTTCATTATTACTTTCCTATGTGGTGGTGGTCCTGTAGACCAGTGGCACAACTAGGGAGAAGGAAGCGATTTAAGTTTTTAGTTTGATCTTCCTCCATCACATCTTCATCTAGCGATGCAAGTATCTTTGTACCTTAATTCTTATCCTAAGTCCAGGAATATTCGGCGACGAGCCAGGTAGCCGTGGACCGCCGATGCACCAGGTACGCTACGTAATATCACACTCGATGGACGAGAGAGAGAGAGAGAGAGAGAGAGAGAGAGAGATTGCTTGTCTCCAATAAGATAGGCCACTGGTGAAAACAATGCCAGCAACTACGATGACGACTGATGTAGTCTATGAAGTGGATGGCCACGGTATAGCGCTCCACCTTGCTTTGGTTTGTATTTCCTTCGAGCATTGAACTGACAGTTCAAGCTTTTAGGGCAATCAAATGCAATCCTACAACGAATAGAAATTTAAGAATGACTTCGACAATGAGTAATCTTGGGAGGGAATAGTTGTTCAAAAATCCTAGACATATTGTGTGACAACTAATTCAATTCTGAATTTTTAAATTATGTCAATTTAATCATAAACTTATTATATGATGGACAATTCAGTCCTAAATCTATAAATTTTGTCAATTCAATTTTAAACATTTTGACGATTTATCAATTTAATTATAAACATTTTAAGGATTTGACAATGTAGTCATTGTGACCATTTTGATCAGAAATCACTAACGTTATGTTCTAGTCAGAGTCAGCCATATTATATGACACAATATTCAATGGAGGGAAATAGGGGAAAAAGAGAAAGAAAGGAAAGAAAGAAAAAAAATTTTCAAAATTTTCAAAAGATTACAAAAATTGCCAAAGTCAGCACCAACCATGCCATGTAGGATGGTGGATGGTTGATGCTGGCTAAACTATCATGTTAGCACCTTTTGATCAAAATTAATCGAAACGACTATATTAACAAATCATTAAATATTAAGAACTAAATTAGTAAATAATCAAAAAAATTAGAATTAAATAAATATGATTGAAAGATTTATGGTTAAATTGATAGCTATATAATATTTATATAATTAAATTGACATAATTAAAAATTTTAATGTTAAATTAATTGAAATATATGTCCATGACCTTTTGAATAATTTTGCCTTCTTGGAAGGGTCAAGTCAAATCCCCGACAGCTTTCTCGGGTTACGTGATTGGTACCTAAAATACCTATGATAACTCAGGAAAGTTTTGGCATAACCAGCCAAATGAGGATGACAAACGCAATGGGGTTAGCCCATCTTCTAATATAATTGAACACTCGGAAGAGATATGAAAAAAAAAAAAGAGGAAAAAAAGTTTATGTAGATGAGCAACAGATCATTCAGGAAGGTAATTGTTTATAAAGTAGTATTATTATTTATTTAACATAACAAAGTGTCTAGGTTTGCACAACGATTCCCTCAATAAAAGGGTATTTATAAAAAAAAATTAACAAAAAGGTCATGTCATGCCATTTGATCATATCAAAAGACAATCACAAAGCGAGCTTTTACACTTCAGCCTTGCGAACTAGGAAGACAAAATTTTGGGAGACGAAGGCATGACGCAGAACTTCCATCGGAATTCTTGGGCGCTTCATGTCTCATGGAATATCTTCCGATGAAAATATGTATATTTGGGTAAAGCACAAATCATCTTATCCGCTTGTATAGAGTAAAGTTATGTTTCAAAAGATCAACAAATGATATCATGATTTTCCTACACATGAATTTTCGGCATTCAAATTAGACCATTGAACCATCAGCCAATTTCCTGAAAGCTTTCAATTATGCGCTTTCTAGGAGAACAATATCGAAGGAGTACTCCACGATTAACCTTGAAAAACTGCACTTCCTTCACCTTTCTCTCAACGTCAATGAACTACGACTTTTTAAAGATGATCATCGTTAAATTTATGAAACTTCCAAAAAAATCAAAATAAAGACAAAGCACTTCTAAGATTCAAAGAGAGAAATTACATAAATAGTCTTTTAATTTTGGCTCATTACGCAATATGATTATCAAATTTTTAATCTATTCAATGTAATCTATCGATTAAATTTTTAATACATGTATTAATGTAATTATATGAAAATATTCAATATTTTTAATATTAATATTTTATATAGTTTAAGAATTAAATTGAATACATACTTAAAAATTTAAAGATGATATTAAGATTTGGGACATTTTCCTTTCACAAAACCCCCGATATTCAGACAACCAGAGCATGTGGTGAGAGTTGCGGCCAAGCGTTCCTCACGCCCTCCAATCATCCGACCACGCTTATCTTCTCCTCGCAATCACATCATTGTTTCCATCACGATGGTGAATAATGGGAAATACTTTTTAGGTGCCTTTTGGAAGTTCGACATAATCATGCATAACCAGTAATCAGCCGCAATTCCAACAGGGATCTTCATTTAATTCTCGATTCGTGATTATAATATTGCCCTTGCGGTATCGAAGAAATCGAGAGTTTCTTTAAACACGTATTTATTTTGTGAAAATATGAATAATTTAAATTTTATTTTCTAAAATTATTTTAATGGATAATAAAAATATTTTTCATTTATATATCTTCATAAACAATACAAAACTAATCGTTTTTTTAAAAATCATTTTCCACAACATGGACTTTCACAAAATAAATGGATTCTGAATATATCTTGATATATTCATAGAAAAATTATGTATTTTCGTTTGTTTTGTGAAAAATATTTTTAAAAAAACATTTTCCTTTGAAAAGAAAGTGAGTTTAGAAAACATATACTAAAACTCATAACTATGTATCAGTACTTGACTTGAAACTTTACATTTAGGCATGGAACCCAAAGCTAGTTCCCATGTCCCTAGTGTCCATGCCCAAGTCTCTAACACTCGAATCCATCGAAGTTGGGCCTATAACCCCAATGCTTGTGCCATGGCCATCGACGCCCTTGCTTGCGTCCATCAATGCTAAGCTTGAAGCTTGCCACCATAGTTAGGTTCACAGAGGCCGAGCACAAGATCTCAGTACTCAAGCTCAAATCCCCAACACCCAAGCTTGGATCAACAAAGGCCATTTTTGAGTCCATCAAGGTCGAGTTTGGAACCTCGGTTCCTGCACTCGGGTCCATCAAGGTAGGCATTGGACCAAGATGCCTACACTCCGATGCCCAGCACCTGAGTTGGGGTCCATCACCGTCAAACCAGCAATCTAGTGCCCATACTGGTTCCCAACTATCCATACATGAGTTATTAGTGCCCAAATAATATATATATATAGGAAAATCAAATTAGATTTTTCATATCAAACAATGAAAAATATACTTTATTTCATTTTTAAAACTGTTAAATACCGAAAATTTTTACCATTTTCCTAGAAAATATTTTTTTCACAAATGTCACATTTTGCACTGAATAAATGGAGCCTTACTTCTTTCCAAAAAAAATGGAGCCCTGCTCTATAGCAAATTTTTAGACGACCCCACGAGCTTTTGTTGTGACGGCATTATGGGATTTTACCTTTACTTAATCTACTGGCAGCATGTGCACTTTGATTTTATTTTTTTCAAATTTAAAACTTCTGCAGCACTCAAATTTCGACACGTCAATTCGCATATAGATTTTTTTGATGATTTTCTAAAAGTTGAATAATGATTTGAGTGTTGGATGAAAAGTCAAAGAAAAAGGCTTTTTGCTTTTTTTCAAAGTGTAAACAAACAAGCCTTAGATCAATAATTGGATTTGACTTAAAAAAGATTAAGCATCCATTCCTCCTTTATAGTTAAAATGGATAGTGTTTTTTTTTTTTTTTCAGCAAAATATAAAAGACTTCGGATGTCAAATAAAATCCAAATTTCAAACGCCAAAAGCAAAAGTGTATATTGAGCATAAAAAAAAAAATCGAAGTTGCTTCTGTTGGCTGCTATATTTGTAGGAGGAGAGGTAAAAACTTACCATATAACGCCCAGTTCTTTTGTATTTATATAAATCTATACATCTACATTATATTAACGCCACCACTATATTGAACCACTTATTTTAATTTTTTAATATTTTATATGGATTTTATTCACATTTTTATCAGCGTTCTTCTTAGGCTTTTCCTTGTCAAAGCGTATGTGGCACGTAGGATACTCCACGGGGACCCTGCCAGCCCCGGCACGTACATTTCATCAATTAAAGAGATTAAAATTAGTGTATCTAATAATTGAAGCCAGAGTTAAGGGACTCAATTTTGTAAATTATAGCTAATTATGATGTCGTTTATCGGTAGATGTATCTCTAGACAATACAAAGCTACCATCTAAAGGGTATACGCAATCTTATCAAGCATTGACTTTCTAAAGCAATTGTGATGGACGAAGAAATACAAAATTAATAATCGAAATGTCTTACTTAATCTACTTGTTTCGTTAAAAATGAATAACTTGAAAAAATATTCCAAAAAGTGATAATTTATATTATTTGAAATAATTAGTTAATGAAAAATGTTTCATTATAGATAATAATTTATATTTAAATATTTTCATAGACAATGAAAATTTTTCATTGTAAGTGATACAAATGATCATTTTTTAAAAGATATTCCTCAAATTATTGTCTTTCTACGAAACAAATGCACCATTACCTAAGTGTGTGTTTGTGGGTTAGATTGTCCATGTTAATCTACCATTTTGCTAAGATCGTCAATTTGTGTCATGTCAAGTTTTGATAAAGGCATGACAAGAATATGGCTAACATCGACATGACACATTTACTTAACTTGTGAAATTGCCTCAACACATCCAGTAAAGCATGCCACACGATAACGGCCTGACTTAGACAATTATCAAGCATGTTACCATTTTCGGTGTCAACATGACATGATAGTTATCCTATTTACCACAATAAACACGTAGGACACATTCATTGCACAACAACTAGTGTTAACACATTTAAAAAATTTCAACATGTTTTTGAACAATATGAGTAATTTCACTTTTCAATTTATATGAATGCATTATTGAGTTAATTTTCTTCTGTTCTATGATATTTTATCCCTAAATATGATTTTATGTAGTAATTTACAATATTTAAACGTCTTATAAGGCTAGAGTAGAAAATCCTTCAAACATAATTTAACAATATGTATAAATATGTTAAGAATAGTTGAGCATTGACATCAAATCGATTTGATAAATAGAAAACAAATTTTGGATACCAATATTCAACGACGAATTCGTCGCCTTGGGCTTGTTTCTTTTTTCTTTTTCTTTTTTCCTTTTAACTCAATGAAAGGCAGTAATTCCATCGCGTTTGCGTAGACCAAAGGCACCAAACGATACTTTCCAAATCGCCCTTCTCATATCAAAATTGACGAGAATAAATTCGTCCATTGCTCGTTAAAACAACGATGAAGTCTTACTTTGATCGCCAAAGGACTAATCTGGTGAAAAAGCCAGAGATTTTCATTCCCAAAACGTTGATGTTTCTTGTAGTGTTTTCTCTAGACATGTAGGCTTAAATAATCATGAGGCCAATTTTCTGAAAAAGAATCCTTAACTATAAGTGTCAATACTATTCTGAACTTTATATTATCTAAAAAACGTCTTCAACTTTTACTCTAGTTCCAAATTTGCTCATACATCAAAAAATCACCACTGGTTTCTTCAAAATTATCTACATGAGGAAGTTATTGTTGTTCCGTATAAAGGTGATGATGAAGACGCAAGTTCTAATATTGATAATTTTGAAGAAACTACCAGTGACGCTTGGACATGTTGGTAGATCTAGACTAAAGTGAAAGCTTGGGACTTCTTTTAAGGTAAAAAAAAAAAAAATTGGAGGCAAAGTTATGATTTAACCTAAAGTTAGGTATTTTTTAAGGGAATAAGGCCATAATCATGATCTTTAGGCTCTATTTGTTTCGCAAAATATATTTTCAGGTGTTTGGATTGCTTAAGAAAATGAATCAATGGAAATCTTTTCCTAGTCAATAGGATATGTTTTCTTACCAAAGCTTAAATATGAGAAAATGATTTTCTTTTTAAAAAATTGAAAATAATTTTTCATAATATAACTATGTAATTGACGCTTGGACCAAAAACTCCACACTTGGGCACAAGAACCCCACTACTCATTTAGAGGCCAAGACCCCAGCGCCCTAGCCCGAGTCCATCTGGGTTGCGCCTAAGCCCTCAACCACCACACCTAGATCCATTAAGGTTAGGCTTAGGACACTTGTGCTTAGGACATGGGCTTGGTAATATTGAGGTTGAGCTCGAGTCCTTAGTGACAATGCTTGGATCCTCAACTTTTGAGCTAGGTCGATCAAGGCCGAGTCTAAGACTCCTGTGCCCATGCTTGAGGCTCTTGTACCCACACTCCGGTCCATTGATGTTGGGCACCAATGTCGAGAATCGAGGCCTGGCCTTAGTGTACTCAAGCACAAGTGCCAAGGACCCAAGCCCGACCTCAATGGATCAAAGTCCAAGCACAAGGTATGGTTCCTCGACACCAAGTTCGAAGCCCAACCTTGATGGGCTTAAGCGGAGACACTAGTAATAGAGTATCGATGTATCGGTCCTAGGTGCTAAGGTTAGAGGCTAGGCCTCCGTGGACCCAAGCCCAAGCATAAGGAACCTGATCCCGACCTCTATAGACCGGAGGTAGGACAACAGGGAGCTAGGCACGAGTAATGAGTTCTCAAGCTCAGTTTAGGTGGACCCCATACCAATGCCCATGCTTATGCCTAGGAGTCTAGGATTTGGCCTTGAGACCCCCAATGGCTATGCTAGGTGCTTTGATTACCCATGTGCAAGTCACTAATGTCTAAATAATGTATATCTATTTGGGAAAGTCAAATGAGATTATCCTTACTAAACAATGAAAAATAGTACGTCAAAGGTCTTACAAATTTCCAGATACAAAATCTTCGTAGCTTGAAGGAGGACAAACAACTTTATTAATGTTTGGCCGGAATTTATATGGACGACCAAATACCTTTTACCAAAAAAAATTTTAAATTTTTTTATTAAAGAAAACATGATTTATAGTGACTTCAGATAGGAAATATCATAAGTATACAAGGAAATCAATAAATATACTTCAACAAAATTTAATCGATGGTAAAGTACATAAGATAAAAATACAATACCAGAATTTTATCAACGACAAAAAACACAGAATCTACAACAAAGATACATGGTAGAATCTAATTAACGATGAAATATCTAGAAAATTTAGCTAACGTTTATGCTGGAATTTAATCAAATGACAAAACATTTGGAAATTATAGTTTTGACTATGATACTAGAATTGAAAGATATTATGATTTGTTTGTTTTTTGTTGAGGGCAATCCGCAATACGCAAACACTAATAATTGTATTGTTTACAACATAACTGCTTATAAGCAGTTCTTCGCCAATTTTAGCCATGTATTCACATCTCTGGGACTTTCAATTACTAAATTCTGATGAATTTCTTCCTCATTCTATTTACGATTAGGGATAGTGTACTAGAAGTCCTTAAACTTATCGTGAAAATTCAATTGAGTCCTATAACTTTCTAAAATTGCAATCAAATTTAAACACTTACCAAATTGATGTAATTAAGTTCTTTCGTCAACACTATTAATGTGTTTGACGGAAAATGCTTACGTAATATTTTTTAAATTAATTTCTCTCTCCTACGTTTCATTTAGTATCATTTTCTTCTTCAAATATTATATAAATTAGATTTAAAAACTCAATTTTATTAAAAAAAAAATGAATGGGGACCTCAAAAGTGGGGAGTTGCCAATGTGGTTGCCCGTCACTGATGAAGTCGATGGAGAGGGCCAACAACCCTCATTAGGCTCAAGTGAGGGCATTCAGATCTGGGCGACGCCAACCCTCATTTGAGGTCAGCGACCATCGCCCACCATATGTGAGGCGGCCCTTGCCTAGGACTAGCAAGGATCACCCAAATTTGGGTTGGATGACTCTGGCCTAAGATGAAGGGTTGGCCACCTCTACCGGTCCCTCTGACAATGGGTGATGACAGTAGCACCCACTAGCGAGGCCCTAACCTTTTGTTTTATTTTTTATTTTTGGCTTTGTTTTTAAATAAAATTTTAGTTTTGAAGTCTAATTTAAATAAGATTTGAAGGAGAAAATAATTTTCAAAAATGCCACATTAGCATTTCCATTAGACAAATTGACGATGCTAACTAAAGGATTTGATTACACACGTGTTAGGATTTTATTGCATTTTTAAAAAGTTTTAGGACTTAATAATACTTTCACAATAAGTTTTAAGATTTTTAATACACTTATCCCACTATTACAAGAAGTCACAACAACAATTTTCCTCAAAAAGCTCAAAATTCCAAAAATATCACTTTCCAAGCAATTACACGTCAATGTCAATGTTGATGACTTTATTATAGATAACTAACTTTTGCCATTGATAACTTCCTTAGTTGTCGATACTCTTCAAGTTGTTGACATTTATCAAAAAGAGCTTAACTATATGAAAATATCGTTACTCGTCAAGTTGTCGACTATTCTTTTCATCGATAATTTTTAATTTTCTCTAAACTCAACTCTAATCAAATAAATTTATCACTTGTCCATGACATCCAAAAAATAGCCTTTTTTTGTGGAAACAATTAGATAAATCAAACCCAGCTATTTAAGCAAGCATTTTAGAGGTAATCATTGTTATTTAGATGTGATGGCCGCCCCTAGTATTTACTGCAAGATATCATCACGTGGAGAGATGATCAACCTTACACATCAAATTCAGGCGTTGCATGTCATAACTGTCATATTCTACATCATAGGGAAGTTGTCATAAATAATGTATGATCCATCCAAAGATGGACAGCAACGAAGGTCTTGGGTTGGAACCTGTGGTCTCGCTTGGACCAAGTCGACAGCTGATGATCCAATCATCGATATGCTTGTCTTTTTCCATACATTGCACGTTCGATGTCTGCCGGGGCTATTCCATGATTAACATGCTCGGCACAGACTGTCCTCCAATGGATCAAAGTGCTGCTACTCGTAATGAATTCTCGAGCTTAATCATCACCCGAAAATGGGGTCATCCCGTCCTAATACACGTGCGGGATGAAACCCTAAAATTTGCCGTATACCATCCGTAGAAACTACGGACCAACCCTAATATAGGATCATATTTTTCTCCATATGAGAAATTTACTCAGGCTCCGTTAGAGGGTTATGGGCTCACAATGAAGCGAAGTTGAAATAGTCTTCACCAGCCTACTCTCTTCCAAGGCGTTTCCACCTACAAGAGCTGTAAGCAATAGTCCCTCTATTGATGGCGCCCAACCTAAATTGCATTTCTCATTTTTACGTACCGATACCCATATAACTCGCACTCCTCATTCCAAGTTTTATATTTTACTTCCCCAATAAGGTAAGAATACCCTCGTATTTTATGTCTCAAAATTCAGACGAAACAATTTAAGAAATTACTCATATCCAATTAACCAACCCTAATCAAGGAAATCAAGGATCATGTTTTTCTCCATCCGAAGAATTTACTGGTTATCGATCGGCAGCTAAGTACTTAAAAGTAGCTGAGTTGAGAACTTTAGACACGCGAAAAGTGAAATAGGAAAAAGGAAAGCCGAACCCAACCCCACCCATTTTACCTCCCTTCACTCTGTCCACATGACCTCCTGTTTGTCGCCATTGGACCCCGGCTCGTCATTCCACCGCGCCGCCACCGTCCACCCTTGTCTCGAAGCTCGAAACAGAAGTTTCTCCGGGCACGACCGGCCGAGGAGGAGGCCAAGGTGATATAATCCTTCTTTTGTCTAGCATTTTCTTGACTACTTTCGGAAATTTAGGAGGTAATGTACACTTGTATTTTAGAGAATTTTACATCTAATATGCTCTTGACATCCGTGACAATTAATTGTATTGTTATTAATTGACACTGCTATAAGTCGGCAGTGACGTAGGGGTGATAATGTAAGGCGGGAGCCAAGCCGATTAAACATTAAGATACTTTCATCGTCACATTTCATGAGCAGCTCTCCCTAGAGTTTGCTACTTGGAATAAGTTATGTGATGGATTGGCTCAAGCCATGGGAGAAGATGAAGATGCGATGCGGAGTTCAAGATCTTTATAATTTTGTGACTAGAGTTAATTATTATCGTGTCATGTCATTTTCTCGATTCATAAATTTGAAATGTCATATTCTATATAATTATTGTAATGTCATGTCATTTTCCCGTTATGTTTATTAATTATGTCATGTCATGTCATGTCAATTTCTTATCGCATTTGGATGCGAATTCATCTTAATCGTTATGCTTGAATCGCACATTGCTCAATGCATGTCTTAACATGTTGCATTGAATTTTGCATAGATATTTTTACACACAAATGGAATCATACCACGAAGAACGATTTCCTCAACGAATAACATCATCGATTAAATACACTAGTGACATTTTGAATATTAATCGAAACATCATGCGTACTTAGGAAATTAATTGAGAAATGATTTGGACTTAAAAAAATAATAATAAGGCTACACCATCAGAATAGCATACTAGAATGCTATTCGGTCTCACGTATAATGGAACCTGAAACCTAAGACCTCTAGGCTTTATTGGACTAGCTCCCTCACATGTGCACTAAGGTAGTTTTTGTTTTTTTTGGAAATGCACTAAGGTAGTTTAGCCCCTACACTACTCGAGAGCTCAAGCATCATATCAATCTAGGTTTACCTAAATTGATTGGTAACAATTCTAGTCCGGTATATAACTTTCATCATCATGTACGCGTAGTAGATATTACAACCGGCACTTAGGATTTGGTAAGATCCTCAGAATCGAGGCATTAGACGACCTGAGCTCGCTAAACTCGAGGAGCTACAGGGTGAAAAGAGAGATTGATGAGATTGGTCTGGATTTTTGTGTAGATTTTTCAGCATGTGATGGCAAATCAAGTCATATTTAGAACGTAACTTCACCATGTAAATCCGCCCCCTTAACTTTAACATTAGAGGATCTCAATCCACAGATATTTAGATATTAAAATATGAACCACCATCCCAGACATAAAAATTAAATTAATTAACACCAATAATAAAAGTCAAGGAACATCACTCCAAATTTATATACATATAAATTCAGCTGGGGACACGATAGTACAAAAAGAAAGACCGAATACCGAATCTCCTATCCATGGAACTAGATCATCTCACGTGCTTCAATAGTATACTAGACTAGGAAAGAAAAATGTCACGACACTCGGCTTGCGACCGCAAACTTATCCAAGACAAGACCATGCCAAAAGAGCAAAACCCTTGCCGCTAGGGAAATCTACTTCAGTTCTTGGAACTGGAAGGTGGTGGCTGGTGCATCTGAGCGTACATGGCTGCAGCCGCTATTCTACTGTAGGCATCCAATGTCATCGGCTGCTGCAACAACAAATGTTCAATTTCGGCAGGATTAGCAACCATAATTACACAACCTAACAAGATACGAGGAGCATAATCTGTATGAGTTTAGCTCGTAAACTGCATCGGAAAGAAAACCCACGATAATCGCAAGTACATTCATCATTGAGCTACATATAATGAGCTGATCTAAGTGTACATGTAGCAAGCAACTCTTCGTTTTCGAAGTATAATTCTCTATTTCCGTAGCTTAATATGTTTCTTTAGGACATGTTAAAGTAAATCATTTATCAAATAAAAAAGCGCGCGACGATATATGCGCTCGCGTTTCATTTTCAGACGTCGCGTCTCGCATCTCGTCTGCTGTCTCGCTCAACTCAGTGCAGGGTTTGTCGCTATATCTAAAGGAAATATTGTACGGTCGATCCGCATGTTTTCAAAGCTTCCAAAATGATAGTTGTCGGTCCATTAATGAGCGGATAGGCTATATATCTCCCACCCACCAGAAAAGCCAGCCAAGTATAGTAAAACCCCCAGGAAAATTCAGGCACGCCCTTCCACGTTAAATGCGCACGCATCCATAGTTTAAGCATTTAATTCAACGTCAGTGCATGCTGTGAATGAAAATTTAGAATCTTCCACGTGGCAATTATCTATGAAGAATATGATTGTCTTGGTAAGATTAAGCATTAGCGTATGCTTATGGTACCTGTGACTGGGAGGCGAGGAACGGGGAGAGCGGGTCGGGCATGACCATGGGAGCCGCCGTGGCGGCAGAAGATCCACGGTCGCCGCCGCCGTCCCAAGAGCCCATGGGCATGAAGGCAGCGGCGGCGGCAGGGTGGAGGACTGGAGGGATGCCGGGGAGGTTGGTGCGGCCGAGGGCGTTCATGTCCATCATGCCCATCCCGGGCATCCCCATCCCCACCATCCCCAGCCCCATCCCCATCGGCCCCATCATCGACATCTGGAGCTGCTGCTGCATCGCCATCGTCGGCATCATCATCGGCTGCATGTTCATCCTGTTCACCATCTGGACCTGCGCCTGGAGCTGCTTCAGGTACTCGATCACCTCGTCCAGCACCGACGCCTTGTCCGTCTGCCCGATCCGAAAGAACCCAAGAAAACAAAAACCCTCAGCAAAGACTAAAACACGGAAGTCCCAGGTTTTCATGTCGGCTGCGCTACAGTTCTCTCCGCGGGCGGTTCATCTCCCGAAGATCGGCAGCAGCTCGTCATTACCCTTTTCCCGGTTCGAGCCAATCACAGGGCCAATCATGAGGGTGTGGGAGCAGAAGGAGTAAATGATCCGGAACGAGAACGTGTGGCCTCATTTCCATAGACGAAAGACAGAGAGGGAGATAGAGACAGTCGGGGGGAGAGAGAGAGAGAGGGACGATCCTAGTCCACATGACCGATCTCGGCATGGGGACAGGTAGACAAAAGAAGCGATGATGACTTTGATATGAAGACAAACTTCTTGATTTGATACGGGGACAAAGGTTCCTGCTCCAACATTAAAACTTTTCCCTTCATAGGCCCTCTCTCTCTCTCTCTCTCTCTCTCTCTCTCTCTCTCTCTCTCTCCATCTCTATCTCTATCTATCTGTGTTTTTGTGCATATGGCTCCTGTTCTGCAGGACCCTGGGACTCCCCCTCTTCCCTCTTCTATGCAATCATGGTTACCATTTTTTGCATGCTCCAAGTACTATCCGGAAAAAAAATCAAATTATTGCATTTCCATTTCCACACCTAACCACTACAGAGAGAGGGGAAAAAAGGTGGGGTTCGAGGAATTACCAGCCCTACTTTTTCATTTTTGGAAATTTGTTGGGGGGGGAGAATATTATTTGGATAATGAGCAATAAAAAGGCCTATGCAAAAAGATCGAAAGATACTCTCTCTCTCTCCCTCTTTTTCCCCATGATAGAAATGCACGAGCAATTACCCCATATCCGGAAAACGAGCGCGTATAGCCGGAAATTGAACCTCCGGGAAAAATCTGATAAAATAAGGAAATTGAATCGGGAGGGATTTCTCGATATTTAATATATACCTTGCTAGAATTAGGGACCAGCTTCTGCAGCGTCTTCATCCTTTGGTTTATCTTATCTCTCCTTTTCTGCAATCCGCGTTGCTTTAGTTAAGACCAGTTAATGAGAATTTTCATGCAATATGTTGTGCACTTCGACTCTATAAAAGCAACATTATGTGTACAATATTTCATAAAGTCTTGCAAAATTATTTAAAAAATTATTGTCGTGATTTTTCAGAAATTGGCAAATTTTTTTCCTCATTTTGGGTTGTAAAAATATAGAGGCGGAGGAGAGAGACCGTACTCGTTCAGATTGGTTGTGAATAGCGGCGGCTCGGCTCCTTTTGGTGGAGACCGACGACTTTCCGGTCCGCTTCTTGTCGCCTTCGTCGTCGCCTCCCTCCCTCTGCACAATCCCAAAAATACCCAAATTCTAATAATTAAAATCGAAAAAGAAATTAAAGAAAGAAAGATTTGTAAAAAATAAAATGAAAGATAAAAGAGCCGATTATCAAGAAACTCGTGGGGACAGCTTCAATGATTAATGTACTAAAGATACCAAAGCACCCATTCAAACCTCAACTCCACACAAAAAAAAGGAAAAAGGGAAAAAAAAGAATTTATTATGTTGTAATTAAATTTGATTAATCAATTTACGGCGTGTTCCCTCACCGGAGGCCTGCTGTGACAAACGGAGTCGTGGTCGTCGGCCGCCGCCGTCGCCCGCGTGCAGCCCTTCCCGGAGCTGGTGTTCTCCGGCGACCCCAGGGACGTCGACGTCATCCCGGCCCCGATCTCCATCTCCCCCGTGTCCAGCGTCATCTGCTGGCTGTCCCTCCCGAACGTCGCGCTCCCGCTCGCGCTCTGGTCCATCCCGCTCCACTCCGCGGCCGCCGCTGCCGCCGCCGCGGCGCGCGCCACCTTCGCGCGCTTCCTCGCCGCCAGCGCGTCCTCCTCCTGCGCCGGCCCCGCTGCCGCCGCCCCGCTGCACGAACCCACGCGCGTGGAGCAGCCCACGACGCACGTCCCGATGCCGCCGCCGGGCGCGGAGTCGACGAAGTGGGTGGTGGTCCGGTCGTCGCCGGCGCTGGCGCCGGCGCAGGGCACGAGCGCGTCCATCGTCATGGTGGCGGAAGCCGCCGCCTCCGCCGTGGCCCACGGGACGAGATCGCCCGCCGCGGCGTCGAAGGGCAGCTTCCGGCGGGGCAGGGCGGTGGCCTGGTTGACGATGCACTCGAGGGTGCCGGTACCCCCGCCGGCGCCGGCAGAGGCGGCGTTGTTGGCGGCGGCGCGTGTCTTGTCCACCCACGCGTACTTGGCGGGCGAGGCGGCGGAGGGGAGGGGCTTGGCGGGGCTCCGCGGGGGGCCGAGGCCGTGCATGGCGAGCTGGCCGTTCTCCCAAGTCAGCTCGGCCACCTCATAGTTCGACCTGCCGACGTAGCAAGACACGAATCAAACCCTCAAACCGAAGCAAAATCACGTTAAAAAAAGCGCCAAACCCAGATAGAAAATCTAGAGCTTTCGACATTGATTACATGGGAACATCGGGCGTGCCGGGATTGAAGGAGTGAGAGCGGAGAGAGCGCCTCGGCGGCGTGGGATGGTTGTTGCCGCCGCCGCCGCCGCCGCCGCCGCAGCCCCCGGAGTCGTCGAAATCCCAGTCCGGAACGCACTGGCTCATTTTTCCCTGCGTGTAGAGAGAGAAAGAAGAGAGATACAGAGAGAGAGAGAAAGAGAGAGGAGAGGAGAGTGAGGAAGACGAGATGATTTTTTTGTTGTTTTTTTCTTTTTTCTCTTCCTTTGTCTAAGCTCGTCCACAAAATATATACTTTATAAAAAATTTTCCCGACCGGGCTCTTCTTAGGTGGCCCTACGTGGGCGACCCTTGGGTCCGAGAACGAAAATTGCTTGCCCGGACCGACCCGGTTTTTGCATCCGGACTTATCGGCTCGTGACCCCGGGGCCCGGCTTGGCCGGCGTTGGTGCTTGTGATCGGGTCTATCGAGCAATGTCGGTAATTTTCACATCAATCTATATGCCAATTGATGTACCGGGCGATTTGTTATATAAAAAAATACAATTATAATAAGTGGTAAGATCTTTTTTCCGTGTAACATGATCAAGATTCTCCCTAAATTGGAAATAATCAAATCGTGTCCAGTCATTCTAAATCAGCTAAAAGTAGGGGAAATTTTTAGCTAATAAATTCTAAATTAGCAATAAACAATTCCCTACTTTGATTGTAAATTTCCGTGCATATGCTCTTTGATAATTAGATCGACCTTTTGACCCCTGATGGGACAAATAATCTTTTTTGTTTGATCTTTCTTTGCCATTTGACTTGAGATATTTGTGGGGGACGAAAGTCATAAAATATAGATAGTAGGTTTCACATTCCGCAACAAAACGCTGTGAGAATCAAAATTTGAATGTCCTTCTTATTATAATTGACAATGACAAATGCAACCCATCAATGGTAAATTTCACGTGACATAGAATGATGCGCAAAGACTATTTCCGCAAGTGATGTTACAGTGATTTTATAAATTACTTCATTTCTAGACTTTTTCTTTCTTGAAATAGATTTCTTATAAAAGTAAATTATAATGTAGATCTTCTCTAAAGTACTCGTCAAACTAGATTTTTCTATGCCACGCCATGCCTAAAGATTGCCTAATCATCACGCGTTCGTCTTAGTCACTTTTACCCTCTCTCCTCAAATTAAGTTTTTAACATTTGCACAACCTTTGTTCTTTTATAATTATTCTTTTATGACTTTGAATTCAAAATATGGATAGAAAAGTATTTTGCTAATACATTTCGCCATTTTATGTGGAAAGTTATTTTTTTATTAATTTTTGAATTTACGAATGGCCAAAAAGCAAGTGTATATTAAAATATAAGTTTAAATAAATCCGTTTGATTGCTATTAGACTAGAATTTAAAGATTAGGTAACTAATACTACATCTAATCGAATAAAAGAAAAGTTTATACTTTTGAGTATTTTTTCAGCGAAATTGCATTTGAAATATTAATTCACTTAATCGAACAATTACAATAAAATTTAAAATGAAAAAAATAGGAAAGATCTAATTTATTTTATATGCAGATTTTGTACAGGAAAAATATTAGCAAAATCAATTATACTTGGAAATTAGGGGAAAAATATTTATGATGCACAAAATAATTGGTCAAAGTAATGATAATAAAATATATTTGATTCATAATATTCAATGATTGATGGAAAACAACCCTAAAAGTATTAGGGTTAATACCTCAAAAAATTCAAAAATGATATATTTGTGATAGATTTATTCAAAATTAATTTTTTGGTCACTAAAAATCTAAAATTAATACATCTATGATACATTTACCTTCCGTTAGTTTTTTTTAAACTTTACCATTAAATTACTAAGCTAAATTATACGTGACAATTGACGAGTATACTAATTTGGGGTTTTACCCTCCTTTTGTCACAAGTATATTAGTTTGTGATTTTTCTCGGTACTAATCAAATTAAAAGGAAGCCAATTGATGATAGATTTGTCACGAATATACCAATAAAGAGATTTTCATAGTAATTTAAAGTAAAATTACCATAGATATATCAGTTTAAGATTTTTTCTATTATTAACCTAAAAGATAAATAGCAATCTTCACTCCAAAGCTAAGAATGAAAGGATGTCAACATGAAATAATAAGTTCACCAAAAATGAAATACAAAGAAACATGTCATTGAATAAATTCTTCGGTTGTGGAGATCCTCTTGGCCTGGTATTTCTAGATGTTGCACTGAAAGAAAAAAAGAAGTTGCAGAATATGTTGAAAAGTTTTAATCGAAGGAGAGAGATAAAAAGTGATCAGAAGGAGGGGGTGACGATTAGGAAATCTTTAGACATGACGTGACACGAAGAAATCTAGTTTGAAAAATGGTTTTGGGGGATCTATGTATTAAGAATTATTTTCTTGAGGAATCTATTTTGAAAGCAAAAGTCTTGTCTACAAAAAGTCCCATCCATCCATAAGAAAGTGCCATTGATTTTCTAATTTTAAAAAAATAATCATTATTTATGTCACGAGTCGAGATAGTATTTTCCACGACTTGACTAATAGCAAATTATTTTCATAGACCCACGCTAGGATTAACCCAATTGGAAGAGCGTTCTCTTGCTTTCAACTTCATAATCGGTGGTCGTGGATCCGAAATCTATAATGAGGAAATTAGATTTAAGTGGGGTCATGGCGGTGGCTTATGGTGCTAGGTCTCTCTCGGTAATAGCTAATTATTACAATTGTGCCCTTGAGCTATAAAGAAAAACTATCATCTTTTGTAAAGATATGAAATACCTTTCTTAGGATTAATATCAAGAAAAATCTCAAATTAATAAATCTATAATAATTTTATCCAAACCAATTTTTTGATTACCAATAACTTTAAACTGTTATACCTGTGATAAATTTATTCAAAACTATTTTTTGATCATTAAAAACCTCAAATTAATACATTTGTGACAAATTTATCATTTGTTGATTTCTTTTAAATTGAATTATTATCGCGAAAAATCACAAACTAATATATTTGTAACAAACATAAGGTTAAGCCCAAATTGGTATACTATTACATATAATCCAACTTGACAATTTGACATAAAATTTAACGGAAGATAAATTTATCTATTAAACTATAATTCTTAATTCACTTTCAGACCTTTGTTTTGCCTTTTTACGAAGCATGGGATATGAAATTTGAACATCATGTCTAAAACTAAAATGTTTTGACCCCTAATCTCTTAAAAAAGCAATGAATCAAACTTTTCACTTCTTCCTTTTTATGTAGGAATGATCATTAACCGATCTATTCTATCCAAGGCCATCTCTTGATCATGGCTGCTCAAGCATGGAACCCCTTAGATTCAATCCCAAGTTAATTGTAAGATTGTCATTTTCACCAATATCGTTCCCCGACGGTTCTTACAATTTCTCGATCTCCCGTCATGGTTGACTTTTCTAACCTTTTTTCTTCTTAATAAAAAAATTTCAACCCACATAATTTGAATTTTTTCTTTAATCTAAAATGTCCAAAACTTTCACGTCACTAAAATATATTTTGACGCATAAATTTACCTGTATTCTTGAATTCTAAGGAAAGAAGTACGTTTACTTTTAAAACGTGCCCTATTTTTCCCTGAAAGAGAGAGAGAGAGAAAGAGAGGAATGTACTCAACAAGACGTACCCCATTTGCTTCCCTAATATCTCTCCTTCTATTTATTTTTTTCCTTTTTGCTGTGAACATATCTCAACTTCCTTCAAACACCTTTCACACAACCCCTATTTCTTGCGTCATAAATCCCAACATCCGGCCGCGTAAACTCCGGTTTATTGCGTCATCACCGTCCAAACTTTGATTATTATTTTGCGGTTAAAACTCTCCTCAAAGCGGAAGCCCCGTGGGAGTGGGCGTGGAGCACGAGGAATCGGAGTGCGGGCTTCTGATAATGATAGGCGGTGGTGGGCCCCGCTCCTCTCCTCCTCCTCCGGGGAGTGCGCGTGGGGAACCGAAGCGCGGGACCCGCCATGGGGTGACGTGGCGCGCAGGGTGGAGCGCGGTTTCCGGCATCGTGGGCGTGGCGCGAGACACCTGGCGGACACGTAGGGGGCCCCTACGTCGCCCACGGGCACGCGCATCTTCCAACGCGTCGACGCGACGATCCGGATAGGGAGAGGAGTTGCCGTAATTTTTGACCTTTTTTTTTCTTTTAAAAAAAATCACAAAAAATTCCAAATTTATAATATATCCATCTCGAATTATTTTTTCTGACATAAAAAAATTATAAATTATACTTAAATGACACATTTACTCCATATTCACAAAAATCTCAAAGTTTTACTGGTGTAACATATTTTTACTCGAAATTTATTTTATTTGACATTCGAAATCCTAAATTTTTTTCTGTGATATGAAATTTTTGGGGTAAATATGTTATGCAGGTACATATGATAAATGTACCATATTATACAAGTTTGGAGTAAATATGCTTTGATATCAATAAGGGAATCTATGCTTAGAATTAAGGAAAAACAGTTTAGCTTACAGTAGGTAAGCTATCTCACTATAGGTGAATCCCATGTTTAAGCCTTTCAAGGACTTCCTTTTAACTACAATATTATCCGGAAATTTAGTTTAGAGCATAGAGACATTTAAACATGCTAGGATGATAGCAGTCATAATTGGTCGAGTTACTTTTCTTAAAGGATCTTATCAAACTAGAGAAGATGACGTGTTTAGAGAGATATTGGGAGTGAGGATTTTTGGTATCGTAAAAAATAGTTTATGATAAGTATGTCTTAGTAGGTAAAGTGGAAGATTTTAATGGCTTTTTTATATTTTATTTCTCAAGCGTATTCGAAAGGAAAAGAAGAAAAAAACAGTTTACTTGAACCAGAAAAATAGCTTCCGACAGAAGGAAAAAAAAAGCGGGCGCCCGGGTTAGGAGTTAGAAAAAATTGGCTCTAAAAAAACGTGTGGAGGCAATTTGGACACGAAGGATACCGACGACTTGCTGAACTTATGTTCAAAAGGGGGACTGTCGAATTGTCGAAGGGACTGTCCGTTAAGTCTCCGAACAGGCGAACACCATCGATCTCCATCTTTTAAGGCTTTTTTTTGACATTCGAAAAGCCTTTCTGGTCCCCGTGATCCACTTAGTGCATCGAGTGAATAACACACTCACAAGAAAGAGTTTGTCTTATCAAATTCATTTCTAAGGATTGCCTACGGTACATACTCACAAGAAAGAGTTTGTCTTATCGAATAATCTGTGAGTATCATCTATAGAAGTTCTCCAAATGGGGTGTCCTACTAGATTGCGTTCTTTATTTTAACGTGTCGATACCCACATGCCTTACAACTCTAATTAATAGGTAAATATTTTCCTTCCACATCAATCAAGAATTATGGGATGTGATGTTGTAAGATCTTTCATTATCTTCCATATGTTTTTTCTCCCTTGAGCTTTTTAAGGATTTGCTTAGGTCTAAAAGATTTCTTCACATTCAAAAAGCCTTTCTGATCCCCGTGATCCACTTAGAGCGTTGAGTGGAGAGCACATTCGCAAGAAAGAGCTTTTCTTATTGGATCAAAGTTGTAACTCTTCCTTTCGAATGTTACTCGATCCGAAATAAAGTGGTTTGAGAGCACGTTTTGAGAGGTCGAGGGTGATATGGACATTTTGCGTGACCATGTATCCGACAGATCGTATCACGAATCTATACGGATAGTAACAGGATTATCAGAATGTCGAAACCTTAAAAGATTCCGGACATGCTCAATAATACAACAACGTTCACAACATTAACTTTATTGTAGTCACGTGAACTTGCTTCCTCACTCACTAATGGGTTTATATGATGCGGGTCAAGATCAGCATCTTTATAGGAGCTAAAATCTAGCTACAGAATAAGATTCTTCCAAGCCCCATGCGGGCAAATTCCATTGTTGATTCTTCTTCTACTCATCAAATGTCTGGTGGATGGCATCTCTAGGGCCATGACATGCGTGGCAATAGTCCCATGGCACTTTTCTTCTTGATAACTACTTGGCCAAATAAATAAATAAAAAACCTCTAAAATAATTCGATTCTTTTCACATAGGATCCTTTGAAATTCTCGATATTCTCGATGAATTTTTCTCGAGGTATATCGGAAAGGTCTTTGAAACTTAGCGAATAAGGATAGGATGGTTGATTTGTCCTACTAGCCTTGCGGGCTTTAGGGTTTGAAGCTCTGCACTTCGGTTCAGTGCTGAATGTAGTCTGGCAATTAGGCAAAGGGGTGAAAAACCGTTCAAGAACCTCTGCAAAATGCTTATGATAATGGCTTAGAAAACCCTCAGCAAGAAACGCAGTGATGATCTTGTGGACTGTGGCAGTGGGAAACTCAATGGCTATGGTATAGCCATTGCACTATCGAGCTAACCATGTTAAATCCGTTGGGAAATGGGTGACGTCGAATATGAAGAGATAGATGAATGGATAGTTTCGATTGACCTTGAATGATACAAGATATAAATCTCCTTAGTGTTTGAATATCTTCAATTGGTAATCCCAAATGAGAGGTCTCGGATCTTTGCAAAATTATCTAAACGAGAGGTTTCGGATTTTGGTAGATCTAAGGCCAATCATCTAGCAACTTGGCATGTGAATGCCGATGTGAACATGTGGAAAGATGGAACTTCTTTAGGTCTGGAGTGAAGATCTGCAAGGACATTATTTTTTCTGCATTCATATGTTTGGCTTCAAAAGAATATTGTGAAAATCATTTTATCCAAAAAAAAAAAGTTGTGAAAACTATTTTTAATTCCATATGGCGGCTAAGATTTCTTTAAGTGGAAAGTTGCAGTGAAATTCAACGGTTGAAAATCTTTTATGTCGGCATACATATCTTTTCCCATCAATTTCTTCAATAAAGGTCGCTATTAGCATATTGGCCTACAGCAACCACGCAGTCAAATTCCTACAAAACCAACTTGCGCAAAACCCAATATAACATGATCATATAATTATGTGTTGTCTGATTACTTGTCTTTACTTTACAGCAACTTTCTGTTTCGCAAAGCAATACAGTATGCGATTAGTAGTAATCCACATTTATAATTTTTTTTTCTAGTAGTGCCATCATGGAAACAAACAATGGCGCAAATAATTTGAGTTAATAACCTTTGGTCGGAAAAACGAGACACGGGAGGGAGAATGAGATGAGAAGCATTGGAAAAAGTTGTCTGACTAGAAATTAATACAAAAAATGAGAGAAGATCATAGGAGGCATAGCGAATTCTCCCATGACTCGGATCAACTGTACGACACTAAGAGATTGGCTCAATGGCTAATTAGGATTTGCGTGTGGATCAGATACATGGCATTAGTCTAACTCTTGACATCACCAGATGTGAATGTTATCTTGCGTGGACCATCCACCTGAACTTAATCTAGTACGAAGAACTGGGTGACCCACCACTCACTTGGGTGGCGCTATTTGATCGAGCTCTCTTTCTCTCGCAAAAAGTTGGGAGTTCGAAACCCCACTTCGCTGCAGGATGACTTACCCTGATGGCACGTGTGTGGTGGTCACACGTGTTGCCCCCTGGGTTTACTTCCTTAGTTGTCGGCGGGGTGCGGGGTTCTCAGGGTTACCAAAAAAAAAAAAGAACTGGGTGACCCTAATGCAATTAGATTAGAAACATACTATAAAATTAAAACTAAGGGCAAAAAGACTGAACTTTCCAAGACATTTGCAGTTAATTAAATCTGACCCAAAAACATAAAAAAAGAAAAAGAAAAAAATAACTTACGGTTGGCACTCGGGTTGGATTGTCAATTCTACTTTCTGGAACTTGTTTTGTATGGATCATGCTATGAGACCACTCTCTTCTAAACTAAAACCAAGATGGAACTAGACCGGCGCTTAATTTTAAGTCGAACCCATTGAAAGTGGATCGAACCTCTTATGAACCGGCCAGAAAATTGTATCAGATGTTGAATAATATGTTTGTAAAAACACGACACCCTGCAAGGATTGGGACCCTTTTTTGTTTTAGCATTTTTTATGCCGAAGCATTAGAAGTTGGGAATTCCATCGATCAACTCACAAGCCCAATTCAAACCTCATTCAATTAATAAATCCGGTCCGCTAATCATGCAAGAAAGTAGGAATTTCAGCTACAACTTAATCCATTGGGTCGAAAACGTCCAAGAAGGAACTTCAACAGTTTGAAGAGTTCACGCAGATTGTTGTGCACGGTTGGTGGTTGATATGCAAAGGCTGAGTTTCCATGTATTTTAATGTATTTTCTAGTTCTTAAATCTTTATTGTGTTTGCAAGTTCTTGCATCTTTAATATTTGGTTAGTCCTATGTCTTTAATGTTTTATCTAGTTCCTATGTCTTAGTTCCTCTATAACTAGAGATGAATTTTTAAATCTATGGTTTCAAATATGAGATTCTATAATATATGAGATTTTCTTCCTCAAGCGAGGGAATTCATATTTGATTCTTTGTCCAAACACATCGGTGGTGAACCTTGAGTTATTTATCCTTGGGCAGCGGGTTGTTCACTTATGCCATGGTGGTGAACTTCATCCATCCCAATTTTATTTCATTCGAATCACATTTCATTATACACTTGCAAAAAACACTTTTATGTACATTTGTCCATAAATATGTACAGCTTCATCTTATTTCCACCATGTGTCATTTTCTTCATTGAGGTTAATCCATATAAAGTCAGGATAAACCTTGTAATGATCAATTTAGGATGATTCCAATGTTGGCTTTCACTTCTAATCAAAACAAAATGGATTGTCGCCTTTTGCCATCGGCTTCTTTTGAGAGGAAATCATAGAGGGATGGAAATGGATCCAGTTTGACAAAACCAACGATCGAGAAATGAAGCTACATGCTTCTAGAAAAGAGAATGGGAAAAGAATGAGGTGGCAGGCAGGGTTTGTAAGGGTTGGTAGGGTATGAACAGGTTATCACCATTAGGGATAGAGTGCAGTTCTTCCACGTAGAAAAATTCACGCTACGAATGTACTTCTCAGGTACTTTTTTTCAGGCTATTCAGGAAGTAAAACACAATCGAATCATTTCGGATTCAAATGCGTACATGACAATACATCTCAAAACGCTCCGTCGAAACCAAAATTTCAACGTCCGACCAGGCGTTGCGTTCAAAATTTGCAAATCCTCTGCCACAAACCATATTGGGCCACGAACAAAATTAAGTTGGATATTGAAATTCCAGAAAACCCATTACCATAGCCCAACCCAAGCCAAGGCCCATGGGCTTTTGGGCAATCCTCATCGCGGACGAAGCCGCCGGAAACGACCCGCGTTCTGTTCGCCCGGACCGAACGACTCGTCGTACGGGCGCAGGCACGTCGTCGCCCGTATATAAAGGCCGAAGTTCTGAGATTTCGACCGTCGCCTCGAGTCAAAACGCGTTCTTGTGGATCTCCGGAGGCTGCGCGATCTGCCCGACCGGTTCGACTCAGGCGAGTCATCTCTCTCTCTCTCTCTCTCTCTCTCTCGATTGTGCTGCTCCGATCGTTGCTCTGTGCGTGTAGCTTGGGATTGCAGAGCCCAGATCTATGTGCGATTCGATTTCTGCCTTTTCGTAACGCCCGGCGTGATCTCGCCGGCCGTCCTCGAGATCGGTCCTCCGATCTGAACGATTCCGGCGGAAAGTTCGGCTCGGGTTTAGGGTTTAGGGCGTCGTTTCATGAAACCCTTTAGGATTTTCTGATTTATCGGCTGATTTTCCCGTTTATGATCGGTTTGCCTCTGGGGAAATCCGAAATTGAGGTTTTTGCCGGATTGTACGTTCGGTTCGTTCGGGTTCGTGCATGTCGTTTTACTTTGCCCTGAGTTCTTGTTTCGAGGTTATAATTTCGTGTCGGCCCCGTTGTGCACGCGGATGGTAGCGGGAAAAGGATGATTCGTGTTTTTTCGGGACTGGGTAGTGTGGAATTGAATCTCATGTGAATGTTTATGCGCTTCCTGGTTTCGATTGGACTGCTATGGGGTCGAGTTGAAGGATGGGATTGAGCTCATATTGCTAGTTCTGCCTAGAGCAGTATGCTTTAACGATGTAGAGCTGACATGCATTGATGTAGAGGAGGGTTGTTTAGATGTTTGACGCTACATTTGATTGTGTTGGAGTTTCTTGTGAATAACTGTAGCTGCTTTCTCCATACTTTTGTCAGTTTTTTTCTTTTTGGGATTTTTTAACTTTCTTGGCTTTGGCTGACAATTTTTTAATTAAAGTCCCTTCTGTGATGAGTGGTTCTCAGATGAAGAATGATGGTTGAGTGATCCGATCATAGCATCTTTGTTAGTTCTCCTCTTCTGGTTTTTTTGTTGTGGTTTTGTATTGTCTTGCGGAATTGTTTGGAGACTTTGGTCTTGTCTCATATTTAAAGGCGGGCTTTTTATAAGGAATGACAGAGTTGTGGTCTTGTTCGCATGTTTGCATTTTGAATGGCATAGCAAATAGCCAGATACAACGATAGCTAAATTTTGCCTTCCTGTTTGTGTATTCTTGGCCTGGCAATCATTAATTCATGCTTCTGAATGAAATTGGAAACAGAAGCTAGCAGCTGTTGGAGAAATGGCATCAAATGGACCAGCGCCACCCAGAGGCAGCGCGGCAGCTGCTGCAAGCATGCGGAGGCGGAGGACAACTGGTGGTGGTGCCTCAGGAGGAGCAACTGGGACAATGCTGCAGTTCTACACCGATGATGCCCCAGGACTGAAGATCTCTCCAAATGTGGTTCTTGTCATGAGCATTGGCTTCATTGCTTTTGTTGCTATTCTTCATGTCATCGGTAAGCTCTACTTGGTCCGAAGATAGACTCAAAAGCAGATCGAAAACAGGAGAAATATTTAGTGGTTCGTTCTCTCTTGAGTCTGAATCAGTGTCCTTTCGTTGTAAGACAGAAAATCATGAAGTTTACATTTTATAGATCAATGTTTGAGATGGTAGTTTGACTTATTTTTACTAGATTGGCTTTTTGATCAGGCGCTGTTAAGTTTTCGGAAGTTCTTCTGAAAATGTACCATTGAGGATTTTGTCTTCTTACTTGTTCAGAGTTTTGTTCTTGAATTTTGATCAACTTCTTGTTAGCAGTTGGGCGTCGATACTTACTCCAGTTGTCATAACTGGAGATGTTTTCAGAGAGAGGATGAGTTGAGTAGACAATTTGCATGCTTTAGTTTAGCGTACCTTGTGGACCTTAGCTTCGTTTTCCTAGAGTAGCTGCTGGACCACTGATCCAGATATATTTAGGTAAAATTGCGTTGTTTGGAACACAATGCAAAAGACCCTCCTTTTACTTGCTCGTTTTGTTGACCTCACTTTCGACCTTGTCGTCGTCGATGGTCTTTTCATTCTTGGAATTGAGATTTGTTGAGCATTGAATGCTGGATTGTGGACGCAGTCACTCTCTGCTGATCCAAGAATGCAATGAAACTCAGACGAAAAAATAAGCATCCCGAATTTGGGTGGTTCTTCTTGCACATCCCTGTATCCCTATAGGTGGGTGTTGAGAGAGGGAGAAAAGAGAGGGCGGGGGAGGGGGGTTGGTTGGCGACGGTGGTGCTGGTTCGACCTGTTGTCTTTCTCGCACGCATTAGGGGTTCTTGGCAATTCTGCTGATAACAACGCGACCTATCACCTTTCTCAGCTTTATCTTAGGGCGTGATACCACGGGCAATTTTTCAATTCGGCCATCTCACCTAATTAGCTAGGGCTTCCGCTATTAACAAATATAAATCATAATTCTACTCTTAATCTGACGATCATCAAATCAGGAATGCTTCTTGCCCTATCAAAATCTGTCCGATACAAAATCATGTCCTCGACACGATCTAATCCTGATTTCCACCGTGCTGTTCTCTGCTTGGCGCTCATCAAATGTCTTCGACAATTATCTTGCTCGGCTTGATATCATTCCTTCCCTTGTTGTCCCATCTGATGCCATAACATGACTGCTCGATGCGATGATCTCACTTGGATGATCATGAACAAAATGAAAGCTGCCCCCAATTTTTTAGCACCGGAGGATCAAAATTTCCAATATGGTCGATCTTTATCTTCTATCCCACAGGGAGCCCTGATTTTTGCCGATTCATCCTAATGTCATATTCTACGTTGTACATGACTCTCGGCCTTTATAAGGATCCACAACATCTATATGTCGTGACCTTCATTTGATGCCCGGGGAGTAGGAAAAGCGGAAGAAAACGTCGAAAACAACTTTTAGATGAGTTGGTAATTCGTGTGCACTCTTGTGTCAAATCTTAGGGGAACTTGATTGGGTTTGGAATGCTTTCTTAAACTGCTCTTGATATTTCATGTGATTTCAAGATTTTGTCAATCGAACATCATTTGTCGAATTTAACCTTTCTCTGTTTACATTGAAGAAAGAAGAAAATATAATCTTTATATGAAATATCCCTGATGAAAAGATAGTTTTATACGTCCAAAGGCTCGAATGTTGACATGTGATTGCTTAATTGATCGCCTACTTAGGAAAATGTACGTTTCTCATGGTCCGAACCTTGCTAATGTAAGGAAAAACTTTCGGTGATGGTGTACCTCATAAAACACATGAAAAATGTAATTTGAGTTCATTGTTTGATTTGCGTCTTTCAAATAAGCTAATTTTTTTTTGTCGTGACGTCCAAATCAATTCCACCTACTTTTGGCACAGAAAACGATTGTTCTAGATACACTTTCCATCGGCACAATAGAAAAGAAATTAAAAAAAGTATTGTCAATATCCTTCAATATATAATATCTAAGGGCGCGCATGATAAAATTTCTATTTCAAAAATCAATTAGACTCTCCATTTCTATTTCCTGAACAAGTTTATGAGGTAAAATAAACATCTGATATCAATATAAATTTTTTGTTACAAAAATAGAAATTTGTTTAATAACGACATAAAATTTCTCATTCTCAAATAATGATGGGGGCCGGTAGTGACTGGCGACTAGCAGCAATTGGTGATCGACAATGAGTGGCGACTTGTGGCGGTGTGCGGGGGGCCAACGACGACTGGTGGTGGCAGGCAGCGATTGGTAGCAACGAGCAAGGGGTGAGGGTGGCCGATGGGGGGTGGGCAACGACTAGCAAGGGTTGGGCAGTGACCAATAAAGGCATGCAAGGGGTCGATGGTCGACAACGGGCGAGCAGGCAAGTGTCAAGAAGTGACGAGAGCAAACGATAAGAGGAGTTTTTATTTTTCATTTTTGTTCTAGAAATAGAGAAGTTAAAAATTTTAATTTATGATTTCTGTTTTAAATCTATTTTTGGAATAAAAATTTGTAAGAGAAATAGAAAAATGAAACTGTTTACTAAATGGAATTTTATTCTAAACCTATTTCTAAGAATAGAAAAATAAAGAAACAGAAAAACGGAAGTGTTTTTATGTGCACCCTAAAAATTTTGACTTTAGGAGAAAACATCTTTTAAATTTTTGAGAAGTTTCATTCTCATCTCGTCCATTTACAATTTTTACTCTTCGAGCACAACATATAGTTGTGATTCACTTTACGTAATGTAATTTTCCGAGAAAAAAGTTTAAACTTGAAAATAAAAATTATATTAATTTCCGTTGGTAGAGATTAATACGTTATATTGGTGAGTGCTGCAGTTATAATTAACTTTTTTTTTCCTACCGTAGCTACGAATAGTTTATGTCAATTATTATATTGTTCTATACATAGTTTATTTTTTGTTAATATATATATATTTATATATATATATTTATACACGATGCATGTGTTAGTTAGGATTTTGCCAGTTGAAAGTAGGGGTGAGCCAAAAGAACTATTTGGATCGGCTTGGATCGATCGGCTATGGGTAGTTTTCGGGAACACAAGTTCAATTCTTGATTCTATAAAATTGAAACTAGTGAATTTTGGTTCAATTCTTGAGTCTAGGTATGGAAATGCCTGTCCGGACCAAAAGATAAGACTGGTTTTTTTTTTTTTTATAATTATTTTTATATCTTAAAAATCTATAAATCTATCTCCAATTTTAGACTTCACTCGTGTAATTAGTCATGCACAAGTCGCACGACTTCCATTTCACTCATGCATATAAGAAAGATGACGAGAACAAATCATAATGTAACAATAGTTACTCTTTCCAACCGACTTTCGCCACAAATTAGAAAAATTTCAGTGAAGCTCACTTGTATTAGAAATGCCTTGATTATTAAATGCTTTCACATATTAACGACAAATAAAAAAATTGAACATACCACCGATTCCATTGAGCCATCTAGGGACAAGATCAGGTCGGTTCGATTCAATTTCAAGAGGCATTGGTCCGGTTCCTAGATTGAACGGGTCCACTTGGGAACCTTTGAGTAGGAAGACATTCAAGAATGCATTTCAGTAAATAAATCAGCTTAATGCCAAACTCACATAATTAACAAATAATGAGGCAAGGTTGTCGGATGGAGAGGAATATAAATGGGTCGTAGATCAAATTGAAGAGTTATGGCGACAAGAAGAAATGTACTGGCACATGCAATCTAGAATTAACTAGATGAAATGGGGTGATAAGAACACAAAATATTTCTATGCGACCACTATCCAACGGAGGCAACGAAACAAGATCTCCGTGCTGAGGATTATCGATCGACATTGGTGTAGGGAACCCACTACACTAAAACAACATAAAATGAAGTTTTATAGGAATTTATTCACTTTGGTGGGCCCTAGACAATTTTAGCCTGTACTAGAGCTTTGCCCTCAGGTCATTACAAATGACATGAATGAAGCTCTAGTCAGGCCAATAACTATGGAAGAAGTGCGGACAATTAGTGTTCCAAATAGGTCCTACAAAGGCACCTAGGCCGGACGGTCTAAACGGACTATTTTATCATAATAGCTAGCAGGTAATTCAAGAGGACACTTTAAATATGGTGGTCTCTTTCTTTAACCAAGGCACTTTCCCCCTCGATATGAATTTCACCCAAATTATCCTTATCCCCAAAGTTGCTAATCCTGAGAGCTCAGCTCAATATAGACCAATAAGCCTGTGCAATTTCAATTACAAGATCATTGCAAAGGTTATGGTGAATAGGTTAAAGCCTTGGCTCTCTAGCGTTATCTCGCCGGAACAAAGTGCTTTCGTGGAGGGGCACCAAATTTAAGACAACATACTCATTGTTCAGGATGTATTGCATCAGCTATGAGTAAAGAGGAAATTTCAGGTTGTTTTAAAACTAGATATGCAAAAGGCATATGATAGGGTGGAATGAGACTTTATGTGCAACTACATGTTGAGAATGGGCTTCTGTGCCAAATGGGTTTCCCTAGTCAGATATTGTATAGCAACAACCACCTCCACAATAAATGTAAATGGGGAACCTACTGAAGTCATTAAGCCATCAAGGGGTATAAGATAGGGAGACCCTCTATCCCCTTATATTTTCATCATTATGGCCAATGTTCTTTCCAATCTTATGTCCGATGCAATGGATGATGGCTTGATAAAAGGAATCACACTAAACTCCCACTGTCCCACGCTCTCACACCTTATGTTCGTGGATGATGCAATTTTCTTCATGGAGGGTACTAGTAGAGAAGCACATAATTTAACAAATATTCTGAACTAGTATTGCTTCACATTAGGGTAGGCCATAAATCTGAACAAGTTAGGAATATATTTTGGCAAAAGCTGTCCACCCAGATTAAGGTCGAACATTGCAGCAGAACTAAGAGTCCCTATCATGGAGAAAATAGGAAAATACTTGGGGATACCGTCTGACTAGGGCCAAACAAAAAAACAGATGTTCTCATAGGTGCTAGCTAAAGTGGATAGGAAGCTGGAGAGATGGAAAGAACAACTAATTTCGAAAGATGGGAAGGAAATACTAATCAAACAGTCATACAAACACTCCTACAATATGCCATGTCCCTTTTTCGAATCCATATCTCTATTTGTAGAGCGATAGAAAAGAAATTTCGAATTTCTGGTGGAAACAAAATGCGTCCCGAAAAGGGATCCACTAGAAAAATTGGAACCTCTTGAAGGTGAGAAAAGACCAAGGTGGACTAGGATTTAGGGACTAGGTGGATTTTAATAGCGCTTTGCCCAAAAAACAGGCTTAGAGACTCAGCCAAACACCTGATGCACAATGGAGCAGGTCACTTAAAGGTCTCTACTTCCCTGGAGAGTGTCTATGGACAACTAAAAAAGGCCCTAAACCATCTTGGGGATGGCAAAGCATTATCATGGGATGAGACCTAATCGAACTAGAGACAAAGTGGGAAGTCGGCAATGGCAACATCATTAGAATTAGGGAGGATAGCATCAGGAAAAATAGGGGGTCCAGCAAATTGAAATGAACTTGTGCTAGTATTCGAATTTATAAACAAAGAAATAGGGGAATGTGACTCCTATCTACTGGCTGAATTCTTCCTTAAATACACGGTGCAAGAGATTCTTGCAACGCCCCTAAGCCTTCACCCTGAGCCGGACAAACTACTATGGATCGCAAATAGGTCAGGATCATACCAAGTCAAGAGTGGCTATAATGAATTAAGAGCCAAACAATCAAGTTTTTTCAGCACAACCAGCATCAACTTCCTATCAAAATCCCATACGACTATGGGCCGAGGTCTGGAAACTACAAATCTACCCCAAAATTAAATTCTTCATGTGGGGAATCTGCAACAACGCCCTCCCGACTAAAGAAAACTTGCATCGAAGAAATCTCTTACTCGACCCGTGGTGTCCCCTTTGCGAGGCCGAACCAGAATCAATCGAGCACCTCTTCCTCCTATGTGGCTGGACGAAGACGATATGAACAGACCCGAGGTTAAATGTGGACACTTCCCTAGCAACTATTTCGAGAATGGATAGAAAGGTATGTGAGACCCTTACCTCCAATATGCCTCTCCTCAATTCAAAGCCCTGTTTGCAGGAATATTCTAGTTGATCTGGAAGCAACAGAACGCGAGTATATTTAAAAGGCATAACCTACAATCAACTAGAATTGCCAGTGAAGCAGAACAAGAGTACCTGAACTTCACAAACTGGAGAATGAACACTAGCAACAACATCGTGAACACAGCCCCACATATGGAGATTTGGAAACCACCAAAACCGGGTTTCCTCAAATTGAATCTGGACGCCACATGGAGCAACTCGAAGATGGAGGGTCAGCTATTGGAATCCGCAAGAATGCCCGGGGACTCCTCATCGGCGGATTCGCAAAAAAAATTCGAGCCTCATCCGCGAGCATCACAAAAACCCTAATTATTCGAAGAGCTCTCTCATGGATATGGGACAAAAGGGGTGAGTCTTCCAGAATAGGAACAACATCTGATGTACTTGCGTTGAACTCCAAAGTGATCTTAGCTTTTGACTGCAAACTAGCTGTGCAACACGTGCTGGGCCTGGAGGATGTCCCATGGGCCGCGCGGTCCATCATTGCAGACTACAAGTGCTTAATGGCCCAACTTGAAGACGTCCACTTAATCTACGAACTAAGATCTACAAATCAAGTCGCTAATTGGATAGCCAAGGCCCACCTAGCCGGATCCCTCCCACCCAATTGGATAACCCGGCTACCACCCCCTCTTGTATCCATTTTATGCCACGAGCTTCGCTCAGAATGTAACCAAATCTCCATCACTAATGAATGAAAGTTTTTACCGACCAAAAAAGAGAAAAGTCCGCGAGAAAAAGCGCAAGCAAGCAACCGGGCCGGATCCTAGCCCGGCCCGATTATTCGCGAATCCCTCTCCATAGAGAAGCACCTGACCAGGCTAGCGGAAGCTCCATCTAGAGCAAGAGCATTCTCTTCCCTAACAATGGCGACGGTTGCAGAATCTTCTGATTCGAACCCGGACCCGAATTCGGAGCACGCCGCCCGGTCCAAATCGGTCGGAGACGCCGCTCCGTGGATCGACTACGCCGTCGACCAGGCCCGCCTCCTCCGGAAAGGGGTCGAGGACGACGTCGGGTCGTTCGTCGAGGCCTCGCGGTCCCGCCTCTCCCAAATCCGCTCCACTGCCTCGGCTCACACGATGATGACCCTCGCGATGATCCAGGTTCGATTCCGATTCACTCCTCGCCGATTTTTCCCCCCCGCGTTCTTCCTGATTCCGGGGAAATGGTTCTGCTTTCGCTGTTGGCGGTCTCGCGAATGAGGATTTTGAAATAGCTGATTGAATGTCGATTGCCGATTCGTAGGATAGTTGAACTCGGTGATTGAGTTTTGATGCGGAAATGTGGTGGAATTGGAGAAGAATCCTTGGTTTTGTGGAGTTCTAATCTGCTCTGGTATTGAAACGGTGGTGCGGGAGAATGTGCGTTGGGGTGTAAGCGATTTTGAGCTAATAGAGTTAGACTTGTAGCTTACTTGAATTCGACTCCAGAAGTTATTGAGCAATTGTATTTGCATATGTACATTATGTTTATAGAAAGTTGATGTAGAAAATATTGCTATCTTTCAAGTCAAGTTGAGCTCAAGTATTAAACTGCATCGACGTGACTGAACTCGATTCTATTACACCCATGATGATGGTGTTGTCCTGCTAAAATTTTGCTTCAGAAGAATAATGCTGCAAGCTATCATTGGCTGAGCTTGTCCACAGTCCGAATCCAGCAAGCTTTTTCCTGTCATTTTTGTTTCAATCGTTCATTGACTATGTTGTCAAATAACATTCTGAATGTAGGGCACTCTTGAAGAAGTCAAGTCCAAATATGATGCTTATGAAGATATTTTCTTCGGAAAAGTTAAAGGTTTGCTCGTTTCGTATTGCTGTATTGTCAATAGTTATTTAATGGGGGATATGCTTTTGTTTTAGTTTTAATTTGTGAAAGTCATGTTCTCTTGGAGTGCAGAGGGCATTGAAGTAGCTGCTTCACATCCCGTGTTGACAGCTGGAGTAGTCACTGGCTCAGGCTTCATTGTACTGAAAAGTATGGTTTTTTGCATCTCAGTTGGCTAGTCAATTCATCTCACTTATAGTTATGGTCAAAAAATTGATGCTTTACATGTAAAGTGATTAACTTGGTTAAGTTACCAAATGGCATGTTTTACTCATGTAAGAGTTATCTTATTGGTACTTCTTCGCAGTGGGATTAATGAGTCCCTTTTTGTTGGCCTAATCAATTAGCTTCCTTGATCAATTCTATGGAGCTTGACTAATAATCAGTATATCCATTGCAGGGCCAAGGAGATTCTTGTATTACAATACCTTGCGCCTTTTAATGAGTGAAGAGGTGAGTATTATTGCTGTTGTGATGTAGTTGGGGAAGTAAAAGACAGCAAAGAGAACAAGACCAGGGCTAGAATTAAGTTGATTTGAAGCTGGAACAGAGAAAGATATCTTAGGGTTTATGAAAGCCAATGATGTTTATTGAATGAAGAAAGAGCTAATGACAAAGAGTCTTAGAAGATATATTAAAGCTAGGGTTATAGACGTAAGATGATCTTAAAATAGCTAATCTCGGCCATCCAACCTAATTAAGACCACTTGTAACCCTACAATAATATGAGAAAAAACTAAATAAAGAATAAAAGCACTTAAAACTACTAAAATATATTATATTTCTGCATCAAAGCACTTAAAACTACTAAAATATATTATATTTCTGCATCATTCTCCTCAAGTTGGAAAGAATCAAGGTTGAATGTGGAGACTTAACTTCTTCAGCAGATGTCTCTGAATCAATCTTCTTCATCTCCTCTCCAATATCCCATGTAATTTTGATACCCGAATTATCGTACCAATTCACTAGAAACTTTGTAGCCATATACTCCTTCCTGATCAGCATCATTCTTCTCCAATTGGAGAAACTAGGCTTCGAATTGTGAGTGTTGGAAAAGATATTAGGCAGATTCGTTCCAATCATCCTTAGTTTTCCTACCATATTTTGCATTTGAGTGATCTAGAGATTTCTCTAGAAGAAGTTAAAGTCTTCACATTCGAGCTTGATTCTTTCCAACCTTAGGAGAATGATGCAGGAGTACAATCCTGTTTTAGTAGCTTTAAGTGTTTTTCTTTGTTAATTTAGTCTTTTCTCATTATTTTAGAATTATACGAAGTCATGTGATGGTCATATGAATGTTTTATTAGTTTGGATGGTTGAGATTAGAAGTTGTTATTTTAAATGCGAGGGTTGAGTCTGTCTTATGTCTATAACCCTAGTATAAATTGGTATTCTAAGTCTCATCGTCATTAGGTTTAATCTAATTAAATAAACATCACTGAAGTTTCTAAACACTAGAATCTCTTTTCTATGTTGCATCTCTAAGAAAATGAAATTATGTAATTTCTGCCACAACTTTAGCATTCTTTTATTGCTAGATTACATTTTTAAGTTTTCATTTCATGGCATTGTTTCATATCACTTGGTGTTTGCACTCTAGCATTTAAGGAAGCTGGATGAAATTATCCTTATCAGTCATGCTCAATGTGAGAATAAATTATTATCTCTTATATATGCGGTTGCAGTCGATGTTATCCCGAGCTGATGCCAAAGTCAAGGAACTTCGAAAATCAATTGACCTCCTGAAAGCTGAGAGTGAGAAACTGGAAGTAAGTTTGTATTTTTCGGTGGCATTTATTTTAGGCCAAAAAAGTAAATATTGAATAAAGTATACATGGGGCATTTATTTTCTCTAGGAAGGTGGACATTCATGTTATAGTAGTAAATTACATACACATACGGAATCTGCTAGCTGCAAGAAATCAGAAGAGCTACAGATTACCTTTACCATCCAGGAAAATGTGGATAGTGCACTGTCTCTTCGACTAATAATAGAATTCTGGGAAATGAGGACCTTAATTCCCTGGATGTGTACAAAAGAACGAATGGCATAAAGAAGAAGAAGCTAACAGCACTTAAAACCAGTACCCATGACAAATACAAATAGGAGTGGCAGTCAACTTGGTTGGAGACCTTTAAAATTCTCTTTCAAGGATGAGAATGCATTTCTTTTCCTACAAAAGCTATTCTCTCTCTCTCTCTCTCTCTCTCTCTCTCTCTCTCTCTCCATCCATGAGGTCTGAAAAGTTCAGTTTGAAATATCTTTTTTCTTATTATTTTATTGAAGTTGAGTGCATAATTCGTCTTCTGCCAAAGCTTAAGCTATTATAGAATGATGCGGAACATGTTTAATATTTAACACTTCCCTCACATGAATGCTGGTACTATGACTGAGGCGTTAAGTGGTTAATCCTGATACGTGTGTGTAATAGAATTTGTGGAAACCTTAGATGTATATGGATGGAAACCCTCTTCTCCAAAAGCTTAAGCTGTGAGAGAATGATGCACATAAGATTTAAAATCTTAACGCTTATCAATTAAAGTATCTTTACATCGGATAGCTTTCTAAAGCCCAGAAATAGCCTCCCACTACTGATACAGCATAGTGTACAGCATTCGGTCACAGTATCTGCCTAGCAAGGGATAGCTTTTTTCGGAAACTGACATATGAATCTTATGTCGAACACAACTTGAATGTGTTGTGAATAAATTATGTTTTGATACAGACCGTATGAGTTTTTCATTGAGCTGATTGGCAATTTCATAGCATAGGACAAGATGAGACTCAACTGTCATTTCATACCAATAAGATATATTGTAGTGGGATCTTCCTTTTATGTCAAATACCAGTTGTGTTACAATATGATCCCAAAATTCAAGCCCCATGCATGAAGAAGTTTGAAGCAGCTCTCTACAAATGTGCTACCAAGGATGCTGAATATGTGTAGAATTAGCTAGATATTTGTTTTTGTATGCCTTTGCAAGATCAGCTTATCATCATAAAACTCCTGATATTTGATTGATGCAAAATTTTCAAGAAATACAGAGTTTAAACCTCTTCCAGGTCCTCAAGTCCTATGAAAGATTTGGATCCCAAAATTTAGAGCCACTATTCCACCTATGAGCATCAACTACCATCTTATCTTTATGTATATACTTACAATGATTTTGGATGTGCATTTTTCATTAGCATTTCCTTCCTCTTTCTGGGAACTTAAAATGCCCAAATTTTTTGCAGAGGAGAGCTCAAGTAGCAGAAGAAGAAATGCTTCGAGGAAGGACAAAGCTCAGGTATGTTGCTTGTGACGGAAGTGCATTATCTACTTCTGCCTGCATTGGGTCAAAAAATTTCCTAAAAAAATTGGCTTTTTAATTTTGATGGCAGACAAGCAGGCAAGCAGATTCAAAGTGTAATCCACTCAGCTTATAAGATTGAAAGACAAGCGGGAGGTATAGTTGTACCATTTGGTTTTGTGTCTGCTCAATTCTCTCCTTGAGATTGAGCTGGGTTTGGTTGGATGAACTCACAATTTCTGTCCCCAAATTTGTCAGGTTTGAAGGATGTTATCCGAGAGCTTCCCCGAAGAGAAGCTTCTCGTTTCAGATCACAGGTGAGTTTTCTTGATAGCGGGGAAAACAAAGAAAAAAGAATTTTGTAGATGCCATACTTAGTTGTACCTTTTGGAAAAGCACCTGCAGGTACTCTTTAGTGCTAGTTTAGTGAGTGAGTTTAGCGATCAGTTTGGCTTTACTATGTTAACACTATAGGATTGTGCATGGTGGTTAATCACTGGCAATCTTTACACTTACGTCAACTGATCAAGATCAGTAAGGTGTAATAATGAACCTTGATTGATTGGTGATAACATTGTTGCAGAATGCATTTGCATTGATATTTGAGCCACCATGGCTCACATGTTAAAGTGACATTGAGATGCGCGCGAGGTAAATCTATAATGGTGAATAAGGGCGAAGTCATTCACTGGTTTGATTTTTTCCTAAAAATTCGTTTATTTGGGTGGTTATTTCCTAAAGGCATTTTGAGGTTCCAATAGCATTTTGACCTCCACCCTGGGTGTCTCTCTCTCAAAAATCATGCCCGATGGTGAAATGCTTCCTTCCTTTTGTATTGTTTAGTCTGTGAGATTGATTACCACCTAACCAGGCCTGGCGAATCAGAATGTTCTTGAATTTCTTGAAAAGGTTCATTATCATGGAGTATGAATGGGAAAAATCTATGCCTTTCTTAGTTCTAACAGCCACCTGCCTGGTCTTTCAGTACCATATCTTGGAATAGATTCTTTACTATCATCACTAAAAGTATCTCTTTATCACATGTCAAAGGCGTTCTCTGTATGTGAAGTCATTTGTCGAGGGAATTTATTTAGTAAATCTAAAATTGAATCACAATATTATGGTGGAGAGTGTTTAGCGATGTTGAAGGGTATGTGTAGCTGACTGCTGTAGTGGGATATAGGAATAGAGGTTTAGTTTTACTAGGGATCTCTATCACTGCTCTCTGTAGAGGCTACATTTCTGGCTTTTCTCCTCCACAGTCCATTTTCTATTGGCTTGTGGAGAAGGGCTAATGACAGTTTTCTGAACTTGGAGATTTTGTTCATTATGTTATGTTCCCTAAGATTTCACTCTGTTCTAGACAAAACTGTTGTGCTGAATTTTTATCGGAGTTACGATCACAGATCGTCCTCAACTAGTTTTGTTTCCTGTCCTTGCTAATGTGCCTTCTGTTCTTTTAACGGCAGGTTTCTAACCTAGCTTCCGAGGCAAAGCGAGAAAGGAACGCTTTGACCAAGGAGGTCTCCAAAATCACCGACTATGGAATTTCTGTCTGATTTCCGATCTCTTGTTGCAACCATTTCGCCGTCCAAGTCATGTGATGGTGGCGGCGACAATTTTTTTGATTCCGTACATGCTTCGTGTATTTTAATTTTCGAAAAGGGGGTCCCTTTTCTTGATAAAAAACCTCCAGATCTAACACCTGTTGGGATTGGATGAGAAGAATCATGTCCTGCAACAACTACATTGTTTTTGAGGGAATATATGTAGATCAGAAGCTTGTAGAATGTTATGATGATACACAATAATTTTTTTTCCCAATGATGAGACAGATCTTGTTCCAAGTGGGCTCTCAATATCCTAGATGGTTTTGGGCCTTGAAGAGTATATGGCGATTTGGGCCGGTCCATGTGATCGTATTTGTAATTTGTCTCAATTCATATAGATCGAAATTTGAAATTTGTGTCAATTCGGGTCTATCCACTGTGATCTTCTTTGTAATTTGTGTCAATATGAATTGATCCAAATTTGCATCAATTTGGGTCGGCCCGTTGGAATAATGTTTGTATCTTATCGATTGAAAACATTGTATTTTTCATTTTATATGTCGAATAATTGATGAGGCGGTCAAAAAAAACTACGACACGTGTCGTATTTGTCGGCCCCGGCTGTACGGCATCCGCTGAAAGCATTGCCTGCTTTCATGTGAGCCACACGTGCCTCATCTGCGCGCGCAAATCCAACAGAAAATTCTCATCGCTGGGAGGGAACCGTGGGATAGAACGCTCAACGGCCATGACGGCGGCGGCGGCGACGGCGACGGCGAGCTTTTTCTCTCCTCTCGCCACTCGCTCTCCCAAGTTCACTTGCTCGTCCACGCTCGCCACCCAACCTGGCTCCGCCAAGAAGCGCCTCCTCTCCCTCATCGCCGACCAGGACCGCGGCCTCCGGACCCAGCGGGACCCCGGCGCCCTGTCCTCTATCGTCGAGGCCATCGACGCCGTCGCCGCCCTCGGCCGCGGCGACGTCACCACCGGCCCCTCCCTCTCCGCCACGTGGCGGCTCCTCTGGACCACCGAGAAGGAGCAGCTGTACATCATCGAGAACGCCCGATGGTTCGGCACGGCGGCGGGGGATGTGCTCCAGGTGATCGACGTGGAGAAGAAGGCCCTCAACAACGTCATCACGTTCCCTCCGGACGGGGTCTTCTTCGTCCGCTCCAACATCGAGATCGCTTCTTCTCAGAGGGTGAATTTTAGGTGCGATTCAGTTCCGGTTTTGCGCTCTCCGCCTCTTGAGCAGTGTCGGTTGTTTTGTCAGCAAGAGCTGTGGAGTCTCAATTTGGCGAAAAGCTCTCGATCATGAGGAAGCCTTGAGCAATCGGTGCGCATAGGAATATTAGGATATGAAAGTCCGAGTTTTTAGGGCTAATGATTTTGTGGAAGCATTGCTTCGTCTTGCTGTCCAAGTAAATTCTCATTGCTATTACATGGAAAGGATTTAGTCAGTTGGATTTCTAGTGACATTAGAGTTTCATCCGCATTTCCTTCTTTCTGGAGGAAATTCTCTTCTGATGCAATGCAATTGCGAGCATTGCTATCTCATCCACATAATTGCTTGCGTGTCCCTCTCCCTTTTGGGTATTAGGGTGGAAGTTTAATGAGTGAAGCATGAATTTGTAGGAGCTCCTGTATCTGTGAAAGGAAATTAATATATGTTATACTGGTTTGAAGACCCAAACTCTGCAGAAGCTTTAGAATGATGGCATCTGTCTAGAGTATCTCCAGCTTGAACTTTGGTGGCTTCTTCTGGGTCGTTTCTAGATCAATCTCCACAAAATGTAGCATCTCTCTCATGATAGATTAAGATGAATAATGAGCAGTGCATTTCGAGCTCCTTGTAGAAGCTATTTCCCGGTAATTTGAGGGGTTAAGTGGTTTGAATTGTGCTTGGTTATGGTTGATCCTGTAATGAGTTTCTTTTGTGGATGCATGATAGTACTTTCTTATTTACTGCATTTTTACAATGATTGAATTTCATAAAAATTATTTCTTGAGGCGTTGATTGGTACTTTGCTCTTCTTGGCCACTAAAAGGAAACAGTCCTATCTCCCATCTTCATTTTTTAGGAGTTAAAGCTGGCATTCGAAAGAATCTCTCGGAAAAACCAGTCTTATTTGTTTTCTGCCATCATTTGTGTTTCTGCTGCTTTTGAGGACATGATGCTGGTATCTTATGCATCCTTTACTAGAAGGGCCGTGAGTTATGCAATTATAGGAGAAATATTGACCTTATCTAATTTTTGTTAAGAATCAGTTTTCCACTGGAAGCTAAATGCATGAAGTAATATAAGCATGGACTTTATGGGTTGATTTTCTTTTACTTTCTGTGGCTTATGTCCAAATGATCGATCTGCTAAATCTGGTGAATAATTACTTTCAATTTGAAATGGACCAAATTTTCATGCTATAATGGTTCCATAGGGCGTTATTATCTTGAGCATAAACTAGATTACAAGGGGGTTTTAGATTTAAGTCAGTCTTTCCTCACCTAGATGTTAGATGTCATTTTGTTAACTTATGCCTCTCAGCTGCATCAAGATGAGTTTGTCCTCATTTGATTTGCATTTTACTGAGAGCTTTTCAGTTAACATTTTATCATTGGGGATAATAAGATGCAAGTGTGACTGTCCAATAATATACAGAACCCATACTATTGACAATTTGGGACTCATGATGCTTTGTATCCTCTTTTCAGATTTACTAGCGCTGTTCTGCGAGGAAAGAGCTGGGAGATTCCACTTCCTCCATTTGGCCAGGGTTGGTGAGTGTTCATTTGGTTCTTCTAGAAAATGACAATTGTCTGGTAGTCAGAAAAATGGATTTATTCAGTGCATGCTGTGCCATTCTTAAATAGTAATGTCTTTTTAACATTTGCTAATTGAATGTTGCACAACTTTTAAGTCTGGGATGACATATAATAGGATATTAGAACAGAAAGAATAAGTGAATAAGCATATCATGTACATGGAACATCACACACTTTTCTTTAATATGCAAGAAAACATAATAGTTCATTTAGCCCTCTTCTCATTTTTTTGGCCATTTTACTTGGTAAGTAGGTAGATGCTAGCTTTTACAATAGTTAACTTCCTAAATTTTGTTATATGCATGAGTGGGGGAAGTCATGAAAGTCCCTATTTTTTTGTGCGTGTCAAAATTAAGAAGGATTTTTTTATCACAAGATCTTTTTGTGATTCTAGGTTAGATAACTAAATAATGCCATTGATGTTTCTTCTGGCAAGAATCTAAGTAATTAAGAAAACAAACAGAAAAAAAGAGAAAGAACTGGAAAATGTTCAATGAGAAAATACCAATGATACACAAGCTTGATTGTATGTTCCAAGAAGTGGAACGGAATTTAAATTTCTAAGATTAGTGGTCATTAAATGCAACTCCAGAAGCGAAGATGTTTGAAATCATAAAGTTTAAAAGTTTGAAAAGAGAAGCTATGTGGGAGGATGTAGTCCACTTCTAACCCAGATTTATGTATTATGTTCTTAGTATGAATTGAAGCATTTGAATCTTTGGAAGGCAACATGAGAGTGGAAATGGGTAGTCCAAGAGATTTATCTGGTGCTTAATGCATGCTCATCTGTATAGATTCAATCAATTTTCACCTCAGAAATATTGTTTCTGAGACATACACTCCTTAAAATTAGTGTTTCCCACTTCAGCTTGAACTTTAGGTTGTTGCAGTTTCAGTTGTCAATTTGAAATAGTTCATGAATTTGGTATGCAATTCTTTGTTTAACATTATGCATCATAGGTTCAGAGTCTGCAGGAGTACAATTTTCCAAGTCTATACTGTCAAATTAAAGCATAACTGATGTTGGGCTTTGTTCTTAGAAGAACATAATAGTTACCATGAATATGATTCTCATCAATTGACTTTGAGTTGTTTTGGACTATATGTAAGAAAAGGACTTGGCCTCAAGCTCAGGATAGCCATATATGACTATAAGATCAGTGAGGATTGGGAGACACTTAACTTTTGTGCCTGAACTCTCAAGGGAACTATGTACCTCAGAGGCAGACTTGCATAGTTTCTTGATGATTGATGTCAGTGACAAGTAGATATTATATTTGGTTGACTAAATTGCTTTTACCATTTTTTTTTTAGAAAATGCACTTCCACTTTTTCTGAGGTGATTTATGCTTCTGCTTCCATATCCAAGTCTGCTGCAATTTGGGTTTCATTAGTTTCATCATTAGTCCACAACCAAGTAAATGCAATACGACAATATATTTGTCAGCATTACTTGCAATTGGTCACATATCACAATCTAGACTACATTGTTTGATGGCAGTTGGCTTAGTTTTTTCCTATGAACTCTTTTGTTAATAATTTTAGGGATGGTTATAAGATAAGAGACAAAATTGTCTTGTGACATAATAAAACTACGGTTTTGTGTCTCTCACTGCCTCTCTCTTTCCCTCCCTCCCTCCCCCCCTCTCTCTGTCTTTCCTTGTAATGGAATAAGTGGTAGTATCAGGGTATAAGTATTGTACATGCTGATTAGGTAAGATTGTCTCCTCTTGCCTTTTGGAGTATGTAATAGCTGAATGTAATAGAACTTCATGCACACGGTCTTAATGACGCATGTTTTGATCTCCAATCTTGGTTTCTTTTTACTGTTACAGTACACAAATGCAAAAGCTCGAGTTTTCTGTGTTTGTTTTCATAGCCAGTTACATATTTGTGCAGTACTTATTCTTGTTGTTTCCATAGGTTTGAGAATGTTTACCTTGATGATGAGATTCGAGTTGTGAAGGATATCCGGGAGACTATTTGATAGTCGAGCGTGCTCCTTATAGCTGGAAAGAATAATGAACAATGCTACTTCCATTCATTGCCTTGTGGAGTCCCATGTGAGTTTTTGCTCCTTCACTAGCCTTTCAGTTTGTTGAATTGCCAGAGCAAGTTCTTTGATGATAGGAGTCAATTTTTTATTTTGTTGTAGATCACAGTTCTGATTTCATATACTTATTTCTTTTGGTTACATCAAACATCTATAGCAACCTCAATATACTGAGTATCAAGATATTCAGCGACCGTGGTTCAAAAAGTGTACACCAAAGGCATACTATTTTTCAAAAAATATTTCTAACCACATTTTTTTCTCTACGAGCTGCTGGGAGCAGGAGATCGAAAATTCTATCTTCCATTGGTCCTAAGTATGATCCTGATATTAATAAGCTTGCCTAATGCTTTGTGCAATGTGACATGCACAGTATCTTTGTTTTCCTTGGAGAAGGTATGCGACGCAAAAGTTAATTGGATCGCATCATCCCTGTGAAGTCTTAAGGTTTTCTAATTTGAGGACAGTTTTGACATAATTTTGAACAGATGAAAATGGACTTCTTGGTGGATGTTTACCTTATTGTCTTCCTGATAGTATCAATCAGGCTTGACTGAGTTGACTGCACTATAGACCAAAACAGGTGGATTGGTTCAACTGGACTGGACATAGGACCATTTCCTCGTTCATCAGTTTACACCGGCTGGTCCGGTTTGGTTTAATACTGCTCTTGCTCTCATGCCTCTACCGTACTTAATCTTTGCAAAAAGTCAATGAGTGGCTTTGACTTTTGACACTCTGAATGATTAACTATCGGCAGGAATCCACTTATGGACTAGGGGGAGTCCCTCCCACTAAGCGGAGATCAATAATGAGGTTGAACAAATCAAGACGTAGTCTATCTTCACCACCTGCAAAAAAAGGCTCACTACATTGTATCAAAGGGAAAGGGCCTGCCAATTTCCGTCTCTGTAGCAACATAATGTTGGCAGTGTTGATTTTTTTGTTGTTGTGAATTAGCAGCAGTCTTCTGAAGATGTCAATATGAGGTAAATATATTGCTATATACACATTTTTTATAACAGTTTCTTATATGAATTTTGTGTCATTTATGCTGTAAGTTCTGTAAATGTTGGCCTTAGCATCAAGGATACTTCTCTGACTGTTGTCTTTCAAGTGGTTCAAATTCTGGTTATCTGAGAGGTAGTATGCTTTCATTGTTGATTTCTTGTTCACCTGCAGATCATATTTTCAGTTGAAATAATAGTTTCCCTCGAAATGTTCCTTTTTTCTTCTTGTTGAGGTTCATGTAGCGGACATTACTTTGTGAAATTACACCCTTCTTTTCAAGGGGATGAAGAGTTTGGGATGATGATGGAAATTCTTGTCAATGTCAGTTATGTTATTCTTGTAATTCAACCTTTTCAACTTAGAAATTTCATTCGATTCGCCTCAATTGAGTATTTAATTCTTCTCAAGTGCAGACGTGCATGTGTGTGCGACCCTGCACGCCTCTCTTTCTGGGGCTTCAGTAGGTTGTTCATTAATGAAAGTGATGATATTGATGCTCATCGTTTGCTCCCACACGGTTACGCTAATGGCCCATGTGGATCCATGCGATGAAAAACCCACTCGGTCCGCTTGCATGCCGAAGGGTCCACATTCGATTCATCAGATCCGGTGGCGATGTCACTCGTCACCACAACATGTGACACGTGGTCCACGCATCTTGCAGGGTGATGGCGACAGGTCTCCGCGACGAGCAACGGTGGTGCATGATTGACGGGGTTACCGTCATTTTCAGTCCCCAGAGAGCTTTGTCCGAACAGGGCAAGTTGGAAGTTGCTCGAGAAGCTTCGCAATGGCGACCGACGGGGTACGGCAGCATGTCCCGTCCATGGGCAAGATGCACGTTGGTAGTGTACTGCACCCGTGACCCACCTCGGCTCGTGGGGTTCGAGGTCGAGATGATGGGTGAACGGGTCAAGGTTGGAGGCTCTACTTCTGGTGGAAAATTCGGACGAGTCTCGTGAGCCGTCCACATCATGCCGTGGGCTGATTCCGATGCATGTAACCTTCGAAGAGAGTCGTAAATTGTCTCCATCCGTGTTGTCCATGGCTGTCCTGGAAGTTTGCGGTTCTCTCTTTCTGTCCATTTTGCCCTCTTTTCTTTTCTTGGTGGTTGCCCGCATCCTCAACCGCTTTTTACAGATCGGTCTAAGTCCGTCTTTCCGTCAAATCCATGCTAGCATTAGAGGATTCTCACGAAATTTCTTCCATCCAACCCAAATTAGTAAGTCAAGTACGAATTGAAATTGAGATCCCATATTTCTTGAGGAGCACGTTCTGGATCGTTTTACTTGTAGATCGATTTTGGACCGAAATGTCACATGGTTCTGTCTCAAAAGATGTTATTGTGATTGGGATGAGAGTGGGGCTGAGTTGAACCACATCTAAGGCAAATTCTGCCAAAGTTGTGGGGGGTTAGATGATGCTTGCATTTATTTCTTGCAAACCAAACACGTTGGGGCATATTTTTTTTCCTTATTTAAAAAGAAATAGTTGGCCTCAAATTAACTAGTCGAGTTAAGTTTGGGAACATACACTAAATTCACTCGAACGATTTACGACATGGGTTGCCATCTTAGTGTATCACACCACTAATTCGACATTCTAACTCGGTCACTGGATAGCAAACAAAAATCTAGTGAAATTCATATGGACCCACTATTTATAATGATCCAGCCTTTATTTATTACATAAACTAGCCTGATAATATGTTGTAGACCGCTCCTTTTAAAAATCGATTAAGCTCAAAACAACAACACTTTGATTTAGGACACACTGATTGAAACTGAACACATTGGAAACATCCCATTTTGGCAAAATTGTCCAACTAATCCTAATTTTATTGCACTTTTACTAAGTTAGTCTTCAACTTTTCAATTTTGCCAATTTAGTCATAAACCTTTTCATTTCTTGCTAATTGAATCTATTTGACCAATTTTGGCTGGAAATTACTAACGTGAATGGTTATGTGTTGAGGTAACATTTTTTTAAAAATTATATATATATATATATATTTTTTTTTTTTACTTTTTTTGGTTTTTTTTTACTTTTTATGGGTTTTGGATCTGGTTGGAAAGGGTTGCTGGCCAACTCTTGTTGGCTCTGGGTGATGGTATGTGAGACCTTGCCCAGAGTAGGTAAGGGCCATGACGCCCTCACCAAATTTGGCCAGGCAAGGGCGACGATCTTGCTCGGGGCCCTGCTTGGGGCCGGCAAGGGCTACCAAGCCCTCACTTGACTAGATTTGGCAAGGGTGTTGCGGTGCTTGTTGTTTCTAAGCAAGGGCATGTGTGCCCTCAACGTTTCTAGTTGAGGGCTTGTGCACCTTGCTTTCTTTGGCGAGGATGTCGTGGCCCTCGCCCAAAGTTGGCAACAGGTCAATGCCCTTGCCTAGAGGCGATGAGGGTTGGCTGGTAACCCTTGTCGACCATATTAAAAACCCAAAAAAAAGCAAAAAAAGTTAAAAAAAAAAAATAAAAAATTCAAAATATTATTAAAAAGTGCCACATCAATGCTATTGTCTATGTTAGCAATTTCTAGTTAAAATTGGCTTGATGAACTTAATTGACAAGAAGTAAAAATGTTTATGACTGACTTGACAAAAATGTTTTTTTGGACAATTTTCCCATCCCATTTTTGTAGACCTATTAGATATCTCTTCTACTTATGACTTTCTCATATAAAAAATAGTGACAAGTGCATTGAAAATTTTAAAATTTGTTACAAAAGTGCACTTGAGTCCTCAACCTTTCAAAAAGTGTAATTAAATTCTAAAACTTATTATGAAAATACAATTGAGTTCTAAAACTTTCAAAAAGTGCAATCAAAATTTAAAATTTATCATATTGGTCTAATCAAGTATTGCAGTTACATTTTTTGAAAGTTTTAAGGTTTCATTATATTTTCATGACGAGTTTTAAGACTTGATTGCATTTTTGTGACAAGTTTTAAGACTCAATTGTAGTTTTGTTACAAGTTTTATGATTTTTAATGCACTTATCTATAGAAGGTACTATCTAAGTTACTTATTAATGGTACTAAAATAAAATATGATTCTACATCTCATTATTTGAATCATACAATAAATTTTAAGTATTTCAAGTTCCCTGAATCTATAAAAAGGACAAAAAAAAAAAAAAAAAAACTCGACCAATAGGAGAAGATCAAACTTACTTGCTATTTTAAGTTTCAGATGAAAGGTAAAACTGTTGGAGAAATAGAGATGTTTGCATTTCACATAATAGATAGTAAACGACATTTAATTTTTTTAGTTAATTTGTTACTAGCTTAATAATATTTTGAAATAGAACAATAGTAGCTCTTCATCTATTTTCTATAATTCAATATCTTTTACTTTTGGATCATAAATAAATTAGGATTCTTTTCTAAATAATCTCTTGTAAAGTCAAGATAGTGTGTAAGTTTTCAATGGATATTCAATGTCACCAAAATAGCAGTAGACACAATACTCGATTAAAGTCACTTCATCTATACCAAAGTTTTTTTTTTTTTTTTTTCAAAAGTATGAAATAGTTGCTCCACGTTCCTCATAGTTCGCAACTAGAAAGCGCCATTTATTGCAACTTGTAATCTGTCAATAGGATGAGACCTAAAAAAAAAAGCCCTTAAATGGGAAGTCTTTTTTCTTAAAAGCTCCCAATAAAACTTCCTTAAATTTTGGGATATCAAGTTATTTTGACAATTTCTGTGGGGCCAAAGTTTATGCATGTTTCATGTAAATTATTAAGAAAATTTGGGCCTAAGCATAAATTCAGAAAGTTCGGAAGGGGCCCCTCTTATCTTCAAATTGATATGCATGGCACACGCCAATGGAAAAATTTAAAGGAGATTGACCATCTTAATCAAATGGAAGTCTGGTGGGCGGATTAAATGTGTCATTTTGGAATTCGAGATTAAACTTGTACCTACCATATGGTTTATGGGATAAAAGTGGAGTTTTCTCTATATTCATTCACATAAACATGAAATCAAAATTTTTCGACAGGAATTAGTTGAGGGTAAACATTTAGTGAAAGAGCCCCGAATCAAAGAAAATTTAAGTAGTGTGGCATAATTTAACTAGATAAATAGATTCGGCAATCATTTCGAGAATATCTTTATGCCATGCCTTTCCAATCTCAAAATTGACTTATATTGAAGGACATAAACAGCTTAGTCGAAGCCTACCATCATTGTCCCCGCTGCTCATTGGACGAAGATGATTGAGACCTTATTGGAAGATCCAACCCGATTAAAGGTGACGTGACAACAAAAAATCATCACCAAATTTCAATTGGTACTAACTCCGTATGGAATTCACTAATTATGCTTTTTTGGCAAAAAAACATATTTAATTGGTAGTAACGTGCCATTTCTAAGCGGGTTACGGACTTGGAGGGTTCGTGACAGGTTGATCGGGTGTGATTCAGCTAAAGACCAAACGATTAGAAGTTAATCCAAAATTAAATAAAAAAAATGAATCGCTAATAAGATATATAGAAATTATTTCGTCGGAATTTCTCCCACGACAAAATATCTCTTTTACCTAAAGCAGTTTTTTCGATTTTTATTTGAAAGAAATAGGTTATGCATTGACTCCAAATAGGAAATATCACAAGTAATAAGGAAATCAACAACTTCACTTCAGATATAATTGAAAGGACCATACAAATGCAAACTACGTTGGAATTTAATTGACGACAAAGCCTAAGCATGCAAAGATGATATTTCGGAATTTAATTGACAGTAACATTCAAGATAAAGATACACATTGAAGTTTAATCAACGACGCGGAGTTGGAAACTACAATTAAGAAATATTTCGAAATTTAATTGACAATGCAAGTCTAGGAAATAAATATAGGTGTAAGAAAATCAAGATAACTGGTAGATAGTAAATTTGTTGATTTGTGTCAGTAGGGTCTTCAAAGAGTATGATCTACTGTTTAAAGTCTACAATCGGTTATAAGTAAAGGTTATAAAGAGAGGTTATAAAGGAAGGTTATAAATAGAGGTAACAAATGGTTATATCAATGATTACATTATATTCAAAACTTTAATGGTTTCTTCAACTCCACTATCTTGATGGTTTGCTTTATTCCACTACTAGCTTCTTTTAAGTAAGGTTGCATTTGTAATTATGGATTCCACTTTTTGTTAATTCTTTCAAGCTATCAATTCTTCAAATTGTTGATAATTTTGTTCATAAATAACCACACTATACTCTTATTGACTAAGTTCACCACTTGCCAATAATAACCAAAAGTTGGTTATTTTTGTGTGTAAGTATATGCCCTCTTTTAAAAGAATCAAATGATTTAGGATCATTTGATTCTTTGAAATTAGATAGTCATGAATTAGTGCCCTCTTGTCATCAGCAAATTTGATTTTTTCTTACCGAATTTTATCTTGGTTGAATTCATCACATGGCTCATACTTTTTCACAAAAGCATATTTTGTTTAAAGTTTTCATTTGGCTCTCTATCTTTATCCTTGAGTAATTGCTCATACTTAAAGACTCTCGTTGCTAATTGAAATAGATCGGCAAAATATTAGCTTTTGAGTTTTTCTCTAAGATTGAATTTCAATTCAATAAGAACCATATTTGTAAATTCCTTTTTGTGAGTGAAGTAAGGCATCCTATTTTTAACCCTCTTGAATCTGGACAGGAACCTGTCCATCAATTCATTAATCTACTGTTTGATAGCAGCCATATCAACATTAGACACATCGGGTACTTGACTTGTAGAATTGGTTATGGAAATGTGTTTCCATCTGCTCCCAAAAGTGTACGGAATTGGTGGATAGAGATGTGTACCATGTTAAAGCAGTCTTGGGCAGTAATAAAGGAAACAACCTTCATTTCTAACAATCAGCATGAAATGTATCACCACATAGGGCAACGAATCAACTAGCATGTTCCATTGTGATGCAATAGACATGATCAATCAAACTATAAAAAAGAATAGGGATAATATGACATAAATGGTCCCTGAATTTTGATCTAATATGCAATGTAATTATTGAACTTTTAATTTATTCAATAGTACTTTTGAACTTTTGATACATATTTATTCAGAATCACGGATAACATTGAATAATTTCATATAGTCCACAGACTACATTAGACAAATTAAAAGTTTTAAGAACCATATTATATATTGGGCTAAAGTTCAGGGACTACATTGAACAATTTAAAAATTTAGGAACTACGTTACACATTCAACCAAAGTTCATGGATCATTTGTCATTTTTCCAAATGAATATGAAGGAATTTGTGATAATTTCATGCATGATTGTGCGATCATACCGCTCTTCGAAATCTACTTATCATTGAATTTTTAGTAAAGGAATCTACGAAAATAAAAATTCAGTCCAGATAAGTTAGTGAAAACAGCAGTGCAAGCGACCCGAGGTCTCTTTCTGGGTCATATTTATATTATTTATTCTCCCTATGGTGACTTCCGTATAAAAAATTACCATTAAACAATATATATTGGAATTAGCAACACCGACTCAAACCCCCCCCCTGTCTCTCTCTCTCTCTCTCTCTCCTTTCCTCCTCTGCGCATAATGTTATATGTATAGGAGAGAATTCTCCTTTGGCCTTTCCCCTGCTTTACATCATTCTTGGGTTTTTGTTGCTTTACATCGTTTCCCTTCGCCATCTTCATACTCAAATCATACTCTCTCTCTCTCTCTCTCTGAGGGATCAAGAAATGGTGGATCAACCGGCGTTGTGTTGCATGTGCGGCGACGTTGGCTTCCCGGAGAAACTCTTCCGCTGCAGCCAGTGCTGCAACCGCTACCAGCACTCGTACGGACTCTCTCTCTCTCTCTCTCTCTCAGATGTTGTATGCTTCGTGTACATACACTGTCCGCAATCCAGAATAGTTTCATGCCCAGTTGCCCACAGATGTCAACATCTTCATCACTTTCTTCGTTCCATAGTGGATGGCTACTTGTAACTGATTTCTTTACTCTTTCTTCGTTCCAAACCACCACCACCTGCCGCTGGCTGCCGCCGCCGCCGCCCTTCTCATGTGGACTTGGACTGCCAAGTCGCCTCGCTTATTAAATTTAACAATATGAGCAGCAAGTATACTTTCGCTTTTACTTGATATTGATTGAAAGCAGCTAATTGATTTCTTTCTCTCGACCGGTGCCCAAGATCAAATGTTGAATTCTTCATGTTGGCTAAAGAAGATCGTCTTGTTTTTTGATATCAAATCCACAAAAAATACCCATTATTTGAGGATTATGATTGATCAAGTCTCTGATCTACAAACAAAAATGAATTTTTTTTTTTGTGCTGTATATTGCAGGTATTGCAGTAACTACTACAGCGAGTCATCGGAGCCGATCGAGCAGTGCGACTGGTGCCAAAGCGAGCTCAGGAGCTCGTCCAGACACCGCGGCAGCTCGTCCCGGAAATCGGCGGCTGGGAACGACAGCAGCGTCACGAAATCGGAGTACTCCGGCGGCGGGAAGATAAAGCAGCAGCAGCATCGGGATGACGCCCCCGCCCCTGCCCCCGCGGAGAAGGGAGCCGCCAGGAACCCGGGCGGCGCGCCGTCGCCCCGTACGGCGACGCGCAGGTACAAGCTCCTCAAGGATGTCATGTGTTAGGGAGAGACGAGCAGCCTCGGTACAAACATCATATACAATGTTCGATATTACCCTCTTGTTTTCAGCGTGTCATCTTATGTCTGTCTTGATCATTTTAGTGGTTTTTATTTTTATTTTTTTAACTCTTGAAAAGAATGATCAGTAGGTTTTGTTTTAGGCTGCTTGGGTTGATTTCGAGTTAGTGGATAAGAAATTGTGATATTAGCCTTTTTTTGGTAAATGAGATACCGTGATTGTAATGGGTAAAAATAGTGGAATTTTCCAAACATTCTCTCAAATTAACTCGATTTTACTCTTCAAAAATCATGAGGCACAAATTAATTTTAGTAACATAAATTTAACAAGAAATTAAGACAAAGTAGATCAAAAGGAAAAAGAGAACAATTACAACTTCGTGAAGCATGTGACTATTTAATTTGACTAAAAAAAAATAATAATTCCAGAAGACTTTCTTTTTTCCTCTTTTGGTCAAAACTGGCTTACGTGACATCTATGCAAATACCATTCGCTATCTTGTCAACAAGTCCTCTCAAGTATTCGAGGGACCACAATCACGCGTGACTTTGATCTTCAGAAAATCGAAATTAATATTAGAAAAATGTCGAGATTAATCTACACGTCTTAAAAAATTATAATTCTTCTTAGATTATACTTAAGGAAGGTTTTAAGGCATTTGTTGACACAGCTCTCTTTTTTATTATTTCTTTTCAAAGAAAATAATTTGGTAGGTGTAATTAATGAGAAAACTTTGTTGTGGTGCGATGATGGAAGAAGTACAGGAGTAGCAATCCAGCGACCTAGGTTTACTTCATGGGCAAGGGTTTCGAAACATAGTTTCGGTCTCTCTGTCGCTGTCGCAACATGGTCGTCGGTTGAGTCTCTTGAGGAGAAAATTTAATGCACGTTCGATGCCTTTAGTACCAAGCATTCATGGTACCTAAAAAAGCTGATAAAAATATAAAAAAAATCTCTCTCAGATTCATCGAAAGCATTTAATAGCTGGGTCCTCAACGATCCCGATCTTCAGAGACGGCAAAATGGAGGAAATTACATAGGTCAATCGAAACATAGAAGTGAAATATGAATTGCATGTTTTGCTGCAATTTGAATATAGTTTTTGTATTCCAAAGGTCATTTGGGCTGTCGATGCTGTTATTTATGTGGGTCTCATTATCGTTATCATATGTAAAAAACAGTTATCATGGGTTGTGAAGTATCCGATAAAGACACTTTGATAGCACCCAATATCTACTCCATAAGATATGCACAAGCTATTAATCACTTTTGTTCAATTGTTTTCGTATGGTCAATTATATATATACCACATAAGCTGCCGTGGTTCGCTTTTGTATTATTGATCGATGCACGGGTAATGAATCTTTGAATATTCATTACTTAACTATGCTGCAATGATCTTTGTAGGATGGCATTCGTATAACTTTTGCAATACCTATAATTTAAACTTCAAAAGGCCTAGTCTAGCGATGGCGATACGTTTGCGACTATCTTTAATTATAATAATGAAGGCCCAAAAGGAAGGAAACATGGTGGTGATTATCAAAAAGCATTCCCACTATCTAATTATTTTATCATATTAAGATATGAATAGATAATTTAGTGCATCTAGATTAAGTAAATGATATCAATTAATTACGGGTTAAACGTGCAAAGCCTAATCATAGCTCAAGATTGCTGTGTGTATATATATAAGTCAAGGACGTGACATATGCTATGGCCATATCACAACTTCCCCCATTTTGAAAAACTTTGGGGTCCAGTTTTGCCATCTTGTCAGAGGTGTCTTGATTAATACAAATGGATAAAACGTTTGCGTGTTAGCCGGATCAAAAGATTCAGATACTGTGTGCGATAGAAAACACTTCTCTTTATACGAAAGTCATCACGAATTTCATAAATGCAGGATTCCAGAAATTCATAAGTTTTGGTGAAAGAATTTCTTCAATCCCATCAGGCAAATACATTATAAAGAAGGGAGAACTCGCAAATGAAGGAAAAGAAGCGTGAGAACTTAAAACTCCACTAGGTTTTGTCATCATATGAGCATCGTATACAGGATTCTTCAATACATAGTGAAAACTCCTTCAATGAGGTCCCAACTCAGAATGAGGTTAATAGTGATTATAGCATCTCTAAATTCATTACTAGATTGAATGCATGGGGGCGTTGTATGCATGTATTCTAGTTCATGCAAGAAACATTTTCCTAGAATGCATGAGTAATTTTGTCCACGTCAACTTCTTCTTTTCACGACTTAATGGCCTGAATATAGGGAGTGGGCTATGTGAACCCTCATTAATGGCCTGAATATAGGGAGTGGGCTATGTGAACCCTCATAGGACACCCTACAAGTCCTATAAATAGGTTAAGTCCAGTCTTTGGCCTTTGTAAGTTACCCTAATTCGAAATAGTTTGCATGAAATCGGTGAATTTGAACGGGTGATCTTCAATTTCCAAATTAGAAAATTTTCTAACAACTTAATAAACTGTCCTAAAACCACTAGAAATTCTTTGGTCCAATACAGCAATTTATGGAGGAAAAGTAATTTTCAACCATCATATGATTTTAAAAAGTTAATAATTTACAAATATTTAAGTAAATTACTAACTACAAGATTGCCAATATTTCTGTTGAAGGGGAAACTACGCATATGAAGACAATTGCTCATTTATAAGGCCTCTAAGTAGATGAACTATGTAGGAGCGTTACAATTATGAAGATAATTATAAGTTTTTTAAAATAGGAAACAAGTTTACTATAAATTCAATTTGATTACGGATTTTTTGGGAAGTTACCAGGCTAGGATGTCATTAAGGAAAATAATTATATGAGAAGGGTGAATACTAACTTGTCATTTATAAGTACCTATAAAAAAATTACAATGATTGAGGATAATTACAAAGCATAGCTAAAATCATTGACAACTGATTTTAGGTATTTAACATTTTATTGATTAATTGCTCAATGCTAGCATTTCCATGGTAGAGACCCTGTAGACAAATCACCGTTCATAAAGGTAGATTACTAAAGGGGTTTTGGTGAAGATTGATTGAGATCTAAGACAAGTAAGCTATCTCGCAATACAGCTCTTCTCTCGACTGAACAAAGGGACTGTATTTTAATCTTCAGATTTAATTAATGTATACCATAAGGCTCTTATGCTTCAAAACACTTTCTGATCCACAGGATCTATAGACTGGCAATTGTAGAGCATCACGCCTCAAGGAAAGAAAGAGTTGGCCATGGAAGAGTGTATATAGAATCACACACTTTATACTCTTATTTAACTTTCTAGCCAAAAAAAAAAATCTCTTTTTTAACTGCTGAAAGAGGTTAGCCTTATAATGCAAAGGCTGGGAGCATTACAGACCACATGCAAGACGTTTTTACAAATAGAAGGATAATAATACAAACTTATAGATGGAAAGATAATAATAAAAGCATTTTGATTGAGTTGGAGTCAATGAAATACACAGTATAAGAATACGATGCGAAAACAACATCATTACATATAAGTGCAACTCTTAAAGTTGAAAATTCTCATCGTTAAATGCAACCAACCTTACTAAAATCTCAAGTCATATCAGAAAATTTGCGGCTAAAATAAGAGATCGGTCCGGTTTTCTTTCTCAGCGGACCCTCCTCGAGGCGCCCTAAAACCACTAAAATTTTCCCGACGTGGAGGGTGATACGGAGAGACCAAGCGTTAGCTCAGGGAACGAGGGGACAGCACATAAAGTGGTGGTCGTTTTTGGACCACTCGTTCAAGGTCAACACCACATGATGCTCCTTAAATGCTGTCCACTGTTTCAAGGTGTGTTAAGTCCTTCGGTGGCTCCAGAATATACACCAAAAGCTCACCACGTAACTTCTTTTGTAGTCCTCCTCTTCTCTCCCTCCACCAGTCTGACGGCTATTACCATGTTATCCCGAACGGCAGATAAAACAAGCAATGAACATACGCTGATTAACATTCCTAGGCAGTAAATTTAATCAAAGTGCTCAATGAGGTTCGAACATATTTGCAAGATGGAGCCACCTGCAGACGTGCTCGAGTCATTGTTTTGCGTGTTTCGGGATGGAAAAATGGCCGCCCACCTTGCTACTGGACGAGATGGTTTCGATGTGTTAGGAAAAAGCCGGAGGGAAGCCATCTAAATATATTATTATAGACTAGTACAAAGTTACTGTGCTCATTATTTGCCATGTGGAGTTCTAATACATGTTGTCCTTGTGCTTGTAAAGAATGTGTTTCTTAAACTCTCGACTTCTTCTGACCAAAAAAAAAAAAAAATCCACTTCTATAGGTGCTAACTAGGGCATTTTGACAATTTCTTATGCATTTACCATATTATCATCTCATAGCTGTGTTTCCTTAATGTTTTCTATCAGCAGCTTAGGACATTCTTAATCCCCATTTTTTTTATCATATTGATAAGCATTTGATGCACCAGTTTTAGCCTTAACTTCCTCACACATGTCAAAAAGTCTTAACTACATGTGCTCCGTTGGACAAATATCAAATTTGGAAAATGTCATAATTTTATAAATTGCTTATTAATTATTATGGATTACATGCATCTTGAAAACATAAATGAGCATGGCAAAAATTAAGGTAAACTATTATTTAAAAAAATGATTTGGTAATAGTTTTTAATTTGTTGTAAGAATAACAATCTATTTTAAACTACAAAAAATGAAATAACAAATAATTATAAATTATTGTGGAGTCCGTTTTTTAAAAATTTGTGGCTTATAATAAGCTGTTATTATCACAAAAGCTTAAAAACTGTTATATTAGCAAAACTTTTATCTAAATGGAGAAATAACTTTTCAACCAAAAAAAGAAAAGAAAAGAAAAGGCGCTAACTAGTCAAGTCTATGGTTTTGCGTTCTCACATTGAGCTAGAATGCAAGTTCAAAGTAAGATCCCCATTTCTTTGATATGAACACATATGAATTAACGCACAAATGACACAAATTGAAGAAGTTGGCCTTACTTTGAAAAATAATCTCCACTAGATAACATATTTAGATAGCTTAATGAGAAAAAAAGATCAATAAGAGTGTAGTAGACAACTAAACTTATTGACATACTTAAAGCCATAACGTTGGTCTTTTCTAAAAATTGATCTGTGATTGGTCAATTGCATGAAATAAGCTACTTTTTTTTCTAAGTAATAGTATGTTTATTTCACTGAAAATTTCACAACAAAAGAAAATATTTCTCATGAAAACATTTTCATGAGAAACGATTAGTTTTCTTTTATCTATTGGTTTATGTAAAATGATTTTCCTTTTGTTAGAAGGGGAAATCATCTTTCCCTAATCTAAATTTGTTGTTTTTAGTCCATGAATCCAAACAACAGAAAATTGAAAAATAATTTCTCAATTTAGTTTTCCTTCAAATAAATAGACCCCAAAATTAGGAACTTCTTCGCAACCCCAACACCGTGTGGACATATGATTTCTTTAGATCTAAGAAACCATTTTGATAGATAAATTTCATTTGCGCACGTGGATTATCAATAAAAAAGAAACAAAGTTCCTTTTGATGGTAGACAATAAATAAACAACTAAAATATCAAACTCTTACTTTCTTTCTCCATCTCACCATCTCAACCTCTTTGTTCTCGTCTGCACATGCTAGTCTGACTTTGACGAGACCTAATTTGAAGACGAAGTAAAGATTGGTGCACATGACCAAGCAATCTCAACTCAACTTCCCCCGTATCTGTCTCGTGCGTCCTGTCCACTACCATCACCGCCTTTTCCTTGTCTTTCTCCCCAAACTACACGTGGCCATCGCAACGTGTCACATGCTTTACATTTTGTTGGCTTTTGACTAGCAAGAAAAACGTCGTATGTCACATGCCTCGCTCGGCGTGATCCACACGCACGCGGCCGGCCCATTAGCATTCAATTAGGGTTTATGTAATACGTGCCGTATCCGAGGTGATTTATGTACTGAGTCTCCCCCACCTAATAACATTTTAAACGATCGTACCGATCCAATTCCTCTCTAATTTATTTCGCATGTACAAGCTCACCAACACGTTCTAACACTGTGAATTAGACATATGGCATAAATTCGATTTGCCACGGCACCATGTATAAGTAATCTTATATGTGGAATTACTTGTAATTTCATCCAAACTTATCAAAAGTTGTTTTTATTTAGAGCATATCATTAAACATTTCGACCCATTTTTCAATCTTTCACATATTTTCTTATATTTATTAAGAAATCATGAGTGCAATTCTTGGTAGACTACTTGATTTTGAATGGAAGTATGTATTTGGTAATAGTACATAAAAATTGTTTTGGTGCGATAATAATATTAACTTAGTTGTAAAAAGCTTGGATTAATGTTATTGCTCTAAATTTGGTTGCTATTGGAGTTACTATTTTTACAAGATAGTGAGAACATTGTCCAAAAAATCTTAAAATTTGGTCAATTCAATCATAAACTTTTCAATTGTGCCAATTTAGTAATAAATTTTTTAATCATTTGCCAACTTAATCCTAAACCTTTTTAATGAATTGTCAATATAGTCCTTCCGATTATTTTTTGCCGAAAATCATTAATATGGCAGTTTAATAAACATTAGCCATTATATATGGTATTGTTGATGCCGACATGGACAATTTTTGCCATTTTTTGAATTTTTTAATACTTTTTTTTTCTTCTTTTTACACATGGTCACAGAATCACTAGCCCTCGGCCGAGGGTTGCAAAAGGTCTATTTGTTAATCGGTCAAATAGTGTTTGATTATGTTCTTTTGTTTCCGCAAATAGATTTAGCACATAAATTCGTTTGTTAAAATTTTTGTTCCCAAGAATAAATTTGGAATAGAATCAAAAATAAAAAAAAGTTACAATTCTAATAATCAATTTTTGTCTTCTCTTTCTTTTTCCTTTTCTTCTTCTTCCTTCAACCTATTGCCACCCAATCGCCACTGCCGGCCATCGTCATCGCCACCGGATGCTCACCCGGCAGCTTGGCAGCCATCGTCGGTGATGCTCACCCAGCCACAAAAGGAGGAAGAAGAGAAAAGAAAAAAAGAAAAAGAAAAAGAAATAAAAGAAGAAAAAAATAAAAGTATTAAAAAATTAGAAGAAACAAAAAAAAGTTTAAGAGTTTAAGAGTTTTACCAAACGTATTTCTATGTCAAAATAAAATTTTCCAAACACCTTCAAATGCTTATATATTATTTTCAGGAACAAAATGATTACTATTTACACCCAAAGCTATCATTGGCCACAATGAGGGCTAGCAAGAGCATGAGGCCTTGTTGTGGCCTAAGCAAGGGCTAGCAACACCCTCACAAAGGGAAGGCATGCTGTGACTTTCAATAATAGTACATATATGCACAATTGAAATATCTAGGATTGAACTGATTGCATACTATAGGCTTTTTTAACAATTTCCCCTAAGATAACCTCTTCATTTGAAAGTAAATTTTGTGCAATTCACCCTTTTAAATAATTGAGATGGAGTAAAGGATAACAATCTTAAATCTATTGTAACAGCTGCTAAATTCACTTCCTCTACTGAAAACCCTAACGGATTCTCTACCTTCTCTCTATATCCTACATCGGCCTCCCCAAGTCAAAAGGTAATGGGAAATAACATGTGTATAAGATCCATTGAAAACGTGAGTTCAAGGCATGTGTGATATTTTGATACCGATCCTCACCTAGCAAAACATGCAAAATAAGCCAAAGCGAAATCTTACTTCGACTCTCGTCTTAGATGATCTGACCCACGGACCCTCAAAATTATCACGTGGAGGGAGGTCATAAGTTAATAAAACTCATTGGAATTTCGTACTCGAACACGTGGATACATTAACAAAACATGCTCACAATGGAGTAGCCGATGTCGTCGTCCCCTCCATCTCGTCATCTCCCTCAAATCTCAGTGCCCTTTCGTCATCTGATGTCAATCTTCCTCACAAATAAATGGAGGTCCTTCAAACTGCTTTTTTTAGGTATGTTTCACCCAGACAATAAAATTCAATGAAGGTTGATCACGCTCTCACCATGGACTTCAATTTTACGGCTGAAAAGAAAGCCGATCTTCTACGCTTGTGACACGTGGATGACATTAACGTCAAAATTGTGTCAACTCGGATCCCAATGATGTTTAATCTCAGTTTTCTCAGTCCGTGGCGTCACGAATGATGGCCGCTAATATGGTCTATCCATCCCGAGCAATTTTTTTATCTTTAGGAGATCGTGATATCCGATTTTTATTTGGATGCTGAAAGTCGACCCATCAGCATCACGGTCTCGTTAAATGTACATATCGGTCGGTCAATTTGAGATTTTTAATTTTAATATATGGTATTGCTCTTTATGCGTGCGTGGTGAAGACAACGATGATAGCAACGATGATAAATAATATATTGCTGTGCAAAGTGCGAGGCAGTCAAGGTCATAACCCATTAAGAAGTCATATCTTATAAAATAGATAAAATTTGTCTTATTTATATGATATTATATAGAAAGAAAAATTATCCAATCAATGTTAAACTTACCGTATGGCGACTAATTCAATTATAAAATTTTTAATTTGGCTAATTTAATCATAAACATTATAATGATTTTTCAATGTAGTTTTAAATTTATTGTATGGCTGTTAATTTAGTCTTATTATACTATTGATTAGATTATAAACTTTTCAATTTAGTAAATTTAATCCTAAATTCTATCATGCGAATATCAATTTAGTCATATTGAATAGCTAATTTAGTCAAAAAAAATTTCAATTTGAATAATTATATAGTCTTCTAGCCAATTTAGACAGGGAAATGCCGACTTGGAGTTTCAGTTAACATGTAACTGGCCGGCCAGTGTCTGACATGTAAAATCAAACGTCGAAACATGTTGTTTTGTAGATTTTCTTTTAATTTTATTTTGCCTAATTTCTTTTCCTTTTCTGCGTACTGTTCATCTTCATCTTTGGGTGTTCATCCAATGCTCTTCTCAATGGTCACGATACTCGAACTGCTTCAAAAAAGCGACGCCGCTCGAGCCCTCGGCGCCGGAAATTGCCGCTAAGAGAGAGAGAGAGAGAGAGAGAGGGTGATGGCGAGAAGGAGCTCGGTGCGGCGGCGGTTACTTTCCCCTCGAGAGACATCTCTCTAATGGCGAGAAGCTTCGGTAGAGAAGGAGGTGCTGCAGCAGCAGTAATGGCGGTTCCGCCGGAGGCGCATCATTATTCCGATCAAGATGATGGCATAACTCACGTGTGAGAAGATGACGAGAAGAAACAAATTGGGGGGAAGAAAAGAATGTGACCGCGGAGTCGCGGAACCAGGAACAACTTTGCTTAGGAGGATGAGATCATCCTCTAAGATTTCTTAATTTCCTCTTTTCTCCATTTGTCTCTGCATTTTCTTCTTCCTCTTAATATCTTGAGTTCTAATTTACTGTGGTGTAGGGCTTTTAAGGACTGATTTTAGGGTTTCTGAATCTTTAAGGACTTAACGGTTCGAGAATTGCAGCCATGGGAGAGGGATCAGATGAACGCCCAAAGAAGAAGATGAACACTGCCTGGGAAAGGATTAAAAAAGGAAATTTATTTAAAAAGATATAGTTGTGAGTGAACTTGTCCACGTCAAATGCCGGCTAGCCACGTAGGGCAGCTGGCACCGATTGGAGCCCTACTTAAAATTTTCCTTGATCTAAATTGGCCAGAAGATTATATTAAAAAATTATCAGAAGATTTTTGAATTATCATCTACATTATAAATGAGAGGTAATTTTTCCTTATATGATGACGCAAAAAATTCATCTACTCTTACTCAAAATTCAAAATTCTCCTTGTGCTGTTTTTTTTAATTTATTTAAAAGATGGTCCCTCTATTTGAAGTCCTATTGAAAAATTTCACCCAAATGCCGATATGAATATCATAATGTTGACTTCAGAAAAAGAATTACATTTCTTCCCTTAATTAGGTTGCATGGGTTGCACCTGAGATTTTTATCCCTCCTTTATTTGTTCAATTTCATATCTCGAGCTTATGTAGTGCCAAATGAGCTATCGATAAATGCATATATGTTTTAGAGAAGTAATGAGAATGGATAAATTAGGCTTCCTAAAACCCAAAATTCAGCCCTTTGATGCAGACTTGGTGGTGGTGCGCCCCGACAACGGTGTTATCTCAAATCTGATTGCTAGGCATGATTCGGAGCATTGAAAATCTAATTGTTATGGTGATTCATGTTCTAAAGTCCAAATAAGAATCGAGAATTGTAGTTATGGACACTTGCATATTTGTTGAAGGTCGGAGATGGTTTCACTACACCACTCTCCCGACCACAAACAAACTAAAGCCGAAGAGACGGGATGACAACCAAGGGTTCGACTCCTCTAAAAAGTGCCTTCGCCATTTTTCTAACTTTGTTAAAAAGTATTGATACCGTTTTCAACACTTTTTTTATGAGTAAAATCTCTAGTTAATGGCAGAATTAATATTGTTGGCCCATGTAAGCAACAATATTCACCTATGATTTAGAGACAATGAACCATTATAAAAAGTAGAGGAGCCGTTTTTGAGATGATTTGTAGGCTATCTTTTGGCAACTCGAATTTGCTCTAGAGTACTCCAATTGACAAATTTTTATTTTCCCTTGTCAAGTTCTCGATTCAGATTGATGACTCTTTATTTTCTGATGTTGTGTCATAATGGAAATAGCCAGGTATTTTATAAGGTTAAAAATAGGTGCGATGCGTAATTTTAGTTTTCTGACTTTCATTTTTTGCTTTTAACATTGAGGTTTGACTTTTATGTAATACTATAGACCTAAAATATTCAAGATATACGCGAATATCAGCATTTAATTAGTTTAGTCATGTGATTTTATTTTCCATGGCCTTTTTGGAAATTTGAAATCCTTCCTTTCTTTTTGTGTGTGTGTGTTTTGGAATTCCCCCATATAGCAGGCCGAAATTTGAGAACAGCGTTCCCTTTTTATCTTGAAAGGCCCAATTTCCTTTCGATAATCTTCACAAGTGGCTATTGCCGCTCTAGTAACATCAAACTGTCATTCTTCTCACTGCAAAGATTTTAACTGTCTTTTGACCATCGGATCGCTTACTTTCTTGGGGTAAATAGAGATTATATTCATAGTCAAATGAGTACATCATCAAAACAGAGACAAAGTGACGATGGGTAATGAAGACCCAGAAACATACAGGAAGACATACGGCCATGGATGCCCGAAACAAACTAACACGACCTAACCCCTATCTATAGCTTTTTTTTTCTTCTTTTTTTTATCCCGTCCTCCCCAATACATCCGTCTCTTGATTCTGATGATATCCCCTTCGTCACCTCGCCGCCCCACTCGCCCACTTTGGGCTTGGATCTACAACTCTTATTGGATGTCAATCGAGTTCACAGATATGATTCTGATGCAGATCCTTCCGTAGATCCAACTTGATGTTGGCATTTGAATCCCTTTATTTTGGGCTTGCAATTGTCAAATTGGCTCACCATGTCCGCTCTCTTTGTGCACAACTCTACAATTCAAATGTTTATGTTGGATTTTATTGCGATTAATGGCCCATAAATGATTTGGGTTTAACAATTATTAAGTGCTAAATTACTATTGGTCAACAGAGAGGTGTATTCTAATTATTGTACATCTTGATAGATGGTGTGATTATAAAAAGCTCTAATTAGAAATTGGTCCTCTTTCAACCCTAGAAAGAAAGACAGTTTTTTCTTTATCAAGAGAGAAACCTATTTCTGCAAAAAATTCCTCATCTACAATTGATTTCTTCACAAGAAATCATCATGGATCAAGGTATGTTTCTTCATCTATTATGATATTGTGAAAATCATGTTGTTCAAAGATCTTAGGTATAAAGTGTATGCAAATATTAGGGTTTGATTTGCATAGAATTGATTTACTCTTTTATGTGGTACCAGAGCATTATTTAACAACTTGTGATTTTCTGATTCGTTTATGGATGGAGATATGTCCAAACGATGTTAGCTTTTTCTTCATTTTTGCCTGGTTTTGCACTATTTTCGGAGGAGAGATTTTCGTGGAAATCCAAATGATGGAAGACTAGGTGGAAAACGAAGAATTTTGATGAACGGGCATGCGAGGAAGAAGGCTCGTGGGTCCACACGCGTGCTACAAGTGCAGGCATGTGGATCCCATGCGCTAAGCATGTCAAGCATGCGGCCTGGTTAAATGTGTGCAATGCATGCACGATGCGCGCTTGCGTGCTGGGCTGGGCGATGGACCCCTGTAATTTTTGAATAAAAAAATTATTAAATTCTTATTCCACTGCAATTCAATTGATGAGGAAATTGGCGTTGAATAAATTGTATATATGTATATCTTTAGTATGGGCTTATTATTGTATAAACTTACACATACATCACTGCAATTTTCTTAATTGTATAATTAATTGTATCTCATTCAATCGAAATATTTATTGTTATGATTATTTAATTTGATATCTATATTATGTATAATTTGTTAGTCACCAAAGTAGTCGAATTAGAAAATTTTTCATAGACGTCAAATTAAATAAAATTCAATTACTTATGTTTATGTGATGCTAATGAGATGACGTGATGTTTTATATTTTGTCTATCATGAGTAATTTGAAGTTCATTGATTATAAAATATTTAAGGATCGGCCAAAGGTTGATCAGTTAATTTTATAATCATGAACATAATAGTGGTTAATTAGTATACTTGGTTAGATATGTTTTGCATATCCAAATATAACAAGCGTATCTAATTGGAGTATATATAATTACCAATTATGTGAAATTAAATTTAAGTATCAATTATGTTTTATGATTGTATATTGTTCTATAGCCCAAATGAGAACTTCGATGTACATTGTTGTGTGATTGTTGTATGAATTTGAGTTATGTGTTTAAGTTACGACTCAAATATTAATGTGTGAATTTTGCAGCATATATTCATGTTTCTCTTCATTCACAAGTTTTGTCTATTATGAAGTTTAATGGGCTTAACTTTTCTAATGGAGTGAACTAGTCAAGTTTCACCTAAGTGTTTTTGATCTTGATTTAACACTCATGAATGATAAGCCTACTGCTCTTACCACTTCTAGTAGTGCTAATGAAAAGTCTTTCTATAAGGCTTGGGAAAGATTAGATAGACTAAGCTTAATATTCATGTGAATGGCAGTAGTAAACAACATTAAGTAAACCATTCCTAAAACTGATAATGCTAAGGAATTTATGAAGTTAGTAGAAAGTCGTTCTTAGTTTGATTCTACTGACAAGTCAGTCAGCTGGGACATTAAGGGGTATGGTAACCACCATAAAGTTCGATGGTTCTTATACCATACATGAGCATGTCACTGAAATAACAAATATAGCAGCAATATTAAGTTCCATGAGAATGAAGGTGGAAGAAAGTTTCCTTATGTAGTTTATCATAAATTCCTTACCTCCTGAGTGTGGTCCATTCCAAATAAATTATAATACTATAAATGATAAGTGGAATGTGACTGAACAGTAAAGTATGCTCATTCAAGAGGAAGTAAGGCTTAAGAAGCAATGATTTCACTCAGTCAATCTCATAGATCAACCGGGACCTAAAAGAAAATTGGGAAGGAAGAATGGAAAGGGTAATAAATGACCGCTAAAGATTAATGAGTCATCTACCCAAATCCTAAGAATGAATAAAAAAATGATAAGTGTCATTTTTGCAATAAACCTGGACATTATCAGAAAGACTGCCTAAAACGTAAGGGATGGTTTGAAAAGAAATGTGAGCCTAGTACTTTTACATGTTTCGAATTATGCTTGATAGAAGTTCCTTATAATATTTAGTGGATTGACTCTGTTGTACCACTCCTGTTTTGAATATGATATAGGATTCCTTACAACCCCAACCATAAATCCAGATGAAATTTTATTTTCATGGGTGTCGCGACCTATTTTTTCTGAAAATAATATAATAATATATAGGTTTAGGGGTATTGTCAATTTCGGGCCGACGGGCCTCAATTAACTCGGGCTCTCCTAAGCCCATACCCCGCGCGACGTTGGGATATTCATAAAAACTGCAAACAAGGAGTCGCCACTAGTCTATTGAGGTCGACTAGAAACCGAGCGAGACATGGGAGCGTGTCTCACTTTTACGCAACCAGAGAATCTAGGGTCGGGGACTTGATTACGTTAGTCATGCGACTAACGCCCTTTTGGTACCTAACTTAATTGTGTGTTAACTAAAGACATGGCAACACATCGCAAAAAAAAAAAAAAAAAAAACCTATTGTAGAGCCCTAAAGGCTTATTCAATTTTGATCCTTTTTTTTCTTTTTTAAGGGGTTTCTGAATTTTTGCAATTTTTCTGATTTTTCTGATTTTTCTGATTTTTTTGAATATTTTTATATTTTGAATTTTTTTAAATTTTAAATTTTTTTTTAATATTTTCGAATTTTCTGAAATTAAAGAAAACAAAATTTCAAGATTTTTTTTTATATTTCTGAAGATTTAAGAAAAAGCATTTATTAATATTTTTTGGAATTTTCTGAATTTTTCTAATTTTTTTTGGAATTTTTTTATATTTTAATATTTTCGAAAATAAAATAAAATAAAAATATTTGTTTTCGAAATTTCCAGATTCCTGAATTTTTCCATGCATTTTCTGAATTTTCGAATTTTTTAATATTTTTAAAATTTTTTTTTTTAATTAAAAGGATTATTCGGACCGGGTCGGGAGACCCGGCCCTACTAAACCGACCCGGCCCCTATTGGGCCGGGCCGGAGCAACAACCAGGCTGGCCGAACGGCCCGGTTAAAAATTTAAATGGCCCATCAGTTAAAAAACAATTAAAAAAAAGCCCACCTCCAATTCCAAAACTTTCAGCCCAAACTCATCCTAGGCCCGTTCGAAATCAGCCCAGCATCTCTCCTATTCAAACTCTCGGCCCGGCCCCCACCTTTTCTTTTCCTTTTTTTTATTGCTTTTTCTGCATGCATTTTCTCTCTCCTCCCGCGCGTCTTCAACCTCCCGTCGCTCTCTTCCTCTTCACCGAGACTCCCGCAACTCCGCCGCGCCGCACCGCCGCGCGGTCCACCTGTCCCTAACTGGGTCATCGTGAGGTCACCGGGCGTCGGTCATTCTGTCCGACCGACGCCGAACGCCGTCGGCCACCGCGCCGACGACTTGCGGCGGCCCTAAGCACTCTCCTTTCACCGGAAACCAAAGACGCCTCCCTTCGACTCAAAAAACGCACGGAAATCTCGCGAAACTAGCTATAACGCTAATAGAAACATTAGAGCAAGCATTATACAAACTAAAATATACGAAAACAGGTCGTCGAGGACGGATTAAATCATGAAATTTTCTGGGTTTCATGTAGGCATTTTGTCAAACACCTAACGGGCGCTACCGGTTTCGGGAGTTTGTGGTTCGGTCGAGCCTCGCATTCGCTAGGGGTCTTCGGAAATCATGTCAAAAGGATCGGGGACAAGCTAGAGGGATGGTAAGGGCCGGGGCTCGTGCGAACTAGTCGGCGCGAGCTCCGGCCTGCTGCCTCATCCAGCAAAATAGAAACGGGCGGGAGAGAAACCTACCTGGTTCGGGTGAGACGTCACAGGGATGTCGTTGGATGGTCTCGTGCGTGGCCGGACTTCTCCCTCTCCCGCTCTCGATCGCGGGTTCGCTTCGAACGTCGCCGGATGGGCTCGTGGGTGGCTGCCGGGAGAGCAGGTTTTCTCTCTCTCTGTCTTCCTTCTCGGCTATGCTTTGTTTCCGGCGCCGGATCGAGGCACGGCGGAGGGTTCTGGCGGTGGGTTAAGCGTGGTTGCCGGCGGCGTTCAAACACTCTTCCGGCGTTTGCTCTCCGCCCTCTCTCTCTCGGTCTCCCTCTCTTCTTTTTTCGATGCCCCTCCTGACTCGCTGCTCTCTCTTTCTCTCTCGGGTTTTTCTTGAACCTCGCTCTCAGCTCCGGTTTTTTAGACCTCCCCCTCGGGTCCTCCCCTCCGTCTGGTCTTTTTTTAGTCTCCCCCCCTCTGCAATTACTTCGCCTTGTCTTCTCTATTAGCCCCTTATCGCCACCGCCCGACTCCGCCGCTTGCTTCATCATCATCATCTTTCGCCCGCGCCCCCCGCTTTCCCTTTCGCTTCCCCCCTTCTCGCTCCGACTCGCCATTGACCTTTCCCATCTCGCCTTTCTCCTCGACCCGCCTTTTGCCCCTCCTTTTCGCGCTCGACTCGCCGCTCCTTCATCATCATCATCCTCTGTTTTCCTGCAGGATGCTTCGGCGCGAGAGAGAAGAATGGAAGAAGAAAAACGAGTGGGCCGGGCCAAGAAAGAAAGAAAAGAGAAGTGGGTCGGGCCCGTGCGAAGGAAGGGAAAGGGCCACATGGGGGCCGGGCCCCTTGCCCCGGCCCTTTTTTTTTTTTTTTTTTTTTTTTTTTTAAATTAATTTTTTTTTTAATTTTAATTTTTTTAAATTTTTTTTTTAATTTTTAATTTTTAATTTCAAAACCAGTGATACAAATGCTCCTAATGTCTATATGCAATGCAATTATAATGAAAGAAATTTTTTAATTTTTTTTTCGATTTCTTTTTTCTTTTTTTTTTTTTTTTTTTTTTTTGATTTTTTTAGAGATTAATATATATTTATATATGTAAAAATAAATTGACATAAAATAAACAAAAATTCAGGTGTCGACAGCTGCCCCTCTTTGAAAGGGAGTTCGAAGAAGTTCATTTCAAAGATTAGGTGACACCCGACTTTTGCCGACAAGCCACGAAGGCGCGAATTTATTCCATTGATTTTTATTTGATTTGATTTGATTTTTTTTTTTTTTGAGGTTTCGGCTCGTGCGAACGAGTGTCAACCAAGTTAGTGAAGTCTCACCGTGTAACAACGGGTTTCGACTAGGTTATTGGAGGAAGGTCTTACCGTGTAACAACGGGCTTCGACTTGGAGGGAGGTCTTAGCGTGTAACAACGGGTTTCGACTTGGAGGAGGTTAGTTAGTGTTACCGTGTAACAACGGGTCGGTTAGAAGTCTTACCGTGTAACAACGGGCTTCGACTTGGAGGAGGTCTTACCGTGTAACAACGGGCTTCGACCGAGTTAGTAAAGTCTTACCGTGTAACAACGGGCTTCGACTTGGAGGAAGGTCTTACCGTGTAACAACGGGTGTTAAAAGGCTTCGACCGTAAGTTAGTGAAAGTCTTACCGTGTAACAACGGGCTTCGACTTGAAGGGGGTCTTACCGTGTAACAACGGGCTTCGACCGAGAATGCATGGTTTAAGGAGGAACCTTTTGGAAATTGCATGGTTTCGGGTTGATGAACCATGTGGTTTTTTGGAAATTGCATGGTTTTCGGTTGACCATGAAAGTTTGACCCACGAACCATTTTAGAAATGTGGTTTTTTGACCAGAACCATGTGGTTTAAGAATAGACCCACGAACCGTTTTAAAAATTGCATGGTTTTCCGGTTGACCATGAACCATGTGAAAATTGTATGGTTTCACTGAGTGAGCCTGTCAAATTCAACTTGAGCAAATGTCATTAGAGACAATATCAGAAAGATGCATTGGCAATGTTGTAGCATTAATTGCATAAGCAAATCAAGCTAAGCTTCGATCAAATTGAAAACATTTGATCTTTTGATTTTTGATTTTTGATCTTTTTTGAAATTTTTTTTTGGATTTTTTTTTTTTTTTTTTTTTGGTATCATGTACCACAAAATTGTCATCAATCTTGGAAGGTATCATTAATCATCAAATCCCTTTAAGAGAAAAATTACTTCAGAATGATCCTACTCATGAAAGAGGTTCATTAAGCATGCCAAGCAAGAGCTCCTTAGTTAGAAAAGGGCTTATCACACGCTCACAAGAAGGGCTATTTGATCCCATCCAATCATGTGGGAAGTAATTTGATCACTCAATTTAACTCACATCTCCAATGTCGAAGGATTCGAGAATCATTCGCAATAAGTACACATTGACCAATCCAAAATGTCTTTTAAAGGGACCGTAATGCAGGTTTGGTCATGGTTTTAGCAATGGATAAGCATCATTGGTCATAAAATGAAACAATTATTTGCCAATATCTTCGCCAGGTTTACAAGTCAAGAAACCTTAAGATGAGATCAAACAAATTTGCCCCCACTTCTTCGAGCGGTAGCTTCTTTGGAAAATCCTTATTCTCGCTTGAATCATCCCAATCTGAAGAGACTTAGGGAAGGGTTGTAATGTTGGTTTGGTTATGGCTCGAAAGGCTCAGAATTTTTCACAAAAAGGGATTTGAAAGTTGGTGATTGTCATGGCATCATGGTCATATCACTCAATCTTTTTTAAAGCACTTGACTTTTGAAATCCGAATTATCTCGAAAGTCCATTGACTAATCGAATAAGAGGTTTGCCATTCTCAATTTTTTTTTTGCATTTGCAATGATTCTCTCTTCGATGCAAGCATTCTAAATTTGACAATTTATTTTCACATAGGAGTTTATCACCCCCTCGATGCAAATCTTTTCTCTTTTTTTTTTTTTTTCATGGGCGTTGGCCTTGCTTTTACCTGCACACTTGCTTTTCATGCCCCTTAATTTTCATTGGACTTTTGCTCTTTTGAACTCTTTGAGCTTTTAGGACTTCCGAGAGTTTTTTTTTTTTTTTTCACATTTTCACATAAATGCCAATGTGCCTTGGTCAATCATGTGCCTTGCCCCAATATGGGAGATAATCACCACTTGGGTTTTAGAAATGAACAATCGAGGCTCAACTTGGTTTAAGCAATGGGCAATGGTGTTTGGGTAAAGAAAAGAATGCTCTTCTTCACCTTGGGATGTTTCAAGCTTTCATAAGAATTCACCTGAAAGTTACCACAAAAAGATTAATGCAAGTGAAAGCAAATAAATCTTTCTCATCTTTTCACCATATGATATCAACCAAAACCTCCAAATTTGCCCCATTGTGGGGTGGTTCTTGACAGGGGTATTTTATGATTTCTTCACTTTAAAAGGCTCAAATGGGCTGACTATGGTCACCTGCAGTGTATAAGATAAAGAAGATAAATGCCTCTTTTCATTTTGGTCCGTGTACAATTGCGAATGACTCCTTTGTCCTTAAACGACATAGGTTTTCTTTTTTTTTTGCTCAATTCTCACAGTGTTTAAATGACGTGTTTGGGAATGGATTGCCTTTCATCATCCTAAACAATTCTTGCCTGGCATGATTAATATCCGAATTTCATTTGGTCGAGATCATCTGAGTAGATTAATCTCCATGAGGAATTTTGATTCAAAATGAGCCACATACCTATTTGAGGTTTCTTCCTTTTTTTTTTCTTTTTTTTTTATGGTGTCACCGGTTAGACATTTAACGATTACCTCGAAAAAAGTCGTGTGACCAGCAATTCCTCTTGAAAATCATCGGGGTCCTGCAAATCGAAAACATATACACAAATATGCATGAAATGCAAGATGTGCATGATATGCATGTTATGATCTAAGTGACTCGGATCGTATCAAAAGGGGCTTTAAGGCCTCCTGATTTCATTCATGGAAAGTACTTCTTCACTGAATCCGCATTTACAGTCTTTGGCAGTTCTTGGCCATCCATCTCTATCAAAACTAACGCGCCCCCAGGCAGTATCTTCTTGACGACATATGGTCCTTCGTAGTTCGGAGTGAACTTTCCACGCGGATCCGGTATGATAGGTAAAACCTTCCTCAACACGAGGTCGCCTTCTTGGAAGCGTCTAGGTCGAACTTTGCGATTAAAAGCTTTCGCAACCCGTTTCTGATAGCATTGACCATGACATAGTGTAGTGAGTCTCTTCTCGTCGATCATGTTCAGTTGTTCATATCTTTGCTGCACCCACTCAGCTTCAGAGAGTTTACTTTGTGAGAGAATTCTCAACGAAGGGATTTCCACCTCTACTGGTAAGACGGCCTCCATGCCGTACACTAGAGAAAACGGTGTTGCCCCGGTTGAAGTTCGTATCGAAGTTCGGTACGCCATTAATGCATACGGCAACCGCTCATGCCAATCACGATAGTTATCCGCTGTCTTGGACAGAATCTTCTTTATGTTCTTGTTGGCTGCTTCTACAGCACCATTCATCTGTGGACGATAAGGTGACGAGTTCAAGTGACAGATTTGAAATTCACGCAGTAACTCATCAACAATCTTGTTGTTCAGGTTGGAACCGTTATCCGTAATAATGGCTTCAGGTACACCGTAACGTGCAATGATATCGCGCCGAATGAACTTGGCTACATTCTTCGCGGTGACGTTAGCATATGAGTTTGCTTCGATCCACTTAGTGAAGTAATCGATGGCCACCAAAATGAAACGATGTCCATTAGAAGCCTTAGGGTTGATTGGCCCAATTACGTCGATTCCCCACATAGAGAACGGCCATGACCGAGTCATTAAATGCAGTTCATTTGGTGGAGCATTGATTTTTCTCCATATATTTGACATCGATGACAATAGCGAACATGCTTAATGCAATCGGTTTCCATTGTCGCCCAATAATACCCGAGCCTCATGATCTTCCTTGCTAAAAGATGGCCATTCATGTGAGGTCCACATTTTCCTTCGTGTATTTCTTGCATCAACTTATTGGCTTCCTTGGCATCGACACATTTTAACAAGATTGAATCGTATGACCTCTTGTAAAGCATGCTCCCAGAGACAAAGAATTTTGATGCCAACTTCCTGAGGTATTTCTTATCTGCCTCTTCACACCCCTGGGGGAACTTCCCATGCTGAAGATAGTTCAAGATATCATAGTACCATGGATTTTGATCTGGCTCATCCTCAACTGTCATACAATAAGCCGGGCGTTTAGACACCTCAATTTTCAATGGCTCGATGTCTAATCCTTCCATTACATTCAACATTGATGACAATGTGGCCAATGCGTCGGCAAACCGATTCTCGGGATCTAGGCAAATATTCAAAGGCTATTTCATCGAATTCTTCCATTAATTCTTCCGAAACTCATGGTATGGGACCAATTTTGGATCACGAGTTCGCCACAAGCCTTCGGTTTGCAGAATAATGAGTGCAGAATCTCCATACACTTGTAATTTTTTGACTTTCATGTCAATGGCCAATTGTAATCCTAGGATACATGCTTCATACTCCGAGATATTGTTTGTACAAGGGAAGACCAATTTGGCCGCCACAGGATATTGTTGGCCGACAGGGGAAATCAAGATTGCCCCAGTTCCTGATCCGGATAAATTGACAGCGCCATCAAAATACATGACCCACTTGTTATTCGAGATTGCCAAGATGCGTTCATTGAAACCATGTGTTGTATCATAGGATTCCGTGTCTTTTGAACTCCCAGCCAACATGTCAGCTATAGCTCTTCCTTTTACTGACTTCTGTGCCACACTATGTATGTCAAATTCAGAAATGAGGACCTGCCATTTAGCCATCTTCCCAACCAATGCTGGCTTCTCAAGCAAATATTTGATTGGATCATTTTCAGTCACCAGGTGGATTTGATAATAGAGAGTATATTGGCGTAGCCGGTGCAACACCCAAACCAATGCCACACATGTTTTCTCCACTTTTGAGTGGTTCATCTCGGAGACAATGAATTTCTTGCTGAGATAATATATGGCACGCTCCCTTTGATCACTCGGCCTTTTTTGCACAAGGACGGCCCCAAGTGATTCTTCATGGATGGTCAGGTAGAGAGTTAATGGTATCCCCGTACTGGTGGCACTAGTACTGGAGGATGTGACAGATAATGCTTTATCTCTTCAAAGGCTTTCTGACATTCAACATCCCATTCAACTTTAGCGTTCTTCTTCAGGAGGTTGAAAAAGGTTTGGCTGTCTCGATAGCCGAGAAATGAATCGGCAACATAGTTCAATCTTCCCAAGAGGCTTCGAACTTCCTTGACAGTAGAAGGAGCTTTAAGGTCACAAATAGCCTTAACTTTCGACGGGTCAATCTCAATGCCCCGGCTACTGACCATGAAACCCAATAGCTTCCCAGACTTTGCCCCAAATATGCATTTTGAGGGGTTAAGTCTCAGCTTAAATTTCCGAAGTCGATCAAATAACTTCTTCAGGACTTCGAAGTGGTCTTGTCGACGCTTCGATTTGGCGATCATGTCATCAACATATACCTCTATTTCCTTATGCATCATGTCGTGGAATAGAGTGACCATCGCCCTTTGATATGTGGCTCCCGCATTCCTTAAGCCGAATGGCATCACCTTGTAACAAAAAGTTCCCCAGGGTGTGATGAACGACGTTTTGCTTTTATCTTCTTCTCTCATCTTGATCTGATTGTACCTAGAAAATCCATCCATGAAAGAGAATAATTCAAAACATGCAGTGCTATCAACCAAAACATCAATGTGAGGCAAAGGAAAATCATCTTTTGGGCTCGCTCGATTTAGGTCACGGTAATCTATGCAGACCCTGACCCGTCCATCTTTCTTCATGACTGGTACTATATTAGCAATCCAATCAGGATAGTGAGATACTTCGGTGAAATCCACCTTCAACAGCTTCATGACCTCTTCTTCAATCTTTTTGGAAAGCTCGGGTTTTGTTCTTTGTAGCTTTTGCTTTTTAGGTGCCACACTCGGATCTGTCGGTAAGGCATGCTCCACAATTTGTGGATCTAACCCTGGCATATCCGCGTATGACCATGCGAACACGTCTTGATATTCTTTTAGGAGCTCAACCATCTCCCTTGCCTCGCTCTCAGACAAATTAGCCCCAATCTGAGTTTCTTTGACATTTTCTGCATCTCCCAAATTCACGGTGATCGTTTGTTCAACCGTCAAAGGCTTAGATTCTTCATGACGAATCCAGTCTCTCTCTATGTCTCTTTGAATATCATCGTCATCATGTTCAGGCTCACAAGAATCTTCATTGTACAAATCCGAGTCACATATGTACCTATCATGATCATGCTGAATGACATGCCTGAGATGCAAATGAGGGGGTTAGTAGAATTATCCAATGAGGACTATGCATAGTGCATTTTTCTTGAAATTCTTTTTTTTTTGTTTTTTTGAATGACCACTTAAGAGAAAATGTTTGAACTATGAGATCGTCCTCATATCATCGGACTCTTTCATTTCACAAATTTTGAAAACTAGGAGTCGTGAGGAAGCCCGGTGCCTCAAAGCGTCATCATAGGACTGGTTTGGCACTTCCTCACGTCCTTAATAAAACATGCATGCACTTGTATTAACATGATAAGGCCGTTTTACAATACTTATAATCTCGGATCACGGCTCACGATCCAAGATCTTGATTACATAGAGGAAATAACAAAAGTAGCGAGACGACTCATCCCATGCAAGGGAGAACATAAAGGAAACGACATGAAAACTAAACAAAGCGGTCGGTCAGCATCCCTACTCCGATGGTTGAAAGGGAGTCATGGAAGGGCTTGCTTCTCCATCCTCAGTAGTGGCGCACACGAAGTCTGGACCGAATAGGTTGGCTACGTTCGAGATGGCCCCTTCCTCTTCTTGTAGCAGTTTAGGTGACTTGATAAATGTCTTTTCAAAACGAAGACGGAGTTCCTCCGACGAAGGAAGGAGTAATCCCGTTGATTCCACTTTGGAATAGTTCGACTTTGATAGCTGGCCCGACTCATATAGCTACTTCGGTTTCCAACTCCTCCTGGGTAACCCTGGTTTCCATGACCAGCTCGGTTTCTAGCTCCCTCTCTCGAACTTGAACCTACCAGCTCTCCCTTTCCTTTCTTATACTCAGAAGCTTCCTGGTAGCCTAAACCCGTTTTCTTTTGATTTCCCGAAATCTCGATAGGCTTTACAATGCCTTGTGCATACATCCCCAACCCTGCCCCCGGGACGTGGCCATATTCTAGCAAAACTTTGCTTGTCATGATAGACGAGGTGGAGAACTCAGGACGTCTCATGATAGACCCAGTGGGCACATGCACCATTGATACTAGATCAAGAGTTTGGTAGCTAGGCTCCTCATTCACTTCAGGCTCTACATACGGGATGGCCGTATCTTGGAATGTCTTGAAGTCAGTTTCGCAATGAACAGTCACCAGCTTACCCTTTGAAATGAAGCGAACCATTTGGTGCAAACTAGAAGGCATAGCTATAGCATGATGGATCCAAGGTCGACCCAAAAGGAAATTGAAAGCACTAGGGATGTCAAGCACTTGGAACTTTATCGTGAATGGGACTGGACCAATCAATAATTCAAGTTCGATCTCTCCCATTGACTCCTTCTTCACTCCATCAAAGGCTCGAACAGTAGATTGAGATGTCGTGATTTCTTCCTCATTCACCCCAAGACGATGGAGAGTAGCCAGTGGACAAATATTCAAAGCGAATCCATTATCGAGCAATATGCGGGGTATAATCATATCACGACACCTGGCCGAGATGAGTAAAGCTTTGTTGTGGTTAGTGCCCTCCTCGGGAAGATCCTCCTCCGAAAATGAGATTTGGTCCGCCAATAAAATGGATCCAATGAACTCCTCTAGCTGTTTGTCGCCAATGTCTTTAGGCACATGAACTTCATTTAGAACTTTCAACAGTGCATTCTTATGTTTCTCAGAAGTTTTAAACAATTCTAAAAGTGATATTTGGGCCGGCATTTTCCTCAACTGTTCAATCACATCAAACTCACTAGTTTTGATCGTAGCCAAAAACTGCTTGGCCTCTTCATCAGTAACGGCTTTCTTCTCGACAACTTCGGCATGCGCGTAACAACGACCCGATCGGGTGACAGCATCCACTTCTTCAGTCCCATAGTCCCATGGGACGGCTTTAGTACTGAAATCGGCCTTGGGTTTCTTCAGACTCTCCTCTTGGTCAAGGGGTGGTAGCTCGATCACCACAGGCTGCAATTCATTTCTTTTTATCTCTAAACCCGCAAACTCCTCCGTCGCCAAATCGATGACCACGTGCTCGGTTTGATCTTTGTTATAATCCCATCGGTCCCCTTCAGCGGATAAGTTAATAATAACCGTGTAATCATAGCCACAACATCTTCTCCAAGAGAATTTCCCTTATCATTGTACAAATCATGTACATCAGTTTCACCTTCATGACCCTTCCAGTCTTCCTCACCAAATATTACGTTCACATTTTCAACGTGAGCAGGTAAAGGATTTTGTTGAACGTTGGGTTGCTCTCTAAATGATAAAATCCCTTTATCAAGTAAGTTCTGCACTTTGTTTTTCAACGTCGTACAATTGTCTGCATCATGGCCTTTTTCCCCCATATGGTATTCGCATGACTTCGCTAAGTCGAACCCAAAAAACTTAGGAGGATTGTTACGAGGGATTTCTTTAGCCACCAACCTCCTTTCCAGCAGCATGGGCAACAACTTAGATAGCGGCCTAGGCAAAGGAGTAAACTGCCTTGGGGTCCATTTGTTTGGCTCATAATTCTGATATCTCCCACGCGGTGCGGGGGAATTTTGGGCATTTGCAAACGGCTTTGGGGTGACTGGAGTTTGTACATAAGCTACCTCAACTTCTTTTTCCTTCCTGTTGGTGAACTTTCGACTTGATCCCTCAGTTATACGGCCATCATGTATGGCTCCCTCAATTCTTTCACCCACGGCGACCAAGCGAGAGAAGTTTTCACAATCTAATCCGATCATCCTGTTATAAAAGTCGATAGGAAGGGTATTGATGAACAGCTCTACCATCTCCTTGTCATCAAGTGGGGGTCGAACCTGTGCAGCCAAGGTACGCCACCTTTGAGCAAAAGATCTAAAAGACTCATTTCTCTTCTTTTCCGTGCGCGCCAGTATGCTTCGTGTTGGGGCGATCTCAGTGTTATACTTGTATTGCATCACGAATGCTTCCGCTACATCTTCCCACTTCTCCAATTTCTCGGGCTCGAGCAAAATGTACCATTGTAGTGCCATTCCAGTCAAACTCTCCTGAAACGTGTGAATCAGCAAAGGGACATTTTGGGCATAACGTCCCATCCTGTTCAAATAGTACTTCAAGTGGATTCTAGGATCCCCAGTGCCATCGTATTTAGTGAACTCCGGGATTTTGAACTTGTCCGGGAAGTCTATCTTGGTGTAATGGGATAAATCATCAACCATGCTAGCCTCATACCCTTGCAGGGCCCTAAGCTTCTCCTCCAGCTTAGCAAACCTCTTGCTATTCTCCTCCTCCATTCGGGCCGAGATGGCTTCCGAGATGGGGTCTAATTCCACCACCACAGGGGTTTGATGCGCCACTTCTTTAGTCAACTTCCCTCTACTATTGGCATTACTGGCTTGCGGAGTTGCAGGTGCGTTTTGATTGGAGGCAGCGACCACCAAGCTAGACTTGATCTCGCTTGCAAACTGTGCGAATTGCGCAGCCAACTCGTTGATTTTGTTATCAAGCGCGGCGATCCGAGCGTTTTGTTCTTCAGCATTCATTTTCGTCGATTTGGATCGAGTACGGATAGGTGAACGCCTCGAAGCCGTGACGGTGGAACCTGGTCAATAAATAGGTAAACGCACATGAGCACAAGATGTAAAATGATGCCGGTCCATGACAATGATCTAATCGCCCCATTTCATAAAAGAAAAGAGTCTCTTAACAACGTAGTTACATATCCGAATAAAACATCCCGACATCAGAACTAGGAAAAGAAAATAACAAGACTCCTCAAACAATAAAACATGAGAAGAAAAATAAAATAAGATAAAACTGACCTAAACACCATTCTAAGAAAACCAAAATAGACTCAAGCTTTTTTTTTTTTTTTTTTTTTATCTATGTACAAACGGGGGAACAACTCTCTCATAACCGTCTAACTAGTCCTAGCTGACTTGGACGCACGCTCCTTGGCCTCCTTGAGCTCCCTTTTAAGGACCTTGATCTCCGCGCGATTGGTAGCTTTCGATGGCACATCAGGGATCTTTGGGCGCCACTCCTTGGGAATTTTGTGTTGAAGAATATACTCCATCGAGGCATAGTATATTTTCTCTTTGCCCTCTAACTCTTCCTCGGGCCAAATCAATTTTTGGGGACGACACATGTCCCACATCGATTGAAGCAACATAATGGAATTCTCGTGATCATGGTCTCCATTCGTGAAATCGGTCTTGAGCGGGGCCTCTTGTAGTGTTAATGGGAGTTGCTGCACGACTTGGTATTGTCGAGTAACCCTAGTTGGGTAATACTCAGTAGCGCCCGTTATTCCTAACAAAGGAATGGGCCCGATACCTCCACATGTAAGCCGTGCCTCGTGAACTCGGAGCCATCTAGCGTGCCATAAGAAATCTTCAGGGTCGGGATTTTTCATAAAGGCTACCCAGTCGGAGTAGTGATAATCAGGTGCATGCCCTTTCTTTTCCTTAAATTTCAAAATGGGGTGATTGAGATCACCGATGTCATGTATTGTCATTAAATTACCAAATCCCTTGAGGTGAGAGAGGAACCAAATTTGCAAAAGCTCAGGGGGAGCATGTAAAGCTTCTTTTCCACTTTCTTTAAAATGAGTGAGAGAAAGAAAGGTCTCAGTCAAAACAGCATTAACAAAACCTTTTCCCGCACACACCTCTTGAACAACACTTGCAATAGATGGGTTAATAGCATTCTTACAATGAGGAAAAACCATAAACCCAAAGAAGGCTAACACAAAAATTCGCCTCATTTGACTGACGGGGCATTTTGAAAAAGTCCATTTAAAAATGAAAATGGGCAAGCATTGCGGTTGGCTTTCAAAACTTTCCTTACATCTTCTCTCTTGACCCTAAGAAAATCAGCTAAAACCGATACATGCTCTACTCCGATGGGTGGCCTAATCAATTCCGACACTAAGGGTTTCCCAATGATAGCGCTAAATTCCTCCAAGGTGGGGGTGAGCTCGTGTTCGCCAAAAATGAATGTGGAGGTCTCGGGGCACCAAGTGTGTGCTAATGCCTGAATAACGCCAGAATGAACTTCTATGTCTAATAAACAAAGTAGCCATCCCACGTTAGATTGCACGAACTCCCGACTGACATGGTCCAATCTACTCCACCAAACACGCAGTTCCTCCTTTGGGACAGAGATAATACGAAGCTCAGGTCCTCCCATTGCATACAAACCTAAAACTCGCAAACGACCTAATTGTCATGGACCGGTTGAAAAGAATAAATGTAAGTAAATTGCAAGTGTGAGAGTTTAGGAGACTTACTTCACCCAATAAAAATTAAAATCAATCACATAGACACGCGCATGAGACGTGGGTCAATTTCTACTCTAGATGGCTCAAATGAAGCCACGGGATTACCGGACTGAACCGACATGTTCGCGGTTAGGTCGGGGTTCCCATGACTCCGGCTTTGTCAAAGAGTCGACCCGTGCTGCGTGTTTGCAAGCCGGGGTGGAAGCTCTCGACATCAGAAGAATTTCGGAATTGAGATGGGTGACTCGTACTACATGTTGGTAGTCGGAGTGGTATCCATCTCAACACCATCCTAAGTGATCCTAATGCGGCCTAGGTCCGGCGGCAGGTTGTGTGTGCTAAAGTGTAGTACCATGTAAGGGAGACATGCACAACAATTTATATAGCAACCAACACTTCAAAAATTTAACCATAGAATCATTCACCCAATTCACCAACCTACAACACAAAGTGTTAGCAAAAACACTCCACCCCTTATTACTCCAATCCTGCACCAACATTTAACACGAGGTTAGCGGACTTACCTCACCTTCTCGAATGCGCTGCCAAAGAAACACATTACATAACACACAATCAAGCAAAATAGTCCTCTAAGGTTTAGAACCAATCCCCAGTGGAGTCGCCAAGCTGTCGCGACCTATTTTTTCTGAAAATAATATAATAATATATAGTAATAGGTTTAGGGGTATTGTCAATTTTGGGCCGACGGACCTCAATTAACTCGGGCTCTCCCAAGCCCATACCCCGCGCGACGTTGGGATATTCATAAAAACTGCAAACAAGGAGTCGCCACTAGTCTATTGAGGTCGACTAGAAACCGAGCGAGACATGGGAGCGTGTCTCACTTTTACGCAACCAGAGAATCTAGGGTCGGGGACTTGATTACGTTAGTCATGCGACTAACGCCCTAACTTAATTGTGTTCGTGAAATATCGGCAATACATTCAAGGAACCTAACTTAATTGTGTGTTAACTCCAAAAAGACGCAAAATAAAGTGCAAAATAACAAAAAAAAAAACCTATTGTAGAGCCCTAAAGGCTTATTCAATTTTGATCCTTTTTTTTTCTTTTTAAGGGGTTTCTGAATTTTTGCAATTTTTCTGATTTTTCTGATTTTTTTGAATTTTTTGAATTTTTTTTTATATTTTGAATTTTTTTTTTAAATTTTTTTAAATTTTTTTTTTTAATATTTTCGAATTTTCTGAAATTAAAGAAAACAAACTTTCAAGATTTTTTTATATTTCTGAAGATTTAAGAAAAAGCATTTATTAATATTTTTGGAATTTTCTGAATTTTTCTAATTTTTTTGGAATTTTTTTATATTTTAATATTTTCGAAAATAAAATAAAATAAAAATATTTGTTTTCGAAATTTCCAGATTCCTGAATTTTTCCATGCATTTTCTGAATTTTCGAATTTTTTAATATTTTAAATAAAACTTTTTTTTAATTAAAAGGATTATTCGGACCGGGTCGGGAGACCCGGCCCTACTAAACCGACCCGGCCCCTATTGGGCCGGGCCGGAGCAACAACCAGGCTGGCCGAACTGCCCGGTTAAAAATTTAAATGGCCCATCAATTAAAAAAACAATTAAAAAAAAAAACCCATCTTCAACTCCAAAACTTTCAGCCCAAACTCATCCTAGGCCCGTTCGAAATCAGCCCAGCATCTCTCCTATTCAAACTCTCGGCCCGGCCCCCACCTTTTTCTTTTCCTTTTTCTTTTTTTATTTCTTTTTCTGCATGCATTTTCTCTCTCCTCCCTGCGCGTCTTCAACCTCCCGTCGCTCTCTTCCTCTTCACCGAGACTCCTGCAACTCCCCCGCGCTGCACCGCTGCGCGGTCCACCTGTCCTAACTGGGTCATCGTGAGGTCACCGGGCGTTGGTCGTTCTGTCCGACCGACGCCGAACGCCGTCGGCCACCGCCAGCGACGACTTGCGGCGGCCCTAAGCACTCTCCTTTCACCGGAAACCAAAGACGCCTCCCTTCGACTCAAAAACGCACGGAAATCTCGCGAAACTAGCTATAACGCTAACAGAAACATTAGAGCAAGCATTATACAAACTGAAATATACGAAAACAGGTCGTCGAGGACGGATTAAATCATGAAATTTTCTGGGTTTCATGTAGGCATTTTGTCAAACACCTAACGGGCGCTACTGGTTTCGGGAGTTTGTGGTTCAGTCGAGCCTCGCATTCGCTAGGGGTCTTCGGAAATCATGTCAAAAGGAAGCAGGGACAAGCTAGAGGGACGGTAAGGGCCGGGGCTCGCGCGAACCAGTCGGCGCGAGCTCCGGCCCGCTGCCTCATCCAGCAAAATAGAAACAGGCGGGAGAGAAACCTACCTGGTTCGGGTGAGACGTCACGGGGATGTCGTTGGATGGGCTCGTGCGTGGCCGGACTTCTCCCTCTCCCGCTCTCGATCGCTGGGTTCGCCTTCGAACGTCGCCGGATGGGCTCGTGGGTGGCTGCCGGGAGAGCAGGTTTTCTCCTCTCTGTCTTCCTTCTCGGCTATGCTGTTTCCGGCGCCGGATCTGAGGCACGGCGGAGGGTTGCTGGCGGTGGGTTAAGCGTGGTTGCCGGCGGCGTTCAAACACTCTTCCGGCATTTGCTCTCCGCCCTCTCTCTCTCGGTCTCCCTCTCTTCTTTTTTCGATGCCCCTCCTGACTCGCTGCTCTCTCTTTCTCTCTCGGGTTTTTTTTTTTTGAACCTCGCTCTCAGCTCCCTGTTTTTTTAGACCTCCCCCCTTGGGTCCTCCCCTTCGTCTGGTCTTTTTTTAGTCTCCCCCCTCTGCAGCTGCTTCGCCTTGTCTTCTCTATCAGCCTCCTCTACTGCCACCGCCTGACTCCGCCGCTTGCTTCATCATCATCATCTCTTCGCCTCTGCTGCCCCCTGCTTTCCCTTTCTGCTTCCCTGCTTCTGCTCTGACTCGCCATTGACCTTTCCCATCTCGCCTTTCTCCTCTGACCCGCCTTTTGCCCCTCCTTTTCTGCGCTCTGACTCGCCGCTCCTTCATCATCATCATCCTCTGTTTTCCTGCAGGATGCTTCGGCGCGAGAGAGAAGAATGGAAGAAGAAAAACGAGTGGGCCGGGCCAAGAAAGAAAGAAAAGAGAAGTGGGTCGGGCCCGTGCGAAGGAAGGGAAAGGGCCACATGGGGGCCGGGCGGGCCCAGCCCTGGCCCGGCCTCCTTGTCTTTTTTTTTTAATTAATTTTTTAAATTATTTTAATTTTTAATTTTTAATTTCAAAACCAGTGATACAAATGCTCCTAATGTCTATATGCAATGCAATTGTAATGAAAGAAATTTTAATTTTTTCGATTTCTTCTTTTTTTGGTGTTTTTTTTTTTTTTTTTTTGATTTTTTTTAGAGATTAATATATATTTATATATGTAAAAATAAATGGACATAAAATAAACAAAAATTCGGGTGTCGAAAGCTGAATAGAGTTAAAACTCTAGTTAAGCCATTGGAATATACCATTTGATTTTAGACACGGGACATCATTTAGATCTTTTCCAAAGTTTTTATGTTCCTTCTATTTCTCAAAATTTAGTTTCACTATCGACACTTGATACAATTGGATATATTTTAAGCTTGGTAATGGACATTTCAGTTTATTTAAACATAATCATTTTATTGATTCCGGTGTGCTTTATGATGGTTTATACAAATTAAAACTTGATAATTTATTTGCCGAGACACTATTGACCTTGTGTCATAATGTTGGTTCAAAAGGTGGTTTAGTGGATAAAAGTTCAACTTACTTGTGGCATAAACGTTTGCGTCACATATCCAAAAAAAAAATGTAGATATTAGTAAAGAATAAAATTCTTCATGATTTGGATTTTACTTATATTGGGATTTGTGTGGATTGTATTAAAGAAAATCACACAAAACACCTAATTAAGACATCAATCGTAAGAAGCACACAACTCTTTGAAGTAATACCCACTGATATATGTGAACCTTTTGATGTTCCATTATTTGGTGGAGAAAGATATTTTATTACATTTATTGATGATTTTTCACATTGTGCTTATGTTTAACTGTTGCATAAAAAATCTCAATCGATAAACACATTAGAGATGTTTATCCATGAGACTAAAAGATAGCCAAATAAAAAGGTGAATATTGTTAAATTTGATAGAGGTGGAGAATATTATGGAAAGTATGAAGAAACTTAATAATGTCATATCCATTTGCTAAATTCTTTGAAAAGCATGGCATTGTGCTTAATTGCCAGGCACACAGCAATAAAATTGCATTGCAAAAAGGCATAATCATATATTAATGGATATGGTTATGAGTATATTAAGTAATTATTCTATATCTTTATCATTGTGGACGCATACTTTGAAAACTGTCATGTATTTGTTAAACAGAATTCCTAATAAGGCAAGGTCTCCTTTTGAATTGTGGACAGGAAGGAAACCTAATTTGGGGCACCTGTGTTGACACCTAAATTTTGACCCAACGTGTGGCTATATTTGCAGGCTGACTCACAAAAAGGATACCTTTGGTTGATGCTTTTTATGGAAAATATGTTCAGCCTAATAAGAGACCATGAACCTTGCCCATAATATGAGGAAGGGGATAGATAAATTGCACAAGTGAGGATAGAAAATTCAGAAGGAAATCAATTGAATACTAGAGGGTTGCAATTTTTACAAAGAATCTTCTCTCCAATAAACTTTAGAGGAATTCATGGGATAAGACGGACAAAATGGAGGGAAGAAAACAAAAACATTTGTGGAAAGTGTGGGCTATGGAGACTTACAAAAAGAAGCTAATGAGCTGGAAAATAAGAGGTGATCAATCTGATTGGCTATGCAAGGAAGGTGGGAATCCTGGTTAGCCATTCTTGTTCTGATGGGTATTCGCATTTTGGTAAATGAGGATCCAAATTTCTAATTAAGAATCAAGAGCCAAAAAATCAAGTGAATAGGAAGGCAAGAAATTTGACAAATGAAGGAATCAAGACGTTCGGGTCTGAATGGCTTGCATGAAATATGAAAGATCGAATTGGCCACAAAATCGCGTACCAATTTGCAGACCATGAATTAAGGCAATGAGAAAAGGAAACTCAGAAAATTGTCCGTAAAAAGAAATGCTTGGGGCCATTATAAAATGAGGGGAGAAGAGCTCGAGGGGATCATAAGTTTTCTCATCATCATACAAAGCTCTCTCGTGATTTCACAATGTTATGGTGCTTTGCATACATCACAACGCAGTCCATTTCTTGAGTCCTCAGCCTTTAGACGAGTCTCCAATAGCGGCTGCAAAAGCTCTGCCATCACTAAAGATCTCCATTATTGCCACTTCCCGTTATTGCTGTTCGTCACCAAATTTCTCTGATCATTGTTGCTGTTCACTGTTGATTTGTTGTTGGTCGCTACTGTTTTATCGACATTAGTTGCTGCTTTTGTGCGTCATTATTGCCACATTGTTGCTAGTCATTGCCGCATCCCTTTAGTTGCTTTCTATAATATCATGCTTCCGGTTTGTGCCAATCTCTCTTAGTTTACTCAAACTAAGAAATCTTGTGATAATGATAATAGCATTTTTTTAAGTATGTTCAAGTTCATAATTTTTTATGATCATGATCGTTGGATGTTATTTCATTGTTTGCTCAATTGTTTGGTCATATTTTGCACGTTAATGGTGTAGTATTACAAAAACTAGCAAAGGTTGTATGCAAAACATTTTTTTTTAAATAAGGAGAAAATGTATAAGTCCCCGAACTCATGATTTTTGGTTCACATAAGTCAAATGTACTCCCACATTTTACTTGGGTGTCTAATCGACCCAAAACTGATTAGTGGCAGCTCCAATAGGTAAGATAAATATCATAGTTGAATCAAGTATCAAGTTGCAATTGGTAGGACTTGGGAGAGTTCGTGCTAAGCACTGCGTTTAGTAATCCATTAACCTCCTATGAGAAGATCGCGACAACCTGCATGTTTGGGGCTGCTTGGTGGAAGTAAAAATTTATAATCCTCATGAAAAGAAACTAGACAAGAACAAATAATGGTTTGTTCATTGGTTATCCAAAAAAAACCAAAGGATATAGATTTTACTGTCCTAACCATAGTACAAGAATTGTTGAAATTGGAAATGTTAAGTTCATTGAAAATGGTGAAACAAGTGGAAGTGTAGACCACAAAAATTGAAAATTCAAGAAGTTAAGGTACAAATACATTTTCCCATAACTCATTCTCATGTTATTGTTCCCATAGTTGTCGAACAGCTTGACAACATACAAGAACAATAAATAAATGACCAAATACTCTATGATGAAGTTGCTACTAGTGAACTTACAGTAGATGAACCTCATGGAGTGGTATTAAGAATGTCTCAAAGGCAAACAAGATCTACCATTTCCAATGATTATGTGATTTATTTACATGAGTTTGAATTTGACTTAAGAATTGATGAAGATCCAGTTTTGTTTTCACGAGTCATGAAAAGTGTTAATTTTGCTAAATTGTTTGATAACATGACAAAAGAGTTAAAATTAATGGATCACAATGAAATCTGGGACTTTATCGATTTGCTTGGAGGTTGTAAAAGAGTTAGCTATAAATGGGTCTTTAAGGTCAAATGTGAATCGAATGGCAATATTGAAAGATACAAGGCTAGACTCATTACTAGATTTTATTTAGAAAGATGGTGTTGATTATAAAGAGACCTTTCTTGTATCTAAGAATGACTCTCTAAGAATTATTATGGCTATGATCGCTTATTACGACTTAGAGTTACATCAAATGGATGTGATTACTACCTTTCCGAATGGGAATTTAGATAAAAAAAAAAAGTTTATATGGATCATCAGATGAGTTTTCAATTGAAGGAAGAGAGGGCATGGTGTGTAAACTTAAGAAGTCGATATACGGACTTAAACAAGCTTTTTGACAATGATATCTTAAGTTTAATGATACTATCACTTTCATTGGATTTAAGGAAAATATTGTTGATCAGTGTATATATTTGAAAGTTAGTGGAAGCAAGTTTAATTTTTCTAATTTTGCATGTTCATGATATCTTGCTTGTTACTAATGATCTTGGTTTATTATATGAGACCAAGAAATTACTCTCTAAGAACTTTGAAATGAAAGATATGAGTGAGACATTTTATATGAACGGAATTGAAATACTCCATGATAAATCGTAAGGATTATTAAGGTTATCTCAAAGAGCATATATTAATGAAGTTCTATAGAGATTCAAAATGGAAAAGTGTTTTGCAAGCATTGTTCAAATTTAAAAAGAAGATAAATTGGGCCTTATGTATTGCCTAAAGAATGAATTGGACTGCAAACAAATTGAACAAATTCTTTATGCATCTATTATTGGGAGCTTGATGTATGCTCAGAATTTTTCTAAGCCAAACATCAATTTTGCTATCGGAATGCTGGGCATGTATCAAAGTAATCTAGGATTGGATCATTGGAAAGTTGTAAAGAAAGTATTGAGATACTTGTAGGGGACAAAATATCATATACTCACTTTTAGGAGGTCCGAGCATCTTGAGGTGATGGGATATTCAAATTCAGATTTTGCTGAGTGCATGGATGCCATAAAATCCATGTGTGGATATTTGTTCCATTTAGTTAGATAAGCGATTTCATGAAAAAGTGCGAAGCAGTTTATCATTGCTGCATCCACTATGGAAGCTGAGTTTATGACATGCTTTGAGGTCACTTGTTCATGGATTATGGTTACAAAACTTTATTTCAGGACTTGGAATTATTGACAGTATTGCCAAGCCACTGAAAATTTATTGTGATAATACCGCATCAGTCTTCTTCTCTAAAAACGATAAGTATTCAAAGGGTGCTAAACACATAGAATTGAAATACTTTGTTGTTAAAAAAGAAGTTTATAAATAAAGGGTGTTGATTGAGAACATTAGTATCAATTTTATGGTTACAGATCCATCAACTAAAAGATTGCTACCAAAGGCATTTAGTGAATATGTCAAAAGATCAGGTATTACTAAAAGCCATTGTTGACATTATGTTAAAATTTATAATTTTTATGTACTTGACACTTCGATATCACTTGTGTGTTATTTTTGATATACTTATGCATCCCATCTCCTTATGTTAGTATATACATGAATGAATTAAATGGGTATTAATATGATTTTCCCAAAGAAACATTACTACTTGATTATTATGTTATCTCTCATTATTGATCATGTTAAGTGTAGACCTGATATTGTGATATATAGAAGGGACTGTGTCAAACTAATGACATACAACTACCATTATTCTTATAACTTCTTGCTTTATAATGATTTATGATTTGGCTAATTTGAGAAAGGATTTGGCTTATATTTTGTGCATTTTGTTTTATTGTTAAACCTTGAAGTTGAATAATATCACATGGGTCAAGTGGGAGAATATTGGATCTTATTGTGGCCTACGTGGTTAATGACTCATATGCAGTTTGGGTTTAATAATTTTATAAGTGCTAAACTCCTATTAGTCAATATAGAGGTGTATTCTAATTACCATACACCTTGATGGATGGTGTGACTATAAAATGCCATAATTAGAAACTTGTCCTCTCTTAACCCTAGAAAGAAAGATAGTTTTATCTCCATCAAGAACATTAGAAAGCCTAAAGGGGTCAAGAGAGAGAAACCAATTTCTTCAAAAGATTTATCGTCTACAATTGATTTCTTTACAAGAAATCATTATGGATCAAGGTATGTCTTTTCATCTATTATGATATTGTGAAAATCATGTCATTCAAAGGTCTTGGGTATAAAGTTTATGCAAATATTAGGGTTTGGTTTGCATAGAATTGATTTACTCTTATAGTTTAACCGTTAAGTGCAACTCTTTTTATTTTGTGGATGATCCACGGGTACAAATGTGGAGGTCAAACTATCTGAAGGCTCATGGAATTCCTCGAAAGGGAACCGATTAAGTCTACATCTTTTAGCCTGTATGGGTGGGTGTGATACAAAATAGTCTGCACACTATTGGGATGCAATTCAAATAGATGACCTTTAGTTTCTGAGCTAAAAATTCCCTTCGACCCCAACCCACGACATCGATGCAATAGTTAGTTCTTTTTATTTGGCACAATTGTTTGGTTTAAATAACAGTCGATGAAACTAAAAAGTATTTTTTTTTTATTTGGCACAATTGTCTGGTTTAAATAACAGTCAGTGAAACTAAAAAGTGGCTTTTCAAGCCAAGGCAATATCCAATAGTGGCGGAAAAATGGAGGCTGCATCACAAATTATTAAGGACTCCTCTTGAAAAAATTAGTGGGGATTATAATCATGAATGGAATAGCAAGGGCATTATATACATACTCAAAGAGTTAGTGCAAGTCTCCTTTTGAAACCATCATGAGTTATTTATCTATCCTTGGTTATGCTTAGGAAGTCACAAGCTCAATAATGATTTGGTGAAATGTCACTCCGAGTTAGCTATGACCTTCTTTTCGAAGTGAAAAAGATGACGTGTCATGATTTCCCAAAGCCATAGGAGGGAAAAAAACATTGCTTATATAAAAACGGCTCATTGTAACTAACATGATTACGATAGCAAAGAGTCTCGTCTTTAATTGATTATTTTTCTCTTTTTAAATTTAGATATGTTTGTTTCACGAAAAATGAATGATTTAAAAAATATTTTCCTAAAAATATCGCTTGTATGACTTCTAATAATTAGCCAGCAGAAAATATTTTCATTATCACCAAATACATTATGTCCGAAATTTTTCGTGGACGATAAAAATATTTTTCACTCATTTGACATGTCCTCCCTCTTCTAGCTCTATCACAAGGGATTTGTAATGATAGAATCAATTATTTTTAGAAAAAAATGTTTTCTAAATTATTTATTTTCCACGAATTGAGCATTAACTTATCTATGCAAATATGTACAAAACATGAAGTGAAGTGTATTTTAGGAGTAAAGAGAAACATGGCTTTCCTTTATATAATGAACAAATACATAAATAATCTTTAATTTCTCTAAATTTTTCAAAATGATCTACATCAAAACAATCCTTATGGAATCCCAGAACTGAAGAGGAGAAATACAAAAGAAGAAGAAAAAACTAGCACAGCTCTCTCACTCGAATCCAAAGCACTTGATGATTTGGAGTCTTTTTTAGGCTAATTCGCACTAAAATTAAAGAGGCAATAAAGACCAAGAAAGCATCGCAAAAATCACTAGACGAATAATAGGAAGCAATTGATGCACAATTGCATGAATAAAAGAGATGGAGATGAAGCGAAGCCAATCCAACATGGTCTTAAAAGGGTGACCCCGGAGCTCACAGAAGTTTCAGACCTTAATAAAGCTCCAAACCTCAATTTATGATTTGATCCATATAATGCTTGGACTCCCTCTATGTCATCAATGTTCAAATCCGCTCTCTTCTCTCTAGGCTTCAAACTTGGATACATCACAGCATCTTTGATCGAGCTATGAGCTAGCCCTAGCACATGGCCGATTTCATGCACCGCAACCGATTCTAGATCGACCGCCACCTTGGATTCCTCGGTGCTGAAGTCCACTGCCCACCTCTCCGCCGCGTCGAGGTGTAGCTTCCCGCTCTCTGGCGAGAACGAATGGGCCAAAATCCCGAGCACCCCATCGAACGGCTGACCATCTCCATGATCGCCGCTATAAAACCCTATCTTGATGTCCGCGAAGCCATAATCACTCGCTTCCCTAAAACTCACTGGAATGACGGCCGCCCACCGCGCGAAGGCACGTTTAAACACACGACGGACATCGTTTGAGGTTAAATAGTCGATGAAATGGTCGGGTGAGAAAGCGTAGGTGAGGACGATGGGCTTGTGGCGGGTCCACCTAGGTCTTCCGGGAAAAAGCACGTAGCGCCTAGTGACATGCTTGCCGGGGGCGAAGTCAGAGACACCGCACCTGGGCTCGAGGATCTGACTCATTGTGTTGATATCGAGCTTACCCGTGATTGAGAGGCCGAGCTTTGATTGGTATCTTGTGATGGCTAGTTCCAACTCCGAATCGAACTGGTCGTCGAAACTAGGGTTTTGGAGCGGGAGATAACCGAAGTAATGGAGATATCTCTTGATCTTCGCGACGCTGAATGTATTCGAGCCTCTGTCGACATCCCGCTCAATATCTAGCCCTCTGAAGTTACCATCGTTTCTCTCAACGGAACTTAGCCATGGAGGGTTTGGAGTGAAAGAGTAGGTAATTTTGATGGAGATGCATAGTGGGAGAGAGATGAGAAAGAGGAGGGAGGAATGAGAACTGAATGTCGTGAGCATCGTAGTTCTCGGTCATGAAGAGTTGGAGGAAATGCTTCATTATAAAGAAAGGGCGGTGCAAGGCCATGCTTTTGTTAATTCGAATTATGAAAAACTGGAAAAAGCGGGATGATCATAATTCATCCGTAATTAGTTCAGAAATGTTCCTCTGACGAACAACTTCTTTTGCCTCGGTGCTCAATCATTGCAACTTCTCTAGGTCGAATGAGAGAAGCCTGTCGTTGGCAATGTCATTTTCGTCGGATGCAGGTTAACGAACTGGCTCTGGCCTTTCTGAATTCGTTTTCACTTGAAGTTTAGACAAGGCCCACTTTGGATGGCTCCAAGTCAGTACCGATCGTTAGGCGACATGATTGCTCCTTGACGTGAGGATGACTCTAGCAGGAAAACCCCTCGTGAATGCGTCGACTTCAGAAGAGTCATGAACTCCTACTGACTGGCTGACTGACTGACTTGCTTTTGCGTGGGACTTGCGAGAGACTCAAAGCTTATGCACGGCCTGATGGATGCACGCCACCCATCTCCTCCTTTCTCGTCTTGTGCGGCAGTGCGTGAAATCTCGGTTATAAATCTACATGTCAATGCCCACGCGACAAAAAGGTTTGAATTACTGATTTCACAGGCAAAATTATCTAAAAAATCTTCATTTATTGCATATTTACGAATTGAATCATAAACCTTTTAATTTTATCAATTGAATTTCAAACATTTTCATATTTTACCAATCAAATCCATTTGACCAATTTTGGCTAAAAATCATTGATGCGAACACCAATCATACTACATGGCACATCAAGTATTACTATAGACCATTAAAAATTAATATTTAATATTTTTTAGAATTTTTTTTCTTTTTCTTTTTCTTTTCTTTTCCCTTCTTTCTCTAATCGGTTGTAGGGCCTCGATGATGGCTGATGACTAGCTAGAGGCAAGGGCTGGTGACAATCGAGCCTCTCCAAGCCTAATGATTGCAAGGTCAACCTCACTAGGGGCGGGCGAGGCTCACTCTTGTTATTAGCTAGCAAGGGCGAGCTTCATTAGAGGCTAGCAAGGTCAAACTTGTCAATCCTCTTTCTCTAGCCAGTCACCAAGGTACAGTGACTGGCTAGAGTAAGAAGGGAAAAAAAGAAAGATAAAGAAAAAAAAAGAAAATAGGAAAAAGAAAAGAAAAGAAATTAGTAAAATTTTTGAAAAAATAATAAAATTGTCCATGTTTGACCTGGTTGTGCCATGTAGAAGGCTTGGCATCTACATTAATGATTTTCAACCAAAATTGATCAAATAGGCTCAATTGACAAAATTAAGATTACATTTGGTGTGCGAGATAAAATTCATGATATAATAAAATTTATAGTATCTCGCGTTTAGTGCCTGCTCATGACAAGATAAAACTAGATATAAGAAAGATATAGGCTAGATAAAATTATCTTATGGGGGAGGTGGGATAAATGTGGATGAGATTTCTAATTTCATGATAAAAAAGTTATTTTTCTCAAAAATAAATTTCTTAAATTAATAAATCTAATTTGACAAAAAAATTAACAAATCTAAAATTATGTTTCAATATAAATAATATTTGAATTTTAATATAATAAATTCAAATAAAAATAATATTTTTTAAATTTTAATCTTATTTATATTTATATATTCGAATTTAATTATATCTTATACTATAAATTCAATATAAAAATATGTATTTATTATACATTTTAGGTGTTTTAATATTTTAGGTATATTAGTACAGTTTGCTATTTAAAATTTTTTTATTAGAGAATGATGGAATGGGAAGAAAGAAATAAAAAGAAATTACTTAAAAAAGAGTGTAAAATAAAATAAAAACGAATAAAAACAAAGTAAATAAGGTGAGAGATTTTTACTATTTCCGTTTGTAAAATTCGTGGTTCATTTATATTAATATGCTATTTATACCAAACAATATATGTGATATGATGTGAATATATCTAACTTTATTACTACAATCACCAAATAATGAATAAAATATAGTAAAATTCATTGGATTTCATATTCTATCTTATTCAATCATATTTTGGTTAAAAATCTAGATAACCAAACATACTCTAAGAGGTTTAAGACTAAATTGACAAAAACATAATAGGTTTACGACTTTTGAGACTTTTGGGTCTTCAAAAACTTAACTATTTCACTTGAATTATATAATATAGTTATCACCCGTCATTAATGGGTAATAGTATATTCCATTTTTATCTTTACTATAGGGAAACGATAAAAAGGTTCTTAGATCAAACCAGGGTAAGTTGTGATTTTTCATTCTCTAGTGTAATAGGGTAGAAGTGCGATGAAGTGTTACTCTAGCTTACTATGCTGCTATAAAATAAAACGAGTTCTCTTCTATAACAGTAATAGTCCTCTCACATTAGAAATTAACTTTTAGCTACCGGAAAATTACACAAAAAGTCCTCAAAATTTCTTTGGTATTTTATGTGACTATGCCTCTGAATATTCAATGTTATACATGTCGTTTCATGAATTTTTATTTTGTGACCATAGTTACGTCCTGTTCATCTTTTTATTAGTTTGTACATATTTAGTGAATTTTCAAGATAAGTATGTAAACGAATATTATTAAATGAAGAAATAAAAAGGGAATTTTTGTTCTCCCTCAAACTTTCAAATGTTGTACAACTCCTATACTTTTGATAGGAATATAATTTTCCTCTGCAATAGCCATTGACCTATCGCCGATATGCCACCCCATTTTCACCGAGCCAAACAGTGTTTAAACGATGCAAGAGACGTCATTAATTAGCGATTCCTCGATACTCTTAAAACATATTCCTCGAGACTAGGGAGCACGAGTTTTAATTATGGCAAAATTGCACAAAAATTGGTTGGAGTAGTCAAGATGCGCAGCAAGGCCGGAGATCACCTCAACGCTAAAATGAAAAAAAAAATTAGGGAAAAAATCACAAAAAATCCCAAACTTTACTTGGTGCGACAATTTTATCCAAACTTTTTTTGTGAAACAAAAAACCCTAAACTTATATCCATGTGCCATATTTATCCCAAACATTTTTTGTGATACAAAAAATTCCAAACTTATATCCGTGTAACATATTTATTCCAAAAGAAATTTGTGATACAAAAAATTTCAAATTTTGTTAATTGTGATACATCTATCCCAAAAAATTTTGTAACACAAAAAACCTCAAACTTGTATTTGTATGACATATTTACCTTAAATTATCCGGTGAAAAAGGAATTTTCGTCTTTTCCTATTTAAGATATTATTCTTTTTCTTTCCTTTTTCTGTTTTTTCTTTTCTTCTTCTCTCTTCCCTCCGTCAGCCATGGTGGAGGGAAGTTGGACTTAGGCAAGGGCAGCCCTTGCCGGTGTCGGGCAAGGGTCGCCCTCGTCCGATGCCGGTGAGGGTGGCCCTCACTTGAGTTCGGCTTCACTCCACTATGGCCAGTAGAGGGAAGAGAGAAGAAGAAAAGAAAAAGAAAAAGAAAAAAAAGAAAAAGGAAAGATAAAAAAAAGTCTTTAAAATAAAAGAAGAAAATGCCTTTCGGCTAGAGAATTTGGGGGTAAATAAGTCACAATTGTCAAAAATTAGAGTTTTTTATGTTGCATAAAAAAATTTGAGGTAAATGTGTCATGCAAATATAAGTTTGATGTTTTTTGCATTACAAAAAAAGTTTGGGGTTTTTAATGAGTTTTTACCAAAAAAATTATACCAAAACCTGTCAAACTTTGTTAGTATTATATATCATTTTTTTAATCTTTAAATACCATTTCATGAACTATATTTTGTGATCACAGTTTCCTTCCGTTCACTTTTCTACTAGCATACTAGCATGTACATTGCAGGTAAACTTTTAATCGTAAGAACGTGAAGAATTTTCTAAAATGAAGAAAATTAAAAAGGGAGCTTCCTAGATAGTACGCGTTTGCCCTCAAATTTCAAACATTATACAACCAAAGGAACTTTGGATAAAAGAACGCTGTCGTCTAGTCGGCAAATAAGCGACTCCATTTCACCACGACAAGACACAATCCGAGTCTTTTACCTTACGGAAATGCTAGACTAAGTCCGGTTTACGAATTTGACGCATCAGACTATTAATTAGTATTATTTATGTATGTACAAATTTAGTTTCATTGGAAAACAAGTTAAGATTATATGTTGACTTGCTCTCCTCTTACCTTCCAAGGGTGTTTCCACTTAATGGGATTACCTCTACCTATTCAGTAAACATGCTCCTGGCAGACTGCAAGGATCCTCAATTTATTTAATGACAACGAGGGGCCCGTTCCCAACACCCCAACTTGACTTTGGATATTTTTCGTTCCCAAGGTCAGGAAATGCGGAGGACTCTCCAAAAAGTGAGATAAGTAGTCCGCTCTTAGTTTTTCCCTCTTGAACCTCTTAAGGACTTACTCAGGTCCATAAAATTTTCAAACATTATACAACCAAAGGAACTTTGGATGAAAGAATGCCCTCATCTAGTCTGCAAAAAAGCGACTCCATTTCACCAAGACAAGACACAATCTGAGTCTTTTTCCTTGCGTAAATGCTAGACTAAGTCCGGTTTACAAATTTGATGCGTCAGACTATTAATTAGAAAATGCAAAATAGAATCAATTGATTAGCAGTTCCTCTAATCTTGGAAAAGAAAATCCTTACACCTAGAAATAGGGCAAAAAAAAAAAAACCTAATGCTCCAATCAACATGAGCAACAACCCCCAAAGCCAGTTGCTCTTGAAGTTTCATTATTTGGGTCCATTGTAGAATGAATCAAAACAAGATTTCTGGTGCTTTTCCTCGAGGCTCAGCCCAATTCCTGTTGGGCTCCACCAAAGATGATGGGCCACGTTTAATAATCTACAAACCTTGTCATTTATGAAGGGGCTAATCGGATCAATTATTCTCGAGAATTTGCCCCCAAAAAAAAAAATCCTCTGAGGAAAATGTTGTCATCATTAAAGCTGTGTATGATATATTACATACCTTAGGTATAGTCGTGGAACAAGTCGCGTGGCATGATGGAACAATATATGCATGAGTCTTGCTTGTAAGCCTAGTACATAGGCGTACTTTGATCCCGGACAAAGGTCCTTATGCAATGGGCTCACATGAATCAAATGTATGTAACAGTTTTTTTGTCATGATTGGCAAACCCATTTTGTCGCCATGCAAAGTCACATTCACTATGTGGATCGATCCATCTGAACGAGGTTAATCACGAAATTTGTGACTAAATAGATCAAATACAGATATTAATGCGGAAACTAATGAAGATAGTGGATAGGATGGAGGATCTTCAGCCTCTATCATCCACTCGCACATACTTGCACAAGTTGGATGATAACCCCTTTCAAATATAGGAATAGAAAAATCCAATAAGGATTCCTCTTGGTGTAGAGATGACAATTTCGTTTCGTTCGTCTCATAAAAAATTAATGATTTAAAAAATATTTTCTTAAAAACGATCACTTTTATCACTAATAATAATGAATAAGTGAAATTTTTTTCATAATTTATGAAAATATTTAGATATAAATAATTATTGATAATAAAAATACTTTTTATTGATTAATCACTTTAAGTAATATTAGCGATATTTAAAAAAACATTTTTTAATTATTTTTTTCTAAATAAACGGAATTTTAATGAATAATTGCATTGCCTCACCTTTTTAAGTCGAAATATGCCATCATTCACAGTTGCACACAGTGAAAGGTAGGTGTGGATCGACCAATCGTCGCCCTCATCCGGGAAATTATTCGGGCCAGTCTGCAGACAATGTGCATTGAAAGCCGTGGGAATTTGTGTGACTAACGTGGAGCCACACGGTCCTCGGATGGATCACGGCTCTAATTCATCGATTTATGTGGATATGGTTCAGGCAAGTCTTACCCCCCCCAACCCCCAAGATCTGTCCCGTCTTGCATCATATCTCTATCAGCTCATTGAAACCCCGTACCTATATCATAGGTTCTATGAAAAGATAGTCGTGACATATTTTTTTTCCTGTGAAAAGATACTTGCATTTAATAATCGTGACATATTTACATGCTATCATCTAAGCGAGTGGGATAGAGATGGTCGACTATTGGGAACCCTTTTGGAACTGGCTTTAGTAGGTTTAGTGTCTTGGTAAGGTAGAGTCGAGGTTCTATTGCATTCGGAAATCAGTCCGAAAAAGGCATGTTTCAGAGTTTAGTCGGCCTCAAATCAATTATGCCCTATCTAAAAAATATATAAGTTCTTATCCAAATTAAGATTCAAACAATGATTTTTAATGTAGAAAGTTATCGTTACAAAAGACTGACCTCAAGTAACTCTTGTTTAAAGGATGTAATTATATCTCATAGATCAAAGTTTTCTAGTTTTACAAATGAAAAAAGAACTTGGCTAGGCTCGAGTTTCAATTGTTTGGAATGAGAGTCACTTGTTGATTATCGAGTTTAGATTACGAATAGAATTCTCTTCGAGACACATCACCCCATGTACTATTGAAAAGAATAACTTTTTCTTATAGTTTTTTGAAGGATTAGAATATCAATATGAGTAGGAAACCTATCAAGTTTCTTACTTTTAGTAAAGATACAATTAAAGGATATTGTAATTGTTGATATTATGTTTGGAGTTTGAGTTTGACAAGAAAACTTTCCTAAATTAGTGGTTTCCTAATTTGAATAAATTTCTTAAAAGAAATAATTGAATGGTAGTTTTTAATTTATTGTGAGAATGACAATTTGTTATAGATTATAAAAAATTAAATAATAAATAATTATAACTTATTGTGGAGTTCACTCTTTCAAAAATTTATAGTTCATAATAAGTTATTATGCTCACAATAACTCATAGATTGCTAGCAAAGCCCATTTTTAATTGGAGTAGATTTTCTATTTTAGGTATAGCTCTTGTCTATATATAAGAGGTGCCTTCTTTGTAAAGAACATCAAAGAGGTGGCTTCTCTGTGAATTGCACTTTGAAGCAATTCAAGAGTGTTGAAGTCGATAAATTTTGTGGTAAAATTCTGAATTCATTTTTGAGATTGATAGATCTTTTTGTAAGAAATTATGAGAGTATTAAGAATGTTTGAGTGATTCGAATATAACTATGATTTTCATAAAATCGTTTAATCTATAGTTGAATTATTTATTATCCTCATCATGGGTGTAAGTGATCGAATCGTGTAAATTTGATATTTGATCTATTTTCCTACTTTGTCTATTTAATTATTTGATCACTTGTTTCCGTAATAGTAATAACTCGGGTGAGAAATCGCAAGGGCACATAAAGGTCGAGAAGGAGATAAACAAACTTTTGTCATATCACACGGGACATGAAGGAAATATAGGGACATTCTTAGCTTGGTGAGGAATGCAAACCCCGCTTTTGTCTGCCGCATTGCTGTCCCTGGTTCCATTTGCATAAAGCATTGTCTATTCATGTTCCTTCATCATATTTTTGTTTCTTATTTATGTCATTTCATATCAATTATTAAATAAGCTAATTTAGTATTAATATGATTATACATTATTTATTATCAAAAATAGAATTAAAGAATTAATTAAGAATTAATCATGCTTGTGTCATGTCTCAATAAATTTTTTACTAGGGATGGTAGTGAATCGAATCCAATAAGTACCCCATGTGAGATTTAAATGGATTGTCCTATAGGATTGATAGGTCTAGGATATCATTTACAAATCCTATAGGGCTTTGGGACAAAAGTAAGATTTATCTTGCCGATAACCCAAAATCCGAACGCTAGAGTTAATTTTGTGTATGTGTTCTTCTATCACTGGTTAAAGAATATATCTTTGATTAGCATATTAAAAATTACAAATATCACTCGAATGCAACTTAATCGAATATGAATTAAATATGAGTGACATAGATGATATATTAAACTATATGTCTTGAAATAACATTTTAAATAATGAATTATGGCGAGAGAAAATAATAAAATCAGGAGTAGCAATAAGTCATCGAGAACCCAGCGTGTTAGGATTTGCACGGTAATGTTTCCGAGAACGAGAACAGCTATTTCTGTTCTTTTGTTCCTAGGAACAGATTTTTTGTTTCCTGGAACAGGTTTGGAGTAGAAATTAGAAACAAGAAAAAGTTACTTCTTATTCCCGGGAACAATTTTAAGAAACAGTTTTTTTTTCCTTCCTTTTTTTTTTTTTTTCTTCTTCTTCCTCTTCCTCTTCCTCCTCCCACCCCTCAACCGCCCCATCGCCGCCGCCGACGAGCCGTTGGGCGAGGTCCGGTAAACTCACTGGCACTTCGCTAGGCTAGGGCGAGGTTCGGCAAGCTCGCCGAAGCCTCGCCCAGCCACCGACGAGGCTTAGCCTCGCGGATCTGGGTGAGGTCGAGCGAGCCTCGCCCAGGTGGCACAAGGCCGAGCGAGCCTCGCCTCACCTAGATTTGGGGAGGCGAGCCTTGCTCGGTCGCCACCAGCGAGCCTCGCCTCATTCAGCCACCGGTGAGGCTCAGCCTCGCAAATTTGGGTGAGGCTCAAGCCTCGCCGGCGGTGGCCAATAGAAAGAAGGGGAGGAAAAAAAAGAAAAAGAAAAAAGAAAAAAGAAAATTAAAAGAACCAAAAGATTGGAAATTTTTATCAAACGCATTTCTGTTCCTGGAGTAAAAATTTTGAATAGTTATCAAACACCTTCAAATGCTCAAAAACTGTTTTCGGGAACAGAAACAAAGAAAAACATTTCTAAATAGAAATTCTTTTCAAGAATAGAAATATTGCCATGCAGACTCTCCGTGAGCACCTAAACGAAATGGGTCCAGTGTTTACGATTTGAAACTGCGTATGAAGACATAGCAAGAAGTTAGAACTATCGTGACTAGATTGGACGAGAGTAGGATCAACTGTCGCCAGTTCTATTGTCTAGTTCATGTCACGTCATGATCAGATCGAGTAAAGAAGACCACGACCCACGTCCCAAGATCCATCCATAGTGAGATAGAACTGGGGAGCCATGGAAGTAGCTGCAACCTGCAGAAGGGAAGGGGGCCCATGTTGACTCAGCTTTGATGGAACCTTTTGATGAAGTGAGCCTTATCTTCGCAGGAGCACATGCAAGCATATCGCCATTGATCCTCACTTCTGTTTTTCCTTTCTTTCGGTTCTTCACCTTTAATGCTAGTTGCACTGCACTCAGTCTCAGAGTACAGGAAATGTGGCGCACGAGTCGAAAGGACTTGATTCTTATCACACGTTCCAGTTCCACTAGAATAGCAAAATGCGCGTTAGGGTTTTGTCCCCTTCCGACGCCTGATTTTGAGTGGCTTTTGGGTCTTTTTGAGCCATTGGCTCTTCATGTGGTTTGGATGTATATACCTTCTTTAAATCCATTTTATAATCAATACGGTTGAGTTATTAGATGGATTAGTCGTATTTAGTAAATAGGTTATAAATAGATTTAGAATGACAAGACTTAAAAAAATATGAATGTTAAATGAGTTTGTAATTTGCTCAAATATAATACATATTTATGACTCTTTCTTCAGTTTTTATGATAAAGTAATGGACTTTTTGAACTATTCCAAGTTACGAGAAGTCTTGATGGGCCCACAAGATGGGTCCAACTTCACCCATATTAAAAATATCAATTTCTTTTTTTTTACCCATTTTTTTTATTAATCTTGTAAGTTTTGTTGATTAGTTATTGAAAAGTTATTGGAGTATATCTTTCCTTAAATGCATCTTATTTTTATGTAATATTCTAATCATTTTTTTCATTACAATCCATAGTTAGCATAAATCATCTTATTCGATATCTTACTTCCATTTAATCAAAATTTCAATTGCTCTGCATTATTTGTTGCTATGATTTTATAAATTTGCTACCGAGTAATAACCTTCTTTTATTCTTAATTGTGAATCAATATAAAAATTGAAAATTCTATGCAATGTTGAAAGCCAATTCTTTAGCATTTTATAGTTGAAATGGGTTAATTAGATAGATAGAGATTTTCATCAATTATATTAAAAATGTAAATATTTTAGTAATATGGATCGGATTGAGTAGTCAATTACGGATCGGGTCGGATGTAAGTTACTAAATTTGTACAAAATATACACGGGTTAATTTTGGTCGAACCATTTTTGACTCGACCCAAAACTGGCTTTACCTATTCACTTGACGACCCTAATCTTCCATAAGCTTTGGAGTAATTGATGTCGGCATCACTAATTCTTTTGCACTGTGAATTATGTTGAGTTTTATTTCTCAATAATGAAGCCAAGAAAAGTCGGATTCTAACATGTCCAAATAATGTCATGCCTTGATCATTCATTTGAGTTTCAACTTGGATCTTTGATCAATTCATAAAATCATTGGAGAATTTCAAATAAATGCATGGAGTCAGGCCACTTTCTCAAAAAAAGAAAAGAAAAAGACTTAAAGTGGACATTATCTCAAATAAGGACTTGAAGTGGTTAATTTACTCATTTAAAAACAACAAAGTCCCGAGCTCATGACCAACCAAATCTTTGTCGGCCAGATTGCATGTGTGACTCAAGTGCTTATTTTGGCGGCAACATCAGGACAGTTTGTCTAAACATTTCTAGTTTGACAAATTTGAAGAAGCCCCAATTCTTCCAATCTATTGAAGACGAAATGAATAAACGTATGACAACTCGAGGGGAGTACTCTTTTTTGCACTTGCAGACCAACATGAGGATGCAGTGCCAAAAACAAGAAATCGAGGACCCCAGTAGGCGACGAGTTCAAGTTGAAACAACGTGAGTATGCAGGCAAAGCGAAACTAAGGCCGTTCACGTCGAACTTAATCGAGCAGATCGAATCGAAGTACAGTGACGAAAATGGATAAGTCATACCGTAGCTCAGCTTGGAGAAACGAATACAACCAAGATCAAATGGAACACTCGGAAAACACTACCAATTTCATAAACACAACCAAACAGGAACCGAACAAAGAGTAATCGAGAAATGGATTTGAATGCAGGAATTAGAGGAAATAGAGCAGAGAATCCAAGAGAAGAGCGAACCTGGGGAAAGCTGAGGGAGAATCGAGGCCAATATAAGGAGAAATGAAAATAAATACCCCAATTTGGGGCTTTTTGGATTTTAGAGATTTGGCCATTATTGACCCAATTGTACATGGGTGGCACTTGCAACCGGGTCAAATCTAAATTATTTGGACAAAATTGCCACTGCTCTAGCCACTCGAATAAGCACTATGTTGCACGGGCAAGTTGACCGGCAAAGATTTGGTTGGCCAAGGAGTTAGCGGCTTTATTTGAAAATAAAGTCCCTTCATGATTTTATTTGAAATAAGATTTATTATGGATATTCTTTTGAGATCACAGTTCCATTTTTGGCTCTTATTTAAAATTTTCCTAAAATTATTAAGTTTGCTAAGTAGCACCGATATAGACACCCAACACGTGACATGACATGTTGACACATTGTCTCAAAAAATAGAGAATTCTAACAAGTTATGACACATTGTTTATTAAATATATATTTTAATATATTCATGATAAATTATCATTTTTATAATTATTTGATTTAATTAAAATTCACAAATAAATAAATAATAATAAAGAGTATAGAATGAATTTACACTAAAAATATTAATCCACCATTTGTTAATATCATTCATTGTTTCAATTTAACAAATTCAACTCAACTTCAATAATCCATAAAACTTGGAAAAAAAAAAAAAACAATCCACATTCTAGACTCTTGTATCAAAGCATGTTGGAAGAAAAGAGGGAAAAAAAAAACTTGAGTGGGTGAATTGTGTGTCATGAAAAGTGAAAATCAGAAGAAAAGAATATTATGATTTTCATCTTTCCCATTTATTATTATTATTATTATTATTATTATTATTATTATTATTATTATTTTCTATTTATTTATATATTACATTTTGATCTATCATTTATTGAAATTTTTAAAATTAATCCATTGCATGTCGAAATCACGTTTTAGAATTCCAATACAAGTATCGGAGAGTGCTAGGGTAAGTTGACTAAGTATCGGATTTTTCGACACATGTTGACATGAAAGCTCTCGAAGAGTGTTTGTGCTTTTTAGGTAGTTTGTAGGTTCCCAATTTATCCTCGTAAGGTGGAGTTTCACGTTTTCAAAAAAATGAAAGTGCCAATATTTAGGCTTCCAAAATCAACTCTTCATAGACGGCAGTGAGGAGATGAACAAATATCAAACACATTAATTAAAATTTGCCTACAATCAAATCTTCAATTAATCTTATAGCTTCCACGAATAGTCACTTATGTTAGAAAATAATCCTCGTCCACCGATATAATGGAAAATTTCTAGTCCTGTGAGTAGTTGTCAAATTCATTTAGACATGATCAAAGGAATATCTAAAACTTCACTCATACTAGCACATGATAAACATGTTCTTTTGAGGTGAATCAACTACTTCTATCGGCAATTTATGAATCTGCCCAAGTTTCTTCGTTGGTGGTACACTTACGTATTGCCTTTCACCTATTATCCTGAGTACATTAGTGATAGCGCTACATAAAGCTGTTCACTCATTAATACCTTTTAAGTCATCACGAACTTCCCATTCTACTCAAATTATTCATCTTTTATTAAAGATCTTTCCAAAGTCCTTTCACAAATCATTGCTCAATTTGATGTCATCTGAAATTAAACAACATTTACATTTATCAAGACATAAATCACAATAGATGGTTCTGTTAATATCGAAGTACCATAGGACATGATAAATAAGCTTGGTCGTTAATGTTGTCAAATCAACTTTCTTCAGCTCAACGCCATGCAAAACTCCTTATTGTCGTTGTCAACAACACGAGATCAAGAAGAGGTTCTTTGGATCTAAAGGCCCATTCTCTACCTCAGGCCATCGTAATTGGATCTCACAAGATCTCGACGATGATGATCGGATCTTGGCTAGGCCGCAATGGTTGTCGAAGGGACAATTATATGGAGATTGAAAGAGTTTGTGTCATGAAGGAGATGGTCAAAAAGCAAGAAAGTCGCGAGCTGTCAGTCGGCGAAATCAGCAGAGGTGAGTGATGGCCACCAGTACTGGAGGCGTCGGCACGGCAGCCGTGTCGGGCAAGCAAATCCAGTATGGCAACTAGAAATAATTATTCTTTTCTAAATTAATTAAGTTTTTACCCCTTGATTCACATGCCTTTTTCTAATTTTTGCAGCATGCCAATCATTTAATATTACGGAGTAAACCGTTATGATGATTGGAGGTGTTGATCCCGACGATAAGGCAGTACTCAATCAGTGTATCCATGTAATGCAAGTAATCGTCCTTTATTGTTTCTTCTTTTTATGGTTTTGCCTTTCTCTCCTCTTGAAACTGAAGGACTCTTCACGTCAACAGAGTGCAATTATTCTTTCACGAATTGCCAAGAAGTTTCGGTTTTAATGACTCGAATCCCTAAAGTTCAGATCATGCCAACGGTCCCCCCCCTCCTCACCTCAAATTAGAAAGACAACAAAAGGAACAAAAGGTTGCCTAAAATAATTGCTCTCGTGCCACTTGTCAAATGTATTTTATTGGGAATAATTTGATTTTCATGATATATCTATAAGTATATAAAATATAAGGTCAATTAGTGTATGAGAAATGTCAGAATATTCAAACTATGAAATCACGTATTTATATAATAACTTGAACTTTTAGAACAATTTACATGATATTAGAATATGATGTATTGAATTCAAATCTTTTCAGATTCTTTATTTGCTTCAGCAATAGAATTTTCACTTTTAATACTAGATGAAAGTCCAATCTTAGCATAAAAGGAAGTGTTATAATACATTTAAATAATAAAATCATCCTTTCATTTTACAGTTCAAACTTTTAGAACACGCAGTAATATTCTCAAGAATGAAGTGCAAAATTATAACCATTGATTGTTTAACAAGTGTTCCCCATACATTTTCCAACAAATTAAACCAAAGTAGAGAAAAGAAAATGGTCCCCTTCTTTCTTGTCTTTTCTCTAGTCGTCTCTTCTCACTTTCTGTTTCGTTAAAAGAAGCAATGCAGTCTAAAGCCAAAAAAGAAACAAATGCATGCAGCCTGCCCGCTATACAGGGTGCAGGACGATCCGGAAGCAAAATCTACGTTAGTACACGTGTCGACAACCCACCTCCTCCTACTTTCAAATCGGGTTAGATCAGTTTTGAAATTTGCATCGACTGGCTTTTGACGTTCGGTAACATTCTCTCGGGTTTAATTAGAATCGAGCTACCCAAGTTCTAATCCAATAGCCGTGTACATATCAGAAAAAGTTGATCGAGTTTATTTCAAATGGAGTTAGTATTGGAACTTACATGATTTGCAAACCTTTGAGCTTCTCCATGTTTCATTTTAATATGATTTAACTAGATATGTTGATATGGACCAAGTGATGCTAAAATCGTTCACCCTCTTGTCATTGCTTATGGTATGGATCTGCTGTCCTCATCCTTATGGGGCTAGAGCAAAATTAAGTGCAAGCTCAATATTGCCTTGTCAGGTAATTGTTATGTTGTCTGATTCGTGGTATAGTCCAATTGCTTCTTTTCTCTACGTTTCATTTGAATATAATTTAACTAGAGATGTCAATATGAACCATATGATGTTAAAGTCATTCGCCTCCCTTCCCTTGCCCCCTCCCGCCCTCTCTCTTTCCCTCTAACCGAAACACCATTTTTGCAACTCAAACTTTTAAGTTCAGGTCTTTCTCCAACGAATCGTCCTTTCAACAAAAACAAAATGGCTTGTGTTATCAATGATTCTCTCCTTTTCTCGTGATTTCTAGATTCAAGCTGTGTCAAGATAACTGTTAGATAAAAAAAAGTCATTGATAAGATATAAGAATTCATGCGTAGGCAAGAAATGACATGGCATATCATCTCATGCAATATCAAGATGGTGAGAAGAGATATAATTTTTACATTTTAAAGGGCTATTATTAGACATAACATTTTTCTAACAAAAACTTATTGATACGTCTTATGAATAAATTAAATGCATAGAGATGGCATCACATATTGGGTTAAGATTTAGGAATGGATCACATAAATTAAAAATGCAAGAACGGTATTGTACACGAGACAAAGGTCAAGAATTACATGACATTACATGTTTAGCCAAAGTTCAGAAATCATCAGAGCTGTCTCCCCCTTTCATTTCCATGTTGTTACCTAACTAAAGCATTAACGTGGCGAGTCAACCTACGGCAAAGGATTTCACCTATTCCAGATTACTTCATTGACATTAACGAGTCGTCCTTATCTCTCTCGCTGATCCATCGGAAACCAAAATGAACTCTCCCTCTCGCCCTTTTCTTGATTTCTTCTCCTCCTAATCAATGCCAACCCAACCAACAAGCGCAAGACTCGGTCAGTCCCACCACCCCTGACTCGCCAGGTCTTCTCCCCCCCCCCCCCCATCTTCTCTCTCTCTCACTCTCTCTGTCTGTCTCTCTGCGATGCTGCAGCCTTTTACGACCCACAATCGCTTTCCCAAGTATTTTGGATGGGAGCGAAGGGAACAGTGGCTCCTTTTCCTTTCAATGCCCTCTCTCTTTATCTCTCACTCCCTGTCCTCACTTCGAGTAGACATCTCCCCCTCTTTGGCATGCACTTCCCATTGTGCATGGTGTCTCCCACCACAACAATTATTGCCCCCTCCTCTCCATTCTTTCCCCAAATTAGGAGACACACCACCCACTTGCAGAAGAGAGAGAGAGAGAGGAGATAGAGAGACTGTGTGTGTGTGTGTGTGTGTGTGTGTGTGTGTAGCCTTGGAGTACAGTTGCGACTGACTGTACTTGGAGCAAGGTTCCCAAGGAGCGAGCATGGAAAATGGCGGGAGCTACCCCAGTCACCCTACGTACCTGTCCGCCCCCCAAGCGCTGAACGGTCACTTCCACGCCGCCCCCCACCTCCTCCTCCCCCTCCCCTGGGACACCGCTGACCTTCCCCCGCCGCCGCCCCCCAGCCGCCGCTCCCCTCGGTGGGGCGCGGTCCGTCGTCGGTCGCCCCCCTCAGCCCGCGCTCCGTCCTCCGCACACCGGGTTCGGAGGGGGAGGCGAGATGGGCGAGCCGGCGCCGGCGCCGCCGCGCGGGCGGGCCGACCCGCACCTCACGTGCCTGCAGCTGGGTAAGAGACGCTACTTCGAGAGCGAACGAGCGGTGGGCGACAGGAGGTGCAAGACCCACCATGGAGGAGCGGCGGCGGCGGCGGTGCCGAGGTGCCAAGTGGAGGGGTGCCACATGGCGCTAGGAGACGCCAAGGAGTACCACAGGAGGCACAAGGTCTGCGAGTCGCACTCGAAAGCCCCCAGAGTGGTGGTGCTCGGCCTGGAGCAACGCTTCTGTCAACAGTGCAGTCGGTACAAACCAAACGCCTCTCTCTCTCTCCCCCTGCTTTTTGTCTTTTCAAAGATCGTTTTTTTCGACATTAAGTTCATCATCGGGGCTTTCGGGGATGTACTGAACATTCAGCTGTTCTGAATTCTGAATCATTGATGGTCTAAAAATGCAATCGATATGAGAAGATAGAGGTAGCCAAGTAAGGGGTGATTGATGGTGTGGATGGTGTGCGAGACAGGTTCCACCAAGTGTCGGAGTTCGACGACGCGAAGAGAAGTTGCCGGAGGAGATTGGCGGGGCACAACGAGCGCCGGAGAAAGAGCTCTCACGATTCTGTTCCCAGTAACTCTTCTCAGGGTATATATCCATCTATCTATCTGAATCTCAAGGTTTCTCCGATCTCTCTTTCTTCCATTATGTCTCGCCTGATGCAACGCCAAGTGCCCCTGGGGAATGATCTGATCGATGCTGCTTTGAAGAAATTGCGAGGGGGTAGTAAGAGAGTACTAGTATATGTACTGGCTTTATCTCCATAATCAAGGAAAATTAAAGATGGGTATTTGCAGAGGAGGGATACAGGACAAGAGAATGTCACTTTGATGTAAAGTGAAGTCAGTTCAGTCTCCTCTGCCTTGTCATGTGAAAATTCTTGCTCGTTTGAAGCAGTGACTGGTCAATCTAGTGAGACTAGCCTCTTCTTTCTCAGTCATTTCAAGATTGTTATAATTTAGATTGATCATCTGCTTCCACTTTTGCATCTGAGAGTTCGACTTGATCGCGATGAATAGCATCTGCACTTAGCAACACTGCTATGTCAAGGTTACACTGGTCATGATGTTACAATAAATTTAGACTGGTCATGATGCTGAAAAATCTAGATTGGTTATTATGTCAAGTGCGGTTATCCGATCTTTCATTGCATAGCCTGGTCTCATCTTCTTTTTGACTCCTGGGTTAGCTTTTCCCTCTGAGCAGAGTTGATTGACTGAGACTAGGTAGTATACTGTTCTATAGCGGATTCTGAACACGGGTTGAAGTTCACATCTTCATTTACTGCTTTCGGAACAGGATGTGCTCTCTCTCTTCTGTCATCGAGAATGGATACGTGGGTCTCTCCATCCGAGCTCTCCTCGAGATCCAGCGCTGCCCTGCGCGAGCTCATCGCCGAGCACCGGGCGACCATCCTGGCGAGGCAGCTCATCTTGGATCGGGACTGGCACTTGCACTATGCTGGAGGGGACCTCGGGGAGGCTCAAAACGTCTCTGCTTCCCTTCTCCCCCACGAGCACCAAGAGTTAGCTGAGCCACACTGCTGGGACAGGTTCCAGGAGGAACCGGGCGCGCAGGTCACTCTAGATCTCATGCAGGCGCCGAGCTCTGCGTTCGGCTTCTTGTCCATGAGGGAAAAGGCTAAGGATGAGGAAGAGTGTTCGGACATATGGAACTCTTTCGCGAGTACCCATGTCGTTTGAACCCCGCTTCCCTCTCGTGTCCGTTTCCCTTCGCTGCAACGCCGAAGATGCAGCCAAGGAGCGAGGACCACTATTTAAGCTGTATAGAATTTTTGTATTTCCTTCTTTATTGTGTGTCTCGTGGTCCATGGAATTGATGCTTTCTTGGATTTTTAGAGCAATGGACTTATATTTCCATGTGGTAGGTTGCACTGCAACACCTGTTGAGCTTTGAGCTGAGGGGTTTTTCCTAGGGGAATGAATTTTTTCAGTTCAACACGAGGTGGAACGTTGAAGCATTTTCGATCTTCATTTAACTTCGCTCGACTTCCAATCGCGGTTGGAATAAATTTTACAGAGCAGCTTCGAGCCGATTCATGATAGTTTCTCTTGAAGTGCGTACGGACTTTCTTTGCAGAAGGGATAAGCCCTGGCAATCTGAACTCACTTTTTCGTCCTATTATTGAAAATACCTGAGGATTAATAGAGTTGATAACGTTTAGGCCTAAGCCTACTCACCTCTGATTGAAGTACCATTTTCGATCCAAGAACGATCAAAATTGCCTAAGGTTTTCAGAATATTTAATATTGTGAATATGCCAAGTTTTAGAGCATTCTCGACATAATTGTCGATAGTTGATAGATGGGAAGATGTGATATTTACCGCTAAATCGAAAGGCCATTAATAATTGTAAATAGGGATGCCCTCTCCTATTTGTATCCATTCAAACATAGTTTAGTAATAGAAACTATTTTCTTCTAAAGTCTCTTTATTTGGATGAGCGAGCGAGTTATCAATCATTGGGAAAGGCTTGGTTTAGGCATTCCGCCGATCTAAGGGAGTCTAAGTTGCCTAACAATCCCAATTTCATAATTTCATACTATTGGCTTAGCTTAGGCACTCACTGATCCAAGGAAGCCTAAGGCTCTGTTTGGTAATCGGTCAAACAACAACTATTTATGTTATTTGTTCTCTGAAAAAAAAAAAAAAAAAAAAAAGAATAGATATTTGGTTGATAACATTTTTGTTCTCAAGAATAGATTTGGAATAAAATTAATAAGTAAAAAAAAATTTACTTCTTTGTTCCGAGAGCAACTCAAGAATCAAGCCCAAACTACTTCTTTTTTTCCCCTTTTCTTTTCTTTGTTTTTCTCTTACTCTTCTTTTTTTCTTCTAACTAGTCATTGGTCAAATGAGATTGGGCGACCTCACTAGAGTCTCACTGAGGCTAAGCGATGCTCCTTGAGGTTGGCAAGGTCGCTAGCTCTCTTCTAGGCAACTGTTGACCATCATCATGACTACCGACTGACTCGATGAAGCAAAAGAAAAGAAGGAAAAGGAAAAAAAATTCATAAAATTATTAAAAGAAATGTTACATAAAAAAATTGAGAGTTATGATAAAAACATTTATGTTCTTTTTTTATCCTAGGGATATAATTTTTTGTAGTTACCAAATGCTTTCGAATGCAAAAAACTCATCCATGAGATTAAATCAAAAATATTTTTTTTGAGCAAAAATTATTTCTAAGAATAGAATGATTATCAAACATAATCTAAGTTGCCAAACGGTTCGATCCCAAACTATTGGCCTATGACATTGGCCTTCTGGCCTTCAATCTTTAAATCTCATTGCCTCTAAGGCTCCGTATGGACGAAGAAGCATAACCGATGAAAGCAGAATTGTGTTTTTTTACAACATTTCTGTTAAGAAATTTTACAAATAAAAACTTTTTTTTTAATATGGTCTATCCTAACAAATACTGATCTACTCCTCAAAATGAGAAGATTTTCTTCCAAAGAGACAAAAACAGAGCACCCTGTCGCCCGCGAATGGTGGAGGGAGAATGAACAGGTTAAAGAAAGAAAAAGTACAAATTATTTCAAGATTCTATTTTTTTTAAAAACGTTTTCGGTAACATATCACAAATAAAGAAAAACCATCCATTATCCTAAAAAATATTTTTTCGAAAAGTATTTTCTTTTTTTCATTAAATTTTCCTCCAAACAAGAGCACCCTAAAGAGGATTCAGACTTTCATTCCAAACTGGATAAACTATTGCAATCTAAACTCTCACATTTTTGTCCTGTCATTGATAATTACATGACAATTAACAGAGTCGACAATGTTAATCGCTTAGCTCAAGCCTACTCAACTCTCACCCTAGCCTCCAGTCTGTAAATCCGTTCTTCACTGGCTTAGCCTAACCAGTTTATAAGCTCCACCAACTCATTATTTGTAAGCATCCATACTAAAGCAGGAAAACATCTTCAAGAAATGCATCCAAGCAGTCGCTTCCATGTTTATGATCAGAGTCTTCCATCAAAAGCTTCCCCACTGTTACGCTAGGCTTTTCACTGAGAGAATGATTAAGAATGTTCCGCTTCCTGAATGGTTAAAAATAAAATAAAATTAGTAAGCTTAAACCTTTTGTTCCATCCACAGATTGCAACAAATTGTGCCTCATGGATTTTGTGGCAGCAACCACTCTAAGGATCCTATTGTCAAAGAGATGTGTAATGATTAGAAGAAGCATACAGCTGTAAAAGGCACAAGCATGCACATGATTTTCATTAGTTAAAAACGTAATGCAAGGATGTCAGGACAGACATTCGAGATGACATCAAGTTGCAATGCCAAGCCAGTGCATTTACAAACTACGTGATTTTCACACAGCACCAAGTTGAAACTTTAGGGACCCATATCCTTTTGACAGAAGTGCAAATGAAGAAAAATTCCAAGCATTGACTTGAAGTTTCAACGGAGCTGAAGTGTGTTTGCTATCAGGAAAAACAGAAAGCAAAAACTAGAATTTGGAAAAGGATTCTACATCTCTTTGATGATAAGCACACTCCCTCTAGAAAATGAACATTACAAGAATATATGTGATCCAGCCAATGAAAGACCAACTGCTACCAATATTCATGACACAACTCGAGCAAAATGAACAACCAAAGAAAAGGCCAAATGTTATATACAGATCCTAAATTGTCTATCAAATGGATCATGTGGTCTGATAGAGAGTTGAACTAAATGAATGGTAACTCTAAGGTGAAGGAGGACCCAAAGTCAAGAAATTACTTTTTGTTTGTCTGTCAAGGTCACCAGAGATCGAAGTACACCAGGACTGATCTTATCAGCCAGTGCACCTTTATCTGAAATGACAATAGACTTCTCCTTTACATAGCTCTGCAATCTCTTTGCCTCAAAATCCAGCTGGGATTGTTCTGCATCACGAGAAAGGAAGCTGGAATCATGGTTTGTCCAATCAGAAACTGACCATTACAATAAAAAGAGAGCACAAAATAAAAATAAAAAATACTTTCAACGTTTTGAGTATCTTATTAGAACTTCACTCAACAACCAGCACCTATCTTATTTAACTGAAATCTACACCACATGCTTGAATGTATAACACCACTAAAGTTATTCAACTCCTAAAGGCAAAAACCATTATCACCCACATAAAAAGCTCATCCAGCAACAAAGAGGGATTATCAATGGGAAAGAAGGATTGGCAGGGTTCTTTTTTTTTCCCATCTGGTAAAAATATGACATTAAATCTGGACAGACTTTGTTATCCTTGGTGAGATGGAGTTGTTTTAAAATGTAGATGTAATTTATCTTGATAAATAAGATAGCAAAGTTGAATGCATCAAGGAACTTGATTTTCCTACAACCAATGTGTTTAATAAGTGATGTCGAGCAAAACACCCCTCCAACGAGAACTCACAGGCATAAAAATCATTGCATAGGAAACACCAGAGATGCCACAATAAAAGTCATTCCACTTCACGTATCCCTAGTGTTACATGAATCACAATTTGTCCAATCCAAATCAATAGAGTCCACCTCCATGTCTTCTACAGTTTTTTGACTTGTAAGAAAATGAAGGTTCTATAACTTGATAAGATTTTCAAGTTCCAAACCACATCAATTGTAGTTTACAAGATTGCAGATATTCCCTTGATTCACAAGAATGAAAGTAGCCCGGTCAAATATGGTGGATCTACACTGCATCATAACATTAGTGAGCTCCTTAACTAATGCCAGCTAAAAAAATAATTTTAGTTGAAACAAACCAACCATATGACTACTGACTAAGAAAGTAATATCCAGCTATACTACATGTATAATGTTCTAAAATAATTAACAAGATATACCTAAATCGAACATAACAGTTATATTGATTAGGACAAATAAGTGCAAATGAAGATTAACTACTAACAAGGCCTCTAGTACCCGCAATAGAGTCAATAACCAGGTCAGGAACAACACTAAAAGTTTACTTGAGAAGCAATGTGCATTTTCTGAAATTCAAGACTTTTTGGGACAGCCCAGAAATATGCTTCATAAATTCCTTTACATGCAACATAAATGGAAAGCAATCCTCCTTTATGTGGCTGATCTGGAAACAGAGAAATAAACAAGCATTTAGGGCAGGGAGTTTTTACTACAGATTGTAGATAAACATTTAAAGAGGTAAAGGCATATGAATGGCGTTCCAATTTGGTACACATGTTTATAGATACAATAGATACTGTGTCATGGATCGGCTCCTATTGTTATGAGCTCATCTCCTATAGAATTAGGCACCATGTCTGGTTCCGTTAATGAAATTTATTTACATCTAACATAGAAATATGTAAACAAGGAGAATGTCAGGCAGCTGCTAATTGAGACAATGGTAACTGTGAAAAAAGTGACGTATTAGTGCAACCGATATAAAGGACTCCCAAACCAGATTAACATGGTGCCCCCAGCTCCAGATTCTCATAAGTTCTCATAGGCAGGTCAATCACAGTGCTTCACATAGTGTTCTTTTATTATACTCCAAACTCAACTCTTCCAATCAAAAGGTCTCTGGATGCATCTTCAACCATGGCATCCACTTTCTCTCCCAAAATGCAGTCAGAGTCAATACTTTTCTCCAAGGAATACATAAGACCCAACCTTCAAGCTTCTCCTTCAGATTTTTTCTTCCAATCTCCCATACAAAACACAGAGCCCTTCTTATCCTTGATGGGAACAAGCCATCGTAGTTAAAACCTGCTACCAGTTGTAACCCTCTCTCTACATAACCATTAATTAATAGAAGCACCTTCATCTTGGCTAACATTCCTCTTAAAGTTCAAACTATGTACATCCTACGTCAGCTTCTCCAGGACATTTGCCCCACAAGTTACCCTGTTGCCAGTCACCTTGGATGATTGGAATACACTAGAATAAATAACTAACTACGGAAGCAAAGTAAAGCCTAAATTCAATGATTACAACTTTCAAGACAGTATTTCTGTTCAGCAGCCAGAACATAAGAATACAAGTACAACATAAGCACTCAACAAACAAAGCATGGAATATACAGAGACTTAAGACCTTCATGTGTGAGCTAGATCAATAACTAGAAATGAAACAATTAAAAGGCTTGCCAGAAGAAAATCACATAAAAGACAAAAGACAAGGGAAAACCTTCATCCAAAATAGAATGTGCCGCGTGAAATGGGATTGCCGCAAAAATGTCAGTTCCAGGGAACATCATCCACGTGCGCTCATTCGAGTCATGATTACCACATGTCGTACACACCTCATGCACCAAGGGCCTTGATCCTGAACCACCAATATCCTTCATAAGTGACTCAAAAGGAGATGGAACACTTGTTTTTGTTGTGCGAGCCTTCTTTCTTAATGCCGTGAGTGCTTCCCTATTTCCATTCCGCAGTTTATCATTTTCCACAAGCTGCATTTTCATCAGTAAAAGCATGTAACATCTCATCCATAGCTTTGACAATTGTGCAGAATAATAAACACAGAAATAATAATCTTTTTTTCTTTTTTTTTTCATCTTTGCATTCTTAAGATAAGCAAACGATGTAGAAAATACAGGCTGGTCCAATTTTATTGCCATATCCCCATGTTTTTGGAACATGGAAAAAGCAATGGCAGTAAAATTTCACAACAGCCGCAAAGCAACAAGCAGCTAATTAGTCTAACCACCTCATTTCGAGCTAAAAGCAGTCTCTCTGCTTCAGTTTCAAGCCCATCTAGGCTTTGCAGGAATTGTTGCATCGTCTTGTCCATATCTCAAACCTTTGCAGTGATATACACCTGAAATAATTTAAGTTCAACTGATCAAACGGCTCAGTGAAACTTAGAAAAATGTAATAAGAATAAGATGAAGACCAGAAGCAGAAAGATTATTGCCATATTAGCAAATTTAAACAATACATAAATATAGCAAGAATAGAAGAACATCATGACTCAAGAACAACTTAATGGGAACAAAACAGAGATTCCCAAGTTTTTTTCATGTAGAAGTGTCAAGCAAATGGTTCAGGTTGAGTTTAGGTGGGTCGCCTATGGGGTTGGGCCAAATTAACTCATTTAACCTACATAGACTCATTCCGCTGTACAATTTTAACAACCCATACCTAACTTGACCTAGCACAGACCCCCATACTAACTAGGACTTTAATCTTTAGCAATTGTTTTCTTTTAATATAGGAAGTAGCAAAATAAAGAATAAAATAATCAATTAAAAAAAAATAGTACCTGGAGAAAATTGTCAAGTTTAGATAGAGCAAGAAATTTGAGGAATCAAGCTACTAGATGAGATGTTATATCTCCCCGATGCAACACATTTGAAACAAAAGTGAATCAAATGTTTTTATTGTGATTAGAACATATGGTAAACACTTCAATATACCAAATTACAACTTCATCGAGGCATTCCATCGAACAGGTTATGTGCAGCTGGTTATGGAGCAGCACATAGCCATTTTAAGAACCCAAACTCAAGTCTAGACCCAAACAGACACGGGAAAAGCTCCGCATCAAAGGAATCGACTCAGTTGGACACAAAACGGGCAGGAACCAAGAGAAAACGACGAGCTCAGCCCATCCTCAAACGAAACAGGGCAGAGCGAATGGGATGCGTGGGAATGAGGTTCGATAGCGAAGATCCCTACCCGGCTCGGAGTCGGCGGATAGGGAGCGAGTTCGAGACGAATCGAACTATGGCCGATCGCCTCGCAACGTCTCCGAACTGAGATCTTCGGGAAAAGGGACTGCGAACCAACCGGAGGCGTGGAATTCGGGAAAGCGAGGTCGTAAGGATGCCGGCCGGAGATCGTCGGACGGCGACGGTGGAGGTGGCTGGTCGCGTGCGGAAGGGAAGGAGGAGTGCGCGAGGCCGAGTGTGTTCTGTTACTTTTTTCTTTATTTCCGTCTCGGCAGTCTCTCTTTTAATTTGGGTCAACTCCACGAAAAAACCTAAATTACTACTCCTAATAACAAATTTACTTCAAATCAATATTTTAATTAATTTTTTTAATTAATATATTTATGATAATTTTATCCAAAATTAATTCTTTTACCATAAAAACCAAATTAATACATTTGTGATAAATTTATTAATTTTCGTTAAATTGAATTAATATCACGAAAAATAACAAATTAGTAGATATATAACAAACGGGGTAAATCCATAAATTTGTATACTTTCCAATTCAGCAATTTAATGGTAAAATTTAACATAAATTAATGGAAGGTAAATTTGTCGGTACATATAATTTGGGATAAATTTATCATAAATTTACCGGCTTGAGATTTTTCGTAATATTAACCAATTTTATTTTGCAAATTAGGTTTAATCTTTAACATGCAAATCGAATTTATTTCAAAGTCACCACTAATTGGCTTTTTTTGGGCCGATTAAAAGCCTAAGTATGAGAGGATATTTTAGTTTTATGAGCTAAAGATTAAATGGATTTGTAGACTTGATTACACCATATTACTCTAATGCCCACTCGATACCATTTCTCTTTTATTTCTAAAAATATTTTCACAAGCAACTCGGGTGATCATACGGGTGCCCGAACTATAAAAATAACAATCAATAATCAAAAGCAATAAATGATAAATTGCTAAAGGGCAAGAATTAAACTAAGGCTCTAAATATAATAAACTTAACCTAACCATGTTTTTCTAAATAATTATGCAATTCTAATTAACTCTCTTTTTGGGTTTTTATCTTAATGAAAACTAACCGTATGCTATTCTAATCGAAGTTAAATATACATGATGACATGTGATATGATCTCATTCTAATAACGGGCAAAAATCAACATGAGACTATAGACATGGAAATGGATGACCCTAAACAAATAATCACTAAATGACATGGAATTGATGCAATTATTTCTATATGACATGCATATTATATTTTTTTGAGTGAATTTTTAATAAAAATAGTAATTAATAAACAGTGGAAATAAAACTATCTATGATAAGATATTATCTAATTCCAAGTAGGAAATAATTTAAATTAAATCCTATTTCTTTATTAGATAATTGTCTCCACTAGATAATGCTATCCTCACTTGCGACGTTATCTAAAAAAATATCCTAATCTATAAAGAAATCTTTCTAAAATCTATCCTAATCTACTTTAATCTTTTTTTACTTTTAAATGCATGATTAATTGGCTTTGGCATATGATTTTCTAGATGTATGATTTAGGTTTGCAATGTGCATGTTTGCAGGAGATTAGTGGGTAGACTAGAGTGTAATTAGGGATTAATGATAATAGCCCATTTCTATGTGAACACAAGTTGAGGCTAATTATCACTAATCTTAATTAATGAACCCATTGTGAATTAGGAGGTGGTTTGGGACAATCAAACGGGTGATTAGTTTAGGGCCAATTCCGAACCAATTGAGTGACAAATGGATGTGAATATCGCTAATGATTTGTGTTGCTTGAGTGCATGACATGATTTGCGTCAATGAGTGATTGGGTGCAAAAGCCGACACCCATCTAAGTATTGGCCAGAGGTGATCCCGAGGAGGCGAGGACCAAGAAGAGCCGGCGATGGTGGCAAACCAATGTCATATCCGGTCTTAAATCTTGTAATAGCTTTAGTTTAGGTTAGCTTCAATCAGGTTAGTTTAAACACTTAAATTCCAATTAATTTAGCTTTGACAATTTCAGGTTTTAATTAGTAATCATGAATAAATGACCATGTAAATAAATATAAAATGCAATGCATTTCATTTCTTTTCTAGAATAGATTAGAATTAGCCTAGAAATTGAAGAAAACAAACCCACAAAGACGGTTGCACCGATATTTAATGGCTTTGACAGCTTCGGGTTTTAATTAGTAATCATGAATAAATGACCACGTAAATAAATAAAATCCAATTTAGTGATATTGGAAGGATGAGCAAGTCCTCATTCCTAGAAATCTTTCATTGTGTAAAAATCAAGACCGCATTTCCGCATCTCGATTGGTTCTAAAAGACCTCTAATAATCACTAGTGACAACTCTTAGTAAATACTCAAGGTGTTAAGAACTTTAAAATTAAAAAAAAATAACATCATGAGAAATATAAATTTGGGAGAGTTTACTTTCACAATCAATGGACAGGTTCGAATTATTATTAGATAATGTATTCTAGCCATTATTTGGTATGCTAATTTAGATTATCTTATAAATAAATATTTTTAAACCTATTTTCGAGGGCCCTCAGGACGGAGGTCGCGGCAACAGTCAAATTGAATTTTGAAGGCATTTATTACCCATGTCAGTGCAATTAATTTGCTTCCAAGAACAATCTATAGTGACAGACATTAAATTTGTTGTTTGACAGTTTGAAAGACTTTATAAAGTGCTTACTAGGCACATGCCTGATACGTCAGCACCTGACATGGTAGTACCATATCATAAAATATTTTCTACCCCGGTCGGTGCAATTAACTTGCTTCCTTTTGTAGCCTGCTATGATAGACATCAAATTCGTTTTTATTTTATTTAATTTGACGGAATTTAAATTGACAGGCTTAAGCTCATAGGGCTGACTAGGCATATGCATGTCATGTCAGTACGTAACGTGGTGATACCGTGCCGCTGAAAATTTCCTCCATATTCAATCTCATATTTAGTGAGTAAATAAGAAGATGATGCATAATAATAGTTTTTTTTTTATTTTGGCGATCACAAATACACTACTTCTCTCAGAGAGTGAGGGATTTACACATTCTATTATGTTTTTATCGATGAATTCTCTCATTTAATTGCCTTTTCGTACATGTTTCAACTGCTCAAATAAAATAATTTATGTTTACCATATTGTCTGCAAGCATCACACTTCGAGCTATGTCTATCATACCATACGAAACATCATTTTGGAGACGCACAAAAAAAAAAAAATCATCTTCTCTCTTGTGTTTTTTTTTTAACTGATTCGAGTATCTTCGCCAAAACACATTCACCACAATTGCACCTCTAGTTTCTAAATTTCAGTCCTTCAAAAACAATGCCATTGAAGACGAAGAATTGCACCTGCCAAATAAGAATAACATTAAACATGTTCAAGTTCAATTATTTGGCCGAATGCCGAAAATAGACATCTTTCATTAACCAACTTCTTTATCATCCAAAACACATTCGTCTTCATAAGGGAAAAAAAATCGGTTCTACCGATTCATAGATAACTTAGTACCATAGTAAGATTATCTCGAGTCGCATTTGAAAAATAGGCGACGCGGTAGTCTTTAATCAAGAGATTAAAGCAAATGCTAATTATCCGAAAACAATGACCATCGTAATTAGAAAAGGCCTAGGCATGTATTCGTAGCAATCAAGTTAAAAAAGCAAATCAAAGAATCGAAAGATTTAGTCTTCTTCAGCAACTTAAAATCTAAAAACCCTCGTCAACCCTTAAGCCACATTGGCTTGATCACTAGCGTGGTCATTGATGCTGCCCTGTGACATGAAGCTGTCGTAGACCAACCCGGCTACTCCGCCTCCCAAAATGGGCCCGACCCAATGAACCCAGTGGTCACTGAAGTCTCCGGTGACTGCTGCCGGTCCAAAAGACCGAGCCGGGTTCATGAACCCGCCGGTGAACGGCCCGGTCAGCATGAAATTCGCACCGTATACAAACCCGATCGCCGTCGGGCCCGCTATCCCGTGCGGTCCCTTTCTCGGGTCTCTTGCGGCGCAGACTGTGTAGACGAGAGCAAATGTCCCTACAAACTCCGCCGCCGTGCCGCCCATGCCCGTCACCTGTGGAGCTAACTTACCGGTCGGGATCGCCTGTCCAAACAATTCCCATTACTCATGGGTGTATAGTCAATGCAGATGTCTATGGAGACTTAAATGCAAATCAAGCATTTCTTAGGTTTGGATAAAATTATATGTCCAAGAAGACCAGGCGTAGTAGACATGATCTAATTCTAGGACAAGTCAAATTAACAGACAAATCTACGGGTTAGGACAGGTTTGGCACTAACCCTAAGATGTTGTTCTTCACTTTTTTGGGTTTGAAGAAAAATTAGTTGGATCTTGAAACCATATGTAATAGGCGAATCCAAAACCATCAAAATGTTTCATTCGATCTCTTATTTGCGTTAGGTTAGTTTAAATAGAGAATAATAACATCACCTAAAGAATTTTAAAAAGACAAAGAAAATCATCACTGTACTTGGTAAACGTTCATTAGGAAGAAAGGCAGTTATACCTGGCCGGCCGTGAGGAGCATCAGGAGGACACAAGCTATGGTGGAACCCAAGAGCTGAGCCAAGCAGAAACAAACTCCGCTCAAAATGCTGATGTGGCCTCCCATCACCAGCCCCATCGTGACCGCCGGGTTGACATGGCCGCCGGAGATATGCGCTGACGTGAACACTGCCGCGAACAGGGCAAAAGCATGCGCCACGGCCACCACCAGGACGTGGCAAATCTCACCACCGGTGCCAGCTGCAGGGGCCGCCGACATACCTAGTAACGTCAATCTCAGACATCTAAGTAAAATTCTCATAAAAGTTCGCTAACTTATGTTCAATGCATGACGCTCTTACTATCGCCAGATTCATTATCAAGTACTGTCTCCTGAAATCTATCTTTCCATTTCCAGAGCGACCCGTTAGGCTATATCGAAACCCCAATATGATTTCCCACGGTCAAAATAAATTGCAGTCGCTTATATTATGATGCATGAGTTCGACGATGGTCCTACTGGCTGTGTTGCGAGCTCTGGGAGAACGTACCGGCGGAGATCGCAGAGCCCACCCCGGCAAAGACGAAGATGAAGGTGGAGACGAACTCGGCGAAGTAGGAGCGGAGAGAGGACTTGCTGAACAGCTCTTCCATGACGTCCAGGAATTGGGAACCCGCTCTTAGAAAGGAAGAGACCTTGATCACTCTCATGGTTCTTGGATTTCGCTTATTCAGGCCTCTTTATCGAAGGGAGTAGTTTCATTCTGCACGTACCGATCGAATCAAGGTAGTGGGGGCTTTTCTCAGTTTCCATTCCAACACGTTCATCAGTGTTGAAGAGGTAACTGTCTGAGTTCAACCGCTTTCCTTGATCATGGTTTAGAGGGCCGAGGTTTTGGCGTTAAAAGTGTTTTCTCTTTTTAAAAACTCTTTTTAGTTTCTTTATCAGGTTGGTAAAGTGCAATTTAAATATATCTGGTTTTCACTCGGGAATGCAACGTGAAAAGGGTGCATGCACCAGTTCTTTTGCTGTCGTCGTTATGAACTCATGGATGAAAATAAGATGGTTAGAAAGTTCAACTGACTAATGAAATGAACTTAGTCAGTTGATTGACAATATGCAGAAAATCAGCGCATCCGTCCTTGGACCGATGTTAAAACTCACACTACCACCATGAGATTAATGTTACGCACTCGGCGAGTTAGTCGCCTCAAGTTTTCATGCATGCGCTTATGGAAACCTTTCTACATGGATCCAGAAATGAGGTCATATTGGGAGTGTATTGACGGAAAGAAAAACCTATACAGCATAAACAGTTGACATTATTGACTTGAGTGCGAAAGTACCCTACTAGCAAAAGTTATAATTAGGATCGTTAAACAAAGTTGTTAAGAAGAAAAAAGTAGCAGAAGAGTTCCTAAGGAGTTTACCTTATCCATGCTCCTGCAAAAGATGTCTTCAGAAGAAGATTACACAGGCACGCACCATTGACACAATTCATAACCCCATCATACGTAGGGATGAGCACATCGGACCGCCCGCCAAGCGATTTGGTTCGGTTTCCAAGGGCGTTGATCTGGTTCCTGATTCCATAAAAATGGAACCAGGTGATTTTCGGTCCGGTTTGTGGTTCCAAGGGAGACCAAGGGGGGACCGGACCAGGACCGGACCAAACCAACGGATTGGACCAACTATTTTTTATTTAAAATATATTTTTAAATTTCTTAAAAAATGAAATAAACCCTAAAATAATAATTCTAGTATTTTTAATTTTTTAATTTCTTTTTCTAAGTGATTGTTTCCATTGGACCGGATTGGACTAGTCAGTCCGGTTCCCAGTTCCGCTTTGGAATTAGACCGGACCAGGAACCAATCGCCCCTAATCATACAGTGTGGGATCTGAACCCGTGCCCTTTTGGATCAGATCAAAGCCTATATCTGGCGCCTTCTATCGTGTGTGCAATTCACCTCCAAAAACCTCTACTTCCTCAGTTCTTGGATAAGATGGAAGTAATCCAGATTCAGATGCGTAGGCAAAACAAGCCACCAATAAAGCATCGAATGAGGCACAAAACTTACAGTGTAAGAGGAGAAAGATGAGGCTCAAGCTCCAATAATGGTGAGAAACTAGATCCAAAACTTTGTCATTAACCGGCTCAAAAATGAAATTTAACATCCCCATCTATGCCGTAAGACTATAGTCACAATAGCAGCAACAAAAGCGAAAACTTGCATCTAATGCTGAACATTGCTGAAATAGCAGCAACATAATCACATGCCTGATGCCAAGAGCAATCACAGCCTTCTTCCCCTTCTACCACCTTTTCTGCGAGTACTGTCGGTTGGTATTGGTGTCACATCCTCTGATGAGCAAAAGAATCGTGAGTAAATGATTGAGTAAAGAAGCAAAAAAGAGTAAAGATCCACATCATGAGCTAAAACTACATGTTTACTATCAGAAAACCAAGTAAATAAAGTATAAATTTGCCAATAAACACATCATTGAATCATGGGATTGCTCTAGCACCCGCTAATGATTATTAAAATTTAGTTTTTAATCCCTAGGTCAGCAGATTCAGTACAAGTAAGTTATTCACAACCAACAATAAATGTCCTCCTCCATGTCTTAGAATCTTAGAGATATATTAGCTAACACAAAGGCTGAAGTAAACAACCGAAAATACAATGCTCAAATTGCACTTACAGCAAAATAAATTTGTTTATGATGCTTCATACGCTCAAACATAGTAACCGAAAACAATCTCCACAAATTTTCTGAAGCAAAATACTGGTGCCTCAAAGCAGTGGTAGTGAGTCAGAATGTCAATAAGCCTCATAACATTGACTTCATCAAGAAGTTGTCTTTCACATAACTAATTCAATCATGACTCTTGCTGCCATGTTTGAAGCTAAACACACAGACAACTACGCATCATACAGATTCAATCAAAAGTTAAAACCGACAACAGAAAAGCACCTCAGGTTGGGTGAAGAAAATCTAAAAAAGTAAATATATGGAAGATCAGAAACACAATAACATCCTCATATTAAACAAGCAAGACAAATTGAATTGGCAAGTCAGAATATCAATAAGCGTAAAGGAGTTAGATCACAAGGGATATTATCCCTTCCACAAATTCATTTAACTCATCATTCTCACCACAGGCAATTAATTAGAAGCCTCAGAAATTGCAAGGAATAACAATCAAATTTAGCTAAGTTGGAGTTATAATCATCAAAGTAAGGAAGTATAGTGAGGAATCAGTGTCCCCTACCACAAAACAAGACATTCACAGACTTTCACTGGACTTGCAATCCCACAATTGAAGAAACCCATGAAATAGCAGAGCAAGCTACAATCATCGAGTCCCAACATGTGAGATCAAAGATCCTGAGCTAATGTCTTGCATAAAATGATCGAGGCAGGAATGAAAAGGGAACTCTAGAGGACAACCCTAAAGAGCAAACCCAAAAAATTATCTTCAATGTTGCGCAGCTATGACTCAAAATGCTTCCATTGGGTACTTTGGAAGGCGATCTTAAGGGCTGCGCTTCAAAATAAAGCAGTGACCGAAGCAGAAATATTTTTGCTGAAAAAGTTGAACTGAAGAAGGACTTGAGAGAAACCAAAGGAAAGTACTTGGAATGTTTTAGAGAATGTTTAGTGTCTAGGGCTTGATGACGTCCTCACAGAGCATGAGGGAGAGTTTGCGGTAAAGAGTGACAATATAACCTGAGACCAATGTGCTTGAGTCTAGTAAGATCCGTACTCATAGATTATGCTGGGCCTAACAAGTGATCCAAGGCTGGCTATCATGCTGTTTAACTTAAAAGAAATGCGTTCATAAAATCAACATGAATGACTAAATAATTTGGACAGAGAGGCATTCTAGGATTACCACTCACGTCACTGATCAAAACCAATTGCGCTAATTATCAAACAAGAAGAAATATACCTATGCGGCCAATTTTCATGCCAGAACGTGCAAGGGCTCGAAGTGCTGACTGAGCACCAGGACCTGGGGTCTTGGTCTTGTTTCCTCCAGTAGCACGAAGCTTAATGTGAAGAGCAGTAACACCAAGTTCCTATAAAACACATCAGAGCAAAATTTCAACGAGTATTCACAAAATTAGAATATACCATGTTCAAAGAGAAAAAGAACATAAAGAGAGGACTAATACAGAACCAGAAACAGATTGTTCTTCGAAAAGGATCATGCACACAAACAACTTTACACGATCAGGAAATAGCTTGTGACTAAAAAGAAGGGGAAACCTTGCATCGCTGAGACACATCTTGGGCTGCAAGCATGGCTGCATAAGGCGACGATTCGTCCCTGTCAGCTTTCACCTTCATGCCGCCTGAACATAGGAAAAATTTCAAACAGTAAGAGGAAGAAATTAAGTAAAAAGGCAGAAGCAATGTTACCCTTCAGCTAAACAGCTAACTACCTAGCTACATGAGGGCCTCATAGCTAAACAAGCCAAACGCTTAATACATTGACAACCATGATTAAACAACGGCTGATAGCCCACACAAGCCAAGGACAGGTAATACAAAGCTACACCATATCTTGAGAAGAAACTTACAACCCAACTATCACAAACCGTTGAAGTAGCCACTAACTAGAATGCAGAACAGAAGTGAAGCGCATTTCGCTTTGAAAAATTGAAAATTTCAGCTGCCACATTTAGGAATATTAAACATATCTGTTCTTAGCAAATGAAAATTAGCAACAAAGGGAATAAAAGTAAATCTTTGCTTCCATGCCGACTGCTTTTGTAGTCAGAGATTCACAACCACAAAGCCATACCGTATAACAGCATAATTAGCACTGGCAATACAACGGAACTTCACAAGACACACTCCACCCAATCTCGAGGAGAAACTTACAACCCGACCATCATAAACCGTTTAAGTGACCACTAACTAGAAAGCAGAATTACAGGTGCGAAGCACATTTCGCTTCTAAAAATCGAAACTTCCAGCTGCCACGTTTGACAAAATAAAACACATCCATCCTTAGCAAAATGAAAATTAGCAACAAAGGGAATTTATAAACAGCCCATTTTCGTTTCCACACCAACTGAATTAGCAACGCATACCAGTGATGCGCACGAGGGTTTCCCTCCCAGAAAGGTCAGTCACATGCTGCAAGAGAATCACGGCTCGTCAGACCGTAATCAGCGCCAAAAAATAAAAATAAAGAAAGAAAAAGAAAACTGGTCAAGCCCGAGAGATGTACGATGAAGGTGTCGTTGAAGGAGGCGAAGATGTGAGCGACACCGAAGACGTACTCGCCCTCGCGCACGGCCGGCCCGAGCGTGACGGTCTCCTCCTTGGGCTCCCTGACCTTCCTCTTAGACTGCGGAAAAAGACAAAAACAAAAAAAAACCCCACGCGCCGCGAGTGAGTTGCAGAGTAGGATAGCGAGGGAAAGTGCTTTCGAAGCGAAGATCATAGGGACTGAAATCCCGCTATCTACTCCACGATTGTATCAAACGAATCCAAACATGTTTCGGAGAAGTTCGTCGGGATTCACAAAAGCAGGGAATCGCAGCAGCTGAGTGCTGAGCATGAGAAATCTTACCATGGCGAGATTGGGAATTCGGCGATGCGAGGAGGAGAGCTCAAGCACCAGCAGCAGCTACGACGGCTCTAAAGCTTCTAGCTAAAGAGGGAGCATTTTATAGTGGGGACAAGACCATGCGAAACTACGCTCGCAGCCAGCAGCCTAGCCATGTGTCCTAGAGTTGAGTAAAATATGATCCGATCTAAATTCACATATTTTATATAATGTGAATTTATTAATTCATAATCAAATTGATTCATTTACTAAAATGCTTTCATATTTAATTCAATTTATGAAAATCCGTATTGACTTAGTTAATCCACTTCAAGCTGTCCATATGAGTAAAATCTCTATTTCGACTATTAGTTACTAAAGAATTAGTTTTTTAACATTGGATCAAATTTTCAATATTTGTATTGATTCACAATGAAGAATAAGAAAAAGTTCATATTTGGTAGATGTGTCAAAATGGATAATAGACCCATTTCCTAACTAACATATGATGGGTTGAGTTTTTATATAAGGTTAATATTACAAAAAACTCCGAATTGATATACTCGTGACAAATTTGCCAAAAACTAATATTTTAATCATGAAAACCCGAAATTGGAACACCTATGACAAATTTATCTCAAATCACCATACAAAAATCCAAAATTAATATATTTATGATAAATTTATCAAAAACTATTTTTTTAACTGCCAAAAACCCCAAACTAGTATATTTATGACAAATATATCATCTATTAAATTTGATTAATATTACAAAATAATACAAAATTAGTACAACTATAACAAATGAAGAGTAAATTTCCAAATCAATACATGAGTCAACTATTATATATCATCCAACTTAGTAATTTGACAATAAAATTTAACGAAAACTAACAGTTTAGAGTAATTTTGTTAAAGACATACCTTCCCTATTCATTATGGGTTAGTTATTCGTCAACATGGGTTTAGCTTATGATGTGTTTGGAAGCCCTCGTCCAAATGAATATTTTATAGAGAGTCGACAAGGAATTCCATTAATAACTAGCCGTTTTGACCCTTTGGAACAACTCAATAAATTTAGTAAATCTTTTTAGGAGGACCCAATGACCATAGATTGAACCTATCCAATTTTTACAGTGCGATGATTAGTTGTTCATGGACTAGCTGTACCTACCATTTCTTTTTTAGGGTCAATATTAGCAATGCAATTCATCGTTTAAGATTTTTCATAATATTAACCCTTATATATAGTAAATAGGTTATAAATAAGTTTAAATATAATTGAGTATTAAATAGGTCATAAATAGATTTATTAACTTATTTAAAATAAATTTATCTCTTGGCCTTAGACTTGTCAAACGGTGAGTCGGGTCAACTTAGGTCAAGTTGAAAATAGTTCAACCTAAATAAATTCATTTTACTCATTTTTATATAATATAAATTTAATGATCAATACCTAACCCAACCCCAATTCCTAAAACACTTTCAAATTTAATCCAATCTTTAAAAAAAAAAATCATAGTTAAACTAATGTGAGAGTGCAAAATGAGTGAGCACACGAGATCATGAGAGAATGAAGAAAGAATTATAACAGTGAATTGAATCAAAGTAAATTATAAACCCATTAATGACCTCTTTATAGCACATTTAATATTATATTATGTTCAAAGGAAGTTATAAGCGTGAGTGCACAGTGACAAAGCACTAGCACTTGAATTCGCAAAGCACCCGCACTCGAATTGGGCACGCACACGAGCTCTTTAATTGTCGTCCTAGTGAAACCATGGGTGAAAATAAATGCAATTTGGAAGTTCGCCTACCTAAAGAAACGAGTTTATGCCGTCTAATAACATGCAGATACATCATGTTGATATTCACAAAACCATCATTGGACGGATGTCATGCACTCTATGAGTTAAAATATATTTATTTTGCGAAAAATTAAAGATTCAAAAAATATTTTTTCGAAAATGATTGCTTTCCAAATTCATTTGACCCCATAAAGTTTCACACCCCTACCAATCCAACAGTGATTACGTCAGCCTTTTATGCATGGACAGGAAAGTGCATACCCTTTGATTGTCAACTTTTCTCTCGGTTGGATATGTGTGATGCATGAGAAAAGCCAGACAACATCAACAATTAACGTAATTAATTGAGCATGAAAGTACCAAACTTGCAAAAGTTACGATTAGAATAATTAAACCAGTTGAAATGAAAGGGGAAAAATAGTTTAAGAGTTCCTAATCTGTTACCTTACACATGCTCTAGCAAAACATGTCTTCAGAAAGACATTACACACGCATGCGCATAACTAAACCCATTGACACATTCCTAATGTAAAGGATTGGAAAAAAACCGGGTGCTCCACTGCCTTCTTTGTGAGCATGTGTATATTATTATCAATACATGGAGATCATTTGAGTTTACAAAATTTATCTGATCACACAACCGGATCACCTGTGGTACATCACTAACACATCTCTCTTCTTTAGCAAAGAATATTGCACAACGTAAAAGGAAAAAGAATAAATAGACCTTTTGATCCTCACAGAATGGGTATTGGGATTATTTATCCTAAAGCTATTCAACCTTACTAGCCTTGTGTGCATTTACCAACTGCATTTGCACATCCTGAGAGACGGCTGAATGCTCCTTGTATTCCATTGTGAACTCGCCTTTGCCCTGCACAAACGAAAGATGCGTGAGATGGCATGGATTTTGGCATTTGTTAAGGAATTCAATCAATGCAAAAGCCACCTGTGTCATTGACCGAAGAGAAGTGGAGTAGCCAAACATATTGTTCAGAGGGACCTGAAAAGCAGGGAAAAAGAGGAGATGAAACACGAGTTTCTGACAAAGTTAAGGAATAGCAATTCACTTATTGACCATGAGAGATCTGTTGATGGTTACTACATAAATGTATCATATAGAATGAGTCCAGAAACCATTAATGATCAAACTTGCAAACCCTGAAACGCGACATATCAAGGCAAATGTAATCTTGAACGAGCCTTCATTATAGTGATGTGGATTTTCTTTATTTAAAACCAGTGTTATTGTTTTTTTTAAATGTAAGCTTATCGTAGTTGAAGTAAATAAGAGCATGGACTCCAAAGATGTCCACACAATCTTTTTAAGGCAAATGCTTGCCAAGATAACATTATCATGTAAATGTTCATTGTTGTTTTTCTTTTGGCCAATGTATATGCACATACTAGTTCAGAGCCATAGGCCTGACAGGCCAAAAACAGCCAAACTTCATACAAATTCACAACACCAAAATCAGAGGTACTGCACTCAACACTGTCTAGAAATTCAAAGGTTAGAGGAGGCAATAACGTTATGCATACCTGAGCCACAATTACTGTTTCATCTCCATCCTGGTCATTGCCTACGATTACACCTTTCCTCCTGTAATACAAAAACATCAAGTACTTATTTAGCTATTCAAACATTGGGGAGAGCATACCAACATCATGGCGCAAAGATAGATGGGAAGGCTCACTTATTGATATCGCCAGCAACAGTTCCCTGAAACTCTGTTGGTACTTTTAACTCCACCAGCATTATCGGTTCCAAGATTACAGGTTTTGCAGCTGAATAGCACTGTTTCATAGAATATATGATTAGCACCATGAAATAAAGTGAATGTGTCACAATCAATATTTCCACTTTTTTTTTTTTTTTCCAAAGGGCAAAGAAAGAAGTTAGATTTCTCCCCTATCTACTACTGCAGTGTGAAGATTGATGAACATGATCCTTCAAAGCTGTGAAAAAAGCCTGCAGTAAACTACCAGACAAAAGTTACCTGTCTAAATGCATAGATGGAAGCCAACTTAAAAGCCAACTCACTAGAATCCACGGCATGTGAAGCGCCATCCGTCAGGACAACACGAATATTTTCAACAGGATGACCAATCAATGACCCCCTGCATGTAAAACGAAGCAGATTGATTAAGGAATCAATTGCGATTTTCATGTTCTATCAGGATCGGGATCATGGGTATTTCACAAATTCCAAAGAACTCTCATATAACAAATTTGGGTTAAGGGAGAGAGTAACTCACGAATTGGCAGCTTCTTTGAAGCCTTTCTCAATTGCAGGGATAAAATTGGAAGGTATGGCCTGCCCAACAATCATGTTTTCAAATTCAAATTTTACAGGTGACCCTTCTGGAAGAGGTTCAACATACCTGTCATTTGAAAAATTTAACAATCAAACAAAGCTACATGGAAAAATATGCAAAGGAGATTCAACTACACTGACACATTAACTTCGTTAGCAATGTTGAGGTAAGATTACTGAAATCCACAAAAATTAGCCTTGCATTGAAAGGAAAGATAATGATGTTTAATTCTTTAGTGGCTGCTATATACACATGCAGTGGTTCAACTCAAGCATCTTAATTAAGTGGATCACATAAATTATGAAATAAAAGGCAGTAACATATATCTCTTTATACTTAAGCATAAGCCAAATTGCAAAAAGTTATAAAAGTCATCAATCTTTCAAACCATTATTTAGACCTCAGCAAAAGCTCTATTTGGAAAGTCATGGCCAAAAACCTCATTATATCTATAGAATCTCAAAAGGGCCATCTCACAAAGAAAAGCATTTACAAGTAGAAAAACAATCTTTGCAATTTTCTTCATGTGTGTTTTGCTAAGACCCTCACTAATTAAAAACAGCTTTCTTAGATACATTATCTGACTTGGCCACACATTACCTAACAGGATACAATTCACTATAAAAACTAGACAAAGAGACAAGTATAAGCCTAAAAGTGGCAAGGAGAAGCCTCCAAACTAGAACTTCTGTGAAAAAATGCCAAAAATTCGCCAATGTTAAAACAATAAGACAAGGACTTCCATTTCAGTCTCCAGTGAGAACAGTGACCCAATAGTATCTCTTGTTCGATTATTCCACATTTAATGGTAGACAAGGTACAATAGCTATGTCTTTATAATATCCTGTCAAAGCAAGGAGTTTAATAAGTTTCAAAATAATATGTAAAGTCCAATCTACAAAGCATATCCTAAGAGCTTGATTAAGCAATTCAATATTCACTTGAGTTTTGATCACTGAGATAGATCTAACAGCAGCTACAGATATCTGAATAGTTTTCAGGAGAGAAACAATAAGGAAATCCCTCTCTGATATCAATCTAGCACTCAGCACAATTACAACAAATTCTTCAGTCATTTGTAACAAAGCTGTAGCTTGACCTTGTAGCAAAGCATGCTAAGGGAGAACATAAATGCTCATTGACAATACAACACAAAAAAATACTAATAATGGAGAATATCAAAGACATTATCCTGTTGCAAAAATCAAGAAGTGAGATAAAAATAATCAAGTAAACCAGACATTAGAATATAACATTTGCTCATTCAGGTGCACCTCCACTTACCCACATACTCTACCATATTGACCCTGTCCTCCAGTTTGCTTCTTATGCAAGTAATCAAATTCAGCACGCTGCGTAACAGTTTCTCTGAAATTCACACGAGGCTTTCCGACAGTTGCCTCTACCTGTTTTAAGAGAGATGAGACTTTTATTAAGTAATAATTTAAATCTCAAAACAATTTTTGCATGACATGGAAGTGAGGACACACCTTGTACTCCCTGCGAATTCGTTCAACGTATACCTCCAAATGCAACTCTCCCATACCAGATATGATGGTCTATTTATAGAGAAAAAAATATATTACATCTAAGGTAACAAATTGACACCAAAGATAATTTGAAACTGCATAGAAAACAAACCTGCCCACTTTCAGCATCCAAACCCACACGGAAGGTAGGATCCTCCCTTTGGAAACGGTTCAAAGCTTTTGAAAACTATTAAAAGGAAAAACAAACGTGTAAATTGACGATTACCACTCAAACACAGTGGAAGAAAACTTCGGTAAGTTAAGTTATATGCTACTCACTTGTCCCCCAGAATCTTTTGAAACTGGGGAAACAGCCAGGGACATCACTGGATCAGGCACATTCATGGAGGTCATGGTGTATTTAACTTTCCCATCAGTGAATGTATCGCCTGGCAAAAGAAGAAAACATATCTAATATAAGTCCCAAGGGAAAAGAAGAAAGGACAAAGACACTCATAATCAAGCTACAGACCAAGTTTTTTGGCCTCATGTTAGCTAACTTAGCTTATCACTACAGGAAATCAACATTTTTCTCATTGCTTGTGGGACAAATTTCCTACCCTGTTTCCAGGCAAATTAAAGCATCACAAATCAACAATCAGTGCTATCTGAGCACTCCCATGCTTTTTTTTTTTTTTGGGGGGGGGGGGAGGAGGGGGAGAGACCTGAGGCACAATCCACTCCAAAAACAGAAACAATTTGCCCGGCATGTGCCTCTGGAATATCCTGTTGAGTAGATATTCAAACAAGATCAGTGGTAGTTAAACTTATCAATGACCAAAACTGACTTTGTGTACGAGTTTGATTTTTCTCAGATCAACCCAAAAATAGAAGATAATAGCGAATTAAGTTACTCCAAGTCAAGAACTTACTTCCATCTCATCAGAATGCATCCGTACTAGGCGAGGAACCTGCTCCAGGACAATTAGGGAAGTCCATAACACATGTAAATGGAATATAGAAGACAGTGGTGGAAATAAACAAATAAAAGTGATGAGCAATACATCAACAGATAAAATAATGCGTAACATTTGCTTGTTGTACCCTTACAACACTGGAGTAGCAAGAGATTGCACTTCATACGAAATAGGGATGGATATGATGGCTTTATCAATCTAAGGACTAGTGATTTCTGTAAAGCTCTCAAATTCATCATAAAAAATTTCAACATTTTTAAGGATGTGTTATTCTTGTTTATACATAGCATTTAGTGGATAGATTAGACCAGGCCACCACTGGCACCTTTTTTGGGTCAACCATCTTAAAATTACCAGAAGTCACGCTAATAGAATGATCATAGACAAACCACAGTGCACTTAAGTTAAGAAGAGTTCAAAACCAAATGATTATTATGAAAAGAAACATTCACTTTTGGACAGATTAATATTGGTAGACGTAGTCACCACTGATTCTCAAGTTCAAATCATTCTTCCACACAAATGGCAAAGCAGTCTTAGATAGATCCTCAAAGTTGCAAAAAATACTCAGAATTGGTTTCTCAAGAAAGCATGTATTATGCTGGAACACATGAAACCTGATTTCTGCTGGAATAGGCACAGAGGAACTAAGTCTGGAAAAAAAAACAGGAAAGCTCTTCCTTTATGTGTTAGGTGGGATTTTATGAATGTAGAGGAACAGGAAGCCTTGTCAAAATACAAAGTTTACTGATCAGAAGCTAAAAGCTTTGCTGTACACCTGGCTATTGGCTGGATTTCTTCATAGGTAGGAAAATTTTCTCACTTTGTTTTCTTTTGTCGCATTTTCCTTCTGTTACTTTCTGATACATACTCAACTTCTCCATACTACTGCTCTTTTACTTCCAGAAGTATTTTATAATAAGATAAAAAAGCATCTCAAAGTAAATATCTTTTTCACCAATATAAACTAAGGAAACTTATCATGACAAATCCGGCCTACAAAAGAAATAAAATCCAGAAAGCATCTTCTAAGAATTCTTGACTCACCTTCACCTTCTTTCCAGTGTTTACATTGATGATAAAGTCCCCCTTCCGAATGACACCCTCATAAATTCTTCATTAAACGAAAACAAAGTCAGATATAGATATTCACTAAAGCTTGCCACTCAAAGTAAAAGCTTATAAGCAACCTGTAAATTAAAGGCATTCTAAAAGAGAAAAGGTTTTAATCAAACCATACCTTAAATATGTTAACTGACCGAATCGCCCTTCCTCCAATTTAAAGGCCAATGCTACTAATGGTCCATCTGGAGTTCCAGTCAATGCAACCTACTTTGACAAAAATACCTCAGAAAACCAGAACATATAAAAGACATTAACAATTCCAAAATCAAAAAAATTCAAACTTCTTTACACATTTGAAATACCTTTTCTTCCTTCTTGTTTTGATCAAGAGCATAATTACTGACTTCAATTGGACAGGGCAAATAACTGAGGACACCATCCAAAAGAGGTTGAACTCCCTGGAGGCAAGGATTCACGATAACAGTGTGATCATCTCCAAATATGGAGTTCACAATATATAGCACAAACAGCTGATGCTAATGCAAAGCATTGCAAGATAAGGGGAACAAATTTCATATACATAATAAATTATCACACCCCCACCTGAATCAATGGATGAGACACACCATCACACTACAATTCTTCATCATTAGTATTATAATTTTGGAGGGGAAACACGTCAATGAAAGATGCACCCCTTTATTCTAACGTTTATTGTTCAGGGCCTTGACAATAGAAATTTATGGGAGAGGAAGGTTATTGTAATCCATTGGTGTTGGATGTGTGAAATAGATGCTGAGAGTCGGTCAGGCAAATTCAGTTAAAGATTTGTCACAAGGCAAGATTTTGCCATTACAATAAAAGAGAAACAGAAGGATCTTTTAAGGTCACATATCCCCTGATCAACTTGAAAGCAATTTCTTCTAATAGGTGAACTAGTGACACAATTGGGCAATTTGTCATGGAATTTTTGTTAGGGTCTATGAGCTTTTCCTTCCTACTTCACCTTCTGTTATATCTGGTATACATGGATTCTATCAATAAATGTTGATTTTATCAGACAGAAAGCAGATATATCAACAGGCACAATCTTCCTTAGCACATCCTGTCTAGCAAGATAAGGCTTAGTTTGCTGTCGTCATCATTGCTTTTGTTTTCCTTCACATGCAATTCAAATTGCAACACCTTCCTCAGTATTAAATGGTTGATGCTACTGAGACAGGCAATAGGAGGACTTAGGTAACAGCAAAAAGAATGATTTCATGAATACCTTATTTTTGAATGCACTACCCATGAATACAGGTACAAATTTTTTTGCTATGGTGGCCCTGCGTATGGCTTCCTGCAATATGTTGCGTGTAAGTGTTCGAAGTTGTCAAAGAATAAGTAAAACACCAAAACATTGATGAATGTTTTTGAAGGATCATCCCACTTCATGGTCAGTTCATATCCTACACAGTCATGACTCTTTCAAATTACAGAGAAAATACAGGAGCTGCAACACATCTTTCTTGTCAGAATTCACAGAACATAACTTATTACATGGAAAAACAGAATTTTAATAGTACTCCATATCACACTCAGTAGTTCATAATATGCTAGTCAAACCAATATTAACCTGAAAAAGAAAAATTACTTCAAGGAAATTTAAAGATCTAAACCTCAAGATCAGCAGATGATATGGGCTCATCACTTAGAAATGATTCAGCAAGTTTATCGTCAACTTCCGAAACCGTCTCAATTAGTTCGCGCCTCTTTTCTGTGACCAGATTCTCCATATTAGCAGGTACCTCAGCAGTGACAACATTTCCACTGCATTAAATAATAATTCAATCAGCAAAGCAAACAACTGTATCACATATAGACAACCTGGATTCAGAAACAGACCCACTGGAACCATGAAAATAATAGGCTTTCAGCTGTACTAGGTCAACAAGACCCTGAAATTCTTCTTCCAAACCAATTGGGACTTGAACAGCAGCGCTATGGTGCCGAAGTTTAGACCTTGCCTGAGATAAGAAAAATCTCTTGATCATTTTATCTAACAGCTGGAAAATTTTATAGAATCAACATTAAGCAATGAGAGAGATTTCCTCATCGCAAAAAAATTAGAAATTACATTATGTTGGCATTGAATCTATACAAATGAATCCCATGACAATGTACAACACCACACCCCCCCCAAAAAAAAAAAAAAATCTTCCATGAAAAGATCACATCATGCCTACTGAAATTTCAGAGTCAAAATTTCCTTTTATGTCAAATTCTACGGGAAAGTATGAATTACATTTGTAAGTAATGACACTTATGGTACAGAATGCTCTTTTTCCAGACAAAGAATTTCCATTAGTGAGACAGTGCTACATTGTCCAACAGAAGAAACCTGCACAAGACACCATAAGATCAACCAGTTCCCTAATTGAACTTACAATTTTCCATAACCTAGAATTGCCATGGATCATAATGTTAGAAATGCTACAGCTCAAGATGAAGTTCAAAACATTAATATTATCTCAACTATTATTGAAGCATCAAAATAACACAAAGAATTAGAGATTGATTTTCTCACCGACATTAATCTCGCACAACCACGATTTTAGTCATGGAGTAGATAAATGACAAAGCAAAAGATGATTTTAGATTTGTTATCATCACTTTTTTTTAATAATACCTGGTTAAGAACTTTCCAGGGATCTGCTCCCATTCGATCAAGTTTATTTATAAATGCAAGTCTGGGAACTTCATATCTTCTCATTTGACGGTCAACAGTTATAGATTGACTTTGTACGCCACCAACACTACAAAGGACAAGAATAGCCCCATCGAGAACACGTAAAGCCCTCTCCACCTCGATCGTAAAGTCAACATGGCCAGGTGTGTCGATAATGTTAACCTGCAATTCATCATGCCCGAAGCAACATATCCGGCAATGAGACAGACAATCCATAGACTAAAAGATAACTGTGCAAATAATACAAAAAATTACATCAATTAACAGAACCTAGAGACAGACATTCCATAGACTAAAAGATAACTGTGAACAATTTACAAAATTCGCATCAATTAAAAGAACCTAGATCTGTCACCAAGTTCAAAGAATTACCAGATTAGAAAATGGCAAAAAACAAAGCAACATATCCAGAGATGTGAACAGACACTCCACAGAGCAAAAGATATACTTGAAAAAATACAAAAGTTCTCATTTGCAGATCCTAGAGTTCCCGTATATCATGTTCAAAGAATTGCCAAATTAAATATAAGATAACAACTGGGCAAAGAAAGACTATGCAGATAGCCATTAAAGAAAAGAAATAAAGGAAGAGAAAGAGAAGATGAATGATCAACAAAAATGAAGTCAGCAATTAGTGACTCTAAATGAGGAACAGCTGACTACTAATATATGATTTTTTTAACATGGTAAAGAAAAAAACACGATCTTTTCTTACCTTGTGAAGGGAGGAGTTGATCAATAGATGGCTTTTTACACACTATTCGATACTGCATCGTTCATAGTATTACTATACCTTTCTTGTTCATTGTGGGTTGGTTATTCGTCAACTATGGGTTTGCATACATGTCATTAATGAAAAAGCAAACAAGGACTTTGCCGTGCCGCATCTCACCATTTTACCCAACCAAAAGCAAACTTTTTCCATGAGTTAAAAGTTTAATTAAACTTGTTGAAAGTTCAGCCTAACATATATTGGGTATGCTGCCTTCACATGCATCTAATTACATAGAGATGAGACTTCTGATGTTCATTTATTCCTCCACCTGTCAAAGGTGGTCTTTTTCAGGAATCTAAGGCCAACTTCACAAACCCAAACAAGCCCTTCTATACAGATAGAAAGTCCACATATATTTATAATATTCAAGATACAAAAGAGGTCCTAGTGGAGTAACAGCCCATTTCTGTGCTTAAAAGAAAGAACAAACTTCATAGATAAAAAAAGCTTGCCCAGTTTACACTAATATATAACGGAACATAAATGTCACTGAAAGACTACACATCCCCCTGACACAGTACCTAAATACATTTCAAATGCTATCAAGAATTAATCTACAGCAGAACTTGAATATTCAAAAGATAGGTCTTGTACAGCTTTTTATTCATGTGGAAGTAACTACACTCACACCAGACACTGCTGAGACTTTGCATTTTTCATATAAGCACCAAGTTATAGTAATTATTAAAAGAAAAACTAAAATATACACTCCAACCGCAAAATTTATATGAATGTAAGCACTTGAAAAGAAACAGAAAACCCACTTTCATAGCAAATGTCTGAAGAAACGAAGAGACAGAGGCCACTGTTTGCTTCCATAATGTTTAAGCAGAAGACGAGCTACATTCTCCACCATTAGTGGAGTTAAGTTAACTCTTCTAACGATCTATTTTCTAGCAAAACCCCATGTCATACCAAAGACTATGCATGCTAAAGTGAAGTCTTTGTTGTGACTGTAATATTCAGAGACATACACTTCACTATCATTTATCTTTTTTCTACCCGCACAATGTATTCTTGTGCAAAATTTGGACAGGATGCAAACAAGATTTCCAAAGGTAAGTTTCGTATGTGACACTAGATACAAATGGTCAGTCAAATTTTTCCTTTAAAAAAAGGTGGGACCCATGACTTTGATGGGATGCACAAGATTCTAATGCAAAAACCATCCATCAAATATTATATGAGGTGTCCCTCAACTAACGTAGCCTTATTTCTATTGTCTTAAGATCAGATTAAATCGAATGAAAGCTCATACTTCTTTTCTATTTGAAAAAGATCCAAGCTTCAAACTTCAAACTTCAAACTTCTCCTCACAAACTCAAACTAAGAAGGAGAACAAGAAAAAAAATGGAAATGGTGCTCATCACTGACTTCTCATTTACTCATATATATTAGATAACACTATTCTATTTGCTTATTCACAACTTGTGTTGCTTTTGAAAAAAAAGTTTCTTTTTCTTTTTTCCTTTTAAAAAAAAAAAATCTTAAGCACTTTTCTGGCACAGAACCAAGTCCAATCAATCTAAAACCAACCTAATCCCAAGTTTTATTCCAAATGAGCTCCAAAATTAAGAAACTTAATTTTGTTAGGACTTATTTTTCTATTGGGGTCCTTGATGTCACTTTGATGCTGGTGGAATTTCATGCTGTAATCTAAATCGGAATGGTTTGCTTTTTTGACTTACGCTCGGTCACAAAATTGATGCTGGAAACTCAATTCATACCATTTAATGTCAACGGCAACCAACGATAACATAAAATGCTTCAACTAAGAGGACTAATTACATAAATCATCTCATGCCACTTTTAGTACCTAACCCCCCAAAATTTCCAGATACTCAATATTCTTCTCCAAAGCATTATTCGGCTAACATTTTCAGATATTCCTCCTACTGCCATTGGCCCTTCTTTTGTCCACTTCCATCATAAAGCTACTTCTACTTATTAGTCAATCTTTTGCATGTAAACCACTTTAAATGAGTTACTCTCACTTATCCACACATGAAACCACACAACCTTTCATTATTGCTAATCCTGTCTTTTCTTAAAATATAGAAACATTCTCATCTCTGCTGCATTCTTTTTGTGCAGCTGGTCAGACTTAATTGCCTCATCTCTATGGCAATACAGCATCAACAACCATGTTTTCATCCTATACAAAATGCTTTTGAGATTGGTTCCCACATAAGACACCAGATCTTCCCCACTCCGTTCTATCCACTTGTTTCATGAGACCATAACCATTCAAGTTCCCCATCCACCAAGTAAATCCAAGGTGTCGAGATAGCTTACTCTTTGGTACCTCCAGCTATCCAGCTTGCTCAGGTATCCCATTTTGACCAATGTTTCATTTGATCTCTTAAGGACTGGCACCAAGTATACTACGGTTTCAACCTAAAAAGAGCCTGCAGATTCCAAAGTTTCCCTCCAGGATTCTAGGTTTTGATCTATTCCTTCCCTAGTTTCGTTTACATGCACTAACTCGTCGGCTAAATGCATATGTCATTCTTCCTTTTCGGTTTCCCAACAGATAATGGGCAACGAATTCAACAGGTACTTGCTCTTAAAAAATAAGATACTTCCCACAACAACGAGACAAAGCTCAAGACTACAGCTTCTACACAGAGCAGGAAAGCAAAGCCACTATATTTACTGTGCATAGACAGCTTCCTCAATTAAAGAGACCAATTATTTAACATTTCCAGCTCTCATCAGTAGGAATCAAACCCCACACCAAATTTTCACATGATTCGATCACCAACCCCTATAAACAACCTAACAACGACCTGAAAACGGAAAGAAAAAGGCTTGCTTTCTCACCTGATACCCCTTCCAAGTGCAGTAAGTGGCGGCGGACTGGATAGTTATACCCTTCTCCCTTTCCAAATCCATCGAGTCCATCTTCGCGCCTACCCCATCCTTCCCCCGGACCTCGTGGATCTCATGGATTTTGCCAGTGTAGTAGAGTATCCTCTCGGTGAGGGTCGTCTTGCCGGAGTCGATGTGGGCGGAGATCCCGATGTTGCGGAGCCTGTCCATGGACTCCTTCCACCACGGCTCCTTGTCGTCCTTCGCCCGGGCGAGGTTCCCCGACGAGAAGTGCCGGAGTCGGGAGCCGCAGAGGAGGAGCGAAGCGAGCGGCGATTGGAGGTGGTGCCCGGCCGACGGAGAGAGGAGAGGCGCGGCGCGGACCGTGTAGAGGAGGCGCGTCGCCGAGGATTTCGAGAGCCGCGCCATGGCGGAGACGGCGGAGACGGCGGCGACGGCGGCGGCGGCGGGAATTTGGGGCTGATGGGGCTTCGCCTCTGCAAAACCCTCGCAAAACCCACACCCGTATCAGTGTGCTTCGAAGTGGTTCATGCTCTGTGTCGGACTTTTTTGGGGCCGGGTCGGGGCTTTGACTTTTCGACCCGTTCGTGCTTCGCCGGTCCTCATCACGGCTTGGAACTTTTTAAGTCTATCCCATTCAACACTTTTTATTTTTTTAAGCTTTTAATTTTTAAACTCATTTAACTAGTCTTTTTAAAATGTAAGTAATCCATATATAACACATTTATGATTTAATGAATCATACATAAGTTCAAGACCTATTTTGACATCTCTAGTCAATTGTTATAAAAGTGAGGTTGGCCCCGTCTCACTTTTAATTTCTCAAAATCTTCCCATTTTTCGGCTAAATATATTTCTTCAATCTCAAATTACGTGTACAAACACATCCTTTTTATCTACTGTACTCAGGTGTTGCCCATTTTTTTTGGTAAACAATTATCGGACTTCATATACTTATACAACGCAAGAATCGTCATCGGTTCTCTTTTAGAAAAGATTCCATTATGCATAATATTTACTAAGTAACAAATGATTTTAAAATTTTCAATATATTTTTGCCGTGTGTGATCGGTATTTTGAAAACCGAATCGTCTTTATGCAGTATGTGTAACAAATGTTTCAAAGGCAACAAGTTAACGTAATAATTTCTGCATCATTAGAATTCAATGTAGCAGTAGTGATGAAAATTAGATACATATGGAAATATGGCTGTTTAATTTATTTATTTTAACATTTAACTAACATTGGCACGATTATTTAAAGTTTCAGAATATAAAATTGATATTTCAGTCTATGGACGTGATGTCCATGGAGTGAAGGGTAGTTTAGCAAGAAAAGAGGAGCATGAAGGGGTTGTTCTCTTGATATTAGGAACCCCTTTTGGAACTTTTCTTTGTTAATAGATGTGGCTTACAATTGTCGAGAAGAATGGTAATAAGGGTAGCTTTGGAAAGAAAATAATAATTTGGTAACTAGATAGATATAATAAGTGATGGTAAGTCTAATAATATTACTCAAAATCCGAGTTCTAGGTTTTGAACAATGAGAGTGTAATGTGTAAGTTTATATCGATGAAAAAAATGAGGATGATTTCACAATCATTCCTTGATTTTATAACCTAAACACTTAATCTTGACTACTAGAGTATCAATTTATATCTGTATATGAAATTAGTGCATCGATTCATCTCATGTTCAGATTCTCTATTTAGTTTATGCTGTGCCATATATCACATTCGTGCTTGTAAATTAATCAGACCGGATGTCTAGATTGATCCAATCATTACCACAGGTACCAAAGAGAAGAAGAAAGTATGGAGATAATATGTTTTAGGGATAAAGGTACCATAAAAGTCCCTAAACTGTTTGAATATGTCTTTTTTTGTTCAAGTAGATATTTTCGTTAAAATAGAAATGAAAAATGGTTATATGAACCGACACATCGATACCAAATCAACGATAACTAGATAGGTTGGTGCGTAAGTGTAATTTTCTTTTGTTGGCCAGACAAAAGATTATAAAACTAAAAACAAACCCCAAGACGAAAAAAAACGAGAAAAGATGGGGGAAGTTCTAGGGGCGATTGTTACAAATGAATTGCCAAGTTTTCAATCCAGTTTCATCGTGTGAGTGGTTAGGCGATGATCTAATTACTCCAGCATTAGATTATTAAAAGGGAGTGAATCTACACTATTAGATTGGTTGATGAGAAGGAAAGAATGGATCTACACTCTAGCGATTCCTCTCGGAAATTCTACATGATAATTTTTTATTAATTTGTTTGCCTACGTGGCTTGCCGAATATCCACCTTAGCTTACTCTTATCAAAATGATGCATTTTTGGCTTAAGTTAAAATTTGAATATAAATATTAGTTAAATAATATTATTTTAAAAAAAAGAGGTAGTAATGGTAGCACAGTCGGGAGGGACTCCCCCGCCTATGGTTGTCGCCCCATTACTAATGTGATGGCGACAACCCTCTCCTAGATTTGGGCAAGGGTAACCCACCCTCACACAAGTGTCGGCAGCCCTCACCCAGCAACGCCACGGACCTTGCCTCAAGTCTAGTGGCCGCTAACACTTATGTGAGGGCTGGCGACCCTCACCTAGGCCTAGGCTAGGGTGAGGGCGAGCAACCCTCGCCTAGATTTGGGAGAGGGTCACCGCCCTCTCCCAACATCTGGCAAGGGCCTACAGGTCGACGAGGGTTGCTAGCCCTCACCCAAGCACTAGAAACCAAGTGGCTAGTGTCGCCACCCCACCAGTGATGGGGTAGTGGTTGTAGGTGAGGGAGCCTCTCTCGCCTGTACTGCTACCTTTTTTTTTTAAATTTTTTTTAATATCATTTACTTAGTATTTATATAAAAATCTAATTAAGGCTGAAACGGCGTCGTTTTGGGGTTTTTTTTGCCATATTAGCACCCAAAATGACACCGTTTTAACCTTAACTTATCGAAAAAGTGTCATGTCAACATTTTGACCGGATTTTTCACCATTGGCACTTAATTGATCATTTTTGCTTTGATTTTGGTACTTAAATTTAAATTTCCAAACTTTTGGCATTTAAGTGTCTCTCATGCCAAGTTTTGGCATTCTAGAATCTGCATATCCAAGTTGATGTTATTAATCACCTAGAACGTTCGTAAACCAATTAGTATGCCCTAAGTTTTAGGCCTCACTGGATTTGAATAATTTCCGGGCTTCATAATTAAAAAAGAACAAAAAAAAAAAAAAACAAACATTAGAAGGAAGAAAGGTGATTTTTTGTGGACATAATTATGGAGACGGTGCAAGGCAAGGGGGACTTGGAAGCCTCGGCTCGGACGTCGATATCTGTAGTATCACCCCCATCATATCTCTCACTATAGCCCAATCCTAACGTGGCTGTTGTCGTCAATCTAAACTGGTGGTAAAGCCTCATGAACATGGAAACAAATCGAGGTGGAGGTCTCACTTCCAGATCTTCCTCCTATATATCTAAACTACCCATGTGAACAGAAGTACAAAGTACAAATGGCTGGCATCCAACAACAAGGGTGTTGCGGAAAGGGCGAGTGATCGAACAATAAAATAGACAGAATAAAGAAAATAAATCGGACACCAAATTTACGTGGTTCGGTCGTAGAGACCTACGTCCACGGGGAGAGCAGCGACGAATTCCACTATAGAACAAGCGATACAACGGAGATTACACACTCGAGTCACTCAAACACTCTCAGTGTTTCCCAAGCTCCAATTACACCCAATAACTCACGCAGTGTTTAGCCCCACAATTCCTAGTGAAATAATCTCTCAATCTCACAAAGGAATTATACACAAATTCTTACCACAAGAATTTAATCGGCTACAAACACTTGACTCTTCTTGGTGTAATTGCTCGAACGAGATCAACGGAGAAATCTTCTCCCAAGCACTCGATGACGAATCGGCGCTTCAAGACCTCTTGCATCAACAACGGCTTAAATCTTCTCCACGCATAGCCGTATATATATAGGACTTTCCAATTCTTGAAAGCCACTCCTACTTGGAGTAGGAATAAATTAAGAAACCCACTCCTATTAGGATTAGGAAACCCACACCTACTAGGATTAGGAAACAAATCAAACTTTCGCTTTGGGCTCAAACTCGAGACATATTTTCAACAATCTCCACCTTGGCTCGACGTTTGAGCCAAGTGACAATCGCTTCAAAATTCGAACTCGCCGCTTCTCTTCCATAGCCCCAATGGACTCAACCGCCACAGATATCTTTCAAGCCCAAGTCCGGCTTGAACTTCGCCATAAACGAGAACCTCATAAGAACACCAACTCCACATGCACCTTTAACTGCTACGTAATGATTTCTCGACACAATCTCCTTAACCACAGATAAAGCAAAACCATTGTTGCATCCATATCTGTCAGGAGATCGAATACATACCTTGTCAATATCAGCAGTTACAACAACTGTTGGCTTTACAAACTCCACCTCGTTACAAGCACCATCTGTGTTGATTACCACATTAGTACCTGCTACCTCAGGAGTTTCTGATTGCAACTCCACCTCAAGCTGAACACCGTTCAGATCCATATAAGCACTTGCTATTACCACTCCTAACCGAAGGAAGTGCGGAGACTCGTCAAACGTAACTTCTCTGCGATAACAGGTGAATTTAACTCCGGGCACCACAACCGATAACCCCGCTCACCTTGTGCATAGCCTAGGAATATGCACTTTCTTGCCCTTCCACCGAGCTTACCATCACTCGCTTGAACATAACACGGGCAACCAAATATTCTAAGAATAGAATAATCAGCAACGTTACCTGACCACACTTCTTTGGGAGTCCGATGTTTAATTGCAGTCGATGGGGATCTATTCATCATGTAGCAAGCCGTACTAAGCGCATCCGCTAGGAATCTCCTAGCCATACCAGCACTAGAGATCATTTTATGGGCCATCTCTAGTAATGTTCTACTCAACAATTCCGCAACATGTTGTGGTTCATTGGCAATAGTGCGGTGTTTCACTATGCCTTCCTTCATGCAGAATTTGTTTAACAGCTTCGAGCAGAACTCCATACTATCGTTAGTCTGCACCTGCTTGATCGTCTTACCAGTCTCCTTTTCGATCAAAGCTCTCAATTGCATGATCCTGACAATAGCATTAAACTTGTACCTAAGTACAAACACCCATGTCTTCATCGAGTAGTCATCAACAACTGTTAACATATATCTGGCACTCTTCCTAGAAGGAAACCGCGACAACCTGCGAACATTCAAGTGAAGTAACTCTGCAATTTCCGTGGTTTCTTTGACTATCGCACTGAACTGCACTTTCCGCTGTTAATCTAAATCACAGCACCTGCATACATTCAGTTCGTCAGCAACATAACCACATAGCATATTTCTTTCACTTAAAACCTTCAGGCTTCTCTTGTCAATGTGCCCCAAACGCATATGCCACAATTCGGACTCTCGAACAGATGCATCCGACGTCTCCGCAGCGAAATCTGTCATTGTCTCACCTTGAAGCTCATACAGGCCATTGTGCTTGATTCCTTTCATTATCACTAAAGCACCTCGAACAACTTTCAGAATTCCATATTTTGAAAAATACCGACACCCAGCTGAATCTAGGGCACTCAAGGAAATTAAGTTTTTCTTCAACTCTGGAACGTGCCTTACTCCAGTCAATGTCCTCACAATACCATCATGCATTCTGATTTTAATATCGCCAACACCTACAACATCGCATTCAGCGTTGTTTCCCAACCGCACTTTACTACTATCCGTGCACTGATAAGTAGTAAACCAGTTTCTATTTGGTGTAGCATGAAAAGAACAACCAGAATCCATAATCCATCCATCAAATGATGAATAATCAATGACAGACAAGACATAATCGGCACTATCCGAATTACCAACAGCTATACCGCAACATCATCAAAGGTATCAACTAAGATTTCCTTACCCTTTTCATTCTTCAGCTTAAGGCAATTTCTTCGAAGATGCCCCCTCTTGCCACAGTTCCAACATATAGCACCACCAGTCCTAATCAAGCTACGTCATTCATGTTCATACTACCACGTGTACTAGTTCTTCCTCTGTTTTCACCTACTAAAGCGGTAGATATGGGTTCACCGAGATTCTCTTCTACGAATATCCTCATTTAGGATTAAATCTCGAACCCCATCAAACGTTAAGCTTGTTAACCCAGAGGAATTACTAACAGCAGTAACGGTAGTATTCCAACTATCAGGCAATGAGGATAACAGAATCAAAGCACATACCTCATCTTCAAAGTTAATATCAACTGAACTCAATTGACTAACAATCACATTGAATTTATTGATATGATCTGCAACTGACGCACCTTCGCTTATCTTCAAGTTAAACAGACGTCGCATCAAATAGACCTTATTGATTGCAGAGGGCTTCTCGTACATATCCGATAGGGCTTTCATCAAACCCGCAGTGGTAGTTTCCTTCACGATGTTAAACGCGACGTTACGAGCCAACGTCAGCCGAATAACACCCATAGCTTGTCTATCCAGCAAATCCCAATCAGCTTTCTTCATCATCTCTGGTTTCTCGCCTGATAAGGGCGCGTGCAGTTTCATCTGATAAAGATAATCTTCAATCCGCATCTTCCGTAAAACCAAAATCCTTCCCATCAAATTTGTCGATTCTCACTTTTACTTCTTTCGTCGCCATCGATTCACTTCACCTCGCCCAAGCCTCGGCTCGATACCAATTGTTGCGGAAAGGGCGAGTGATCGAATAATAAAATAGACAGAATAAAGAAAATAAATCGGACACCAGATTTACGTGGTTCGGTCGTAGAGACCTACGTCCACGGGGAGAGCAGCGACGAATTCCACTATAGAACAAGCGATACAACGGAGATTACACACTCGAGTCACTCAAACACTCTCGGTGTTTCCCAAGCCCCAATTACACCCAATAACTCACGCAGTGTTTAGCCCCACAATTCCTAGTGAAATAATCTCTCAATCTCACAAAGGAATTATACACAAATTCTTACCACAAGAATTTAATCAGCTACAAACACTTGACTCTTCTTGGTGTAATCGCTCGAACGAGATCAACGGAGAAATCTTCTCCCAAGCACTCGATGACGAATCGGCGCTTCAAGACCTCTTGCATCAACAACGGCTTAAATCTTCTCCACGCATAGCCGTATATATATAGGACTTTCCAATTCTTGAAAGCCACTCCTACTTGGAGTAGGAATAAATTAAGAAACCCACTCCTATTAGGATTAGGAAACCCACACCTACTAGGATTAGGAAACAAATCAAACTTTCGCTTTGGGCTCAAACTCGAGACATATTTTCAACAAAGGGCAACAGCAATAAACCATGCCATAGATCAACACGGAACGACGATTCACATTTAAATAGAAGCATCTGGTCTAGTCTTGAAGTTTTGAAAAATGGGATGTTTTTAGAAATGGGCTGCACAAAGTAGGTATAACAGAAATAAAAATGAGCTACATAATGACCTTCCATGTTGTGAAAATGTAAAGAAGACTCTTGCAGCTTTCAGGATCATCAGCACACACGCAACTGGGAAGTGCCGGAGTTCTATCTTTGGTTGTAAAATTCTCCCATTGTTTCCCACCCAACTGAGAAGTGCCAGAGGCAGGAGCCCCTGAGGAGGAGTGATGCGAGCGGTGATTGGAACTGCAATATCCCTTGTACAAACATCACTGAAGATAGCTCGGGTAAGTAAATATTCTTTAGAAAAAAATGGCTGTTATCTTCTTCTTTTTGGTAGTTCAATGCCCCCAACAAACTTAGTCTTATCCTGCTCTTCAACTTGAAGGCAGGGTGAGTTCACAGGACCTACGATGGCTGCATTTCCAAATTGGTGCTTTCTGGATCCTTGGACGCAGGAACAGGTGGCGCCACTGCAGATCCTTGGTCATTGTTTGAACTCATCTCTTGAACGGGAGGAGGGTTAATGACAGTCATGGGCGTCGCCAAATTACCAGAGAGATAATTCTTCATCTCCCGGCGCTCCTGACATAACGCGCACTGTGCATACAGCAGTGCACAAGACATGGATAGCACGGTGAATTCTGCATGCGAAAGGATGGTAAGTCAGCAAACAGCGACCAGAAGTAATCCCCTACCATGCCAAGCAGCCCTGAAAATCTACTGACAAACAGTTGCAGTGGGCATCAGAAGGACGCTACAATCTTTATTGCGAACAAAAGCCATATTACAATTTTAGAATCATAACTTGTGTAATTTACGGATATACATTATTATTATAGGGGTATCTTTTGAAACTTCAACTATCAAAACAGGATTTCAGTAAAAAAAAAAGCCATTTTAAGGACATTCGATCAGTTAAATGCCAAATTCAACATAACTGATTAAGCCAGTAGTTAAATCCATCAATCCTAATCTCTTCAGTTTTGCTGACCTGTAAGAACATCACCTAAGAAGAATAAAGAAACTCACCTTCAGATGATACTAATTCTGTAATGATTGCCGGAAGAGGCCAGTGTAGATGCCACAAATCCACCAAGCAAAAACCAGATTCTTGCAGTAATAAAAGATGTCTTAGCATCAATAGTGCAAAATATCACTGTCCCTGCAGCAACAGCCACCATGCCTCAAACACATATGGCATGCAGACACAAGCATTTGTCCAAGGAATATCGTTCCTCAATTTTTCTACATCGCGCCTAAACAGCATGCGGGCAGAAGAGCCCAGTCCAGCCTGTAGATAAATCATAGTTTAGAATAATGACTTAACCTTTGAAAGAACGTGAAAAGAGGAATGTCAACAGAGGAACAAAAGATCCATGAAAACTTGCTTTTAGACAAAAGTATGCGTCCCTCTTCCACAATATTCACAGGTAAAATCACTACAGGACTAAAAGATCATATCAGATGCTTCCCCCCCAAGATTACTTATAGAATAGTCAACCGTTCAAGGAATGAAAAACAGGACACTGCAGCGGTGATGAATTCATCAGCTCCATTTTTCTTTTTTCGTTTTTGACCAAACCAGTGGACCCGTTCCTACAGGAAAAATAGGCAGGAATTTTCTTTTTTTGCCAAAGGCAGGAGACGGCTGAGGATTAGGCCAGAATTTACCATGACTTTCTACCCATATTCCGAAAAGATAATGACAACAACAAATTGCTACGCCGATCTGAAATGGTTTTCTTGCATTCCTATGGTAAAGAAAAATCAGTTCATTACCACCCACTTGGATAGCGCTGTTGACTCGCGCTCTCTTCCTCTTGCAAAAGATCGAGAGTTCGAATCCCAACTTCGTTATAGAGTGACTTAATTGGTTTCATGTGTGTGGTGGCTAGCATGTGTGGCCCCCAGGGTTTACTCCCCTGGCTGTCGGCAGGGTGCGGGGTTCCCTGGGTCATCAAAAAAAAAAGAAAAAAGAAAAAAAGAAAAAGAAAAACCAGTTCATTTTGTTGCAAAACAAACTAAATTTAACAGAAAAGAAGTTAAGCTAGTGTCAGGGGATTACAATCAGTAATGTGATCCTCACCGCCTTGTTCAATGCCTGAGGGACTAACTCCCTATTGAATCATGCAAGTTCATGCAGTTCATCCAGAACTTGCTTAAACCCATTTGTATGTCCAAAGTTTTAGGCGTCACTGGATTTCAAGGGATAGCTGGGCTTCATAATTTCAAAGAACAAGACAGGACTCATTTCATGTCATTTTATATTAATGACAACCAACAACAGCATCGAATTACAGATACAAATTACTCAACGTTTTAAGCTCTCATTAGCACGAATCAAACCCACAATAACTTCTCACATGACTTGATCACCACTAACTCCCAAAATCAAGATCCTGAACACAACCAAAAGTCCACCTCAGTTCACATTTAGGAAAGTCGGACATTCGTCCTTTCCTTTTTCATTCGCAAATAGCACTAGAGAGATTCATTATAGGAAATGAAGAACATGCTACTTTCTGTCATCTATTCGTGCCTAATCTATTCAAGTAAAAAAGCTGCAAAAAGTTTCGACCAGATCGAGTGCAGTTGGGTTGCAACTTTGTCGATGCCCGTGCGTCTTCTAGGCTCCTCCACAGAGCAAGCGAGTCCAACACGATATATTGTTTCCAAACATTCCTGAAATACACGGTTTCTCTCGTGAAGCGAATCTTGAGAACTGTTGTGGCTTTCTCCTTCGTGAAGCAGCACGAGGTCAGTAATCTCCATAGCTCGTTGGGGTAGAGCCTCAGCAACATAATTATGAAGATTCTTCTTATCTTTGAACATGTTGCTAGTGGAACTTAATCCTGTGAACATCTCTAATAAAAGGACGCCGTAACTATAGACATCACCTTCTCTTGAGACTTGGCTTCCATTAGCATATTCTGCAATTTCCACATGTCGTAGCATAAGAAATGTCAAAAACGAATTTGAATACACAAAACAGTTTCTTGAAGAAATGATAAGACAAAAAGTCTCTATAAGGACATGTTGATAATAAGAGGATTTAAGCTTCTTCTTTTTTTTCTCCTTTTGGGAGGGGGGTGGAGTTTTTACAAGGAGCGACATAAGCAACTGGTCCTCTTAAACCGGTAGAACTTGTATTTGCTCTAGTGTTAGATGTGGATTCAAGGACAAGCTTTGCCAACCCAAAGTCACCAACATGTCCAACCATGTCAACATCTAAAAGAACATTATTTGGCTTTAGATCACAATGAATTATTAGGCTTTCACATTGATTATGGAGATAATCTAATGCGGAAGCAACATCAATGGAAATGTTTATCCTTTGGAAGAGACTCAATTTCTTCAAGTGCCCATCTGCGTCGTTTGGATCTGAATTTGGGTGCAACCACTCTTCTAGGCTACCATTGACCATGAACTCGTAAACTAAAGCCTTAAACTCATCACCCTTATAATCAATGCCTAAGCATGCTGTCAAGACTTTCAAAAGATTTCGGTGTTTTATACACTTCAAAGCCTCTGTTGTTTTCTAAAGAACAGAGAATGAGTTGACAGCAAAAGTTGACAGCAAGAACTGCATATTTTACTCAGAAAATTGAAAAATGTTTAAATACATACTAAAACTTAACCATAAACCCACGTTGCCCACTAACAGCTTGCTTGGTCCACAAAACCAGCAACAAACTAACAGAACAGCAAAACCACTCGATCCTGCCTCCATCTTGCTTTTAGCTTCTATGGATGCAGACACACCTCTTAATCAATCTCACAAGTCACTCACAGCCCCTTAAGATCAAGAAGGCTCTGATACCAGTGTTGTTTTCTAAAGAACAGAGAAGGAGTTGACAGCAAAAGTTGACAGCAAGAACTGCATATTTTACTCAGATAACTGAAAAATGCTTAAATACATACTAAAACTTAACCATAAACCCACGTTGCCCACTACCAGCTAACTGCTCCTACAAAATAGGATTGACCAAGTAAAACAACAATAAACTAACTCCTAGAAAACAGGACATCAATAAACTGACTTAACAAAACAAAGAAAAAACAGATGGTGTGGTCTTGATACATCAACACTCTCCTCCTGGATCAAGTACTGCACACTCCTAGCTTTGCCCTCAGAATTTCAAATCGACCAACATGAAATGACTTCGTGAATATATCTGCAATCTGGTTTTTTGAATTGCAGTATATTAGTTTCACATCTCCAGCCTTTTGCACTTCTCTTAAGAAGTAATACCGACCTTAAAATGCTTTGTTCTTCCATGAAATACTGGATTCTCGAAATGGCGAGTAGCTTGATTATCCACACATACTTCTATGTTTTCTTCTTGTTGCATATTCAGATCATCCATTAGCTTCTTCAACCATAATGCTTGATTCACAGCTGCAGTGGCTGCAATGAACTCAACTTTTGCAGTTGATTGAGCCACTATTTCCTGTTTCTTTGAACACCAGGAAAAACATGCCGACCCAAATGTAAAGCAATAACCTGAAGTGCTCCTCATATCATCTACCGATCCTGCCCAGTCATTGTCGGAATACCCTTGCAATTTAAACTCTTGAACTTTGCAAAACTTAATCCCATATGAAAGAGTACCTTTCAAGTACCTCAATACCCTCTTTGCAGCTACCATATGCAACTCACTTGCACAATTAAGAAATCTAGACAAGACACTTACAGGAAACATGATGTCTGGCCTAGTTGCAGTGAGATACATAAGACAACCAATCAAACTTCTATAAACTCTTTCATATGTAGGTTTTGATCCATCCTTCTTTTGAAGCTTTTCCTTTTGACCCATTGGAGTACTCATAATCTTGCACTCCTCCATGTTGAATCTCCTTAGGATCTCCTTTAAGTACTTCTTCTGACAGATGAAAACTTCATTATGATTTTGCTTAACCTCCATTCTTAAAAAATATGACATCTCACCAAGATCGGTCATTTCAAACATCTTCATCATCTCTTGCTTAAATGCGATGTCGAGCACCATTACTCCCTGTCACTAGCATATCATCCACATAAAGAGACACCACCACTAAGTCAGATACTAACTTCTTGACATATAGAGTGGATTCACTGAGCCTTTTCTTGAAACCTAGGCCTAGCAAGTGTTCATCCATCTTACTATACCATGCTCTGGGAGCTTGCCTCAAGCCATAGAGAGCCTTTCTCAACAAATAAACTTTCTCCTCCTGGCCTAGTGTAACAAAAGCCTTCTGGTTGCTCAACATAAATCTCCTCCTGCAACACTCCATTCAAAAATGCAGATTTCACATCTAACTGATATACCTTCCATCCTTGTTGAGCTGCCAAAACCAGAATCATTCTAATTGTATCTAGTCTTGCCACATGAGCAAAGGTTTATGAGAAATCAACTCCCCAAACCTGTGCATATCCCTTCACCACCAACCTAGCCTTATGCTTATTCACTGAGCCATCATGATTAAATTTGGTCCTAAAAACCCATTTTACTCCAATCACCTTCCTGTCTTTAGGCCTCTCCACTAGTTCCCACGTCTGGTTCTTTTCTATCATAGCCAACTCTTTCTTCATTGCATTCATCCATCTTTGATCACTTTTAGCTTCCTCATAACTTGCAGGTTCCAAAATAGCCACACTGCACTTATGATATATATTAGTCAGAGATCGGGTACCTCTAATTGGAACATCATCCACCAGCTCATCAAGTTCCAGTGAGACCTCCTTATGCTTGCCTTGTGGCTCATTTGTCCAGTCCCATTTCTCATCTTCCAGGAATTGAACATCCCTACTAGTGATCACCTTCCCTATATGTGGTTGATAGATCCTGTAAGCTTTTGACACTAAACTATAGCCAACAAAAATCCCAAGTTCAGCTTTCTCTCCCAAACTTGTCTCTCTTGACTGTGGAATGTGAGAAAAACACAAACAACCAAACACTTTCAAATTTCTTAGAATTGGTTCGACACCAAACCAAGCTTCAAAGGGTGTCTTCTTCTCCAATACCCTTGTAGGTAGTCTATTTAGCAGAAAAATTGATGTGTTTGCTGCTTCTGTCCAAAACTCTTTTGGTAGATTCTTCTCATGCAGCAAACACCTAGTCATCTTCATAATGGTTCTATTTTTCCTCTCACTAACTCCATTTTGCTGTGGAGAGTAAGGAGCGATAGGCGATGCTCAATTCCAACCTCTTTACGTAAAAGAGTTAAACCTCTATGAAGTGTATTCTATTCCGTTATCAGATCTGATGACTTGAATCTTGCAGCCACTTTGGTTTTCAACCCATCTCTTAAACTTCAGAAATACCTCAGTAACTTTTGACTTTTGCTTCATGAAATAAATCCAGCACATTATAGTATAATCATCGATGAAAATGATGAAATACCTGCTGCCATTTAGTGAATGAGTCACTTGTGGACCACAAAGATCTGAATGAATCAGCTGCAACTTCTCTGTAGCTCTCCAAGTGGATTCCTTGAAGGGAAGTCTTGTGCGCTTGCCCAGAAACAAGCTTTGCACCTTGTGATCTGCTCCTCCGGGCTTGGTAACCAGTTGCCATTTCATTCCTCTCGCATGAACAGCACGCCTTTGTGATGAAAGTGTCCCAACCTCTTGTGCCATGTTTTTGAATTATTGGCACGACACTTGAATGCCATCTCGCTCCTTCTCAAGAGGATTCAAAGAAAAACTCTTTTTGTTGCATCTTTATCTTGAATAGCTCCCGACCACTAGAGTCAAAAATCAAACACTTCTCCTTTTCAAATATCACCTTAAATCCCTTTTCTACCAAGCGCCCAACGCTCGGCAAATTTCGATCAATCTCGGCACATACATCACATCGAAACCAGCTTTGTTCCAGCACGACTTTCCATTGCTACGAGTCCCTTTACCTTTCACTTCTAAGTACTCCCCATTCCTAATCCTCACTCTTGATTTTAATGACTTGTCAAGGTCTATAAATAGCTTTTCATCACTTGTCATGTGGTTTGTGCAACCACTATCAACAAGCCAACTGTCACATGGAGTACTAGAGGAGAAACAAGAGGCAACAAACAATTGATCTACCTCTTGCTGGATTGCAGTATGTACCTCACCTTGCTGTTGATTTCTTTTCTCTTTGCAGAACTTCTCAATGTGTCCAAGCTTATGACACTTTTCGCACTTTACATCGGCCTCTTCCAACACCTAAAGTGTGGATGATTCTTTTTCCACAGTCTTGACATGAGGAATATCTTCCCCAATTGTTGTTGGAGTAGCCCGCATTGTTCTCTCTTGCAAAGCAGCTTCGAACCACCACCGCCATTGTCTTTCTTCCCTTTCCACTTGTTGACTCTTCCTCCTACATTCTGCTGTTCTTTGGCCTGCAAAGCTCCTTCCGTACTTCCTTCCAGCCTCATTAACCTCCTCTGCTCTTGTGCTTGCAAAGCACTTAACAATTCTGCCAACTTAATCTAAGACAAATCCTTGGTATTCTCCAAAGAGGCAATGGTTGCCTCAAACCTTTCGGGCAAGGAGACAAGAATCTTCGCACTAGCCTATTATCGAGAGGTCGGTGCCTAAAGCTCTTGCCGATTTGCAATGCTTACCAACTTATCGGAATACTCTTTAATTGTCTCGGACTCCTTCATATGTAGCCTCTCGGGTCGTGATCGATTCATGCTTCTGATCCTCTCATCTCCTTGATACTCAACTTTGAGGAAGTCCCAGATATCTTTGGTTGATTCACAAGCCATAATTCTATTGAAAATGGCAGGTGAGACAACAACATATAAACAAGACTTTGCCTTTGCTTTCCTCGTTGTCTTCTCCTTGTGAAACTTGATTTGATTGATGGTTGGATTGTCAGGAAGGGGAGGAACTTCATAATCTTGTTCCACAGCTTCCCAAAAATCACAACCTTCTAGATAGGCTCGCATTCTCACGCCCGGGCTTGATAATTTTCTCCATCAAACGCTGGTGGAGCCATTCTTTGAAAAACCACTCGATCCGCCTCCATCTTGCTTTTAGCTTATATGGATGCAGACACACCTCTCAATCAATCTCACAAGTCACTCACAGCCCCTTAAGATCAAGAAGGCTCTAATACCAGTGTTGTTTTCTAAAGAACAGAGAAAGAGTTGACAGCAAAAGTTGACAGCAAGAACTGCATATTTTATTCAGAAAACTGAAACATGCTTAAATACATACTAAAACTTAACCATAAACCCACGTTGCCCACTAACAGCTTGCTTGGTCCACAAAACCAGCAACAAACTAACAGAACAACAAAAAAAGTAGATGGTGTGGTCTTGATACATCAACAGCCTCACACTCAGCTTTGAAGCTTTTGAGTGCACCATGTCGTGTTAAATTTAGCACCTTCACCGCAATGACATTTCCATTCTCTTGGAGCAGCCCCTTGTAGACAGATCCAAAACACTTCCGGTTCCAATCAAATTAGTTGAAGAAAAACCATCGGTGGCTTTTAGGAGAGTTTCATAAGACAAATTCAACAATGAATCCTCTAAGCAACTTGAAATTGTCTTGTTTCTTTTCTGCTTCAACCAACATAGACATAGAAAAGTGGCGACGAGAGTTATTCCGAGAAGACAAAAAACAACGACAATGGTGAGTTTCACCTTATGGACTCCTTCTCTACTTTTCGAGTTTCGAGAGATGCACTTAGGGAGCTCAAATTCAGGCATTCCTCCACAAAGCTTTTCATTTCCAGCGACAAAAGTCGCACTCACATTCCTAAAAACTTCTTGAGTTGGTAGTAGGCCTTCCAAATGATTGTAAGATAAATTCAACTTTTTCAAAAACTGAAATGCCTCTAAGAACTTTGGAATTTCACCATAGAAACTGTTGTTGGAAAGATCTAATTCCTCAATGCCTCTTAATGAGCTAATTTGTTGAGGAATGGATCCATGGAAGAGGTTACCTCGCATTTGTAGTACTATCAATTCATCACAATTGCCTAGATTGCTCATGGGATTTCACCTTCCAAAATATTTCCTGAGACATCCAATGTGTTCAAATGTTTCAAGTTGCCGATTTCCATCGGAAGGACTCCAATCAATTGGTTCCAAGACAAATTCAAATAGAGGAGGCTCCCAATTGTGGGGAATATTACAGGACCACTAAGATTGTTATTGGCAAGACTCAGCCTTGTCAAGCTCTGATACTTTCCTAGGTACGAAGGAATTGGCCCTTCGAAGTTATTTCTGCTAAGATATAAAGATATCAAATTCTGCAGATTTTGCAAAGAGGATGGGATTATGCTAGATAGATTGTTGTATGACAATGCCAATTTTGCAAGATTTGAAAGGTTTCCTAAATGAGATGGGATTGGACCTGAAAGAAGGTTGTGATTTATTTGTAATATTTCCAAGTTCACAAGATTGCCAATTTCTCTTGGGATCTCACTCGAGATCATAATCGAGGCAAGTAGCAAATTTTTAAGAGTAGGGGAAAAATTGCCGATGCATACATGGGAAGTGTCCCACCAAATATATTTTCATCGATCACCGAGGTAATCAAGTTAGCAGCATTTGTTAGTGAGCAAAGGAAGCTTAGATCATCTGCATCGGACCCTCCACTTCCAAGATAATTGGATGAAAGGGTAATCTTATGAAGGTTATGGAGGTTTGCCAACGACGGGACTTTCCGGAGGCCTTATTGTAAGAAAGCTGGAGCATTTTTAGATTTGTGGAATTGGATATCGAAGAAGGAATTGATCTAGTGAACTGGTTACTAGAAATGCTAAAAAATTGAAGGTTGGGGAGAGTGAATCCTATATCTTCAGGAAGATTGCTGTATATATGATTTTTACGTACATCGATTGCAATAAGCAAAGACAAGTTGAAGACTAAAGGCGGAATGGTACCTACAAGCCCGTTTGTTCCAAAGGAGAGATATTTTAGTTTATTTAGTCGACCTATGGATTGGGGAATAATCCCACTCAAACCATTATATCTACAAAAAATCACATGCAGAAATGATGAGTTCCCTATGGATGAAGGGATGTTGCCAGTTAATTGGTTCGCAGTTAATCAAACCCATTGAAGATGTGAGAAGGAGCCTATCTCCACTGGAATTCCTCCAACCAGCTGGTTGTAGGGGATGACGAGATATATAAGGTTAGAGCAACTTGATATGTTCTTGGGAATCTTGCCTATCAGTGAATTATTGGATGGATATAAGAATTGGAGTCGATGCGGCCAACCAATTTGCGAAGGGATTTCAAGGCGGAAGCTATTATTTTGGAGCCTCAATCCTCTCAAGAAGCTGAGGTTCCTAATGTGAGGTGAGATGGCTCCTGAGAGTCTTTGGGAAGAGAACTTAACCCCATACCATCGGCAAGAGTGGGTGCTGTCGTTCCACTAGTTAAGTGACCCCAAGGGGTCACTAATTATTCCCGCCTTGAATGCCACCAATGCAAGTTTGTATGTATCGTTAGTAGCAGAAACAATGACAACAAAGCACGACACAAGGCGGGCAGCCAAAAGAAGGCAAGAGCAAAGGAGTTGTACGCAAATGAGATGCGATTGTCCCATTTTAGGAGCTTAAGTTGGATATTAATTGGCAAAGGGAGGGCTAGAAGAACAAGTGAAGTGATGTGCGTAGTTGGAGCAGCTTGAGCTATACATTGAATAGATGTGCAAAGAAGAGCTTTTATAGAAGTAGTATAGACCCCGAAAGAGTTCTTTTTGATATGCATTCGACCCACAAAATCCGTTCGAAAATATGACACCATTTAAGATTGTCTTCTGATGCTATGATTCATGTTACTAGTATTTCCGCCCTCCTTTCCAATTTGAAAGCCCAAAAGACATGCTTGGGCACTCATTGGCAATGACCGTTCGATGTCAACAAAAATTTCTTGCGAGAGGATTATAATATGTTGATACCACTAACCATTGGATGCTCCACACACATCATTTTCCACATTCCTGCATTGAGTTTGAACCCAAATCACATTTCTATGGAAAGGGATCTTTACGTCCTTATTCCGCTCAACACCCAAGACAAAAAAGTCACTTTCTCTTATTAGATTGACATCAAATTGGATTAGGATTATAATCAAAATGACTAGACCTGTTAAACGGGTGGGTTGGGTCAGGTTTGGGTCGGGTCATAAATGGTCCGACCCAAATTGACCTATTAACCCGTTTATGACCCATTTAAGTATAGTATAAAATTTTTGATCTATACCCAACCCAATCCATACCCGACCCATACCCGACCCGACCCATATTGTTAAAACATTTCTCTATCTAACTAAACTTAGGAAAACTTATTCTTATAATCTTTTTTAAATATTTTAAACTTATTCAAGTTCATTAACAACCCATTAGTCTTTTTAATTTTTAAACCAATTATAGATACACCTATCAAAATAAGTGTATAACCCATTTATGACTCATTTAAATATTAAATGGGTCATAAATGGGTCAAGCTTTCTTTAAATGGGTCATAAATGGATTATACTAAAAGAAAGCTTGACCCATTTAAATGGGTCATAAATGGGTTATACACCCATTTTGACAGGTGTAAAAATGACTAACAATTCGTTTGATCAATCTAATATTGATTATTTGTGTCATTTAACGGTGATTGCAATTTATTTTAATCAAATATCAGTGACAATATATCAATTTGTGTTATCTTGGAATTAATTTTGTCAAGTCATGTAGGATTTTTCTCAATAAATCTTTGGCTTGTTCAAGTTCATCCTGCTTATGAATTGCCATCCCTAGCTCTCTATCAATGTGACAATTTGTGGAGAGAATGATTTGGAGATCGCAAAATCATTCTAACAAGTTTGGTGGTGGAGGAGGAGGAGGAGGAGGATGATTAAGACAAAAGCTGATCATAATAAGTTGTGCCGATTGCATTTCCCTTGCACATGTGATAAACATAAAAAAGGAAAGATTATATTGAAATTAGAGGTGTCAAAATGGGTCATAAACCCATATTATGACTTATTTTTAGTTAAATGGGTCAAATGAAAGTTAAAAAAAGGTCAAATATGGGTCTAGTGAAAGTTAAATATGGGTCAAATATGAGTCAAGTGAAAGTTAAATATGGGTCATAGATGGATCAAGTGAAAGTAAAATATTGGTCAAATATAGGGCAAGTAAAAGTTAAATATGAGTCAAATATGGGTTAAATGAGTCATTTAACATAGAGTTTAGAGTGAGTAATAATGGCTTTTAGCAATACGGGTTGGGTTGGGTATGGGTCGGGGTGTGGGTCGGGTGTGGGTCGGGTCGGGTATGGATCACTAGATTTATATTACATGAATCTGGGTCAAAACGAGTTAAATGGGTCAATATGGGTCGGACTATTTTCGACCCAACCAAACCTGACCCGATCCACCCATTTGATGGGTCTAATTGAAATCCTAAAAGCTTTTTATAAAATGTTTAAAATAGCACAATCAAGTTCTTATGGACTGCAATTATCGGCGACAGTTCCCGATCGTCAAATGTGGGGCAGAGTGGGGCACGTCCTCCCGAGATGAGGCACTGTGCCCCACAAGGGAAAAAATTTCATTAACTTTTTCTTAAATAATATAATATTATATATAATCATAAACATTTTCTTAACAATTATAAATTTATTTTATTTTAAATTATTCATATTCTACAATTATTAAAAAAAAATCACAACCTCATTAGCTTAACTCTACTAATTTATATTAATGTGTGTTTTTTTTTTGGTCGAAGAAAGTTCTTTCCTTCATTCATAAAAGAGATTTACGAGACAACGTTAAATAAGTTTCCGAACATAATATATTCCAGAGGGGCTGAGGGGGTAGAGATACCCAGTTTGGAGGAAGAGTTTTGTTGCGATGGGCTTTAGCTACCTAGTCGGCTGCTTGGTTGGCTTCTCTTGGACAATATGATAATTTTGTGCACGACATCCGGGCTAAAAGCCCTTTGCATTCATTTATAAGATCTCGCTCAGCCCATGGGCTCTCGGCTTGGCCCATCAAAGCCTCCACAAGGGACAAGCTGTCACTTTCACACTCCCAGCATTTTCCTTGGTCCTGTACTCCTCCCACGTGCAACTCTGTTTTCTGATCAAGGTACTTTAACCCTTGCAGCAAAGCTAGGGCTTCGCGCACAGTGGTGATGGAGCTTTGACGTCGCTGCAAATCCATCGACCATCATCCCGCTTGAATTTCGCATGATTCCAGCTACCGCGCTTGGCGTCTCTCCGTCCACCCATGAGCAGTCCACGTTTAGCTTCAAGGAGCTGCTAGTCGGCGGGATCCACCTCGCGGGTAAGCTTGTTTTGCTGGGTCTTCTCCTTCCTTTGCTCGGATTCCATCGCCTGAAGTTCTGCACTTGCGCAAGGGCTTCGTCGATTATGGCATTGGGTTTTGGTGGCTGTTTTTTGAAGATACTGTTGTTGCGAGCTTTCCATATCAGCCAAAGGACAGCCACAATAAGCTCTTCTTCTGGGGGGACAGCCCTTGCTTCGAAAAAATCCATAAGCCATTTATCTATTCTAGAGACATTGTGGGTGCTGTTGTTGAGATTTATACGAGGATCTGACCAAATTTCCTCTGTCCATTCACAGAGTAGAAATAAGTGTTCGATGGTTTCTGGATGGCTTGAGCAAAGGGGGCAGAGAGGATCAGGTAGTGCTTTCCTTTTGTAGAGATTTTCTCTTGTTGGCATGGCATTTTGACAGAGGCTCCACATAAATATTCTCAGTTTGGGTGGGATTGACATATTCCATATACTAGTCCATAGTTTCCTGGGAGGCTGATAGGATGTTGTAGCTTTGTGTTGATTTGGATTGGTGACCTTGGCGCACACCTTGTTGTAGCCGCTTTTCACAGTGTAGGATCCTATTTTGTTCCCTGTCCAGCACAGTTTGTCTTCTTTTGGACTTTGACAAATGGGTATAGATAGGATTTCATTCACAATTCAATCTTCAAAAAGGTTATGAAGTTTGGGCTCGTTCCATTCCCTTGTCTCTGTTCTAATTAACTCGGCCACCATCACTGGATCCTCCTTGTTCGCAGGGCCTCCAATTACTCCTATTTTAAGCCATTGATCTTCACGAATTTTGATGGATTTTCCATTACCCACCATCCACCTTACCTCCGATTCTATCGCTTCTCTTCCCATTAAAATACTTTGCCAACCCCAAGACGGTCTATGCCCTTTGTTGGCCTTCCAAAAATCTCCATTTGGGAAATAGATTCCTTTAAGAACTTTGCTCCATAAGGTGAAGGATCTTAGGGCAGTCTCAAGCTTGCTTGCCTAGCATAGCTTTGTTGAAGTTTATCAAGTCTTTAAACCCAAGGCCCCCTTCATCTTTTCTGGATTTCAGCACCTCCCATTTCTTCCAATGGATTCCTTTTTTGGAGTCGCTTTGTTTCCACCAGAAAGAAGATATTCTTTGTTCAATGGCATTGCAGATTGAATTGGGGATTTTGAAAATGGACATTGCATATTGGGGCAAAGACTGCACAACCATTTTTAACAAAATTTCTTTACCTGCTTTTGACAATAGCTTTTCTTTCCATCCCTCAAGCTTCTGATTCACTCTAGCTAGGATCCATGCAAACATTTCCTTCTTTGTTTGACCCCATTCGGATGGTATGCCAAGGTACTTTCTTGTCTTTTCCATGATTGGAACGTGTAGCTCTATGGCCATATTCTCCTTTAGGTTCAATGGACAGCCCCAACTAAAGAATATACATGATTTATTCAGGTTAATTGCTTGGCCCGTAGCAAAACAGTACTGGTTTAAGATAGCTTCCAGGTTTTGGCATTCTCTGATTGTCCCATCCATAAAAAATACGGCGTCATCAGCGAACAATAAATGAGATAGAGTAGGGCAGTTCCTGTTTAGTGTAATCCCTTTTATACTCCCATCCTCTATGGCTTTATGCATCATCCATGATAGAACATTAGCCATCAATATGAAAAGATAAGGGGACAATGGGTCTCCTTGCCTAATCCCGCGTGAAGGTAAGAAGTACTGTGTTGGCTCTCCGTTAAATTTTACACTGAAAGAAGCAGTTGAAACACATTGCATGATTAAAGCCACCCACCATTCGGAAAAGCCCATCTTTAACATGCTTGCCTGCAGGAAGTCCCACTCCACCATATCATAAGCCTTCTGCATATCCAATCTTAGGATTGCCTGAAATTTCTTTTTTCTTCTCTTGGTCCTCAACTGGTGCAATACCTCCTGAACTATTAAAATATTATCTTGGATTTGCCTGCCTTTGACAAAGGCACTCTGTTCAGTAGCTATAATCTCGGGGAGGCACTCTTTTAGTCTATTAGCCATCACTTTTGAGATGATTTTGTAACTGAAATTGCATAGGCTGATAGGTCTATACTGGCTTATGCTTTCTGGATTTTTAACTTTAGGGACGAGAGAAATATGTGTCTTGTTGAGAAGGGGGTCAAGAGTACCTGATTCAAAGAAGTTTTGGACCAATTGCAGCACGTCCATCTTGATGTCTTCCCAATAGTGCTGGTAGAATTGGCCATTTAGTCCGTCCGGCCCTAGGGCTTTTAGTGATCCTAGTTGGAACACCGCTTCTTTCACTTCCTCCAAAGTGATGGTGGCTAGCAATCGTTCGTTCATTTCTGCTTTGACTACACTAGGACATTGATCTAAAATGGGTTGAAAATCCCTTGGGCCTACTGTTTCATATAGGGATCGGAAGAAATCCCCTATATGTTGCTTGAGGATTTTGGGTTCTCTACACCAATTGTCTTCATCCAATTTCAGCATTGTTATTCTATTCCACTGTCTCCTTTGCACCGTAGTGGCATGGAAGTACTTTGTATTTCTATCTCCCCATTGGAGCCATTTGATTCGAGCTCTCAATCCCCAGTACATCTCTTCCTGTTGCCCCAGTTTTTCAATTTGATTTACTATATTTTGAGTATCCTCCTTGCTGAATGTTCTGGACTGTCTATTGGTGATCTCGGTTAGTTTCCTCTTCAAGCCCTTGATCTGTTGTGATGCATTAGAGAATTTTCCTTTACTCCATAATGCTAATTCTTTTGTAACTTCATGGATTTTCTTTGAGAAGCTTTTGTGGCATGATGGGAGCCCCAACCCCGTTCTTTTGATGATTTCCAAGCATTCTGGTTCTTCCAGCCAAAAGGCTTCGAATTTGAATTGTTTCTTTCGTTTCTCCTGGGGTGGATGTAAAGAGAGTAAGAGTGGGCTGTGATCAGATCCTACAGCCGGTAAAGCTAGAACTTCTGCATTAGGAAACAAAACCCTCCACTCCATCGTACATAAAACTCTGTCCAGTTGCTTCTTGACCAGGGCTTCTCCTTCTCTATTGTTAGCCCAAGTGTATGCGCACCCTTTGCTGTCGATGTCCATTAAGGAGCAATCATTTAAGAAGTTGCGGAAGGCAACTATCCTGTGATGTTCAGTCTCTCTTCTACCTACCTTCTCCCAGTTGTATAAAATTTCATTAAAGTCGCCCATACAAATCCATGGCAGCTGGTTGTGTGCTTGAATATTTTTAACTTGTTGCCATAAAGAAATTCTCTCCTGAAAGATCGCAGGGGCATGAAGGAAAGTGACTCTCATATGAAGACCACTTGTAGGATCCGTACCTTCCAAGTCAATGAAGTCTTTGGAACTGGAACTCACTGTTAATTCAATATCTTCATTCCACATAATTGCTAGACCCCCCGCAGTTCCTTCCGGTTGCACTAAGAATGAATTTGGATATTTTAAACGTCGTCTGACACGGTCCACCAATGTCTCTTTATTCTTGGTCTCCATCAAGAAAACCAAGGCAGGCCTTTCTTGAGCCACTAAGGCTCTAAGTTCCTGGAACGTCAGGAGGTTGCCCAGCCCCTGACAGTTCCAGCTCAAAATCCTCATGATGTCTCCGGTGGCTTATTAGGGCTAGCCACCAAAGCCCATTCTTTCCTTTCTCTCATCAGTTGGACGGGTGTTTCTAATAACTCCATCTCGTCTAGTTCTGGGTAATTAGAGCCTTCTAGCCTCTATTTTTTGGCCCTTTTGGTCTTTTGTCCTTTCTTGCTACCGAAGCCAATTTCCGACGATGCTTCAGTGTGAGAGTATTCTAGTTGCATCACCTGTTTTCCATTTCCTTTCTTAGCTTCTGAGGTAGTTGCTGAGCCATCCATAGCCTCCTTGTTTAATGGGCTTTCTGCCCTTTTTTTGTTTCGGACAGGGGCAGCATTAACCTCAGCTTCTGCCCTCACTACAATATCCATGTTTGATGTTGGATTTAGTGTTTCCGGAACACACTCTCCCTACTCAAGGTTTGGGGCTAACTTTCCATAAAAGGCTGCCCAATGAGGGCTATGATCACGCACTTCCGCCTTAAGCCAGGGGCCATATTTCCCAGCCTTGTTTTCTGCCCAGCTTGTTTTTTCATAAGGAATTTCTTCACAGTATGATGCATAATGACCAATTCTTCCGCATGAATAGCAGAAGTGTGGAAGGCGTTCATATTTAAATTCCACCCATAATTTCTTTTCCCCTAAGTTCACAATAGTTCCTGTTTTGAGTGGGGCTGACAAGTTTAACTCGACCTTCACCTTACTCGCCCTAAAGGGGCCATTGCCTTTCGGTTCCAACTGAATATCCAAGACCCTTCCCACCTTTGCAGCTACATCGGCGTAAACCTCCTCTAAAACCCACCCTGGAGGTATTCCTTCAATATGAACCCAGAATGCATACCTAGAGAAGTCATAACAGTGCTCCGGTGTATCGGGCTCGCACTGCTTTAGAACAAGCAGATTGCTTGCAAAAGACCAAGGTCCCGTTTGTAAAACTTTCTCTTTTTCGTCTTCTGACTCAGACACAAAGGAGAAAAATCCCGGTTCTTTTTGGGTGCAGATCACTGAATCTGTCTTCTAGGCCTTCTTCATTGTGTTAACAAAAGCTTGGAAATTAACATTGGGTTTTGAGAAGAGCTTACCGTATAAAGTGTGATTGCATTCCATTCGTTTGTCAAGGGGGATTTCCCTTCTCACCTCGACAATGTCATCTTCAGACCACAAGTGGCCTAAGCTCTTGCATAAAGCAGCTAATCGCCACTCATTCTCCATCTCACCTTCCATTTAAATGTGCTGTTGCAGGGACACTACTGGGTGCTGGCCGGATTGCTACAGATCTCGTCTTTAAATTCTGAGGTTGTCTTGGAGCCGATCGAGAGGACCTTTGACAGTGTTTATATGTAAATCAAAGGGTTTGGAGTGGATATAGGGCATCTGAATGAAGGGAGCTCTAAAGGCATAAGGAACTGGCGTGAGGCAGGTCTGTTTGGGGCCAAAGTATGACAAGGGCAGCTTAGTCGTGGCATTGTGTGGGGGTGAGGGTTTTAGAATGGGAAAAGGGGAGAGGGGAAAGAAAAGTGGTTTTCTTGGAGGTTTTAGGGTTTGGGTGGGTGGTTGTGCGGAGATGTTGGGAGGTTGGTATCCAGAATTTTTCTGGGGTGTTGAGCGAAGTGAGGGTCCATTTGTGAGAAGGCTAGCTCTGGATCACAGGAATTCTAGGGTTTTGGGTTTACTATCACCCATTTAGGGGATAGAGATGAGCTCTACCCAGGAGAGAGAGAAGCTCTACCCATTTATATTAATGTGTTTATATTATTCACTTTACAATAATATATTTTTTATTTTACCTTTTAAGTGTGTAACAGATTTATTACAGGTTATATGATATAATTAATTTTTAACATATTACTTGTAATTAAAAATGTGCGGGGCTATACATTTTTTTCCAATTTTCCAATTTTGTAACGCACTTAAAACTTATTTAGTTTTCACTAACAACACATACGATGATGGCTTAGTTTAAGCAGAGTGCAGAGTGGTGCTTATCCTCATTGACTGTTCCCTCAATATAGAACTCCATGAAGCATGAGTTGGGTTTTGGGTTGATCATAGGCTAGAGGTGTTCTTAATTTTGAAAGCAAGGAAGTGTCTATTGTCATTTCACGTGGTCCCCTAATCTCTTATGCCATAATGTGAAGAAAACCTTCCCAATGATGAAGTTTAGTCATCGCTGAGAAAATTTCCATTCATTGAGAAGTCTAAATTATCCGTAAAAAATCACCTTTTGTGTGATCAAATCTTTCGTAGTTTAACTTCTCGGTTGGGGTTAGAAATGTGTTTGTAAAATAGTTATTTTGATGATAAAAAGTCTCATCTCATATTATATCACTTTTCTCTTGGTAATAATAAACATATAGTTGCTTTCTATAAATATGAAATTAACAAATGGATAAGTCATTCCATAAATTCTAATAGAACTAGACCACTTATAGGCATCAAAGATTGACAAAAGAACAGCTTGGGTGCTAAAACTTGGCATGAGGATACTTAAGTGTCAAAAGTTACGAAATGTATACTTAAAGTTTTGAAAATTGGATTACTTAAGTTCCAATTCCAACAAAGGCCGTTGTAAATCTAACGTAGCAATTTTTTAATAATTTTTATTACCTACATGGCTCACTAGAGATCCATTTTAGCTTTCGCTCACCCAAAATGACACTATTTTGACCATAACTTTAATTTTAATATAAATATTAATTAAATAATATTAAAAACAAAATTTAAAAAACAACAGCACAAGCAATAGGGCCCTCCCTCGCCTATAGCTACCACCCCTCGCAGGTGGGGTAACGACAATGGATAATGAAGGTCATTGGCACTTGGGTGGGGGCCGATGACCCTCATTGACCGGAGGGAGGGCTAGTAGGCCCTTGCTAGATGCCGGGAGAGGGCGGCGACTCTCTCCCAGATTTGGGCGAGGGTTGTCGGCCCTCGCACAAGTGCTGGCGACCCTTGCATAGGCTGGGGTAAGGGCGAGCGACCTTTACCCAGATTTAGGAGAAGGTTGCCGCCCTCTTACGGCATCTGGCAAGAGCCTACCAACCCTCACCTTCAGTCAATGAGGATCGCCGATCCTTGTTCAAGCGCTAATGACCCTCGTGGCCGTCGCTACCACCATATTGGCGATAGGGTAGTGGCCACAAGTAGAGAAGGCCCCGCCTAAGCTGTGTAGCTACTTCACTTTTTTTTTTTAAAAATTTAATATTATTTAATCAATATTTATATAAAAATCGAATTAAAGCTAAAATGATGTCTTTTGGGGCTAATTTGGCCACGTTAGCGCTTAAAATGATGCTATTTTGGTCTTAGAAAACTTGTTTTGATGTTAATAAAACTTTCTATGTATTTAAACAAGCAACACTTCTAGTACAACTGTGGAAGAAGAGTCATGTGTCAACATATTTTGCAAAGTCTACCTATTACAGAAGGAGGTATAAACAGACGCAGAATCTCATTCTGTTAGAGACTCAGACCAAACCTCAAGGACTAGAACGAGGGCAAGATCACCAACGGCTACAAATTTCACTTACCTTACTTGTATTGATTTTGCTAAATCAAATCGATTAATAAGATCAATCAACAAGACAATTTCCAAAGAAGGATGGAACACTTATGGAAACCCGGGTTCTGTTTATATGGGCGATCGGAATAAAATGGAATTCAATCTGTATTCAACAGTCAAGAAATCTTTCCTTATGAAGTCTGTCCAAGAAAGGAAATGGAAGGCAAATCTCTCATGATGATAACCAACGGCTAGCTTTGGCTCGGAGGGTATATAAGGAGAAGATACGACTAGAAGAAGGAAGTAAGAATATGAAATTCCAAAGTCTGATTTTGTTTTTCACAAAATTGTCTGAGAAAGTGCAAAAATCGAGTAATCCAAAGTGTATTGCAAAGAAGAGTGACTTAGTGAAATACATTATTGTTGAGTACTTACACTCAAGAGCATGTAACCATTTTTGATCACATAGTGAAATTCAACCTATTGGCTGATAGCTTGGGAGAGTGGACGTAGGCTTGACAAAAGCCAAACCACTATAACATTGTTTGCATCTCTTCCCTTACTCTTTTATTTTTGATTGCATATAACAAAGTCTATCTCATCCAGACTGTGTTCAATTCTGAAATTCTGAGTCTATCACTGTCAGATTTCGTATTTACTGTTTTAGTGCATAAACTTTATTTACACCTATTCACCCCCCTCTAGGTGTTGGTACTAGCAATATCACGCATCTCATGAAAGATCAATTTCTCCATTATCTAGCGCTTATTGAAGATCAACTTTCATATCTAGTGTTTCTTGGTTGTATTGTCTGGTCTCAATAACCAATCTTACATCTATTGATTTGACATGGTCCCACTTACTAGTGAAGTAAATTAGTTGGCGATGATAAATTGAGATAAATGAATGGAATGAATTGTAAATCAAGATAAGTGAAGAGACTCTAACGTCCTCAACCATGGAGAGGGTCTTAGATCATGACATGAAGTGAAGAATCAATTGGACATACAGAGCAATTTCTTCCATGTATCCACTGGCCAGGAACTGCATTGCAGATATTGATGGTCGAGTTCCTAAAATCCCTCACATACATACCTTACGTCATTTACGACACCACAATTTAGAGAGCTAGAAAAGAGCCTGAGGAAGAGCCGCTTCACTGACTCATGAACTTGCTCGATGAGCATTAGATTCCAACAACTTAGGGCCGTATCCCATATCTCGAACATCTATATTTTCGTAGGCGACTCTGAATGGTTAAATACCCCATCCACTCCTTTCGCGCTCCTTTTCTGGTCGACTGTCGACCGCACATACAATCCCTAATCAAACAAAAGCATCTGATGAAGTTTCGCACAGAAGATTCAGACCCTGATTTTCTATCTAAAGAGCCATCAAATGGCAATTGGCAACTTCTCCATGCACTGCCTCTTCCACATACCAAAAGCCACTCAACTTCACAAGTTGAGCAAAACTTGTGACCTTTTTTTTTTTATCATTACTGTTTCAATCTACTAATAGCCTGTGCAGAACGATAAACTTCGTCTTATCATGAAATAAATATGAACCGTATATGATTAGCATGATTAGTTACTAACGCAGTATGATTCCATTCAGAATTCTTGCCTTTCCCGCTACTGTACTAGTTGAATTTGCAATTAGAAGAATTAATTCGAATTCTTCCAATTGCGACGTTAACAAGCCAAGTTGCAGTCGCCTCTGCACAACGAACTGACCAGCTCACCACGGGCATCAAAGGGACCGGAAACGAAAACAACTCCAATCGAAATTCCAAAGTCTTAAGCTTTAACAATTGGCCTCCCATGCAAAAAGTAGAATTGTTAATTAGAGAGACGGTACATTCATATAAAATCAAGTCCAATCTCCCCATCCTCCGCTCGAGTTCCTCTCTTCCTCCCGATTGCCATCTTGTGTAAAGCCAAGTCGTCTATGATCGTTGCCATCACAATCTTACAATACCATTGCTGGTGCTGATTCACCTCGATCATTAGTAACATCGATCTCGTATCGCCACCACCTCCCACATTCATAAACTGTACTTAGTCCTGCCTCTTTCGAGAACTTGAGTGCACTTCATTCGATCATTTAGCGGTTATAGCTGAAAGATGCGTACTGTGATTTTGTTGCGAAATTAGTGGTTGGGTTTATTAATGCACTAGAGCTTCTCATTGTAGATGGGGCATGACAGAGGTTTCCAATAAATGTCCAGTTCTTACTCGGTCTGTCTCGGCTCACGGCTCTGTTGACGAAGGAGTTGGAGACTAGTTCATGATCAGGAAATTTAAGCTCGTGTTCTCACTAGAATTGAGTTTACAACTCAGTATTGCTGCACAGAAATTTCTAAGGAAAAGCACCTTTGTTTAATGACTTTCAGCTTTCGTACATAGTGTGGCACATGATACGAATGTATGTATAGTTTCAAGAAATTGGTGCTGTCGTTCCACAAGTTCAGGGACCCAAAGGGTCACTAGTTATTTAAGCCTTGAATGTAAACAATGCAAGCCTGTCTGTATGGTTAATAGTAGAAATGATGACAACAAAGCACGACAAGAGGATGGCAGCCAAATGTCGACAAGAACAAAGGAGATGTGCACAATTGAGACTCAAATGTGCCATTTTATAAGCTTAAATTGGGTAATAAGTCATGAAAGGAGGGCAAGAAGGAATGAGTGAGGTGATACATATTGGTTGAGCAGCTTGAGCTATATATATTAAATAACCTCATATAGAAGAGCTTTTACAGAGGCTGTGTCGACCTTGAAAAAGCCTTTTCTAGTAGGTGTTCAACCCACAAAATCCATTCAAAAGTATGACACAGCCTAAGATGGTCTTCTAATGCTATAATTCATGGACTCCCAATATTTCAATCCTTCTTTTTTACAACTTGAAAGCCCAAAAGACATGCTTGGGCACCCATTGGCAACACCCATTTAATGTCAACAAAACTTTTTTGTGAGAGGATTATGATATGTCGACGCCACTAACCATTACACACTCCAGACAAATCATTTTCCACGTTCCTACATAGAGTTTGAACCCAAATTGCATTTCTGTGGAAAGGGATTTTTATGTCCTTATTCCGCTCAACATCCAAGACAAAAAAAGTTTACTCTTTTTCCGATTGGATTGACATCAAATCTAATTAGTTAGGATGATTGACAATTTGTACCATCAATATAATATTGATAATTTGGGTCACTTTGTGGTGATTTTTTTTTCAATTAAATATCAGTGATAATATGTCAATTTGTGTCACCTTTGAATTAGCTTGGTCATATTCCTATAGGATTTTTTGTGATGTATCTCTAACTTGTTCAAGTTCATCTTGGTTATGAATTGCCACCCCTAGTTCTATCAGGGTGACAAATTGTGGAGAGAATGATTGCAAAATCATTCTAGCATGTTTAGTGCCTTATTTAAGTTGCAAAAGGAGGAGGAGGATTAAGACAAACGCTGATCATTATAAGTTGTGCCAATTGCGATTCCCTCGCACATGAATGAAATGAATATTTAATCGACATTAGTGAAAAGATCTAAAACTCTCCACCCTGAAGAGGATCTCAGATCATGACATGGAATGAAGAATCAGTTGACAAACAGAGCGCTTTCTTCAATGTATCCGCTCTGGTTCCAAGAAGCCAGAAACTGCATTGCAGATATGACGTTGAGTTCATCAATTCCTTACACATATACCTCACATCATTTACGACCAGGTGGACACCTCAAAGTTCAATCAATCATGAACTTGCTTGATAAGCATTCAATTCTATCAGACTTAGGGTCGTATCCCATATCTCAAACGTCTATTTTCGCAGGCGACTTTGAATGGTTAAATACTCCATCCACTCCTTTCGCACTCCTTTTCTGGTTAAATTTTGGTTGTGTGATCTGAGGTGGACTTTTGGTTGTTTTCCCGATACCGCCCATAATGTGAATCGCCACAAATCGTACATCAAGAGTGCCTAGGCCTAACAACTCCATAGCAGCTTCTCTCCGATCGTGAATTCCCGTTAAGCCGTCACACCAGTTTCTCTGCATAGGCGTCAGCTTACCGTAAATTTCTTGGACCTAACAATGACCAGAAACAGAAAGAAACAGCCTTGCCGTCTCACCAGATACCCCTTCAAGAGCAGTAAGCGGCGACGGACTGGATGGCGATCCCCTTCTCCCTTTCCAAATCCATCGACTTCATCTTCATGCCAACCCCGTCCTTCCCCCGGACCTCCTGGATCACGTGGATCCTGCCCGTGCAGTAGAGTATCCTGTTGGCCAGCATCGTCTTGCAGGAGTCGATGTGATCAGAGATCCCAATGTTGCAGAGCCTGTCCATGAAGCTCTTCCACCACGGCTCCTTGTTGTCCTTCGCCGCTGCTGCCATCCTGGGTGACGTTCCCTGACGAGAAGTGCTGGAGGCGGGTGCCGCAGAAGAGCGACGCAAGAGGTGTTGCAAGGCCAACGGAGAGAGGGGACGCGACATGGAGATTGTGGTGGGAATTTGGGTTAAGGGGGGAGGGTTTGGTCTCACTATAATTGTGACGTCCTGAATTTTCCAACCCGTGACGGATTTTATGAGTGTGTAGTCATCAATGCATTGCTAATTGATCTCGCTCTGAACTGATCACTCACAAGCTACTAATCGAAGGAGAGAGGCTACTAAAAACTTCGCGGACGCGCGATTCTTGAAAAAGCCACTTGTTAGTCTGAGAGACGTTGGAGATGCGATTAATTGACTTGATCATGATTTTTATCCAAAATCGGATATTGGACTTTTCGGACGTCGCAATTAATTATTAGACTTTAGTCTCGTTATTTTCCGATTTTTCGGGTTCTCGGAAATATAGAACGGCGCCAAATTTCGGACCCAAGACCTCGCTGTTTTTCCTTTTGTCTTATTTCTCTCTCCCACGTGGGTAACCCTCTCTCTCTTCCTTTTTCTCTCTCCTCTCGCCCCCTCTCCTTCTTCCCGTTCTGCGCATCCATCCCCTCACTCTTTATCCGCTGCCCTCCTGTCTCTTCCCTCTGGTCTCTCTGCCCCCTGTCCTTTCTCCCTTTTGTCTCTTTTGTTTGACTTTTCAAACTGCAGTCTCTCTCTCTCTCTCTTCTGCTGCGTCGACCACTGCAGCCCCCCCTCCTACTGTTCTTCTTCTTCGGCTTCTCCTTGTGACTGGAAACGGAGCCGCCGCTGCTGTGTTGCTGTTCCGCCACCGCCATCGCCACCGTAGTTCCGCCACCACCCCTGCTTGTCGCCGGACCACCAGTCGGCCGCCGTCCTCCGGTCGCGAGCTCGACCGGCCGCTGCCCGCTTCTGCCTTTCTCTCCTCCCCTTCATTTGCTATCGCCGTAGCCGAGCCGCCCCTGTCCCGGTCGCCGTCCGCTGCTCACCGGCTCGTCGACAGAACCAGGCGAGCCTCCCGACCGGTCAGCTGACGCCTTGCTCGGCCGTGATTGCCGTGGTCGCGTCTGCTTCTTGCTGTTGCTTCGGTCTCCTCGTTGGTCGCCGGCCGGCCACCCTCTATTCAGCCGTCGTCGCCCCTCCGTCCGCTGGTCGTCGCTCGGTTGTCCATCCCAGCCCTAGCCGACCGCCCATCCTTCTTTCTCCCTTGCTCGGTTCTGGTTTCAACCGAATCAGCTGCTGTTGCTGCTGTCCCGGCCTCCGACCGCCGCCCTAGACCGCCGTCCGTCGCCCCAGCCGACCGGAGAGCCACCCCCAGCTGGCCCCGAGCTGCTGGCCGCCTCCTTCCCCGGTTCCCTCCTTGGCCGCACGGACAGCGGGCCTCCGGCCAAGATCCGGCCGCCATGTCATCCGTCCCGACACCCCGAAGGCACCCGTGCGACCGCCTCGTCGTCCCCGTCACAACCGCGCCTTCGCCATCGTTAAACGGTAAGTTTCGGCTCTAAACCCTTGTTTAGCGTGTTAATCTCGTTTAGGGTTATTTTAGTTAGGACTAATCGGAATTAGGTGGTTAGTGATGGTTATTTGGTTAATTGGGGTTAGTGATGGTTAATTAGAGCTTAATCGTGATTTATGCTAGTTATGTGTTTATTTTATTATTTATATTGATTTATTCCGAAATTAATATAATATTGTTTTATTATTATTTTGATAATAATAAATTACATTGTTGGTAATTGTTGCGCTTAGTGATGGTTGATTGGGATAATTCCCCGGGTTTGGATTAATTACTTTTCGATAAGTAATTGTGATAATTAGTGATTTACGAGAATTATTGGTCGTTGCATTATTGTGAGACAAATATTGTCTGAGGCAATAATTGATTGATTTGCTGATTGCTTATTTGTGCCTTATTGATTGAAGATCGTTTATTCCGAGAATTACGTGGTATTTCCTTATGAAACTGATTGATTATTAGATTATCGCAATGTGGCGATTCTGGATAAATTTGGAATACTTATTGCTTCATATGTGGACTTCATATGTGTCTTGTGCGGTTTATGACGTGTGTTTATAAGTCCACTTGAGCTCTGAGGTGTGTTTACACGGGGAAGTAGAGAAGATTGTGCCCTGAGGTGTGTTTACACGGGGAAAATATAGAGCCCTGAGGTGTGTTTATTTGCACGGAGAGGCATAGGAGATTGTGCCCTGAGGTGTGTTTACACGAGGAAAAGGTAGAGCCCTGAGGTGTATTTGTTTGCACGGGGAGGCATAGATGGTTGTACCTTGATGCGTGGTTACGTGAGTAGGTGCATAATTGGAACACGCCTGACTGTTGGGTGCATGAAATGCATGTGTTGTGTTTTGATTGTGTGGTAGCTTGTACACGTGTGTTGTGTACCGTGCATGGTATGTGAAACGATTTGATTGTTAGTTGCTCTGGTACACAATGCCCAGTTAAAACCGGTAGATCGCCAACCTTCGGGTTGTGCTGGGGCTCAAGGGATCGTAATAATTAGAACATGTTCAATTGTTGTATGCATGGAATGCATCTGTTGTGTTCTGATTATACGATTATATGTTTAATTATGGGATTATGTTTTTGCCATATATTTGGCACGTGTGGTTATTATCGTGCAGGGTAGGTGCATCTGCGAGGTAAGGCTGTTTGTGATTGGTTTGTGATTGCATGGTTAATTATCGAATGCCATTATGAGAGCCCTGCCTGTTAGATACCCCTGAAGTAGATTGATGCCCTAACCGAGGCTTAGCATCCGAACTTACTGAGATTTTATCTCACTGGTTATTGTATAACAATTTTCAGGTCCGTTGGATGAAGAATCGACACGTGTTGCGATTCGTAGCCTTGGTTGGAAGAAGTAGATTAACCCTGACCTTGTTGGTGTCATTGGCTCGATAGAGAGATGCCCGTGGTAAGGGCCTGTACTTGTAAACTTCATAGGGTTAATCATTAGATAAATAAAGCTGTACTGTTGATGGTGTTTTCTGATTGACTCTCTTGATTATCCCGATTATTATGTGGTACGGGGATTATTGCTTCCGCGCGTGTTTAATGGAAATATAAAAATAATGGTCGGCGACGCGTCCTGGGACGTCGCATTCGAATGACCGAAAGAGAAAAAGGGGATCGTTGCGTGCTCGAAGGTCGGGGCGTGACAATAATCCTCGCAAAACCCCCCTCCCACCAGTGCCATGGCGGAGATGGTGATTCTGTTTTGGTTCAGGTTGGGTCGGGCAGGTCGGGCGGGTCGGGGCTTTGAACTTGTTTCCATTCAATAATCGCTCACTTTTTTTTCTTTTCTTTTGGAACACAAATATTTTGCTTCCCATTCATACTAGTAGCCCGTGCATTGTCGTTACTTCTCTTTTTCAAATATTTCATTATCAACTAAGATCGACATTTTGAACTTGAAACGTTCTTATTTGCATAGTATGTATTTCAAAAGAAATGCATTAATAAATCAACTCGGTAAAAGCAAACCAAATTAATACTTTTGTTTGAACAAAGAAGTCTCAATCGATTAGATGATGTTTACAAAATTCACCAGTAATCATAAGCAAACTTGATGAAACAAAATAGGGCATATAATATTGGGTATGCAATTACCCCTAGTACACCAACCGACACGAGCTCTACTCGCTAAAGATGCTCGCAAAAGCATTCCGAGCTCGAAGGTGGCAAAGGCGACAAAGAAGTTTTGGATGACTCAACATTTGACCGATTGAACACTGAGAATAACTTCATAACCCATAAGTAACTAACCAAGGTCCTATTAGTAAAGGAACGAGTTTTCCTCCATTCTTTCCTTTGGTACTGATTTCCATGACAAATAGAGCAATATGACTCATAAGGGTAAGGCAAAACTCGTCTTTACCACGTCTCGCTTGGTAAAAGCGGCTGAACATCTGAAAGTGTAATAACATCCGCATCAATATTTGACTTGTTAGATGGAAAAGCAACATCATAAGATTTAGTTGCCTCACGGTTCTCTTGATTTTGCAGAAAACCCAAAGGATTTTGGAGTTTCCTAATCCTCTCCAACTCCATTGCCACTTCTTTCATTGTAGGTCGGCTCCTCCCGTTCAAGTTTAGGCACCTTTTTGCAAGGCTAGCAACTGATGCAATCTCTTCTTTATTACCTTGTTTCAGAACTTGAGCATCCACAATGTCAAACAAGTGATTCTCCTCCATTGAAATTATGAAATAGGTCGCTAGGCTTCTTCCTTCTTCTTGCCTCAGTGAAGAAATTGGCTTTTGCCCCGTTAAGAGTTCGACAAGTACCACTCCAAAGCTGTACACATCACTTTTGTCAGTGAATTGACTTGATTGGAAATATTCGGGGTCTAGATAGCCAAAAGTACCTTGTACCAATGTGGTTACATGAGTTTGATCAAGGGAAACTGACTTAGAAGTACCAAAATCTGCAACTTTTGCTCTGTATTTTTCATCCAAAAGGATATTGGTGGACTTGATGTCTCAATGATAAATGGGAATAGAGGCTGCTGAATGCAAGGTAGAATAAGGCTCCTGCAATTTCAGCTGCGATCCGTAGCCGTGTGTCCCATGAAACATGAAACTCTTGATCTGGGTCATGTAGATATTGGTATAAAGTCCCGTTTGGTATGAACTCATACACTAAAAGCGGCACTTCCGTCTCCAAGCAACACCCCAATAACTTAACCACATTTCTATGGTTGATTTGTGAGAGAATGAGAACTTCATTTATGAACTGTTCAACTTTTGCCTCATCAATCACTTTTGATTTCTTAATCGCGACTATTTTTCCATCTGTTAACATTCCCTTGTAAACGGTACCCTGCCCACCTTGCCCGAGTATCCTATCTTCATTGAAATTGTCAGTAGCCTTCTCTAAATCCTTGGAATTGAACAATTTGCTTTTCTCAACATTGCCTTCCGGTGAAGATAGCTCACTTTTCAACAAGAGGCCACCATTGCGTTTGAAGTACTTCTCTTTGAGCTTGATTTCTTTTCTCCTCTTGATGTATTTGTACAACCTCCACAAGAAAAGACACAAAACTAGTGCCCCAACCCCTACATTGCAAAAATTTAAGGGGTGATGGGTGATAGTTTTAAAAATGCCCCCTGCTTGTCAAGAATCTATGAAGGCACTCAACATCAAAAATTAAAATGACTCCGACTGGAAGGAGTACACATGGAAATGATTGACCTGACTCTCCTTCCATATGGATTTATCTTAACAACTATGAAAAGTTTATCTGTCCCAATAATTTTTCAAACCATTGATGAAAGTGAAAAAAGTTCCTTTCTAATAATTCCATTTCAATTATAACGAGAATAAGTAGGAATTTTTTTTTATATCTTTTCATAAATAAGAAGTGACAACACTAGAAAAGTTCAAGTGTTTTCCTATCTATCATATATTTTGATGCTAAGAAAGTTTCAGTTGTTTTGATAAAATCTGTTGATTGAAACTCACTTATAATCATTAATTAATGGACAATCATGTTAGAACAAACAGTAAGGTAAAACAATATTCAAGAATAAGAAGCGGTCTGAAATTCTAGGTTAAAAGATCTACTTACCAATAAGAATAGCTGTCTTTCTACCAGAGACACAGTCAAAGCTGCCTTGTTTGTTCACACAAATCCCAGGGCACACATGTGGACTTTCGCATTCGTCAATATCTGATGACAGATGATAAAATAAACATATTAGTAGTGAAAACCATCTCCTTGGGTAAAATTAGAGGGACTATTAGGTCCCATTTCCTCAAAAGTTGTTAAATCCAAAGCAAAATTATCATGCTTGTGACAAAAGTACTGTCCTGTTCTCCCATGTTTCCAGTAAATTATTATCAATACAGTTCATTCAATTTTGTTTGAAAGTGCATTCGCTTTGAGTAATATTGGGCAGTAAAACAAGAAGCAGAAGGCAGATAAGCATGTGCGTGATCATCAAACAGTTTCAATGCGTTCCTTTCAGAGAAAAATCTGGGAATGAACAAGCCACTTTTCTGTATGGTGCCCTTGAGTTTGGAATGGTATAGCATGAGGTATGTTACCTTGGCATCCGTCAGTTAGATAGGGTTACCACTGTACCCCCATCTGCAATAGCACTGTGTAAATGGCATTTCACTTAGGAACTGTCCATAGAGGCTGTATGTGAGGCATGAGAAGGGATTGCGATAGCTGCGACCTTGCTGGATAAGCTCAAGTGCATACTGGGTATTGTTTGGAATCCCCCATTCCAACACCGCAGGAACCATATCATTCAAATGCAAATTATATAAACCTGTATAGTTAGACCTCAAGAACCATGATCTATCTGTCATGAAAGCGTACTTGCATCCCTGAGGTCCACCTTCTCCTTTGAAATCCACACTAAAGCCCCGAAGGTTAAAGGGGATTGTAGTCTGGCAGCATCCATCCCTCCCAGAACAATCATTATACCAGCTAAAGTTGGTGCTGGTTCCAGCACATTTTGACCGGCAACCAACAACAACTGACTCTGTACTATTAACTGTTGCCAGGGTGTTGCAACCAACCGATGTAAAGACATTCCATGTCTGGGAGAAGATAAATTGACTTCCTTCTAAGCTCACTGGCACGCTAAGTCCTTCGCCCCTGCAGCTTGCATTTGAGTAAATTAATGGAAGACTCACCCTAATCATGCCGTTCATGGATCCACGATAATCAGGGAGTGAAATGTTGAGAACTCGCAATTCAATCTTTTTAAGTATTGGAAGCGTCTCATTCACACAAACGATCTCATACCAGTCATCCCAAAAACACTCAGCCCCTATTCCGAAGGGGAAAGGAATGCTGACGTTCCCACATGTTTCAGCACAGCTGGGCTTTGCAAGTCCAGGTGCAGCTCCTGATGCTTGTACCGTGAGGGAAACCAGAAGCACAAGAATTCGAAACACGGACTTCAACATGATTTTCACGTCTCGTGTGTGCATGGACCTAAAACATATGAAGAAAGGGGATATGGATTGAGTCCGTTGATATTGTTATTTATGCGGAAGACGGGAAGAATATTCTGATGCGCTCTAACGCATGATTTTATTCCAGCTCAGCTACTTCCTGGTTTCTCCGAAGATGCTTCCTTGAATAGCGATATATCAAAGCTTGACACGTAAAGGACACCAACCAAAGCAGCCTAGTGTGACTTTTCCAAAAATAATAAAAACGAAAAAGTGTGACTTTTCCAATTGTTGGAAGATGATTTTGTCATCATTTTTATAATTGAGATATTTAGTCCTTTCCTTCCTGACTTAACTTGTCTTTGTGTGCGCATCAATTCGTTTTAATATATCCTCCACCCATAATCTATGAATTATTCTTCTTCTTTTCCACGCTAGATTAAATATGGTTCCATGTCTTCGCTTACCGTCACAAAATTTAACATTTCATTGCTTATCTTTTTGTTTAGTATTAAATATTACTGGCCATTTACAGTTCCTGATTAAAAATGAATGTGGTCTTTCTGTAAATTTTGACTATCAGTCATTTACACTTCCCCATGTTCCCCAATGAGTGAATGGCTGCACATTTACAGGTAACTATTGCTAATCATCCCCATCCATGTTTCCAAAGGAAGTGAAATACCGAGCAATTGAAATCCAATCTTTCGGAGTATTTTTCCAGCGACAAAAAATAAAAAACTCAAGAAATAAACATGATTAGATTCGGAGAAATTTTCTTTGTTTCCCATTAAAGTGTTTGCTTCCAGAAAGGCTGTCAGTCATTTTTAGATTGGAGGACTTTGAAGACTCGTTCTTTGTTCTAGACAAGCACGTTAGGACAAGGCTTGAAATGCACTGAGAAATGGGGTGGGACATTTTGAAAACTCAGCTTTCGGAGTTAGAATGAGTTTTCAAAATCGGAAAGTTCAGGACAACTGGACCGCACAGGTGATCCATGACCCGCTCTGTAGGCATTAACAACTCCATTGCTGTTGAGGGTGTGGCGAAAATTCTTCACTGAGACCCGCAGAAGAGGAGTCTTGTTTGACTGCTGAGACTGGACTTCCTCAAAGGCGTATGGTGCACGTCTCCCATGTCATACCTGGCGGCATCTGAGTTCTTCAAGCCGCACGATGGACTCCGAAAGGTCGAACAGCGAAGAAAGAAAGGGACGCACGGTGATTCTCTCTTTGCTCGCACAGACGAAATCTGGCAAGGCTAAATTGTTGAAAACAATGAAAGATGTTGACAAACATGAGTTGTTGGAAAGGGTGAAGAGTGCAGTCTTGTTGAGTCTATTGGCATGTGTTAATAGAGTTAGGCGAGGATAATGATGTTTTATCGTCGTGGGCAAAACTTTAGGCCCCCCATGTGATGAATGATTTAAACAATGGCTTACACATGTGGAAGAGAAGGTACTTCTATCATAGACCGCCTAGATGAGTTTAACAAACTCACGATGAATTTGAACAACATTAAAGAGACCCTAGATGATTAAAAGTGGGGCATGATTTTTCTTAGCTTCTTTATTAGAGTCATGCAAGCACTTCACTGATCCATTATTACAAGGGCATACTAAGATTGCCTTGAAAGATGTTAAATTCACATTACCTGGATAACTAACTGGATTGTTGTGAGTAGCAAAGGAAGTTGCGAGATGATGGTCAAAGAATAGTATTATCTCCATTATCTTGAGATCAAATTACATTCATTGCATTCTGGCACTTTTTGTTTGAAAAAGATCAAACTTTCAAACTTCTGTTACAAACTCAAACTAAGTAGGAGAAGATCATCAAAAAAGAAAAAGTGGAAAAATGCTCATTGACTTTTCTTTTACTCATATACATCACATGTCGCTATTCTATATCCGCATTCATAACCTGTGTTGTTTTTGAATAATAACAGTTTCTTCTTATTCAACCCTACACTCATTTCTGGTAGAGAAACCAATCCAAGCCCAGCCCAATCACAATGAATAGCTGAAAACTCAACTTTCATTTCTAACTGAACACCAAACTTAAGAAAACGGATTTTTTTTTATTAGACAATCTTCTATTGGGTAGGTCCTTGATGTCACTTCAATGCCAATAGAACTTCATGCTATAATTTGTACAAGAGTGATTCGCTTTTCTAATTTATGATCGATCGCAAATTAATTTAGCTAGACACTCATTTCATATCATTTAACATTAATGACAACAAACAACAGCATTGTATTTTTCTACTAAGAGGAACTAATTTCACACATCCTTTGTTCCATCTTTAATAACAAACCCTCCAAATACTCAAGATTTTTCTCCAATGCATTATTCTGCTAAACTTGTTAAGGTATTTTCCCATGCCCTTGGCCCTTATCTCCTCCACCTCCATCATAAAACCACTTCTACTTATTCATTAATCTGTCAAGGGTAAACCACTTAAAATGAGTTTCTCTCACTCATCCACAAATGAAACCACGCAACCTTTCATCATTGCGCATATCCTGTCTTTTCATGAGATATAAAAACGTTTTCATCTTTGCTACATTCATTTTGTGCAGATGGTCTAATTTGCCTAATCTCTATGGCAATACAGCATCATCAACAGAGTTGGTGATTCAACAGGTGCTTGCTCTCAGAAACAGAACACGTAATGCAACTTGTCACGCAAACGAAACATAGCCCGAGACCACAGCTTCTAGGCAGCCCAGGACAGTAAAGGAAATAAGTCGGGTAGATACAAACCAAAAAAAAAAAGCACACTTTTATTTGATCAAAGAAATCTCAATCGATCACATGATATTCACAAAATTCACTAATAATCATCAGTGAACTTGACGAAGCAAAATGGGACAAATCATATTGGGAATGCAGTGAGCCCTAGCACACCAACCGACACGAGCCCTACCCACTAACCACGCTTGCAGAACCATTTCCGAGCTCGAAGGTGACAAAGGCGTCGAGACACGCGTACTCTGCTTGACGAGCTGTCAACTCCTTGTCGTCCCACCGACTTAAAGTGATCTCTTTGGGCTTCTCGAGTTCTTTACGGAGGATGACTTTGACCAGCTTTTTCAATCCCATATAACCGAATGAAGGGTTCCGGAACCTCTCCATCGCCAGTGCACGGAGATCCACCATGCGTGACAGGGTGAGCCCATAGTCGTCACTCAGCTTCGTCGCGTCGTCCTTGATGCCGACCCCAACAAACGTGTAAGTGGGATTGGCAAGAAATGAATGGAGCGACGCCGGGACATATTTCGCTTGAAGAATTTGAAAGACAAGACAATTGTGACCAACACACAGCTGTAGGGTCGCGACTGGGTGGATGACACCGGGTTCAAGGTTAGGGCGCCATTCTATGTCGAGGCCGACCACGAGCCGATTCAGCCAAAGTAGGAAGGCCCGCTCGACATCGCCAATCCAGCGGGTGACAACATCGGGATCGTCGGTGATGCAAGTATGAATTTGAGCGCCATAGAAGCCGAACTCGCGAACAGAGAACATGTTGATCGGCGTTGAAATTTGACACACGAGGAAGAGGAGAAGAGAACAGAATAGTAAATGGCGATGGAAGATGCATTTAACTTTTGGGCTTGGAATCGAGGTTTATATAGTACAACAAGTGTGTTAAAATAGGAATTATATCCTGTTTGAAATAGGAAATATTCGCCCAAAGTTAAAATAGGAAATATTTGTCCTTAATGAAAAAAGGAAATATTTGACCAAAATCAGTAAACCTCCTGGTCGAGGAGAAGATAGGCAGGAAACTTAGGTAACTTAGGCATGCAATGACAACCGTTGTGAAAGTCTGTTTTTTCTTTCTTTCTTTCTTTTTTTTTTTGCAGTACGTCGGTGGACCTTATAGAAATCAGGAATTGTAGACGACGGCTTTGATTTCACTTGCCTGAACAGAGATCGAGCAAGAATTCTGCTAAATGCTGGGCGGTCAAATCGACTCTACTAGGAGTGGCGCTCACGGTGGTAAAGAATGTGGAATCATGTGTTGGTCGATGACTTGAATTAGGTGCTTTCAGTGTTCCACTGGATTTCTGTCTGAAGCCTTTTTGCACCCAGAGATTTCCGGTCTTCTTTCCCTGGAGTCAAATTAGAAGATAAAATCTGAAACTCACCACCCTCATAATTTGAATGATTCTCCATGTTTGGACTTGTGATGTTTACCAAAAAAAAAAAAAAAAAAAAAGACTTGTGATGTCCATTTCCTTTTATTCCAAGTAAGTTGGAGCCCCGTACTTTTGAGATTTCAAATTTGGTTCACTAATCACGCATCTGCAAATCAATGACAGTGTTTTGGTTATTTGACTTGATTGACAAGACATTCTGGTTACTTGGTGGATGTGGATGTGGACAACGATTGATCGAAAGAGCTTGTGCAATGTTGCTTACTTTGCATCACTGTGCATAGTTTTGAGTTGTGCAGTAAACTTGATTGAGGCAGGAAAAAGGAAGATATCGAAATAAGGACATGCTTGGTTCGGATGGTTTATGCACTATAATATGCATGTGAGATGACATGTGACTTTTGCTAGATATGTGTTGGTCAAGATTTCTACATCACATCCGTCAACTGTGTGTCTTATTAACCAATTCAGAAATTTGATTGCAAAATTTAACATAAGTAAATTTATTAGGTTTTTTATGGTAAAAAAAATTATTTTGGGATAAATTTATTGCATGTGTACCAATTTGAGATTTTATTTTGGTATTAACAAACAAACAAAAATAAGTTTATGTTGCTCTATCATGAATTAAAATCAGTTTATCGAAGTCCAGGTGACAATTAATAATATAACTTTTTACTGCCTTGTTCAACCAGAATCATCTAGTCTGCTCTTGAAGTTTTGAAAAATGGGATGTTTCGAGAAATGGGATGCACAGTGTAGGCAGGACATAGAAATACAATGAACTACATATTAATGACCACCCGAATAGTCGAATGTAAAGAAGACTCTTACCGTGATTTCTAGACAGCATAACATCACGCGAAGGAAACAGTCTGGCTGACTGTCAATGTAACCTACCATAATTCCTAGACAGGATATGTGATAGAAAGTCGGTAACCAATACTGAAATTCATAGTAGTGCCTCCTGGTTATAAATCACATGGATCCAATTTCCCACCTCCCAGTCCTTATATAACGCCTCAAAACTCACAAAAGGATCAAAACAAGATCTCCAAAAATTAAAATTCACAGTCTTGCATTTCCATCTTTTCATCATTCCTTTCTCTTTTTCGTGGTAAAATTCACAATTGTTTCGCACCCTACTGCAAAGTGCTGGAAGCGGGAGCCTCAAAGGAAGAGCGACGCGAGAGGCGATTGGAGATGGTGCGACACCAATGGAGAGAGGGGAGGCGAGGCGCAGAGTGTGTAGAGGATTTCTTGCATCTCTATGGTAAAGAAGAACAAGTTCATGTCCTTGCATCATGATTTCAATTTAACATAAAGGAAGTTAGCTAATTTACCCCTTGTGAGGCACTTTTGAGCCTAATAGGGAGATTTTTTTAAAACACCCCTGTCAAGAACAACCTCATAATGAGGAACTATGAGAGGTTATGGTTGAAAATTGGAGTAAAAGATTGTCGCGCCCGCCCTCGGCAACAGTCGCTTGTCATGAGGAATGGAGGTCTTTGGTGATATTTACTCACAAAACGGTCCTCAAAAGGCACATCATGTTAAAGACGGCTCAAATACATCATCAATGACAGTCATCCTATGAGGTCTGTCATTCATGTGTGTGGACTCTCCCAAGTTCATACATTCACGTGACATGTAGGCGAGTTTTTGATTGAAAAGACAGGGGATTACAATCAAGAATGTCACTTTCGCCGGCTTGTTTAATGCCCGTGGGACTAACTCCCGTTTGAATCATGCAGGTTCATGCAGTTCATCTATGAACTTGCTTAAACCCATTTGTATGCACAAAGTTTTAGGCCTCACTGGAATTCAAGGAATTGCTGGGCTTCCTAATTAAATAGAACAGGACGAGAGAAAGCGAACATTAGGAGTTTCAATGCGTTGGTTTGCATATTAATTTAATACGGTATCATGCTTAAGTGACTTATTCAACATATTCCATGATAATTATGATAACGTGGAGCTCCTAGGAATCAATACAAAATCTAACGCGAACCACGCACCTACCCTCATAAACAGCAGCAACCCTTTTGATCTCATAACCATTCTTTAGCCTAACGGGTTGATGGCAGGTGAACCGATGTTTTGTTCATAACGATGACTTGAAATCGACTGGCTAATTTCAACCGCACCTTGGGATCATCTCGGGCTTCCTTTTGGCACCGGCAATCATTGGTACCGATGATCGAATCACTAGGAAAGGCAAGGAGTTAGATTTCTGTCATGTGAACTGCATATTTGCTTCAATAACAGCAATTTACAGTGATCAACCGAGAAAAACATGGTCTTCAGTAATTGTTCCTGAACAACTAGTTCCGAGATTTTCAGAACATCATTAGCTTCAACGTACAGAAAACTGGGCCCTAAAAGTTTGTTGAATAAACAGGCTCAAACCTAACTCGGCCCATTGACAGCCTTTCCGATTTTGGGCACTACTGCTTGGAATACTATATACATGATGAGAACATCTCTCCCGCTCATGCGGATCCGTCGAGAGATATAATTGGTCAAAACCAATGTTAATTGGACTTTTTGTGTTTCTAATTCATGTTAGTACCCCGATGTACTGATCCATTCTCTTTGAGCCAATCCTAGAATCATGAACTTGTGTGCTCTGGCAACTATCCAGTGTGTGCGGGGCCGTCGTATCCATTGCAAATTAGTGGAGCCGTAAGAGGTGAAAAGCTCTACTAACTTCCCCAAAAAATGAAACTGTCTCATATAAAATCACTTTGTAAAATCCATTGCAAATTAGTGGAGCCAATAAAGAGGTGAAAAGCTCTACTAACGTCCCAGGAACTGTTTCGAGCATTTGAGGGTGTTTGATAACGGTTCAAAAATGAAACTGTCTCATATAAAATCACTTTGTAAACGGGTCGGGACTAGTTTTCTATCCCAGTCCAATGCCAGACACATACTTAGCTCCCACCTTAACTGGTTGTATGGATAAAAAAGGGGCAACAGAGGAGGAAGAGGAAGAAGAAGAAGAAAAGAAAGAAAAGAAAAAAAAGTGTTTCTTAAAATTGTTCCGAGGAACAAAAAAACAACTTTTTCTTGTTTATCATTTCTACTCCAAACTGTTTTGGGGGAACAAATTTGTTCAGGAACAAAAAAATAAGAGTTGCTGATGTGTGCATTAAGTTATCAAGATACCTTTCTCTCTCTACCTTTAGTTAATGGATTGGATTGTTATATGGATTAGTTATATCCAATAAATGGGTCATAAACATATTTAGAATTGTAAAGCTCAAGATAATATAGATATTAAATGAGTTTACAACTTATTAGACTTAACTCACCTCTATGACTCTCTTGCCCACACTTGATCTCACACTTACTGACTCAATGCTTTCATCTCAATTTAGGTATGAGTTTTCTAGATTGAGTTAAATAAAGAAGTATTTTAGCAATTTGGATTAGGTTGAATATAAATTACTGGATTTATATTTTATAGAAATTAGTCAAAATGGGTTAAACGAGACAATTTGAGTCAAATTATTTTTCACTCGACCCATTCATTTAACAGGTCTATCTACAATTGATGATTTATACTATAATGGTTTGGTTGAATAGTAAATCAACTGAGATTTTCTGTTTTGGTTTGGTTGAATAGTGAATCAACTGAGATTTTTTGTTTAAAAGAATATGAGGTTTCCACGGCTTGAATCCTATTAGGCAAGACTTGATGCGTGGTGAATTGGGGTGAAGTTGCTGAAAGAATTTCAGGGAACGACTCTTGCATCACGTTAGCCAAGAGGAAGTAGTTTATTGCCAGCAAGTATCGACGTGAGCGACCCTGAAGTGGATACAACACCATCGAGGATGCAAAAACCTTGCCTTTTGTCTTCACTTGCGTTTCATATTTGGTATTCATCCAGCAGGCGCAATATCTCCAATCCACGTAAATCCTCAAGTGAGACCGAATTTTCAGAAACCAGAAAAATAATAATAATTATCCATGTTGAATCTTCTTCAATTCCGTAATGGCCAATTTGAAGCGTGAACAAATGAAAAGATTCGAGCAAGAAATAAATTACAAAAAGTGCTAACTCCATAAAGAGAGATCAACGTGATGATTCCACTATAATAGAATCGCCAACTAAGCGTAGGCTTCAGGATAAAGCTAGCTAGGCTTTCAAATTGCGCCTTGTAGCTATTGTGTTTTTCATTGCAGTAGCTGGGCAATCGAGCTTGTTTTGACAGTGCCTGTCCCCGGATGGGACCTTGTTCCAAACTTTAGAGTTATCTAAGTAGAGCAACTTGTGAGACCTCTAGGGGACTTTTACAGCCGTCATCCAAGAGAATTGAAAGGATTGCTCCTCTTTTGTGATTGATTCTTGTGAGTTTGGGTCTTATTTAGTAATGGGAAACACTTGAATATAATCGTTTCAAATAATTATAATTTTTCTCTTATCAATTGTAATGGAACCATCTCGTCAATCTATTCGTGTGATTAGACATACTGTCAAACCATGCAAACACGTTGTTTTCAGGTTATACTTGTGCAATTTATCTTTTACTCAAATTGTTTCGTTTATTCACATTTGTGCGTTGATCGCAACAATTTCTCGGAGCAAAATGATGCTGTAGAGTTCCATTTGACAAAAACTAATGGGAGTTACCGTCCAACCGTTAAAAAAGAAAAGTCTCTTCTTGTCGCAGCATGCAAATTTTCACTTTTTTGGTAACAAAAGCGTTTCCCGGCTTTCGAGACACAAACTTGGACCGTCTGTCTGGCCAAAAAGGAGATGTTTGAATGAAACACTAGCTTATTCTATTGCGACAGTATGTGAAAGACTGCATATGGAGAGGCTTCATCTCTTTGTTCCGTATGTTACATTGATTTATATATCCTTGTTTCCAATTCAATTTGCCATGCCATGGAGTAGTGGTCATCTATGAATTGTGCACACAGTTCTGCAATTGGTGCTTTGACCCATGACGGTGAATTTGAATATACTGGTCTCAAGATTTGACTTTTCTCCAAGTTCCCACCAAGAAAAGCAATTATTTGGAATCCTCTTAGTGATATGTTCTGGAGTTTCTTTCCTTAAAGAAAAAGAAAGAATAAAAAATATAATAAGATGGACTCTCTCTCCCTCCCCCTCTCTCTTAGGGCCTAAAATGCCCTTATATTCTCAAATAAAGACCGAAAGGAACCTTGTCCCAAATAAATGCCCGAAGTAGTCATGACTGTTTCAAATAGGACCTAAACTCTCTGATCGTCGGTCGACTAAATATTCCAACCGGTCAAGGGCATTTTTCGTCAAAAGATAATTTTAATTTTAAATTATTTTTTCTTTCTCTTTTTTCTATCCTTTTTCTCTTTTCTCTCGTCTCTTTTCTTTTCTTTTTTCCCCCTTTCCGATGAGGGCCTAGTGACCCTAGCCTAGGCCCTCATCGGCCACAAGCAAGATGACTCTCACTAGTGGTCGGCGAGGGTGGTCCTTGCTAGATTTTGCGAGAGTGACCCTTGCCTAGTCCCCTTCAACCACTAGTGAAAAAGAAATGGAATACCAGAAAAATAAAGAAAAAAGGATGAAAGAAAGAAAAAAGTTTAAAAAGGTAAATAACGAAATTGCCCTTATTTAATTGAAAAGTTGGACCTTTATTTGAAGCAAAATTTACTTGATGCCTTTATTTGAGGAAAATTAGGACACTTAGGTCCCTAATTTGGAATAGTGTCCACATTCTATATCATTTATTTGAGAAAACGACGATACTTCAGTCTATATTTGAATTTTCCCCTACAACTCACTATTATATATGTATGCTGGCAAGATAAGTCCCGCTTGAACACTCTCTCTCTCTGTCTCTCACCAAAGGGTGCAGGAATGCTTTGGTTCTTTGAAAAGACATTTTTAGGAAAAGGAGAACATATGCCATTGCCAGATTTAGCTCCGCCGGTAGCCAGGGGCTTCATCGGTTGCTGTCAAACACATTCTTTAGCAAGCTTTTATTTTATCAATTTATTTTCTTTTGTGTTCCTAATCAACGAGATCACTTTCTGTCTTTCTTTATCCAAGGTACCCTAATTTAGTGTTTCTTTTCTGTTGAAGTCTGGTTCATCAACCTGCCACCGATCTCCGCCAAGGGGGTGGAGCGGTTGGTTTCTGTCTGGCTTTTTCTTATTACAATTTATCAACACAATATAAAAAAAAAAAACAAAGCGATTGTGCTCTCGTGCTATTTGGTGAGCTAGACTCCGAGTTAAGGAAAGTGACTAAGAGATGCGAAACACTTTGGCTGCGTTTGATTCAGCATTTACAATGGACTTTGACAAGGGTGTTTAAAAAAAAAATCTCCCTATTAGGCACAAAAGTGGCTCGCAAGGGGCAAATCAGCTAACTTCCTTTATGTTAAATTGAAATCGTGATGCAAGGACATGAACTTGTTTTTCTTTACCATAGAAATGCAAGAAATCCTCTACACACTCTGCGCCTCGCCTCCCCTCTCTCCATTGGTGTCGCACCATCTCCAATCGCCTCTCGCGTCGCTCCTCCTTTGGGGCTCCCGCTTCCAGCACTTTGCAGTAGGGTGTGAAACAATTGTGAATTTTACAACGAAAAAGAGAAAGGAATGATGAAAAGATGGAAATGCAAGACAGTGAATTTTAATTTTTGGAGATCTTGTTTTCATCCTTTTGTGAGTTTTGAGGCGTTATATAAGGACTGGGAGCTGGGAAATTGGATCCAGGTGATTTATGACCAGGAGGCACTACTATGAATTTCACTATCATAAGTTCCCTCCTGCACTGCCTGGTTGTCGACTTTCTATCACATATCCTGTCTAGGAATTACGGTAGGTTACATTGACAGTCGCTAGACTGTTGCTAGATTGTTTCCTTCGTGTGATGTTATGCTGTCTAGAAATCACGGTAAGAGTCTTCTTTACATTCGACAATTCAGGGGGTCATTAATATGTAGTTCATTGTATTTCTATGTCCTGCCTACACTGTGCATCCCATTTCTCGAAACATCCCATTTTTCAAAACTTTAAGAGCAGACCAGATGATTCTGATTGAACAAGGCAGTAAAAAGTTACGTTATTAATTGTCATCTTGGACTCCGGTAAACTGATTTTAATTCGTGATAGAGCAACATAAACTTGTTCTTATTGTTTGTTAATACCAAAATAAAATCTCAAATTGGTACGCATGCGATAAATTTTACCTTAAATTAATTTTTTTTACCATAAAAAACCTAATAAATTTACTTATGTTAAATTTTACAGTCAAATTTCGAAATTGGTTAATATGACACATAGTTGACGGATGTGACATAGAAATCTTGACCAACACACATCTAGCAAAAGTCACATGTCATCTCACATGCACATTACTGCGCATAAACCATCCGAACCAAGCGCATCCTTATTTCGATGTCTTCCTTTTTCCTGCCTCAATCAAGTTTACTGCACAACTCAAAACTATGCACAGTGATGCAAAGTAAGCAACATTGCGCAAGCTCTTTCGATCAATCGTCATCCACATCCACCAAGTAACCAGAATGTCGTGGTCAAATAACCAAAATACTGTCATTGATTTGCAGATGCGTGATTAGTGAACCAAATCTGAAATCTAAAAAGTACGGGGCTCCAACTTACTTGGAATAAAAGGAAATGGACATCACAAGTCGAAACGCTAAACATGGAGAATCATTCAAATTATGTTGGTGGTGAGTTTCAGATTTTATCTTCTAATTTAACTCCAGGGAAAGAAGACCGGAAATCTCTGGGTGCAAAACTGCTTCAGACAAAAATCCAGTGGAACACTGAAAGCACCTAATTCAAGTCATCAACCAACACATGATTCCACATTCTTTACCACCGTGAGCGCCACTCCTAGTAGAGTCGATTTGACCGCCAAGCATATAGCAGAATTCTTGCTCGATCTCTGTTCAGGCAAGTGAAATCAAAGCCGTCGTCTACAATTCCTGATTTCTATAAGGTCCACCGACGTGCCCAAAAAAAAAAAAAAAGAAGAAAAAAAAAAGAAAAAGACTTTCACAACGGTTGTCATTGCATGCCTAAGTTACCTAAGTTTCCTGCCTATCTTCTCCTCGACCAGTAGGTTCACTGGTTTTGGTCAAATATTTCCTTTTTTCATTGTCGGTCAAATATTTCCTATTTTAACTTTGGGCGAATATTTCCTATTTCGAACAGGAAATAAATCCTTCCTATTTTAGCACACTTGTTGTACTATATAAAACCTCGATTCCAAGCCCAAAAGTTAAATGCATCTTCCATCGCCATTTACTATTCTGCTCTCTTCTCTTCCTCAACATGTTCTCTGTTTGCGAGTTCGGCTTCTATGGCGATCAAATTCATACTTGCATCACCGACGATCCCGACGTTGTCACCCGCTGGATTGGCGATGTCGAGCGGGCCTTCCTACTTTGGCTGAATCGGCTTGTGGTCGGCCTCGACATAGAATGGCGCCCGAACCTTGAACCCAGTGTCGTCCACCCAGTCGCGACCCTACAGCTGTGTGTTGGTCACAATTGTCTTGTCTTTCAAATTCTTCACGCGAAATATGTCCCAGCGTCGCTCCATGCATTTCTTGCTAATCCCACTTACACGTTTGTTGGGGTCGGCATCAAGGACGACGCGACGAAGCTGAGTGACGACTATGGGCTTACTCTGTCACGCATGGTCGATCTCCGTGCACTGGCGACGGCGAGGTTCCGGAACCCTTCATTCGGTTATATGGGATTGAAAAAGCTGGTCAAAGTCATCCTCCGTAAAGAACTCGAGAAGCCCAAAGAGATCACGTTAAGTCGGTGGGACGACAAGGAGTTGACAGCTCGTCAAGCAGAGTACGCGTGTCTCGACGCCTTTGTCACCTTCGAGCTCGGAATGGTTCTGCGAGCGTGGTTAGTTGGTAGGGCTCGTGTCGGTTGGTGTGCTAGGGCTAACTGCTCCCAATATGATTTGTCCCATTTTGCTTCGTCAAGTTCACTCATGATTATTAGCGAATTTTGTGAATATCATGTGATCGATTGAGATTTCTTTGTTCAAATAAAGTGTTTTTTTCTTTTTTTGTCTGGGAATAGAGCAATTATACAGTACAAGTGTGCTCAAATTGGGAATATTTACTGCCTGTTCAAATAGGAAACGTTATTCGACCCAAAAAAAACGTTAAAATAGGAAATATTTGACCAAACCAGTGTACCTGCTCGTAGAGGAGAAGATAAAAGCAGTATTCTTTGTTGTTTTTTGGCCAAAGGCAGGAAACTAACTAAGGACTAGCCCAGAACATACCACGACTTTCCATCCACTTACACAGATCTGAAATGGTACTCTTGCAATTCTAGGGTTGAAAAAAAAAAACAAGTTCATGTCGCTCTATCACAAATTTAAATTTAACAGGGAAAAAAGTTACCCATAGTTCGGAGAAGGGATGACAATTAAAAATGTAACTTTTACTGCCTCGTGACTAAACTCCCGCTTGAATAATGCAAGTTCATGTTATCCACCCAGAACGTGCTTAAAACGAATTAGTACGCCTTCAGTTTTAGGCCTTACTGGATTTCAAGGAACTGCAGGGCTTCAGAATAAAAAAAGAATACAACAAAACAAAACAAAACAATACAATACAAACATTAGAAGGAAGATAGATGATTTTCATGGACACTATCATAGGAGACGGTGCGAGGCAAGTAGGACTTGATATTGTCAACCTGTACCGATGGTAAACCCTCATGAACATGGAACTAACAAGACTGGAGGTCTCGCTTCCAACTCATCCTCCTAATCTCGAAACTAACCCGGGGAGAGGCTCGTAAGTCAGCATACAGCAACCGGAAGTAATCCCTGAGCATGCCCAGAATTCTTAAAAATCTAATGACAAACAGTTGCAGTAGGCATCAGAAGGAAGTTACAATCTTTATTGCAAGAAGAAGCCAGATGTACATGTTTTTTGTAGTGGTACTTGTCAAAACTTCACTTATCACAGGATTTCAGTTTTAAAAAAGGGTCATTTTAATCTCATTCGATCAGTTGAATGCCAAATTCAACGTAACTGATTAAGCCAGATGTTAAATCCAAGAATCCATCAACCGAAAGCAAACTTTCTTCCGTGATTCAAACGTTTGATTAAATCAGACTTTCGATGTTCAATTATGCCTCCGCCTAAAAAGGTGGTTTTTTTTCCCGGGAATCAAGGGGTGATTCCGCAAACCCAAACAAGCCCTTCAAGACTAGCGGAAAGTCCAAAGGAAATTTAGAGATAAATGCATTGAAAATCCTAAAATTTATTATAAAAATGCAATTTAATGCTAAAATTTATAAAGAATGTAATCAAATCCTAAAACTTATTACGAAAATACAATCAAGTCATAAAATTTTAAAAAGTGCAATTAAATCTTAAAACTTGTAAAATGGATCTAATCAAGTCTTTTGAAAGCTTTATGACTCAATTGTACTTTCGTAACAAGTTTAAAGACTTGATTGCAGTTTTTGAAAGTTTTATGACTCAATTACGCTTTTGTAATAAGTTTTAATACTTTATTGCACTTTTTGAAAGTTTTATGATTTAATTATACTTTCATGACAAGTTTTAAGACTTATAATATAATTATCTTGTAAATTTATATTTTTGATAGGACAGATAAAAAGCCCATATATCGATAATTTTCAAGATGAGAAAAAGATACTATTGTACTAGCGGATTAACGGCCATTTACAAGTTCAAAAGAAAGAACCAAACTTCATGGATCAAAAAGCTTCCCAAATTGACATATAACATAAATCGAAAAAGAAAAAGAAAAAGACACAATTGATTCTTGAACTTTAGTTCAATGTGTAATGTGATTCTTGAATTTTTAATTTATTCAATGTGGTCTTTGAATTTTATCTCAATGTGTAATGTAGTTTCTGAACTTTTAATTTGTTACATATTCAATATAATCCCTAAATTATATAAAAATATTTAATGTCACGTCCCAACCCTTGAGTACTCAACAACCCCTATTCTTTTGTGGTCATTTGAATATAACATCCCAAAATTTGTCGCCGCGAAAACAATTCTACTCACCCCCAGTCAATCATCATAATAAGAATAGCAAAAAAAGTACTAGAAAAGATTATCAAACATGCCACGTTTTAGTTATGAATTTGATTAATCCTGGGAAACTATACAAGCCATGTTCTTTGGGCGATTACACTACTGGCCAATACAAAAAAGGACTAGGGCCGATTAAGCTGCTTCCATTGAAAAAGGAAGGGGAGGGTTAGTTGAAAAGGTTAGGCACCAAGTGCTTAATCACTACGCTCCGATAGGTTGGATTCCTTAGATGAGGGATCCTCCACGGCACCATCTAAGGTGTTAAGATCCATGGGATCCCAGACTTCATCATTGAGACCCTTGTCTAGTAGCGGCATGTCGAAGCTCCTCAAGGGACCATACACATTCTCACCTCGCCTCGTGAACCACACCTTAAACACATTCGGCATGTACAAGTTCATCACCTAATCTACCCATACTGTGATGACGTGGTACTTAAAAACATAGTTCCGACCCGGGACAAGTCGTGTGGTGACAATGGTGTTCATATCCATAGGAACATCGAAGCGCACCAGGTATGGTGTCATTCTAAGATCTTGAAAACATTTAACAACAACGGGTGAGATATAAGTTAAAGTCCTAAGCCTCGATTGAGAAATTCGTTCGCCTCAAGTGTAACCTATTATTAATGGAAAATTAATAGCAAAGCGTTCCTCTCTTTACCTTATCCATTAACATGTAAAGGTCCTCAATCATGAACTGATAACCAACAACCATCGAATGCAACCATAGGCATTCACATCTTGCCTTGGCACACACATCTTATATGATACAATATATCGCATGCCAAAAACAATGCAATCAAGCATATCACATAATCAAAACACTTTAAATTTTCACATACACAATGCACTCACGCGTGTTTTAATTATCACGACTCATCGAACCATGACACAATCTGAAGGTTGGCGGTCTACTAGTATAACTAGGCATCGTCTCGCCCCATCAAGCATAACAATGTCAAAGGACTCCCATCCAAACGGCATTCCTAGATGGAGCTTCGGTCCGGCCTCAACCATGACACGACATCTAAACACTCGTTGAGCATCTAATAAAAAACAAAGCACAACCCAAAGGTTGGAGATCTTCTGGCAAAGTCGGGTATTCCTTATGTGACCACACAAGCACAATAACCAATCATCCTCATTTCTTTCTTTTCGTTTAGCCAGTGAAACTATAATTTGTACTCATGCAATATGCTATTGCAAATGTCATATGCACAATGCAATAAAACAACAACTGGTGATTATACAAACATGCTTTCTGTAATCACAAATGCATTCAATATCAACATACAACTTAATCAAATAACTCAAATAATATTTAGTTATGGTTTTATTACAATATAGCCAATACTTGATTATGAATAGTTAACATGTATAAATCCCCTTATAATTGATCAATACGATAATAAGTCATCATCACAAAAGGGATTTTATGATAATTATTCATCACCATAAATAATTAATTATTACTAAAATAATTAAACATAATTAATTATCATGGATAATAAGTAACTAACACCAAAGAAATAATAACCATAATTATTTATTCCCAGAAATAATTAATTATTCCAAAATTTTTACAATCCTCAATTATTTCGATAAATAATTATTAACACAAAATAAATTATTCAAATTAATTATTTCCATAAATAATTAATTATCACAAAATAGTTATAATCATTAACTATTTTCAAAAATAATTACTTGACATAAAATAAGCTATCTTAGTTAATTATTTCCTTAAATAATTAATTGTCACAAACTAATTTAATTATAATTAATTATTTATAATAATTAATTATCACATAATAATTTAGATATTTCCATAATTAAATAATTACCACAAAATAATTATAAGTTAATTAATTATCCCCATAAATAATTAATTATAATTAAATATTGCTAATTGACTATTAATAATTTAATGAACATTAAACATGATTAACCATAATAAACAATATTAGCACATCTAATTATCATATAAGCACAATTTAATCACCATTAGCAACTAACCAAGCTTAAAACTAACTAATCTACCCCTAAAGCAAGATTAACCCCTAATTGAGGTATTAGGAAATTAACTCACAAATTAAACTATCTAAGGGCATAAGAATGTTGGCGACAACGAGGGCAACATCAGACCGGCTACGAAATGACAAGGGGGTGACTACCGGCAGCGAACAGTGGTGGATATAGCTTTTGGTGAAGCTGGTCCGCGCAAGAGAGAAATTAGGTAGGCAGCTGTAGCTAGTTGGACGGGCAGCTAACAGAAACAACGGGCTCCCAAACAACGACCGGCAGATCTGGCATGGTGGTAGCAGGTCGAGCGATGACGGCGACAGGGGGTTAGGGGACGGCGACAAGGGAAAATGGAGAGAAAATCAAGAAGAAAGGGAAAAACAAAGGGAAAGGGAGAGAGAGTGATGTTCAGCTGAGAGGGCGGGGGTGGGTTGGGGAAGAAAGAGGAGAGAGAGAGACTTGAGAGTCTAGTAGGGGTATGCAACTGGACCGGGTTTACCCGAAACCCGGACCGAACCACCCGAAAAACAAGGTCGGGAACCGGTTCCCGGTTAAACCGATCCGGGTACAAGTTCGAGTTTTTGGGAACCGGTTGAAACCAGTCTGGGAACAGAGTCCAAGCAAAGACCCACCAGAACCAAACCGGTTTTTACCCAGTTAAAAAAAAAAATCATCTCTCTGTATAATACTTTTGAGTCTCTTTGTTTTCAAAGAAATGTTAAAAAAAGAAAGATTCTCTCTAAATCAAGTTAAGAGAGAATTGTTTTGAAAGAATTATTAAAAAGAACTGTTCACATAAATTATTTTTCTTTTTTAATGGTCTCACTTTTAACTATTACTATAGTCGCAGGACAAATGCCACTAACTATTGTAGCACTAATTAAAGCATTCTCAGTCCAACTCAAAAGAGCTCTATCGCATACACATAAGTAAGCACATTGGGTCATATTAGAAGTATTTGTGGGAATGAGACTAATATTAGATCCATATTTATTGCTAATGTTTATGCATTCTTAGGATTTTTGCTTTGTCTTATAATGCTAGGAGAATTACGTTGTTGTTTTTTCACTAATTAATGTAAAATTCGAAGCCATAGCAAAAGAGGTTCCAATGAAAATAGAGTTGACCCTGTTCCCGGACCGAAAAAATAGAGTTGGGTCCAAAATAGGGTCCAATAAAAACATGGTAGAGTACATGGTCAAAAAAAGAGGAACCGGTTATAACAGGGTCAGGTACAGGGTCCAAGTCTGGACCCTACCCATCCTGGACCCGATCACCCCTAGAGTCTAGTCTTCAATCTTCAAGAACAAGCCAAAATCTAATGAGTGCTAAGCAAGTTTCAATACAAGCCAAGTATTCTAAGCCAATTAGGACCACTCAAAGAGAAGCTTTCTAAAAGAAAAATTATGGGCTGAAAATTGAAGGTCATGGGCTTGAATGGGCCCTTGCTGGGTTGCCCATTGTGAGCATAAGGCCCTTTGGGCATTCAGTTGGGCCAACCCTTTGTAGGCCCAATTTCTCGGCCTAAAATCTCTTTTTCCAAATTTTTGCGACTTATCGATAAACCTGAGGATTAATGAGACAACGTCTGATATATTAGTTTAGAAGTCCTTAAAAATTCCATACTTGAAATTGGATTAAAATTCGTGGTTAAATTCAATCAAATGCAACTTTAGTACGGCCTAAACTATCAGGTGACGTTTAGAGTTTTTCTCACATTTGACATATCGGGTGACATTTAGAGTTTTTCTCACGTTTGACATGTGGTTAATAGTTTTTCAATCCACATGTATGCCTTTTTCAAACTAGAGGCGACTCTCAATTATCATGTAATCACGAAGAATCAATTTATCATCCTGAGTATAAAGTCAAAAATGAATTCGATTTAACATCGTTTGTAGTAAGTGTTAAATTCGTGCAAAATCACCTGCAATTAAGTTTCATACTTTTGCCAAATCGATTTATTTTCATTCACTAATTAGTTTGTAAAAATGTGGCATTGTTTCTCTTTGATCCTTATGGTCGAATGGTCTATTCCTGTTTGAATTTAATGGTCGTACGCGTATCGATCTCTAATTGCATTTCCAAATAATTAGTTAACTTATGAATGATTAGTTCAGAGTAATTGTGTTACATTTAATGTTGTCTTTCTATCAAGAAATGTAACTAAAAAATGACACCGCATACCCTAGCACGTTAACTACATTCCACATTCTATCATGAAATAATCTACGGCAGAACATAATGATTTCAAGGTCGGATACTATAAGACTTTTTATTCGTGGGGAAGTAACTACACTTGCACTAGATGCTCAAGACTTTTCATTTTTCACACAAGCACCATGCTAGATTACACGTTAGCAAACACGAAAATAAAATGTACAACCAGATGGAGCAAAATTTATATGAAGTGCAAGCACGTGAAAACGAAATTTACATAAAAATGCAAGAAGTGTCCATCAAATTTTTATATCTGTTGTTCCTCGACTTTTCCTAGTCTTATTCCCATTGTGTTAAGATCAAATTCCATTGATTGTAATCTCTTATGTCTTTTTTGTTTGAAAAAAAATCCAACCTTCAAACTCTCTCACAACAACTCAAATTAAGAAGGAGAAGGATCATCAAACTAGATAAAAATGGAAAAGATACTCATTATTGACTTTTCTTTTACTCACATATGTTAGACTTATAATTAATCACTTATTCATTTAAAAGTTTGAACTTTTAAAATATTGTAACAATGTACATCACACATCACTATTCTATATCCGCAAACATAAATTGGGTTGTTTTTGAACAATGACAGTTTTTAACTGGGCTTTTATTATAAAAAATTTCAAACTGGTATATCTGTGATAAATATATTTTAAATTAATTTTTTTGACTACCAAAATCCTCAAACTAATACACTAATGATAAACTTACCCTTCGTTTGTTTCCATTAAATTGCTAAGTTGAAAAACATGTGATATTTAACGGATATGCCAGTTTAAGGTTTTTTTCTTCATTTGTCATAAGTGTACCGGTTTGTGATTTTTCATGCCATTAATTCAAATTTATGGAAATTAACAAAGGATAAATTTATTTTATATGTATCAGTTTGAAATTTTTGTGGTAAAAAATTAATATAGATTATTATCATAAATGGATAAATTTAAGGTTTTTCATGATATTAATCATTTCTTTTTTTTTCCTCCAGCACACTTTTTTTTGGCAAGAAACCGATATGTGCCTAGCCCAATCATAATGAATAGTCTCGCCAAGAAAAGTCAACTTTCATTTCTAACAGAACTCAAAACTAAAAAAAGGAAAAAATTGATCTTTAATTGGACTTACTCTTCTATTTGGGCCCCTTGATGTCGCTTCAATGCCGATAGAACTTCGTTCTATAATATGTACTAGGATGATTCGCTTTTTCAATTTTTTATTGGTCGCAAAACTAATCTATCTGAATACTCAAATTATTATCATTTGAGGTTAACGACAACCAACAATAACATCGAATTGTTTTGACTTGGAGGGACCGATTTCACAAGTCATTTCATCCCAACTTCAACATCAAACCCTCCAAAAAATGGGAAACACTCGAGATTTTTCTTTAATGCATTATTCTGCTAACCTTTAAGGGTGACAGCAAGTAGAGTAGGAAGTAGTGTGCGGAATCCTTTTTGGCATCAATCAAATAAATCGGTTTCCACTCTTTTTCGAATACGAGGTCCTCTTTGCGCCACATCAGCATCAAGTGTTCTGAAAAAATTGAAAAACATTATGTCGAAATTTTTCATTATTCAAATTAGATAAAAACTTAAGTAATGGGTAAACGTAAGTCATTGATTGCATTAACCGAAAAAAGTAGTATCATTTGATTGCATTGAATTAAAATTTTAGAATTCATAGGTGAGGAGTCGAAAAATCACATGAAATCGGAAGATGTAAACTATCGGTGTGCTCACTGAAGAAATCGAAGTTTTTGTATTTCATTGATTTGATCTCTTTTGTACATACTATATATAAAGATATTACAAGAGCTCTAAATTAGGGATGATTAAGGATGCTTAAGGCAAGTAGAGAAAATACGGGAACAATATCAATAATATCTTAAATTAGATACAAGAGATAAGATTGCCGACTAGGAACGTTATCACCCTCTCGCAAGCGAAGCATTGTCAATAATGTGAAGCTTGGACCGTAAAAGACGAACCCGTGCTGATGACAGTCCTTTGGTGAAGATGTCCACGATTTGATCATAGGTGTTGATGTAACGGATGTCAAGTAACTAGCAACCCACCAATTCACGAACATAATGATAATCTATTTCAATGTGTTTAGTGCGACTATGAAAAATTGGATTCCGAGTTAGAGCAATGGCAGAGATATTGTCGCACCACAATACAGGAGCACGTGGGAGTGAGATTCGTAATTCTCGGAGAAGAGAGAGGAGCCATTGAATTTCAGTAACTATTTGAGCAAGACAACGATACTCGGCCTCTGTAGAAGAACGTACAACAGTAGGTTGCTTCTTTGCACTCCAGGAAACAGGATTGGCCCCAAGAAATAAACAATAGCCACTAGCAGAGCGACGATCATTGGGACTGCCAGCCCAGTCAGCATCACAATAGGCATGTAAAGAAATAGGACCAGGTTGAATTTGCATGCCATAAGAGATTGTGCCTTTCAAATAGCGAATGATACGCTTTACAACATGCCAATGGTGTTCTTCAGGTACTTTGAGAAATTGACAAGCCTGATTAACAACATAGCTAATGTCAGGACGACTGAGAGTAACATATTGAAGTGCTCCAACAACACTCCTATATAGTGTAGGATCCGAGACAGGGTCACTGCTTGAATGACCGAGTTTATTGGAGGTAGCCGGGTTGGAAACAGGCTTGCAGTCCAACATATTGGTGCGAGATAAGAGGTCATGAATATACTTTGCTTGATTAAGGAAGATATGATGGGGGTTTCATCGAACAAGTTGAATGCCCAAGAAATAAGTCAAAGGGCCTAAGTCCTTCATCTTGAATGAGTGGCGAAGTTCCTCAACAATATCAGACATAGCTTTGGAATCATTTCCTATTAAAATAATGTCATCAACATATGATAAGAGATAGATAATGGTAGAGCCATGACTATAAATGAAGAGGGACGGATCTGAGATAGTGGTTGAAAAACCAATGTCTTCTAGCCGAGCTGTGAATTTTTCAAACCAAGCGCGAGGTGCTTGCTATAAACTATAGATGGATTTGTGCATTAAGCAAACAGAATGAGGAGCAGCAGGATCAACATAGCCTAGTGGTTGAGCCATATATACAGTTTCCTGGAGATCGCCATGTAAAAGTGCACATTCAACATCAAGTTGTTGAATCCCCCATCCATAAGTGACCGCCAACGTGAGAATGACCCGAATAGTAGTATGCTTTACAACAGGATTAAAAGTGTCCACAAAGTCAATGCTAGGTTGTTGGTGAAATCCTTTCGCTACGAGGCGAGCTTTGTAGCGACTGATGGTGCCATCTGGGTTTTGTTTTATCCGATAAACCCATTTGCAGCCGACAACGTTCATGGTTGGATTAAATGGCACAAGAGACCAAGTGTGTTGTTCTTGTAAGGAATTAAATTCCTCATCCATAGCTTTTCGCCATTCAGGTGATTTGGAAGCTTGAGTGTAGCATGTCGGCTTCAAGGGAAGAGAAGAAGATAAAGCAATAGGATAATGAGAAGTAAAGGTTTTTGGTTTGAAAATACCATGTTGAGAACGTGTGATCATGGGATGAGTGCGGGTGGGAGGTGGTGGGGGAGGGTGTGGTATGGTGGTAGGTGATATAGAGGGAGGTAAAGGAGGAGATTAGGGTTCATCTATAGTTAGCGAAGCAGAGGCAACACCGTCGGCGGGACTAATGGTGGGCTCAACCCATGCGGTATCCGTGGGGGTAGAGGTTGATGGTAGCCAGATGGAGATAGGACCAAGTGAGGGTAAAGTGGTTGGAGATTTTGGAGAGCTAGAGTTTGTGATAAACGGGTAAACGGATTCATCAAATTTGACGTGACGAGATATGTAAACTCGGTGACTTTGCATGTCATAGCAGCGATACCCTTTATGAGAGGTACTATAGCCTAGAAAACAACACGAAGAAGAGCGGAACTCCAATTTGTTAGAACAATAGGGACGGAGCCAAGGATAACAAAGGCATCCAAAGGCTCGTAAATGAGAATAATCAAGAATTTGTTGAAACAATTGTTGATATGGGGAAATTTGAGAAATAATAGGCATTCAGTTGATGAGATATACAGCTGTATTGAAGGCTTCAAACCAAAAGCGAGAGGGCATACCAACTTGAGCTAAAAGGGTGAGACCAGTTTCAACCACATGACGATGTTTTCGCTCAACGACACCATTTTGTTCAGGTGTATGTGGGCAAGAAAATTGATGACCAATGCCATGAGTATGACAATAAGATTCAAGTGCATCACTAGTGAATTCGCCACCAGCATCAAAACGGAAGAATTTAATTCGATGGTTAAATTGATTTTCAACTTGAGGTTTGAAAGCCATAAAAATTTCGTAAAAATCATATTTATGGCACATAGGAAATATCCAGCTATAATGAGAGAAGTCATCAACAAAAAGTATATAATAAGAGAATTTTGAAATAGAAGCCACAGGGGTTGGTCCCCATACATCACAATGAATCAATTCGAGTGGAAATTGAGTGCGCGTGTGAGACAACGAAAAGGGTAACTTGCAACTTTTGCCTAACTGACATGTAGAACACAGAGAGTTGTCACGCTTATTTGATATTTGAAGCTATTTAAAAATAAGATTTTGAATAGCTGCTGAAGGGTGGCCAAGACGATGATGCCAGGTGGAGGAGTTGATGCGGGAAGAAAATGAAACTTGAGGTTTGAAGTAAGGTTTGGGGAACCGCATAGGATAAAGCCCATTCTCAGTCCAACCGTGGTGTAGAATTTGCTTCGTTAACTTGTCCTTCACAAAAAATTGAGAATCATCAAATAGAAAATAGCAATTATTGTCTTTAGCAAAATGACTAACTGAAATTAAATTGGTAGATGCTAAAGGACAACAGAGTACATTAGTCAAATGCATAGAAGAAGCGGGATGTGAGAGAGAAGTGGAACCAACATGAGTAATAGACAAACCTTGGCCATTTCCAACCTGAACTTCATCAGAACCACTATAGGGAGCGGAGATGGAGAGATTACCCAGATCAGCTGTAATATGATGGCTAGCACCAGTATTAGTATACCAAGTGCCATCGTCAGTAGGTGGTGCAATAGCCATGGCAGCAAGTTTTTCAGGAGGATTGCGACTGTGGTATGCATAGTTCATGCGATGATAGCAGTCAATGGCACTATGGCCATGTTTGTTGCAGATCTGACAGATCAGCCGGCCAGCGTTCAGTTGATGACCTTGAGGTCGAAATGATGGAGTAGGAAGAAGTCTGGCTTGATTGGAATGACCCCTGCTGCGTCCCCTATAACTAGTGCCACCCCTATACGGACAAGGTGTGAATGAGTGTTGCCCAGGAGAAGGAGTTCGAGATTGTCAATTTGCAACGAAAGCAGTAGTAGTTTTGGATATTGAATCATTAGTGATGCTCAGTTCTTCAAAGAGTAGGAGATTATGTAAATCTTCAATAGTGATGGAAGTTTGATGAGCACGAACACGAATAGAGGATGCAAAGGAGCGATAAGTAGCAGGCAACCCATCGAGAATGCAAATTAGGAGATCATCATCACTTACTGGAGATCTGCAAATTGCGAGTTTATCAGCTAATGTTTTGAATTGTTGGAGATATTCTTGCATGGAGAGGTTGCCCCTCTTGAGATGATGTAATTGTCTTTTCAGAGACATTACATGAGCAGGAGTGAGAGAGGAATAGCGATGAGCGAGGACATCCCACGCGGCTTTTGCAGATGTAGCACCAACTACATATGGAAGTGCAGATTCAGACAAAGTAGCGTTGATCCAAGAGAGTAGCATCTGATCTTTTTCGATCCATATCTTGTAATTTTCGTTAGTTGAAGCAGGCGCTTGGGAGGTTCCATCAATGTAAGATATGAGGTTGTGACCTTTGAGAATTGGTTCGAAAAGAGAACGTCAAAGAAGATAGTTCGAGCTGTTCAGTTTGATGGGTATCAAGTTGTATATGTTTGAGATAACGAGTGAGGGAGATGCGATAGATGAAGATGATTGAGATGATGGATTAGAGTCTGTTGACATTTTCTTTGGGAAGAAGAAAGTCGATGAAGAATGAGAGTAGAAGGAGATTTGAGGATCGTAGGGCGGATTATGCCAAATGCAACTCTGATACCATGAAGAAATCAAAGTTTTTGTATTTCATTGATTTGATCTCTTTTGTACAGACTATATATAAAGATATTACAAAAGCTCTAAATTAGGGATGATTGAGGATGCTTAAGGCAAGTAGAGAAAATACGGGAACAATATCAATAATATCTTAAATTAGATACAAGAGATAAGATTGCCGACTGGGAACGTTATCACTCACCTCTTCATCCTCGAGTGAGCACCATATATAAGTTATGTCACTCAAATAATCGAAAAAAGAAAATTTATAGAATTCAACTGTTCAAAACATAAAGATAAGTGAGTACACCATAAAAGTCATGTTAGGAGCACACAACAAAGTTTGATACATTTACTTGAGGAGATCTCCAAGAGGGAGCCCAAGCTTGACTCTATTAATATATCTAATTGGATTCATGTTCACTCAAAAGCTTAAACCAATAAGTTATAAGTTAACTATGATATATTAACTACTCTACGCTACATTAGTTTCCCGATATGGGATTTCTCTAACACAACTCACACATGTATTCTAGCAAGCTCCCACTTTCGTGTGAGCTCCAGTGTTAGGACTGCCCCCCTTAATTTAGGTATCTTTCTATCCTAACTCCATCCTTATGGGCCCACTTTACTATGCCATAAAGCCCACCTACCTAGAAGTCACAACCATCGACTCTAATATCAGTTATTAGGAGTACGTAGTAAAATTCCGATACCCTTACCTAGGGTAATCTCTAAGAAGGAGCCAAAACCTAAGTCCGTCAATATATCTAATTGGATTCATATTTGCTCAAAAACTTAAATCAATGAGTTGTGGCTAATTAGAATATATTAACTGCGATATACTGCATCAATTATCTAATGTGTGATTTCTCTAACATAATTTACACGTGTATCCTAAAAATCTATTATCATCGATGGAGTTATGGAGTTTGATAGAGGAAAATAATGTTCAAACGCATAAACACTTTGATGGGGGCAGGATAAATCACCCATCCTGTCATGTTAAAGCAGAAAATAGGGCTTTTATTGCTACTAATGGCGTACATGTAATTTCCATTATAATTATATATGCCTTAGACTCCTACTATATACAAAAGCAATATCTTTTATAGTTGCAACGCTAAAGTTTGTAACTCTAGAGCTTGAAACGCTAATATTGATTATAGAAAGATTGTCTAGTGCGATACCGTGGCTTTTTCCCTTCTTGATTTTTGGAAGGGTTTTTATGTAAAAATTTTTGCTTGTTTATTTCTTCTATATTTTTCTCTTCATGCATTCCCAAAAGTCATGACACCATGTATAAGTTATGGTATTTAAGTGATTGAAAAAAGCCAAAGAAACCCAAATTGACACTGAAGACGTGTCATTTAACAAGATATGCTCCCGGACATCAAATTTGGACGCATGCTCATTTCGAGAAATTCACAGTAGTTATCATAAATTTAAAGAGAAATTCACATTATTGACTTAGGATTCAGAGTCTCCATCCCGTGATTAAATTGTCTGGTTTGGGTTGTCAATGGGAAATTTATGGAGGAAATGGCTAGTTGCTTCTGACTGTTTCCAATCTCCAAATCCCAAAAAGCACTATTCAACCACTTGTTTATTGACTCGCCGGTTCTGCAAGAACGGCAGCCCGATGACCAATCTCCGACAATGGACTATGAAGAAGCTGCTAAACCTCCGTGCGTATTAAAACATAATAAAAGCTACCTTTATCCTTCTCAACTTTATTGTTTGTTCTTAAAGCCTTTTTCACAATCATTTGACCCGTTGCGCTATCCAAAGGACGCGAGAGCCAGATTCCTTGGTTCGTTCTTAAGTATATTTTCAATCTAACACTGGGGTCTTGGAATGAGAGCCATCCTTCTCTATTTGATTCACCTTGAGTTTCTTCAACCGCATGGTTCAAAGAACAAAGGTGTGGGGTGGAGCTCCAAAAGTTGAAGAACTCACCTAATGGCTACGAATAGCCAAGTGCTCAAAGGAGATTTTAGTGATCGCATCCGTTCCATGTAGCTGTTCTATGAGATTAATCTACCCGTACATTATACGTGCATTGCACGAGAAAAGTTGTGAAATTAATTTACATGTGCATTGTACATGTGTGGCATGAGTTAAACATTTAAAATTGCATCACCTGATGGTCTTGTAATTAACAAGAAAAGGGGATTATATTAGTTAAGGAATTAATGTACTAATTTTGTCAAGAAGTTAAAAGGAGTCTTTTGAATTCGTAATGATTAATTAAGAAAAGCATCTCTTAGTTATTTTGATTTATAGCACTTTAGACTAAGGTCATTTATTCAATTTATGTGTGTGTTAGGACAATCCATAATGTTGAGATTACCTTTCCTAAAAATCAGGCTACCAGAATTAATCATTTGACGTGTATATATTTCTTATTTCTTGCTTATTTTCCCAACTTGGTAAATAAGTTCTACATAAAAAAATGTAAAAATCTGGTAGTTCCTAAGCAATCTTTTGAGTATATTAGCAATGATAGGAGAATATCTTCAGACTTATTCTTGTCCACCCACTAAATACTAACCGTAGGAAGATATCATTATCATTATGATGTAGTACTCTTTACGGAAAATCCTTAAAACGGAGTCCTTTTCTTTAATTTTTGGTGGTTTCAAATGAATCATAGTTTTAATTCTTCATACATCGATTTGGAAAAATCAAGAAATAAAACAATTGAAAAATGAAATAAAGAAATATACCAAGTGACAACAAAATTTCACCCATTGATTTGCTAGACAAGCTTGTTTTTGATAAGTTGAGAAAAGGAAAACCTTTTCAGTATAGCTTTGTCAATTTTTTTTGGTTAATTTTGCCTTTGTCAAAAATGAAAAATCATGATATGCATTACTTTTTTATGGTATACCATGCCACCAAATTATTTGATAGTTGATGAATCAACTTGTATAGTGTATGTCTCAATCTTTGGCATACATGACTATAGGTTGAGGGAGGGAGAGAGGATACATGTGGATTTATGCCATAAACGTGTTTTGATTTTGCACATATTAATAGTGAGTTTGAGCTTTTAGGGTATGACGTGTGTTTCAACATATGACGTCCATATCCCTAATGGCTTTTGATTCATATCCGAGAACGTCTTGCTGCCACAGTAAGATTAATCTAGTTGTGGTTTGCACGGGCGTTGCACGAGTTAAACATTTTAAATTTTATCCATGGTCTTGTAATTAGCAAGAAAATGGATTATATTTATGAAAGTAGTCTTTCAAATTTGCAATCATTGACTAATAATATCAACACAAAAAGGCATGGTTTCAAAAGATTTAAGAGTACAAGCGGTGATTTTCCATTGATCTGCTCAGTCGAACAAACCAAAGAAGGGATAAGTTCAAGCACTTTTCTTCGACTTTAAAACCAATGGAGGAGAAGATAAGAAAGTGTCATTCTAAGGCCTTAGCTTTCAACAAGGATGAGCTCATTGAGATGATGGTATTTGATAGTTGTTTCATCATTGTGCTATCCTGCAAGTATTACTATAAGTTGGCTAGCAACATCTATCGGAAGCACGACCCCTTAATGACCGAGCCTTGGGTGTTGCCTTTCCTCAGGTGGGATCTTGTTGAACTTTGAGAAACATATTCCTTGGTTTGTCTTTAAATGTCTATTTGATCTGACACTAGAATCCTAAAATGAGAGCCATCTTCTCTATTCGATCTTGCCTTTAGTTTCTTCAACCACATGTTTCAAAAACTACACATGTATGACAGGATTAATCTATCCATGGATTAAACGTATGTCGCACGTTCATTGCACGTGCTGCACAAAAAGAGCCGACATTAATCTATCCGTGCATTAAACGTCCATTGCACATGTATTGCACGAGAGAAGACCTCCCGTGCATAGTGTGCATTACATATGTGTTGCACAAGTTAAATATTTAAAATGCATTAAATGATGGTCTTTTAATTAAAGAAAATTGACTATATTTGTTAAGGAGTTAATGTACTAAATTTGTCAAGAAATTGAAAGATTCTTTTGAATTCACAATCAATAACTAATAAAAGCATAATGTGATAGAGGAAATATTGGCTACAACTCTCATAGCTAACTCAACAAAAAACAAGCCCATTCATTTTGCAACACGTGTCGATGTGGTCCCATAAGTCAGCCTCTATCTCCACATCTCCCTCCCTCGCCCAAGAAAAAAATATTGGGTACCCAAGTGATTGACACGTTAGGTTCCTACTAGTCCATTAAAAAAATGACACGTGTCAATTTTGGGACTCACTTTTCAGACACCCTAGGTCTCCTCTCTCTCTTCAATTAATGTTCAATTTTCTTTCTCCTCTTTCCTTTTTCTTTTGTTTTCTTCTTCTTCCCCACTTGTCCTCTCGGTCGACCCTTCCTCCGTCGCAATGGAGCTCGTGAGGTGGGTCTGCAACAAGACTAGCGACCCCAACTACTGCATCACTACCCTCTCCTCTAAACCCCGCACCCCTCCCGGCTGCTGCGTCAACCATTGCTCCCCACCTTCTTCTCCTCTAGTACTTATTCTTCTTCAGTCTTCCCTTTGGCCGAAAAATCGAGTTACCACTGCTGCTGAGTCGCCGCCTCACCAACCGCCACCGCAGCTTCGCCACCACCCCTGCTTGCCACCAAATCGCCAGTCGACCGCCGTTCACCGATCTCGAGCCGACCTAGCCTTGTCCAGCTCCCATTCTCCTCTCCTCCTCCTTTGTTTGCCATCGCGACAACTGTGTCGTCTTGGTTCAGCCATTATCGTGCCTCCACCTGCTAGCCACCACACCGCTTGGGGACCGCCGTCCGTCGAGCCCCAATAGTCGCGGTTGTCTGCTTCTTGTCCTCTTCCTTTTGTCTTGGTCGAAGCCAACCGCCACCATCCCAACCACCACTTCGTCGGCTTTACTGCTGTTCCCGACCACCCGAGCCGCCATGGCGGGCCAATCGTCCACCATCCAATCGCCAGCCGCCGTTCTTCACTCTCTCTCTCTCTCTCTCTCGGTTCTGGCACAGTCGAACCAGCGATCGTCACTGCTATCCTAACCTCCGGCCGCCACCCTTACTTCCGTCCACCGTGTAATCCCCAGTGGACTGAAGGGGGGGAGAAGAACAAAAGGAGAACAAAGAAGAAGAAAAAAAAAGTGAACATTAATTGAAGAGAGAGAGGAGACCTAGGGTGTCTGAAAGTGGGTCCCAAAATTGACACGTGTCATTCTTTTAATGGACTAGTAGGAATCTGACGTGTCAATCACTTGGGTACCCAATATTTTCTCCCATTGCCCTCTCCTCTCTTCACATCTTCCTCCTCTCTCTCTCCTCCGCCCAATCCCTTTTCCTTATGTTTTCCTTTTATTTATTTTTAATCTCATTCTTTTGTTCACTCCGACGGGGACGACTCCATCACTGCCTCCATCTTTGCCCACTTCTTCTCTGACCTCCAGCGTCACTACCTTCTATTAAACTCCTCCCGTTCCCTTTGCGTCATCACCACGGTTCAAAGACTAGACATGTATGACGGGATTAATCTACTCATGGATTAAATGGGTGTCACACGTTCATTGCACGTGCTGCACAAAAAGAGCCGAGATTAATCTATTCGTGCATTAAACGTGCATCGCACATGTATTGCATGAGAAGAGACCTCCCATGCATTGCGTGCATTACATGTGTGTTGCACAAGTTAAATATTTAAAATGAATTAAATTATGGTCTTTTAATTAAAGAAAATTGACTATATTTATTAAGGAGTTAATGTACTAAATTTGTCACGAAATTGAATGAGTCTTTTGAATTCACAATCAATAACTAATAAAAGCATGTGATGGAGAAAATATTGGCTATAGTTCTTATTGCCAACTCGGCAAAAAACAAGTCCATTCATCTTGCAACACATGTCAACATGGTCCCACAAGTCAACCTTTGTCTCCCCATCTCCCTCCGTCGCCCTCTCTTCTCTCTCCTCCACCCAATCCCTTTTCTCTTATGTTTTCCTTTTATTTTTTTCATCTCCTTTTCCTTTTGCTTCAACGGGGATGACTCCATCACTACCTCCATCTACACCCACTTCTTCTCCGACCTCCAGCGTCGCCGCCTTCTATTCAACTCCTCCCGTGCCCCTTGAGTCTATGCCATGGTTCAAAGACTAGACATGTATGACAGGATTAATCTACCCATGGATTAAATGTGTGTCGCACGTTCATTGCACGTGCTGCACAAAAAGAGCCGACATTAATCTATCCGTGCATTAACAGTGCATTGCACGTGTAGTGCACGAGAAGAGACCTTCCGTGCATTACATGCATTACATGTGTGTTGACCAAGTTAAATATTTGAAATGCATAAAATGATGGTCTTTTAATTAAAGAAAATTGACTATATTTGTTAAGGAGTTAATATACTAAATTTGTCAAGAAATTGAAAGAGTCTTGAATTCACAATCAACAATTAATAAGCATCATGTGATGGAGAAAATATTGGCTTCAGCTCTAATTGCCAACTCAGCAAAAAACAAGTCCATTAATCTTACGACACCTATCGACATGGTCCCATAAGTTAGCCTCTGTCTCCCCATTTCCCTCCCTCGCCCTCTCTTCTCTCTCTTCATTTCTTCCTCCTCTCTCTCCTCCACCCAATCCCTTTTCTCTTATATTTTCCTTTTATTTTTTTATCTCCTTCTACCTTTCGCTCCAATAGGGACAACTCCATCACTGCCTCCATCTTCACCCACTTCTTCTCCGACCTCTAGCGTCACCGTCTATTGTTCAACTCCTCCCGCACCCTTTGCATCCACGCCCATGTCGGCCAAGAGGTTGAGGTCCTATGCCACATGACAAACCACGCCACCGCCCCCACCTCGCCATTGCCTAAGCCTACCCCGGTCGACCTTGAACTAACTCAAATTCAAGTTCGAGATGAGCTCTAGATCACAAAACTAGGGCTCCTTGACCTTAAATCCAAAATTTGAGGCTCAAGTTTGCCAGCCAAGCTAGACATTAGAGAACTAAAATGATAGTGAGTTGGTGGACTAAGACGGTAGTGAGGTGGTGGTGATGGTTATATCTATGGTTGTCATCGTCGAAGCAAAAAGAAGAAAAGAAAAATAAAAGGAAAACAAAAGAGAAAAGGGATCGAGTGAAAGAGAGAGAAGAGAGGATGAGGGAGTCAAATGAGGAGACATAGGTTGACTTGTGGGACCGCATGCAACACATATCGCAAGGTGAATGAACTTGGTTTTTATTAAGTTAGCTATTAGAGCTGTAGCCAATATTTTCTCTCATGTGATGCTCTTAGTTTCTTTATGACACTCTAGTCTTTTCAAGTTCACAGCTGTCCTGTTCACATCATTCTATGATCTCTCACCATTCCATCATAACTCATATTATTTTTTTGGTGTCAACACACCTTTCTTCATGTTTTATAGTTAGGAAGAGTAATATAAAATATCAAACCATTTGAGAGGTTCAAATCATGCAAAAATCTTCACCAAATTAAATGGAAAAACAAAAACACAAATGCCAAGAAAGTCGGATTTTTGCCGTAGCCAAATCGCCAGGAGCGGTAGTTTTTCCCATCATGTGGTCAATGTCAAAACGACCAACAGTAGTAGTGTAAGATCAGCTGATGGGATGGGATTTTGCATCTTTAGAGTGCCTCAAAGCCTGTTCGTGATCAATTAGATGGTGTACCAGCCTAAGACAATCCTGATGGGCCCCTACCACCATGGAAAGCCATAGTTTCAAAAGATTCAAGAGCACAAGCGACAATTCTCCATCGATCCACTCAATCAAACAAACCAAAGAAGGAACAAGCTAAAGCACTTCAACGGGGCTTAAAAATCAATGGATAAGGCAAGAAAAGAAAGTGTTGTTCCGAGACCTTACCTTTTAGATGAGCTCATCGAGATGATGGTGCTCGATGGTTGCTTCATCATTGAGCTATTCTAAAGTGCTCTTGTGAATTGGCAAGCCAAAACAAGAAGGGTTGACCGTGCCCTAGGTTTTGCCTTTGCTCGTGTAGGATCTCGTCCAATTCTAAAATTAAATTCCTTGATTCATTTGTTAAATGTCTATTTGATCTAACACTGGGGTTCACCATGACAAGATTAATCTATTCATGCATTGCATGTGTTACATGTGCAGTACACATGCGTTGCACGAGAAGAGTCATGAGATTAATTTATGTGTACATTGCATATGTGTTGCACGAGTTAAATTTAAGGGAAAATGACACCAAAAACCCCCAAACTATGCCCCTTGGGACAATTTTACCCTGAACTTCTTTTTGTGCCATAAAAAACCCCAAACTATGCCACTTGGGACAATTTTACCCTGAACTTTTTTTTTTGTGCCATAAAAAACCCCAAATTATGTCACTTAGGACAATTTTATCCTGAACTTTTTCTTGTGCCACAAAAAACCTTAAACTATGCCACTTGGGACACATTTACCCCAGACTTTTATGTCCTTGGAAGAAGAAAAAAAATAAAAAGAAGAAGGAAAAGACGAAAATGCCCTTCAGTTAAAAAGTCTGGGGTAAATGTGTCCCAAGTGGCATAGTTTAAGGTTTTTTGTGGCACAAGAAAAAGTTCAAGATAAAATTGTCCCAAGTAGCATACTTTAGGGTTTTTAGTGATACAAAAAAAAGTTTAGGGTAAAATTGTCCCAATGGGCATAGTTTGGGGTTTTTTATGGTACAAAAAAAAGTTCAGGATAAAATTGTCCCAATGGGCATAGTTCAGAGTTTTTGGTGGCATTTTCCCTAAATTTAAATTGCATCATATGATGGTCCTATAACTATCAAGAAAAGGGGTTATATTTGTTAAGTAGTTAATGTATTAAATATGTCTAGAAGTTAAAAGAGTCTTCCGAATTCACAATCATTTACTAATAAAAGCATCATGTGATTAGGTTAAGGTCCTTTATCCAATTCAGGAGAAAACATTCATAATGACGGCGCACTTCGTTGATACTTTATAAATATATTCCGACCAAAACTATTGCTTTTCTAATTAGAAAATATAATAGTAATCTATGGTCAAACGCCCTAGTTTAATAAAAACAAAGTAATTAAATTCAAAAGGCCAAACACGGCCAACTTTCGTAAAATCGCATCCGACTCCAATATTTGTCGGCGAAATGATCTTTGACGGTCCTATTCGAAAACCGGAACCTGAATTCTACTCCAGAATTGGCAAACGAATCGCGGCAATTATAATCATCCGATCCAGAACTCCGAAAAATCAAAGAACTCACACGGTGGCAGCGAATTTATTGCCATGTGATCGGAAGGGAAGTTGGTGATCACGTCCGATCCGATCCGCACAGCTGCTTTGCTGCTTTGCTGCTTTGTCATACGCCATCACAGCCTCGTCGGTTGTATCATATGTGGTCCAGGCATCGCATACACGTCACTTCAAATCTCAGATTCTTGCCATCCATCTATCTAACTGCTTAACGTCACGATAAGATTAATCTACCTGTGCATTGGACGTTAGTTAAATATTTAAATTGTATCAGAGTCTTGTTATTAGCATGAAGAGGGATTATATTTGCTAAAGAATTAATTTACTATATTTGTCAAGAAGTTAAAAGAAGACTTTCGAATTCACATTCAAATTTGCAATCATTAAGTGACAAAAGCATGCATCGCATACACGTCACTTCAAATCTCAGATTCTTGCCATCCATCTATCTAACTGCTTAACGTCACGATAAGATTAATCTACCTGTGCATTAGATGTTAGTTAAATATTTAAATTGTATCACAGTCTTGTTATTAGCATGAAGAGGGATTATATTTGCTAAAGAATTAATTTACTATATTTGTCAAGAAGTTAAAAGAAGACTTTCGAATTCACATTCAAATTTGCAATCATTAAGTGACAAAAACATGCTCTTGTTATTTTGATTTATGGAACTTTAGGCTAAGGTCATTTATTCAATTTATATGTGTTAGGACAACCGGAGCGTTGAGGTTACCTTTCCTGAAAATGAGGCTACTCAGATTAATCATTTGATGTTCATATATTTCTTATTTCTTGCTAATTATTTGACAGTTGGTACATCAGCATGTATGATAATGTATATCTAAATCTTTGGCATATTTGAGTGCAGGTTGTGTGTGTGTGTGTGAGAGAGAGAGAGAGAGAGGAGTGTTTTAACATGTGGATTATGTCATAAATATGTTTTGACTTTGCACGTCTTGATAGTGAGCTTGATTTTGGATCAGAGTAATAGAAATGCACATATAATTCAGTGACCGATGAATTATTATTTGATAGTCCATCTCGTTAAATTTGTGTGAAAATTAGTTGATGGAGGGACTAAGATAAAGAAATTGCTATATGTAATTGTTAATCTCTAAAGTTTTGAGTGAAACTGCAATGCCTTGCTTCCACTTTGTTTGCTCAGACCAATTACCATCAAAGCTTGAGCCTTCTTGTCTTATGAAATGGACTTGGTAAATTGCCCGTGGTTAGCGTAAGCTTCTTTCCCTTATAGAAAGAAAATCCTCGTGATATAGTAGATACTTTACTTCTTCAGTATATTATTATCTAGACAAGCTCCTCCCGTGTGAAATCCACACATTCGAAGGACAGCTTTAATTATAGATTTGACATTCCTAATTAACAACTCTAATGAATTTCCCGGTTGCTACAATACAGGTGAATGTACTTAATTCAAATAGCATACCTTAAAAAAAAAAAAAACTTAAACTTCTTCAAATGATTGAGGCACTCCAAATGAAAAAAGTGGAGCGCCTATTCTTTGTTTGATTGACTGGGAATAAAGGCACTTTCCATAAATATCTTCACTGTGTAGAAAAGAATCATTAACTAGCCTTCAATGCATCAAGAGGTTGTCCCACGATCTTTGCCTATTCCTTCCTTCAAAAGGGAAGAGGTAATTTGCCTTCTTGATAGATTCGATTGTCTCTTGAATACTTTTACTTGGACTAAATTTCGAGTTTAGCATTCTTCTTCCAATTTCACCCTCCACAAATCTTTCTTTTACAAGATTATGTTCCTTCATCCAATAAAGTCTCTCATATCATTCCCATCGCGAACGCATGGCAATTACATGACCCAGTTGCAAAGGACAAGAAATTTGTTTTCTCTGAAGGGAGGCAATCATGGTGGCAGATTGCCACCGCTGCCATGAACCTTGTGTCATGAATTCAATTGACCGTTTGGATCATCATGCAGCAACTTAGGCTTCATTGAATCGATGGAGCGTCTAAATTAAAAATTGATTGCAAAAATCTCTAAATCAATAAACTTATGGCATATTTATCCTATGTTAACTTTCTTTAATTTTTTTCATGAAATCGCTAAGATGGCAAGTTCACGTGAAAAGCCATATTAATTTGGAATGAATTTGTTACAAGTATATGAATTTAAAGTTTTGATGATTAAAAATAACAATTTGAGATAAATTTATCACAAATTCACTAATTTTTAAGTTTTTGTGGTATCAACCCTATGAATATCAATGACTCTAATCCAACCAACACAAGCATACCAATCATTGGAAAGTAAATTATTTCTTTTATTAGTCAATTTATAGATGATTTATTTTACAGGATACGATAATCAATCCTTAAGTAAAAAAATTCTTCAAGAAGAGTCCTCGTGTACATCGTAAAGAGAAAATCATGAACATTTTTGGGATTATATTCATTCGTGAATTCTTTGTATATTATATCGTCAAAGAACGTCATGGGCTGCTCACGGTTTGATGTTGATGCTTGATGGGTTGTTTTGCTCTCAACAGCTGTAAGCGGATAATCTTCTTTTTAAGATGTGAATCGCAACATTCTATTTCCCAAATAAAGAAATTGAAGATAACAACTCAATTAAGTAAATATTATTTTATTTTATTTTATTTGACAAAAAAAGTAAATATTATTTTGAAAAATGGCTGTGTTTAATGCCCTAAAAATGTCAGTTATATGCTACTCTTCAACTTCAAGGCAGGACGGTCACAGGACCTACAATGGCTGCATTTCCAAATTGGTGCTTTCTGGATTCTTGGACGCAGGGGCAGGTGGCGCAACTGCAGATTCTTGGTCGTCTTTAGAGCTCATCTCTTGAACGGGAGGAGGGTTAACGACAGTCTCAGTCACTGCGGCATTATCAGAGAGATGATTCTTCATCTCCCGGTGTTCCTGACACAACGCACACCAGTGCATGCAGCAGTGCACTAGACATGGATCGCATGGTGAATGCTGCACAGAAAAAGGCTGGTAAGTCAGCTGCAGCAACCGGAAGTAATCCCCAAGCATGCTGAGAATCCTTTATATCTGATGACAAACAGTTGGGCATCAGAAGGATGCTACAACCCATGCTGCAACTTATGAATATACATGCTTATTATAGTGGTACTTCTTGAAACTTCAACTATCAAAGCACAAGATTTCAGTTTAAAAAGGTCATTTTAAGCTCATTCAATCAGTAAAAAGCCAAATTAAACATAGATGATTGAGCCAGAAGTTAAATCCATCGATCCTAATCTCTTCAGTTTCACTGATGTATAAAAATATCATCTAAGAAGTATAAAAAAACTCACCTTCAGATGATACTTATTCTGCAATGACTGCCGAAAGAGGCCAGTGTAGATGCCACAGATCCACCAAGCGAAAAACAGACTCTCGCCAATAAGAAATGATGTCTTAGGATCAATACCGTGAAACATTGCAGTTGCTGCAGCAAGGGCCAACCCACCTTCAACACATATGGCATGGCAAACACAAGCATTTGTCCAAGGAATATCATCTCTCAATGTTTCTACATTGCGCCCAAACAGCACACAGGGGCAGAAAAGCCCTGTCCGGCCTGTAGATTATATCATAGTTTAGAATTATAACTGCACCATAGAAAAGATGTGAAAGAAAGAGTGCACCAGAGGAACCGCAACCGAGGAACAAAAAAATTTATGAAAATTTGCTTTTAGAGAAAGTATATGTCCCTCTTCCACAATAGCAACAGGTAAAATCATTATTGGACTAATAGATCATATCATATCAGATACTTCCATTCCCCCAAGCCTATTTACAGAATAGTCAGCTGTTCAAGGAACAAAATACTGGAAATTGCAGCGGTGATCAATTCATTAGCTCCATTTTTCGTTTTTCCTTTTTGATCAAACCAGTGAACCTCCTTGTAGAGGAACAGATAGGCAGGATTCTTTTTTCTTTTTTGGCCAAAGGCAGAAAATGGCTGAGGACTAGACCAGAACATACCATGACTTTCCACCCATATTCACAAAAGATTATGACAACTATGAATTGCTACACAGATCTAAAATGGTATTTTTGCATTTCTGTGATAAAAAGAGAAAACAAGTTCATGTCATTCTATCATGAATTAAATTTAACAGAAATAAAGTTAACTGGAGTCAGGGGATGACAATCAATAATGTAAATTTTACTGCCTTGTTCAATGCTTGAAGTACTATGCTCATGTTTTAATCAAGCAAGTTCATGTTTTATCATCCAGAAGTGCCGAAACCAATTAGTAAGCTCTAAATTTTGGACCTCACTGGGTTTCAAGAAATTGCTGGGCTTCATAAATAAAATAAAAAGAACAAAACAAACATTAGAAGGAAGAAAGGTGATTTTCATGGACACTATCATTGAGACGGTACAAAGCACAGGGACCTTGCAAGCCTTGACTTGCTTGTCAAAGATGGTAGTACCACTGCATCAGATCTCTTACTATAGCCACCCAATCCTAAGGGGGGAGATGTTGTCAATGTCAACTCATACTAAACCATTGTGAACATGGAAGCAACAGAAATGGAGGTCTCACTTCCTAATCTTCCTCCTAATATCAAAAATAACCCTGTGAACAGAAGGACACAGTACAAATGGTTGCCATTCACGGCAACAGCGATAGACTATGCCATAGCCTATTCATTCTTCTAATGTTCAAATAAGATTAAAATGGAATGACGATTCAAATTTCAACCAGAAACATCTGGTATACTCTCAAGTTTTGAAAAATGTGATGTTTTGAAAAATGAAATGCACAAAGTAGGCATGACATAGAGATAAAATGAACTACATAATGACCATCCATGTTGTCAAAATGTAAAGAAGACTCTTACAGCTTTCAGGATCATCAGCACAAGCGCAAATGCCAGTAGTCCAATCTTCGTCAGATGGGGCCTGATAAGTTTCGGGTAAGGGCTGCCCACATTCAGAACATCTACGGACATTCAACTGTAAAGCAGAACATGAAAATCAGAACCAAACATAACATCCCATGAACGAAAGAGTCCAGAAACTGATCATGCGATAAAATGCAAATTCTAGACAGCATATATGTATATGCAAAGGGAAGTCAATAACCGTGTCCGGTCAGTGCAGGAGGAAACTCATAACACTGAAATTCATAATAGCGTCTCCTAGTCCGAAACCACCGGGATCCAATTTCACACCTCCCACTCCTTATTCACCGCCTCAAAACGCACAAAAGCATCAAAAACATGATCCCAACATGAATCACGATCTCGCAGCTCCAACTTCTCATCCTTCCTTTCTCTCCTTCGGGTTGTAAAAGTACTCATTTTGTTCCCTACCCCACCGAGAAACAGAGCAGCCCAGTCGAAATCCATGTACGAACTTGCCGCACAAACACCAACCATTCGCATTCGCATTCACATTCACATTCCCCATTTTCCATCGCCGAAAATCTCAATCGACCCAACAAAGAGCGTTAGAGATTCACATCCAAACCGCCGCACCGGAGAAACCGAAGAAACGCACGGGATTCCCAGAGCCGGCGGCTCCGGAACTCCGATTCCACGCGACGAGGAAGACCACCAAGTCGATCAAATCAAATCATATCGTATACAAAGAGAATGCGAATGGGAGAGCCGACCTGAGGGATTTCGACAGGCTGGTTGAGCTCGCCGGGAGTGATGTCCTCCAATGGCGCATGGTCCTTCGTCAGCTTCACGTACCTCGACTGCGCATTCCCGTCCGCCATGGCCCGATCCGGTCCGGCCCGGAGCTTTGCTCAGATCTCGCGAAGGCCGATGTGGAATCGATCGATCGACGACGATGCATGCACGACGAGCCTCATCGATTCACGCCATGGAGGAGGAAATGGTGGGAAGGAAATTAAATACTTATTATTAACTTCCAGATCACGATGGGATTTTTTATTTTTTATTTTTTATTTTTTATTTTTTTTGCATTTAATTTTTATCGTGGATTTTCCTTCCTTTTTTGACGGATAAATACTTGGTCAAATCTTTTTTAATTTGTCCGAAATTTTTTGCAGCATGCCCCCTTTAACTTTTCTTTGTTCATGAAAAGTACCCAATAAATGAGTTAAAATAATTTTGTAAAATAAATGTGTATTAACCTTCTAAACATTTATCATTTTCAATTTATCTCAATAATAAAAATAAAGTATAAAGATAGAGTATCTTTAATTATATAGCTTGCTGGATTAATTTGAAATTGTCGAAGAATGTTTATCTTATTGCCTGCGCAGTATTCATAATTTGAAGTATGGCTTTTGATCCAAATGCACTAGTGTCGATTCGGTATTGAATTAAACTAAAAGAATTTTAAAAACAGTACGTGAACAAATTTCAAATTATATGAACTAAATTTGAAGATTACAATAAAGGAGCAGAAACTACAACTTCTTGGTAACATGCACATACTTTCATGATTTACTTGGTTTTATTTCCGTCTTTTAAAATCTATTCATGTTAATTTATTTTATATCATTTTAAGATAGAGATTGTTTAACAAATATTGGGTTAATACCACAATTATATCATTTTAACACAAAGATTATTTAAAAGATATTGGGTTAATAACACAAAAAAATCAAAAATTGATGCATTTGTGACGAAATTAAAACATCAAACTAATATACTTGTAATTTATTTATCATCTATTTGTTTCTATTATATTTTATCGTCAAATTGTTAAGTTGAATAATATGTAATAATTTATGAGTATACCGATTTGGGATTATACCCTCCGTTTGTCATAAATATATTAGTTTGTGTGGTTATCATGGTGTTAATCTAATTTAATGAAAATTAGCTAATGTACCAATTTAGAATTTTTTGGTAAAAAAATTAATTTTGATAAAATTTATCACAAGTATTCAAATTTAGATTTTTCATGGTCAAAAAAATTATTTATGATAAATCTATCACAAATCGGATCAGGATTTTTCGTGGTTTTTTTTTTTGGTCAGATTTTTTTCGTGGTAACAACTTGCAGATATTTCAGCATTCTCTGTAGATATCTCTAGCTGTTGCCCTGTTGGTATCTTCTTGACTCGCGCTTCATCCGTGGTGAGATGTCCTACGAGAAAGGTTTCGTCGTGAAATTCTCAGAGAAAACTAAAAATTTAAGTGCAGCAGCAAGCTGTTCACACGAATTCACACACAAGTACTGAGGGGAACTCAGGTTCGACGACAAACAACTCGATACATCCGTGTCACATCTTGGAGCGCACCATGTCACGGATCCACACAGAAACGACTTGCAGATCGATCATTAAGCAACGCCGTACTAGTGCCAACACTATGACCAAGATGATTAGGACCGAAAGTAGCAAGGACGATTTGACTTGTTCTTCTAACTCAGCCGCAGCTTCCGGCATGGCCGGCTTGGGAGGTCGAAACGTCTCATTCAAAAGCAGCTTGAATTTTTTGATGAGGTCCATGATTTTGTCCTTCAAGATGTCCAAGAGAGACTGCAGATTGTTCGTACCCCAGTTTCCATTTCTTCCTCGCAAATCTCAGGGCTTTTAGTTTCATCTGCAATGCATACAGTTACAGTTTGAGAACTTCTTTTTCCCTCCCAGAAAAGGTTGCAGGCAATCAAAGACATGCTAATGTTGGTGAATGAAAAAATCAAGATATGCTCCACAACATTAGTGTAGATTTGAGAAAGCATTTTCAATTTGCTACTTTCAAACTTCTCAACTTCCCATTCTTGGTCGCGGTTGATACAACGTCTACGGTACTTCTTTCGACAGACATGATCAGAAGATGAACTTATACTCTTTATCCAGTCTAAGGATCAAACTGATATGTATCCCTAATTACCCACCTTTTGCACCCATCTGGACTGCAATCTTGACTGCCCAATTTGTTACCAAAAAAGAGGAACTCATGATAATCGTTTATCTCCTACCCTACTATGTATCTCGAGATTGCGATGAAGTAACTTTCTCTTACTGTCCCGAATGCCACCATGTTACTATGGTAAACAACATTTTCGGCAAGGACAAGGTGTTAAGAGATAAAAGCAGTATGCTCAGTTGAGTCCAGTGAAGCAATAATCTTCGTTTTTGTTAAGTCCATAAGAACCTGAAAGAAGCGACTCCTGGAACTTCTGGACCGACGGACTATTCATAATGGCACTCCAGACTGTCGAGATTCTACAAACAGATAAAACCTCCCTTTAAAACTAGGTTAAGGATTATAGGGTTTATTCTAGCATAACGACGAAGGATGATAGAGAAAAGAGGATCAAGCTTTAGCTTGTTACTGTAGTTCGAATCAGGATGTATCTCACAGTTCTGATACATACTATTATAGTGTGTACCATTATTTATCAGAACTAAACCATGATCTGGCCGGGAGAAGAAAACCAAACTACTAGAGGATCGCACAATTTGTCAATACGAGAATACGGCACCTGGACAGCCGGCTCAGTTTGCAGCAGATGAAGGGCATGCCGAACTCCTTCCCATCCACTAGACATCAATATGCTCGGATCCCTACATCCGAAAAAACGCATCCAGTTTTGCTCCAAGACAGATGAAAAAGCACCCTGCGAGAGGCTGGTTCAACCGAAAACTAATCAGAGAGAAATCATGCACGAACATGTGAAGAAGACATATCATAGCAAATTATAGCAAATGGAACACCAGCTTTTGGATATGGGAACGTGCCCTTTAGTTGTTATTTGACAAACGAGACTATCAATGGCATAAGGCTTGATATGCTGTTTGTTGTTGTAGGAACCAGAACATCACTGACCAAAACACAGATTGGCAATTCTCAGAAGAAGAAGAAGCTCCAAGCCTGATAGTATTACTAACTTCACCATATTTAGCAGAAGGGAGAAGATAAAGATATGGAAAGTGGACGGTTCGATATTTCAGTTCATCGAATGCTCTCTTTCATATGTTTTGGGAATTAGTTATTTCCTCCCACAGCCTCGTTCAAACATGCTTTCGCTCGGCAAGGCCCTCATGTAGAGCTCCATGCTAAAGAGCTCTATGATATATCAGCTACTAGTATCATAACCATTCTCTAAGATTCTATTTATTTCACGGAAAATATGGTGTCTTCAGAAAATATTTTCCAGGAAAACATAATAATTTTCCAGTGTTGAAGTGAAATCTGAAAATGAAACGGAAAATTTTTCGTTGTTTGATAGGAAAAATATTTTCCTTTTTACACTCTTTGTCAATAATTATTATTATTTTATTTTTTAAAATTTTATTTTTAATTATTTTTTGAAAAATTGATTAGTAAATTATTTTCTTTCTTTTCTTTTTTCTGTGTTCCCTCTCTTTCCTTGGCTGGTTGCTAACCATAGCAATGGCCACAGGTGAGCCTTGAGCTCAAGCTCGCCGACCTCGAGCCTCACCAGATTGGCGAGTTGGAAGCTCTAGCTCACCAATCAAGCGAGCTTGCCATCCTCGAGCTCAAGGCTTACGCTCACCAATTTGGCAAGCAGTGAGTAGCAAACCTGAGCTCACCTCCTTTGGCAAGTTTAGGCTCCCCTATGGCCAATTGTCGATCATTGCTATGGCTGGCGACTGGCTAAGGAATGAGAAGAAACAAAATAATAATAAATAATAATAAATGATTTTTTTAGAATAGAAAAATAAAAAAAGAAAAGAATGAGTATTAGCAGAAGTGTGTGATAAGAGAGAGTAAGTATGGAAAATGTTTCCTCAACTTAAAAAGTTAAAAATATTTTCTTCCATTTTAAAGACTTTTTTCATTCATAAAAATGTTTTTCCCAATGAATTTATTTTCTATGAAAGGAATGTCGAAAAATACAAAAAAATATTTTCCTAAAAATTATTTTTCATAAAATGAATGCATCTAATAATTGCATTGAACAGAAATACAAATGACTGTGCGACCAACTAATCACAAAGGTAATCATTAGCAAGTGCATCTCTCTTCTAGCACCACTTTCCTATTTCCATCCATCCATCCACAACTCTGTCAAAGCCTCCGACAGCACTGGAAAAAACAACCTTGGTTATAACCTTTAAGCAGAACAAATCAATGCAGTCCATCACGAGCAAGCCAAAGTTCTTCAGCAACAGAGAAGCAGTCTAACTTCAATCCCAATGCAGTCCTAATTCTTCCTATTCCATGTCAAACGTTTTAATGATTTCTGAATTCACAGTCGACATGGTCGTGTGAGATGAAAAGGAATCGAAACACAGTCGCAAGCAAAAGAAGAAAAACTCATATCAGGAGGAGAGAGAGAGAGAGAAGAGGAGAAGAGAGTGAAGTCCACAGGCTCGAGGAGAGCACGAAAGGCATTCCCGCTCTTGAACATGGAGGGAACTAGACCCAGAAGGGAAGAGCCCCAAGTCGCCACCATCTTCCCTGGGCTGGCACAGCCAGAAGCAGAAGTAGAGCAAGGAGGAGCCTTGCAAGGAGCCTTGCAAGGTTGTTATATTATGGACGATGCTGCTTGAAGGAGGAGAACATGGTGAGGGAAGGAAAGATGCCAGGGGGAGAAGAAGGGTGTCTTAAATAGAGAGAGATTGATAAGGGTGTGTCGAAAGACCTTCCGAATGAAGTTATTTTCGTTAGGTTGAATGGCTGGAACGATTTCGGATACCTTGCCGGGGAAGGTGACTGACGACCTGTCCACCTCAGTCGTCCACTTCACACTGTATTAAAAAAACCAAGTCGTCCACTTCTATTGTCCACTTCACTTTGATCACTTCCCTGACATGGTATCTGAAATCATTCTACCCATCAATCTGAAAGAGTTTTTTCTGAAGGAGTTTTTCTTATATGGTATATATTAATTGATATAATAATTTATCTTTTTACAGAATTGATGTAATAAGATGAGATATAAAAATCATTTATTATTAATCTAATACAGGACTGGCAAGTGTGAGTCATGAGTAAAGCCCTCCTCTGATGAGAGGACTTATGGCTTAAGACTCTATAAATAGTACTTAAGAGCCAGTGTTAAGGGTAATAGAGGAGAAGCATTTGAGTTTTGGATCATCTTTCCATGTCAAGAATGATGGATTCCAAATAAAGTATGTAAATTTCTTTTAGTTAATTATATACATTCTTGATTCTAGTAATGGAGATCTTAGGTGTTGTTTTGCAGTTTTACACAACCTACCAAAAATACTTGAGTTCGAAGGTTTTTCGACGTGCCCTTAGAAAACTGGTTTCATAAGTGAAGTGCAATGCCAGACGAATGTGAGTATGATCAAAGCTTGCCATTTCACCCTAAAAAACAACTTTAGCAGCTACCCTGGAAAATGAGTACCGAACACTTCCAAAAGATGGATTGGCAAACACTAGAACGTCAAATCTGGAGGGGACCAAAGTCGAGGGTTCTCAAAATTTATATAGATGGCTCCTTCCTCAAAGGTTCCACAGAGGTAGCTGTCAGCTACGTTTATCGTGATAGCTCAAGCCGCTTGATGGGCAGCTTCATGAAGAAAGTGAACTCAAGATTTGCAGCCCAGACGGAAGCTATGGTTATGGTGAAAACCCTAAATTTATTGGCTGCATGAACGGGAGAGAGACTTCAAGTGGAGTCGGACAATCCATTGTTGATAAACTCTCTTCAAGGCAATCACTTCAAGTAGGAAGCAAAGCCGCTTATCACTGAAGCCGAGGTCTTGTTATTGGGCTTCCCCCATTTGAAACTAGCCCATTGCTTTAGAGAGGTAAACAAGGATGCGGACTGGGTCATTAGAACACAAATAAACAAATCTTTGCCCCAAAATTGCCTGTCAAACTCCCCTAAGCCCTTTGGGCCTTATTATGCTTGGATTTCGCTTATATGTACTCAAACTCTTTGGTTTAATGAAGGAGAATCTTTTCCAACCAAAAATAAAAAAACACTAGATCGTCTCATTAAAAGTACTTGAAGCCAATGCATTCTTGAGAAGGCAAGCCAATCCCAAACTCACTCCGCTGTGCTCTGCGTCATGTGAATATTCAATGAAATATAGATTTTAGATAGAAATGTAGGATCTTGAGTTGTAGCGTTGTGACTTAGCCATTGTAACTATTAGTAGAAGATTACATTGAATATGACAACTACTCAAAAAATCCAGTACTCTAAAGTAAAAAAATAAATTGAATTTACAAAGAAGATAAGGCTATCCAAACTCTCTTCTTTATTTCTAATTTCTCTTATTTACATCTATATAATTGCATGTTCAGTTTAGCGCCGAGGCAATGTAATAATCAAAATCTGCTTTAGGTGTTTTCAATCTTGAAAATTGATGACTAGTGTTTTACTTGCTATTTTTACACTAAATGGATAACAAATTTAAATGAAAAAAAAATTTACAAAAATTACCGGGCCCAACAACAATTTAAGATATGGCGGAATGTACTAAATACTTTAAGATATACAAAATCAAAAGGGATATTCTGGGTAGGAATAGATAGAAGACAGAATAATATTTTATTAGTCATGTTAGCGAAAAAGAATGGAAATTCTGTATTAAGATAGATTTAGGTATGTTTAAATGAAATGTATATTATATTTAACATGACTCTAGATTAGCAAGAAGTTTGAGAACAAAACTCATAAAAAAAAAGTTACATAGAAATCGCAATCAATTGCTAATAATTTTTCCATCGGGACAATTACAAAAATGATCGCTGCAGTATTCCACTCTTCGATTTTGGCCCTTGTACTTTATTTTGTGACAGATTGGACTCCTAAACTAGTCTCCAATCCCAATTTTAGGACAAATTTGGAAAATGTGACTAGGATCGGATACATGCGTGTGGGGTTGATGTGGAATAAAAAAATAAAAAGAATGAAAAATGGTCAAGATGCTTCTGTCAAAGTTCAAATTTTGGTCCCTTTACTTTTTCTTGTGACAGATTCGTTCCCTATTCTGATTTCTGATGTCAATTTCAAGTTATTTCCCACAAAATGCACGCATAATTTGGTAGCGTCGAATCGGTATGATAGTACATGCAAATTTAAAGAAGTGTTCAAGGACAACTTACATGTTCAGAGAAATTTGCACATGTGGTTCTACCCAAGCTTTTCTTAAGTTTCTAATCGGCTTGTGCTTGTTGCTAGCACACATGTGCTAAATCCGTCAAAAGCATGTCTTTAAATGCTAGTCATTTAGGGAGAACCAGTGTATCAATTTTTGCACTGATTATGACATGGAGACACCCTCGGTTAACTCAACTAGCATTTTTCGTTTGCACTTAGATGGAGGAATACGAAAATTATCTTAAAATCAAGATTGAAGATTAGTTCAACCAACAATGAATTTAGGGACCAAATTGATCGCAAAACCCATAGGGACCAAAACCATGTTGCTGATTGGGTTGCAAGAGCCCATAATGCTAATACCCTCCAATCCAACTGAATTGCACAACCACCAACCACCGCAATCATTGAAGTTTATTTTATGCTCAGAACTTAGATTTATCATGTAATCCTTCATTTACGGATCACTAATGCAAAATCTAATTTCCAACCAAAAAAAAAAAAAAAAAATATCGATCGCAAAAATAGTATCTTGAAGAAGACTTTCGCCAAAACAAAACCAAACGTTAGAGGCAGACAATGGTGTGGATGGGTTTGGGTTTTCTCATTTTGGATAGATGTATAGGTAAGCCTGCCACAGCTAACCTCTCACAAAAATAATTCTAACTCTTCCACATTCATCAGTAACTTTTTTATTCGAGTTACTTTTGATATATCGGTTGTTCCAATAAGTTTCCATTGCGGTAAGTACAACATACGTTTATCAATTTCCCCATCTTTCATTTTTTTTTTAAATTCAAGGATGCATTTGTTTCACAAAAAATTGAATGATAAAGAATAATCAATTCCGCGAAAGTATTTTCAGAAATTCAGTTAGCTTTCATTTATTTGGCGATATATGATCGAAAACGTTTTCTAATAATTAGGTTTCAATAAAAAATTATTTCAACCTCATAACTTCATCTTAGGCAAAAAAAAATCGAATTTTTTTATCATTTTTATTTTATTTTATTTTTCAAGAATTTGAATTTTTAATTATTTGTCTCTTTTCTTTTCTCCCCTTCCTCCATCGCAATCGATCAACAACAACCACAAGTGAGCCTTGAGCTCCCCGCCTCAAGCAAGCTCACCAGACATAGCCAAGCTCAAACTTGCTAAGATCAAGTAAGTCATGAACTTGCCAACCTCACCGAGATCAGTGAGCCTTGAGTTTAGTAGTCTTGGCCAACTTGAGCTCACTTGAATTAGCTACGCCTTAAGCTCGTGCAATCTGTCAGCCTTCACGGAGGCACATAGCCGACAAAGGAAGAAGGATAAAGGAAAAGCAAGAAAAGAGAAATGAAAGAAATATAAAAGAAAGAAGAAAAGAAAAAAATAATTAAAAATCGAATTTTTAAAAATAATTTCTTTATAAGAGTAAATGTTCCATTAACCAATGGTCCTAATACTCAAAAAAAACATTTTCAAAAATTATTTTCAAATCTTTTAAAAGAAAATTTTGATAAAAAAAATAGTTTTTATTAACTTTTTTCTTGAGCGAATCAAACGTCAGAAAATAAAAAAAAAATTGCAAAATAAACAGAGGCGAATCTGAAAGTTTCAGTAGAGTTGAGAGAGAGATATTAAGCAGGATCTCTGAATCGGTCCCGGTCAAAGTGGAGTGGAACTGTGGGAACTGTGAAGTGAAGTGAGTGATATTCCCCTACAGCGAAGTGAACAGTGCAACGTAGGACAGAACAAAAGGAAAAGGTAGAAAAAGAGCGGAACAGAAAAAAGGAAGAGGACATTGGCACAGTGCATCACCTTCCCCAGCAAGGTGTCAAAACGTTATTCCACCCTTATCAACCTATCACAGAGTTTTTCCACTCACCCTTATCAATCTCTCTCTCTCTCTCTCCATCTCTCTCTCTCTTCCGATTTTCTCCAAAGATGGTGGAAGGGGCGATCCATTCTCCGCCATTGAAGACCCCTTCTCGTCCTGGCACCTTCCCTCCCTCGCCATCTCCTCCTCCTCCTTCAAGAAGCACCATCCATGATGACAACCACCTCCCAATGCCAGCCGGTCATTGCAAGATTGCTCCTTGCTCTGCTTCCGCTACTGCTTCTGCTTCTGCTTCTGGCTGTGCCAGCTCGGGGAAGATGGCGGCGATTTTGGGCTCTTCGCTTCTGGGTCTTGTTCCCTCCGAGCTGGAGATCGACAAGGCCATCCGTGCCCTCCTCATGTCTGTAAATTTCACTCTCTTCCACTCTCTCTCCTGATATGATTTATCTATGTTTCTTCTTCTATGTTGCTTGCGACCGTTTCGGTCCCTTTTCATCTCCCACGACCACGTTACCTGCGAATTCGGGAATTGCAAAGATGTTTGACATAGAATAGGAAGAATTAGGATTACACTGGTTTTGAAGTTAAGACTGATTTTCTGTTGCTGGAGAGCTTCGGCTTTGTGCGTGACGAGCCGCATTGAGTCGTTCTGCTAAGGGTTATAGCTATTACCCAAGATTGTTTTTTTCGGTGCCCTCCGAGGCTTTTGACAGAGTTATGGATGGATGGAAAAAAGGAAAGTCGTGCTAAAAGAGATATACACTCGCTAAAGGCGTATCGAATTCTTTGCAATTTAGCCTCCTGGAAGTTTTGGGAGTCAACAACTAATGCATGACGACTGCCTCTTTTGATAAGTTGGTCGCACTTCGTCGAATTAGGAAAATGGGCATCGCACATCGTTTTTCTGTTTGATGCAACATTAGACATTGGTCATGATTCTTGTAGCTGATGCATCAAAGAGGAACAATGGGGTGAATTCGATGAAATTTTACTACATCCATATAGTATGGAGCTCTACCCAAAGCGAAAACATGATCTGGACATGTTTGGAATGAGGCTGAGGGGACAAACTAACTAATTCCATGAAACAAAGCATTTGATGAACTGAAATGTCGAACCGTCCACTCTACATTTTTTTAATATTTTCCCTTCTGCTAAATATGGTAAAGTATACTATCTGGTCTGTGTTTTGGTCAGTGATGTTTTGGTTCCTACAACAACAGCAGCAGCAGCACATCAAGCCCTATCCCACTAATAGGCTCGTTTGTCAAATAACAATTAAAGAAGCACGTTCCCATATCCAAAAACTGGTGTTCCATTTGCTATACTTTGCTATGATACATCTCCTACACATGTTCATGCATGATTTCTCTCTGATTAGTTTTCGGTTGGACCAGTCTCTGGCAGAGTGCTTCTTCATCTGGCTCAGAGGAAATCTGGATGCGGCTTTTCGGATGTAGGGATCCGAGCATATTGACGTCTAGTGGATGGGGAAGAGTTCAGCGTGCCCTTCATCTGCTGCAAACTGAGCCAGCTATCAAGGTGCCATATTCTCGAGTTGACGTATTTTGCAATCCTCTAGTAAATTGGTTTTTTTTTCCAGGCCAGATTGGTTTAGTTCTGGATAAATATTGAGACTAAAACCTAAGGTAACCAAGAACAAGCAAATTAGGTTTACCAATTTGTTAACACTTTCATGGATATTTGCTCATTCACACTATAGCATGTGTTAGAATTGCGAGATACATCCTGATTAGAACTACAACTCAAGCTGATGCTTAATACTTTCTTCTCTATCATCCTTTGACATTATGCTAGAACAAACCCTGTAATCCTTAACTGAGTTTTAACAGGAGGTTTATCTGTTTGTAGAGTTTGGTTAAATCAGTAGTCTTGGATAAAGCTTTCTGGAGTGCCATCATGAATAACCAGTCGGTCCAGAAGTTCCAGGAGTTGCTCCTCTCAGGTTTGTATGGACTTAACTAAAACAAGATTATTGCTTGACTGGACTCAACTGAGCATACTGCTTGTATCTTTTAACATCTTGTGCTCACCGAAATTGTTGTTTACCATAGCAACATGGTGTATTCAGAACGGTAAGAAAGAGTTATTACTCTGTTGCAGTCTCGAGATACATGGTGGTGTAGGAGATAAATGAGTCTTGTAAGTTCCTCTTTTTTGGTGAGTGGCACGACTCAGTGGCCAGTTAAGACTGCAGTTTAGATGGGTGCGAAAGGTGGGTAATTAGGGATGCATAACAGCTTGATCTTTAGATAAATATGATTGAGGGCGGGCATGAGGGTCTTATGACCATTTGATCAGATTAAAGTGGAAACAGACCAGACAACAAGTATTAAGCTCATCTCCTGATCATGTCTGTCCAAACAAGTGTCATAGTTGAATTTAAGAAGTTTGGACATAGTAAATCGAAACCGCTTTCATAGGAATCAAATCTGCATAAATGTTTTGGAGCAAATCTCGATTTCCTTATTCACCAACATTAGCATATCTTGATTTTCTGTGACCTTTTCATGGCGGGTTAAAAAAGGGTTCTCAAACTGTCATTGTATGCTTTGCAGATGAAACTGGAAGCCCTCAGATTTGTGAGGGAGAAATAGACTGGGGTACGAACAATCCGCGGTGGCTCTTGGACCTCTTGAAGGACAAAATCATGGACCTCATTGAAAAATTCAAGCAGCTTTTGATCGCAACGTCTCAACCTTCCCAGCTGGCCACGCCAGAAGCTACAGCTGACTTAGACGAAAAAGTTAGATCGTCCTTGCTACTTTCGGTCCTAATCATTTTGGTTATAGTGCTGGCACGAGTACGCGTTGCTGAATGATCGGTCTGCGTATCAATTCTAAACAGATTCATGACACGGTGCACTTGGAGATGTGTTAAGAGGTGTACTGAGTTTGCTGTCGAACCTGAGTTCCTCTCGGTACTTGTATATGAATTCGTGTGAACAACTCGCGAGAGGTACGAGTGTTGCTGCTGCGCTTAATTTCAGTTTTCTCGAGAATTGCGTAATGGGAGCTTTCTGATTGGAGACCTCACCACAGATGCAGCGTGAATCGAGAACCTACAGAACATACTGAATAAATGTTGCATGAGCAGCCACGTACATGTGCAGCGCGCTAGCAATAATGATCCTCTGTCTTTGTTCATGAGGCAAGCTGCCGTTTACCTGCTTTCGAACATTTCATAGGTGCATCTTAGCAAACAGCGAATCGCAATTTCGTGATCTTGTACATTCACGTCAATCTGTGGGCAACCCTATGCATAGCACTTTTACGCCTTGAGCTCAAATTTTTTGCAAGTTTCTATATATATATATACATATATATATATACATGTATATATATATATATATCTCCGATTGCATATTTCCACGTTGAGGTCTAATAATAAGTGGATTTACCCTAATGATCACCCTTTTCACATGGGAGGGGGAAGTGAGGAGTTCAAATCTCTACCTTCTCGAGAGGTTTGGGTGGGAATAATTTAATTTCAAGCGTAGATTTCAACTTTCATGTCCTGCAAGAAGATAGGATAAAAGTCTGAGAATGAAAGTTAGAATAAGAGTAGCATAGGACTAACAAAAAAAAAACTATGCTTCCATCTAAATATTGAGAAAGTAAAATGCTGGGCGAATGTAAATATGATCTTACACTTGCCATCAACTTTAATATTCACCCCCCACAAAATGAGTATCGAACACTTCCAAAAGATGGATTGGCAAACACTAGATTGTCTCTTTAAGAGCACTCCAAGCCAATGCATTCTCGAGAAGGCAAGCCAATCCCAAGCCCACTGGTACATGTCATGTGATATCCAATGAAATATAGATTTTAGATAATAAAAAAATAAAGGAGGATCTTGTGTTTTAGCGTTGTGGCTTAGCCATTGTAACTGTTAGTAGAAAATTACAATGAATATGACAGTACTCAAAAATATCCACGTACTCCAAAGTGAAAAAACAAATTGAATTCACGCAGAAGATTGATGACTAGTGTTTTACTTGCTATTTTTACACTAAATGGATAACAAATTTAAATAAAAAAAATCTACAAATTTTATTGATCCTTACAACACTTTAAGATATAATGGGATGTATTAGATATACAAAATCAAAAGAGATATGAATAGATATGAATGGATAAAAGACAGAATAATGTTTTATTAGTCATGTTAGCGAAAAAAAATAGAAATTCTGTATAAAGATAGATTAGGTATGTTTAAATGAAATCAATATTGTATTCAGCATAACTCCAGATTAGCAAGAAGTTTGAGAACAAAACTCATAAAAAAAAAGTTATGTAGAAATCACAATCAATTGCTAACAATTTTTCCATCGGGGTAATTACAAAAATGGTCGCCACACTATTCCACTCTTCAATTGTGGCCTTGTACTTTACTTTGTGACAGATTGGTTTCCTAAACTAATATCCGGTCACAATTTTAGGGCAAATTTAATATATCCGTCTAAATATTTGATGGAAAATGTGACTAAGGATCGGAGATATGCATGTGGGGTTGATGTGGAATGAAAAATAAATAAACTAAGGAGAATTTACAAAAATGGTCAACATGCTTTTGTCGAAGTTCAAATTTTGGTCCTTCTACACTTTTGTGACAGATTTAGTCCCTATTCTGATTTCTAATGTCGATTTCAAGTTACTTCCCTTCAAATGCATGCATAATTTGGTGACTAAGAGTGTCGAATCGGTATGGTAGTACATGTGAATTTGAAGTATTAATTGAGGACAAGTCACATGTTAAGAGAAACTTGCACTTAGATGGAGAAGTACGAAAATTATCTTAAAATCAAGACTGAAGTTTAGTTCCCACAGTGAATGAATATAGGGATCAAATTCGTTGCAAAATAAAGTATGATGATCAAACTTGAATGGTATCTTAAAGAGGACTTTGGCCAAAATCGAACCAAATGCTAGAGATGCTAGAGGCAGATGGGTGTACAGCGTAAATGGGTTTGGGTTTCTCATTTTGGATAGATGTACATGTGGGTACTAACAATGCTGCCCTGCCACGGCTAACCTCTCACAAAAATCATTTTAACTCTTCCATATTCATCAGTAACTTTTTTATTGAAGCTACTTTTGATATATCAGCTACTCCAATAAGTTTTCATTGTGGTAAGTACAACTTATATTTATCAATTTCCCCATCTTCCATATTTTGTTTTGATCCAATAATGCATTGGTTTCGCAAAAAAATCAATAATAAGGGAAAATGGATTTCAAGAAAGTATTTTCCTTAAATATAGTTAGTTTTTGTTTGTTTGGTGATATATGATCGAAAATATTTTTTAATATATGGATTTTGATAGAAAATGATTTCAATCTCATGATTTCGTGTTAGGCAAATTAAAAAAATTCAAATTTTTTTACAAAAAATATTTTTTATAAGAAAGCTTGTTGGCCTTGGCTAAGCCCGACTCACCTAGATGTAGTGACCCCCGAGCTCAATAGCCTCGAGCTCGTTAGGTACTGGGTGTCACCAAGGCACGTTGTCGGCAAAGGAAGAAGAATAAAGGAAAAGAAAGAAAAGAGAAAAGAAGAAAAGAAAAAGAAAGAAGAGAAAAGGAAAGAAAAGAAAGCAGAAAGAAGAAAATATAATATAATATAATGAAAAAACTAAATTTTTAAATAAAAATAAAACAATTAAAATTCTAATTTTTTTACAAAAAATATCTTTTATAAGAATAAATTGTCATCAACCAAGGTGGCTCTTTAAAAAGAAAAATCATTTTCTTGAATTTAAGTTTTGATAGAAAATATTTTTCGTTAGTTCATTTTTTTAAAAATAATTTTCTCAAAAATGAAAAAACAAACGGAACAGAAGGGCTGAGTTTCAAAGTTTCAGTTGAGAGAGAGATATCAAGCACAATCTCTGAGTCGGTCCCTGTCAAAGTGGAGTGGAACTTTGGATTCCTGGAAAGTGAGTGATATTCCACTACAGCGAAGTGGACAGTGCAACGTAGGACGGAACAAAAGGAAAAGTAAAAGGTAGAAAAAGAGCGGAACAGAAAAGAGGTAGTGGGGGGGCAGGGCATCACCTTCCCAGCAAGGTATCGAACGTTATTCCGCCCATGAACCGATCACTAAGTTCTCCACACACCCTCCCTTACCAATCTCTCTCTCTCTCTCTCTCTCTCTCTCTCTCTGTCTATCCCAATATTCTCCAAAAATGGCAGGAGAGGCGATCGATCCTCCGCCATTGAAGACCTCTTCTCCTCCCCCTGACACCTGCCTTCCCTCGCCATCTTCTCCTCCTCCTTCAAGAAGCACCATCCATGATGACAACCACTTCCCAATGCCAGCCGGTCATTGCAAGATTGCTCCTTGCTCTGCTTCTGCTTCTGCTTCTGGCTGTGCCAGCCGGGAGAAGATGGCGGCGAGTTTGGTCTCCTCGCTTCTGGGTTTTGTTCCCACCGTGCTGGAGATCGAGAACGCCATCCATGCTCTCCTCGCGTCTGTGAATTTCACTCTCTTCCACTCCCTCTCTCTCCTGATATGGTTTTTATATGTCTCTTCTACTTCGCTGCTTGCGACCGTGTTTCGGTCCCTTTTCATCTCACAAGACCACGTCACCTGCAAATTCGGAAAGTGCAAAGATGTTCAACATAGGATAGGAAGAATTGAGATTACACTTTCTGTTGTTGAAGAGCTTTGGCTTGTGCGTGATGAATTGCATTGAGTTTTTCTGCTAAGAGTTATGTCTGTTACCCAAGATTGTTTTTTTGGGTGCCGTCCGAGGCTTTTGACAGTGTTGTGGATGGATGGAAAAATGGAAAGTCGTCCTAAAAGAGATATGCACTCGCTAAAGGTGTAGTGAATCCTCTGCAATTTAGCCTCCTACAAGTTTTATGAGTCAACAACTAATCCATAACGACTGCGTCTTTTGATAAGTTGGTCACACTGCGCCGAATTAGACAAATGGGCATCGCTCATCGTTTTTCTGTTCGATGCAACATTAGATATCGGTCATGATTCTCGTAGCCAATGCATCGTAGAGGAACAATGGGGCAAATTCGATGAAATTTGACAATACCATTTTAGCATGGAGCTCTACTTGAAGGTCTTGCCAGGCGAAAACATGATGTTTGGAATGAAGCTGAGGGGACGAACTAACTAATTCCATGAAACAAAACATTCAAGGAACTGAAATGTGAAACCGTCCACTCTACATTTATTTCTCGTTTCCCTTCTGCTAAATATAGTAAAGTATACTATCCAGGCTTGGAGCTTCTTTTTGTTGTGAATTGCCAGTCTCTGTTTTGGTCAGTGATGTTTTGGTTCCCACAACAACAAAAATATATCAAGGCTTATCCCACTAATAGTCTTGTTTGTCCAACAAATTAAAGAAGCACGTTCCCATATCCAAAAGCTGGTGTTCCGTTTACTATATTTTGCCATGATATATCTCCTACACATGGTCATACATGATTTCTCTCTGATTAGTTTTCGGATGAACCAGTCTCTGGCAGAGCGCTTCTTCATCTGGCTCGGAGGAAGACTGGGTGCGGCTCTCTGGATGGGGGAGAGTTCGGCGTGCCCTTTATCTGCTGCAAACAGAGCCAGCTATTAAGGTGCCATAATCTCGAATTGACGTATTGTGTGATCCTCTAGTAAATCAGTTTTTTTACCAGGCCAGATTATGGTTTAGTTCTGGATAAGTAACGAGATCAGAACCTGAGGTAACCAAGAACAAGGAAGTTAGATTTACCAATTTGTTTATACTTTCATGGAAATTAGCACATTCACACTATAGTGTATGTCAGAATTGCGAGATACATCCTGATTCGAACTACGGCTCAAGCTGAAGCTTGATCCTTTCTTCTCTATCATCCTTTGTCATTATGTTAACCCTATAATCCTAACCAAGTTTTAACAGGAGGTTTATCTTATCTGTTTGTAGAGTTTGGTTATCTCGCTAGTCTTGGATAAAAATTTGTGGAGCGCCATTATGAATAATCAGTCGGTCAAGAAGGTCCAGGAGTTCCTTCTCTCAGGTTCGTATGGACAACCAAAACAAGATTATTGCTTGACTGGACTCAATTGAGCATATTGCTTGTATCTTTTAACATCTTGTCCTCGCCAAAAATGTTGTTTACCATAGCAAACATGGCGGTATTAGAGAGATAACGAGTCTTGTAAGTTCCTCTTTTTTGGTAGGTGGCACGACACAGGGACCAGTTAAGACTGCAGTCCAGATGGGTGCGAAAGGTGGGTAATGAGGGATACATATCAGTTTGATCTTCAGATAAATATATGATCGAGGGAAGGCTTAAGGGAGTATGACCGGATAACAAGTATAACAAGTTCATCTTCTGATCATGTCTGTCCAAAGAAGTATCATAGTTTTTATGTCAAGCGCAACCAAGATTGGGAAGTTAAGAAGTTTGGAAGTAGCAAATCGAAACTGCTTTCATAGGAATCAAATCTGCATAAATGTTTTGAAGCCTATCTCGGTTTTCCTATTCACCAACATTAGCATATCTTGATTGTCTGCAACCTTTTCTTTGCAGATGAAACTGGAAGCCCTCAGATTTGTTTGGAAGAAATAGACTTGGGTACGGACAACCTTCGTGGGCTCTTCGACATGTTGAAGGACAAAATCATGGACCTCATTGAGAAATTCAAGCTGCTTTTTAGCGAAAAGTTTCAACCTTCCCAGCCGGCCACGCCAGAAGCTATGGCTGAGTTAGACGAAAAAGTTAATTCGTCCTTGCTCCTTTCGGTCCTGATCATTTTGGTTATAGTGATGGCTCGAGTACGCATTGCTTGTTGATCGATCTGCGTATCGATTCTACGCAGATTAATGACAGTGAACTTCGAGATGTGATAAAGGTGTACCGAGTTTGCCGTCGAGCCTGAGTGCTCCCCTTAGTACTTGGATATGAATTTGTGTGAACAGCTTGCGTGAGGTAATAAGTGTTGCTGCTGCACTTAATTTCAGTTTTCCTGAGAATTTCGCAATGGTACATTTTTTATTAGACACCTCACAACAGATGAAGTGCGAGCTGAGAACTTACCAATTACGGATAAGCGGTTTCGAATTTCGTTCAAGTTCCACTTGCAACTGAAATCTACCTATTGGAACAAGTTCTTCATTTTTTGAAATTAGGATCCTACCATAATATCTTGAAACTTAGGACTACCATGTCATAGGTTCTAGGGTCAACCTAGATTACACCTATTATTAATTGAACTATTGTAATAAATTATCACATTTCTTGATGCTATAATCCACTAAAAAATATAAAACAATTACAATCATAAAATGGAAGTTTAGATTAATGATTTTAGATTATACATCCATAATTGAATGCCATAGAATACCGTAGGATCGTGCAAAGACCAAACAAAACACAAACTTACTTTAGGTTCTAGGTATCAAGTTCTACTAACTTGTTCTTCAAAAGAGGTTCCCTAATTTTTGAAACTTGAAACTTAGGGTACGCATAGTAACACTTCTATGCCAAAAAACAATTTCTATTCAGAAATTATTCTTTTTTATTCTGTTTCTAAGAACAATCTTTGAGCATTTGAAGGCATTTGATAATTGTCCAAATTTAATTTTTTTATGATTTAAACACATTTTTCTCTTTTTTTTCTTTTCTTTTTCCTTTTTCATCTTCTTCTTCCTTAAGTCACTATTGACCGGCAACTGGCCAAACGAGGTTGGTGCCCTCGCTAGAGCATCCCTAGCCCTCGACGACACTAAGCCATGACGAGGCTTGGGCCACAAGCCTCACTATGAGCTGGGCGAGGCTCGTCGGCCCACCGCCAGGTCAACGTTAGCTTGGTTGGGCAAGGTCAGCCTCACCCAAAAGCGACCCTCGCCGTGGCTTGGCGTCTTTGGGAGAAGAAGAACCAAAAGGAAGAAGAAGGAAAGAGGAGAAAAAGAAATTAAAAAAATTTGGTGGCTTTGATTTTGGAATTATTCTAGGGAACAAAGAAATAACTTTTTTTTTATTCTTGATTCTGTTCAAAATCTATTTCCGGGAACAAAAAGTTTACTAAATGAATTTATATTCTAAATCCACTTCCGGGAACAAAAGAACATAAATTATTACTATTTGGCAAGTTTTCTAACACACCTTGAAGCCGGAAGCTAGATATGTTCTCACTGATCCAATTCTTTTATTTCAAGTTTTACCTTGAAATCATGCTCACTCATATTACCAATATCTAGAGACATGTATAGAAAAACTGAATAGTCATGCATTTGTAGCACACTATAATTATCCACTGTTTTTGTTCAAGAGGCGTGCCGCCATTTACCCGCTTTCGAGCATTCCATAGCAGTGTTTATTAGCAAACAATGACTCGCAATTTCGTGATCTTGTACATTCACGTCAATTCACGTCAATCTGTGGGCAACCCCATGCAAAGTGTTGTAAGTCAATGCCGATGGTCAAGTTTGCGAGCATTTTCGTGCCTACGAAACATGGTAGTCCATGTTCCGACCCCAAACAGAGACAAATAATGCACATGGGTTGCTGTCCAACAATGCCAATTAATCCCGTAGGTACAAGTAGGGGTGATCAGGTTTATAGGGTCTAGATCGAGGCCATGTACCCAATCCTGTTATAACCAGTTCTCTTTTTTGGACCATATACTCTACCCTATTTTTATTGGACCCTATTTTGGACCGACCCTGTTTTCATTGCAACATGTTTTGCAATCGTCCGATATCCTAACCAACAATGTAATCCTTCTACCATTATAAGATAAAACAAAAATCCTAACATTATATAAACATTAATGACAAATATAAGTTTAATATTAGTCTCATTCCCACAAATACTACTAATATAATCTAATGCACCTACTCATGTGTATGCGATGAAACTGTTATTAAAATGATATATTTTTTGAACTGGATTGAGAATGCTTTAATTAATGTCACAACAGTTAGTAGCACTTATCCTGTAACTATTACTAGAGTTGAAAATGGAACCATTAAAAAAGAAAAAACAATTATTTTAACAATTATTCAAAGACAATACTCCTTTAACTTGATTTAAAAAGAGGCTTTCATTTTTTAACAATTCTTCCAAGACAGAGAGATTCAAAAGCATTACACAGAAACATGATTTTATTTTTTTAACAAAGTAAAAACCAATTTCAAAACCGATCCGGTTCCAGGTGGATCTTTGCTTGGACCCGATTCTTAGATCAATTTAACCGGGAACCGGTTCCCGACCCTATTTTTCGGATGGTCCAACCAGGGTTATGGGTAAACCCGATCTGATTGCTCACTCCTAGGTACAAGGAAAAATTAGGGTAATCGAAGCAAGATAGCTTCTTCAAGTTTGCCTCGGCAATCACGGAGGCACAAATTTTGCAGTTCCGGTCTCCTAGAGAACAATGGAACAATCCAAGAGCAAACGCATCTTTGAGAGGCCAAGCCAATCCCAAACTCACTCCGCACTGCCATGCTTCATAAGAATCACGGCTCAATAGTGCCAAGAAGCAGACTATTGACAGTCAGCAGCAACAAAATATTCAACAACATTATCTGATTTTAAACATTCCTATACTACTCGGGACCATGAAAATAGAAAGCTAAAATATGCACAGAACAGGATGACTAGATGCAGAAGTGAAAAAATTGGAGGATCCATTTCTGGGGTGGAGGGAAAAATAACTCCATCAATTAAGAGTTCATCAGAACGAGTTATTAAGGCTGCAACAAGTAACGACAACCTTAGCAGATGTTAGACCGCTATGACAATAATCAAAAAGTTACATCACGCATCGGAAGATCAAAGGTTCAAGACATCCACAATTTTGGGCCCATCAATTCACGTTCTGCAGCAGAACCTTGGGTTGCCAGGTTCTGAATACGCGATGAAAATTCCTCAGCCTGCAAATAGTAAAGAGAGATTGGTCTTCTTACTCAGGAGAACAAAAACTTCACCACTTGTGTCTTCTTCAACAATCAAAAAGAGCTATGCAATAGAAAAGCAACACAGCCAACGGCAAGATGAGCCACAAAGACGATTTTTACTTCTAACCTCTGCATGTGTGTGCATATGTATATGTTATGTATGTATGTATGTAATATAAATTTGGTACAGTTTGCTGCCATAGTATTACTCTTCCAAACGTTCTGCCTCCTAGCAATACCAAGCCTTTGAACACAACAGTACATTGCAGCCCACTTAAACTAGTCCAGATTTGCTTCCGCGAAGAAAAGAATTGATAAAAGAAAATTACTATATCCAGCACCATATAGTTAGGCATGTAGCAATTGGAGAATGGAGTCAATGTTTTGAAGTAATTGTAGATGAAACTTAAAAGTTTATGGTGCAGGGCCCAAACCTTCTCATCAACCCACATTAAAGAGCTAAGCTGATTGTTTAAAATTCTGACAACAACATCCAGTGGTGTCATGCCATCAATGGTGTCGAGCTCTCCACCCTGCGGAGAAGCAGAACAGATAAATCATCTGTCTACCACAAAATAGCATTTCCAAAACTCAAATAGCTCCTGTCAAAGTAATAAAGTCTCTACCTGGCTGGAATTCAGAGTCTGGATGACTGATTTAATTTGTTCCGTCATTTGCTCCAGCTCCCTCTCTATCAACTCAGCTTGTTCATACCTGTGATTCAAACAAGATCATTACCTCACACAAGAATTTAAAATAACTGTAAGATTCTAAAAAACCAAGAGGGTTATAAAATAGCCAGCAATAAACTAATGTTTCCAGGCCTTCCTCTCACATAACAGGCCGAAAATGCCTGTAAGATGCTCAAAGGCCAAAAGATTGATGAGGGTGCTACCAACAAGTTAATGGTTCCAGGCCTTCATTGTCAACACCAGTATTCACTCAAGGTCAGACCACTAATGAGAAATCAAATGAGAAGAATTAATTCGAGGCCAGGAGGTTTTTGGCCAGGAGTTTGGATAAAGTTCCAAAACCATTTGTCCAATTCTTCAAATTGTTAAAACAGACAAAGATTGAGATCCAAGGATGCAATTCTCTGTGAGCTTTAGCAGTTATTGCAAATAATGGTTCACATATGCATTGAGCCATAGTTTCGCAATGCACAACTATTCATATTATTGTCAAACATGATTGAAAAGATAAACTAGTCATTAGGAATAAAAATAACAAAGGTCTCAATTCAAGGTTTGAAATTGGGACGGAAGTTGGCAAGGTTTGTCCTCTGACTAAATCATAGCAGATGAACAATACTCTAGCCTCTTTAAATTACAATATCAGCTCTTTTGCAAGTGTGTATCCGATGATGTAAAAGGACTATTTCTTGCACACATAAAAGTCTTAAAAAAGGATAATTCTCTGTTTAGAGAGTTTAAGCACTCAACAAATACTGCAAGAAGACAGATGTAATCAATAAGGGGTTAACTCTATGAAAGGGTATAACCATCTGACAAATGAAAATAAGGCAGAATTCAGTTCTCACATAGCATCTCTAGTGGACGCAGCTTCATCATCAAGCAACAGTCCACGCTCATCCTTGTAAATATGTTCAGCTTCTTCTTCTATGCTCTGCAAAGCCTTGTCAACCTAATGCACATAGTAAAGTTAGAATCATTCTTCCTCCGAAACTACACCCAGATGATTAAGTCACCAACTCACAGATAAGTGAATATGCATACTCCTGGACTATACACCAATCAAAAAAAAAAAAAAATCCCAAACATACTCTTAATGAATAAAGCCACCTATTGAATTCTTGAAAACTTCAGTAACATCATAGTAAGTGTATGCATGAAGTTAAATTCACACCATCATCTAAATTTCTTGCTAAGATGACAGAAGGTTGACTAATGACGCAGATGAGGACACACAAACCAATCAACATAGAACATGATGGAAAAGAAAATACCTTCAGCTGGCTTCCACTAGTTCGAAATTATCTGCATAAGTATCATTCTGAGATCTAAATAGCTTTGCCATTCCTAAGATCAGGAAATAACTATATCCCACCATGTATATACTTTCTTGTCCATAGAGAGAGTTTTCCAGAATAACTTCCATCAAACAAACCCAATTCATAAATGTCCAGGCCAAGCTACATGTATGAAATCCCACTTATCTCACCAACAAACTCATCTTCATGATCAAGGATAAGTGAAATCTAAATACTTTCTCAAACCCTGCTCGAGATTTTGTCCAATACCAACTTCTCAAAATATAGCAACCCTGGAAAGACATAAATTTACCTCTTGCTGATGAGTTTCAATTAATTCCAGCTGTCTCTCCAGGCTAGCTTGGGTTTCAACCACTTTTGCCACTTCAATCTGGATTGTTTTCATATATCAGGCTACGGAAGAAAAATTTCCAGCAGATAATAAAACTGATTTCACCAGGTTGAAACTGATTTGAGTGAAGGTAAGAGGTAGTTTGATGCATCTTACTCAGAAAAAAATCATTTTACCATTCCATAACTATATCTCTAGGACTTCTGACAAAAAAAGAATGCATCTATAAAAGTGCAGAATCCATGATAAAGTTATAATTGTTCAGAGATTCTGAAATCTTCTGACATGTTTCAATTTTCAGCAAATTCAAAGAAAGTACAGCACTTGTTGTAGAAAAGTTAACTGATGGCCAAATAAAATATCTTCTTTCTTGGACAGATAATGGCTCAATAAACATCATATGGACTAGTTTAAAATATTTTCTCATGTTGAGCAATTATAACCTCAAGCCTAAGAAGAACATCACGATTCTGCAAAATCCTCTTGTCCCACTCAGCTATGGCATTTGCCTGCTTCCGGAATTTCCCTGTTCGCTCTTGTAGCTCTGCATTCCACTCCTTGATAATCTACAAGACGAAGAAGAAAAAGCTGCCTGTGAGAGAAGCAGGCAGGGAGGGTTGGAAATAGGATATAAATTTAAAGTGGCTGGTCTTGAAGAGTGTACAAGATACAAAGGATACGTGTAAACTGTCGAATTTGGATCCACAACAATAGAAAAGTTCTTTTAAGTGGGTGGGTTAACCAGTAATAAGCATGGGAACTTTCCTTTCATTTCAATACAACAAAGATAAGACCCATCTCACAAATGGCTCAGTTTCCCTCTTTCCTTTAAATAAGCAAACAAAATTTGCTGACAAAGAAAAACTAAACCTTAGGCATATTTGATAGATCAATGTTCATAAAGCATGACAAATTGATTATGATATGGCCTGGCAAAGTCGGTGATATGAACTCCATTGGATTAGTTTGACTTTGTCCCGGTGCATAGTTTCATGTATAAGCTGCACACCTCCAGAGCTCTTAAATATAGCTTTACTTTTTCATAGAATCATAATCAGAAACATGAATTTAATCTTCCTTAAAGCAGTTGACCATGTTCTGATGTTTTGTCATAGAGCACCAAGGTAATTGCAGAGGAACTGAAAAAGGAAACTTCAGACTCCATGGAGAAGATGGAGCATGGTACAGGTGGACAATTATTAGTTTCCAGAATTCACCTCAATTAAGATGATCCTTAGCAGTTTGCGTAAATACAAGATCTGTACGACAAACTGACAATAATTTTGACCAGAAATGGCCTGGCAAAGTCAGTGATATGATCGAATTCCACTGGATTATTTTGATCTTTTGCCTTGTGCATAGTTTCATATATAAGCTGTACACCTCCAATGCTACTTAGTATAGCTTTACCTTTTTATAGGAAAAAAATATATTAATCAGAAAAATGGATTTAATCCTCCTTAAAGCAGATGACCATGTTCTGATGTTTCTTCATATAGCAAGGAAGGTAATTGCGGAGGAACTGAGAAAGGAAACTTCAGACTTCCTGTAGAATATGGAGAATGCTACAAGTGGATAATGATAAGTTTCCAGAATTCATCTTAAGAAGATCCCTAAGAGTTAATGATGTAAAATACAAGATCTGTCTCACAAAGAACAGTTCTTTAAGTCCACATTTCAAAACCAAAGAAGAGCCTAGACATATATATCCTTCTTCATAAGTACAGATGCCAAATCTTATAGAGTTCTTGAGCAAATAATCCCACAAAAGTCCCCAATGACAATGACAAAATGATGAATTTTATTCTGTCTTATGGGGAAATCCAAATTCATTAAAATCTTGCATAGGACAACAGAAGTAAATGGTCCATTAATTTTGATCATGGATTGGAAAAGAGCATATTCATTTAACTGCATATTGATAAGTTGCAAGTAAAAAACATAGCAAACACCTCCTCAACAGTCTTCCCCACAATCTCTGAAGGTAGTTTTGGAACAGCAGCTGCAGCGCTCGTGCTTGATGTTGTTCTAAAGGAAGTACATAAGATAAAAAGGAAATAAGCTGAAATATTCTGATTCCAACAGCACATACTCTCAGATTGACATAATAAGTTCAAATTTGAACAAAAGGAAATCAACTACAGCAATCTCAAAATGATGCTGATGATCTCAAATGAAATATAGTAATCTTATTTAAAAAAAGAAACAACAGATGGATAGCAGATAAAGGCGAGTGTTTCTGAAATCCCTATAGTAGTTTTCGTTATACCTATATAAAAAAATAAATGATGGATAGCAGATAAAGGAAAGTATTTTTGAAATCGCTTCTGTATTAGAAAAAACAAAAGCAGGGTCTTCAAAGGTATACTAGATGAAACAAATAGTAAGACAAAGCAAACTCTTTTGGTTAGTAGATGAAGCAAACTTACATAAACAAGAACTCTTCAGACAAAAATAAAGGAGTTGATCCTTGAACGAAAAGTGCAAAAACAGAGCACTAATTTGCCCTGAGTATGAAAAACAATACCAGGATATCCATAGATATGGAACAAGAAAGTGTCATGCCATGTAGTAACAAGTATATTACTTAGCTATCAAAACAGTGAATACAGACCCGCTACTAGAAGCTACAATAAGAGATGATGTTGGAGCTGCAGTTGTACTGGCACTAGAAGCAGTTGTTGTTGCAGAAGTTGTAGCTGGGACACCTTAAAAAGAGGTTTAAAAAATCATTCAACACGGCATCTTAATTCCTTTAGCATAAAACCAGAAATGCAGAACAATATATCAGCTGCCCATGATAGCTTCTACATGAATTAACATAACAATACCATGTCACACTATATTTAATTGCTAAAAGACAAGAAGATGCTATCATCTACTTGACAAGTCAAGGATGCCTATATTGTGAAGACAATTCAAGTTCAAGGAGAAACAGGACAAGCAGCAAAGGGAAGTCAATGCCGTAAAATAGGGAAGAGCTGCAATGAGATACTGAAAATGGTACAAAATCCCTAAGTAAGAGCTTTTTAGGTACATTTACTTCATTAACGTGACATCTGCACCAGAATTAAGTCGAAAGGAGCATATAAGTGAGCACCATTTATACTTCCATCATATACCGTGAGAGCATTTCTTTGTTTACCAAGCTTATGCAGAAAATTATAAAGGATCGGGCAATTGATCAGCTGTAATCTCTAGTTCGAAGAAATGAAAGGGTCAAGCTTTATTTGTGATTGCAGCAGCAAATCATGACATGAATGAATATTTCTCCTTATAATTTTATTTTAAAAGACTCTTGACTATTCTAGAGAATGACGAAATAATGTATGTCCAAGCAAAAGATTGCATACAAAGCAAAGGGGGAAAAATAAAAATCAGTTCCCTATAGGCCACCCTTGCATCAAGCAATATTGATACACACATAGCAACCCCCAACTTCGAAAACCCACAGAACCAGAAAAAAAGAAAATGAGTATTTCTTCACTGCAAGCACCTTTAGTAGAGATATGCACAAGGATGCTCAGGTATGTGTCGAAGTTACACATGACAACTGGACAAAGAACAATGCTAATAAGAATGTCCAGAAAGGAAGATAGATTAACGTTATCCAAAGGTCCATTTCCTTCTTATACAGGATTTTTTTAGCCTATTGCTTCATATATGAGCCACTAAGAACATCTTTTGATTCTTCCTGCCGATTGTTTACAACAAATTATCATACTTGTGCATGGAATCATGTATTGACCCTTTACAAGTCTCTGATTTTATCAGAGAGAGGAGCTGTAAAAGGTGACTGCTCCTCAAAACAATTACTGTCGGGCTTATAGTTGCAGTTCATCAGCAAATTATGTGTCTAAGCCATGCTCCATGCTCAAGCTCCAATTCAATGCTACACTGATCTTGAGAATGACATTAAGGTGCAGGTGGTTAAGCAGAGTCTAGTTTGAAAATCATTGTCGAAAGACAGAAATAATAGAAGATGAAGATCACTGCCACGCAGCCTAGCCAAAAACATAATAAGGAAAAAGCTTAAGAGCTTATACATTCAGTAATCCCATTGTACCATGCAATTACTACGACCCAAGAAGAATAGCTAACCTAGTGAACAGAAGAGATGTGAAGAGATAAATGCATAACTTCTCGCCTGTTTCTAATTCTTATTAGATAGCCCCAAACCCTCATTTTGTCATGCAGAAAGCATATAGAGCGAAAGTATACACAGAAAATACATTATTCTGATACAGAAAGCCTAGCTAACGAAATGGTGAGAGGAAGTAGGATCCACAAGCTCTTAATCTGATAATCTCATTAATAACCAAAACAGACAACAAAGCGTCGCCCTAAAAACTAGAAGGAATACGCACAAGTACAATAAGCATGCTTCATGCTGCAGAGCAGACCTACAATTAGCATTTCTGATGTATTCACGAGGAATATGCAAAGTGTCAGTAAAAACTCACTAAAAGCAGGGACGGTGGTGGCAGAAGGTGCTTGAGATGAAGCTGGTGTTGAAGTTTTGGTAGACAACGAAAAGCTTGGGACGGAACTAGCAGTCGCTGAAGAAGCAGGTGTTGCAGTCACTCCGAATCCCGGAAAGGAACTAGCAGGTGTCGAAGATCCTGCACTGACTGCTGATGCCGTCAAACTCGCAGCCGCTGATGAGGAACCCACAGCAAATGAAGGCAATGTCGTTGAAGAGGACACCGAGGCGGAACCGCCTGCAGATGGAGTCGATGCACTGGTGGTTGTGGTGACAGTAGAGAGCAATGGCGCCGCCGATGGGGCGAAAGAAAAGGACGTGGGCTTTGCCGAAGGCGCAGTCGAGGGCGGGGCCGACGGCACAAAACTGAAAGAGGACTGCGAAGAGGACTGCGAAGATGAGGAAGATGGTGTAAACGAGAAGGTCGGGGTCGTTGTGGATGTTGCAGCGGCTGTCAAAGAAGGCGAGCTCGAGCTTGAGGTGGGTTTGGCAAAGGAAAACCCCGTAGAAGCAGAAAAAGGAGATGACGTTGCGGCTGAACTAGAAGAAAATATGTTTGAAAATGAAGGAGTAGTCGCTGAAGCTGATGAAGAAGCTGCAGACAAAGTAGCTGTGGTGGCGGCGGCGGCGGCGAAACTCGGACTCGCGGAGGTCGCAGTTGTACCGAACAGGCCCGTAGCCGTGGACAGACCTGTCCCAAACAATGGTGAACCAGAACTAGCGGCTGAAGCAGTTCCTCCAAATAAGGACGCTCCAGAGGCAGAGGCAGAGGCGGCGGCGGAAGACGGAGTCCCAAACAGAGGCGGAGTGGCGGTTGTGGTCGAAGTCGATGACGATGTTGGCGCCGCACCAAACAGTGGCGAGCTTGTGCTCGAAGCCGTTCCGAACAGAGGCGCACCGGAAGTGGCTGCTTTAAACAATGACGAACCGGAACTCGCCGCCATTTGTGGCGTCCCAAACAAGGACGAACCTGAGCTCGCACCGGAAGAAGGCGCGGGCGTACCGAACAGAGAAGAAGCAGAGCTCCCCGACGAGCCAAAGAATGGCGAGGGGGAACTCGACGCGAACGGCGACGCACTCGCGGCAGGCTGCATCATTCCGAAGGGCGACGATGCCCCGGACGCGGCCGACGACGGCGCGCCGAAGAGCTTCGGCGCCGAAGCCGCCGGCGTGGAGCCGAATGAGAACGAAGGAGCAGAGGGCGCCGACGAAAACGACGAGGAGGAAGAGGAGGGAGCGAAGCCGAAGGAAACGGGAGCGGGGGAGGAGCTAGGGTTGGAGGAGGCGGAGGCGGAGGCGGCGGCGGCGAAGGGGGAGGGAGAAGCGGCGGAGGAGGAGGAGGGGGCGAAGGCGAAGGAGAGAGGGGAGGAGGAGGAGCTAGGGTTTGCGGCGGAGGAGGGAGTGAAGGCGAACGCGGCGGAGGAGGATCCGAAAGCGGGAGCGGAAGATCCCAACGAGAAGCGAGACGCGGTCGCGGCGGAGGAGGACGGGGCCGCCGCGGCGGAGGAGGACCCGAATGAGAAACCCGACATCGTCGGAGCGAGCACTTTCTTTTCCTCTTTTTTTTTTTTTTCCCTCTCTGCAAAGCTCGAGAGGGGAAGTGTGTAAAAATGCCGAGGGGTTTAGGAGAAGCAGCTTGCGCCTTGGGGTTTTCGGCCCTGGAACTTTTTGAATTTTTTCGGATTCTTTTATATATCGACAGAAAATGTAAAAAATGATAATTTTAAAATGAAATACGAACTTTATGCAAAAGGAAGATGGGGCTCCAGGAAATCCCTTTGCATATTTTCAAATTTTCTTAGCAATTGAAGAGTCGAGTGGTGGAATGTTTGTGCGGGGTGCTCACGAGAGTTTTCCCACTTGCGTAAAATTGAAATATGCAATTTAGTGTATATCATACGTTAAATTGTAGGATATTCATCTAAATGTCCACTTTCAAAAAAAAAAAAATTAAAAAAGCCAGAATCATCAATTTTATTGAAACCCAAAAAAATAAATGTTTACTTAATAGGGAAAGTAACAAAAAAATTTTGAAATTGCATCAATTATGTTTTTTCTCGAATAAACTTCAACAAGGCAAGAACAAATTTTAATTTGGGAACCAAACAAGTGACAAGCGCACGAAAACTAGTCTTGTCAAGGGAAAGATCAATTCTTCATGAATTATAATTTTATGTGTGGCTCTTAAAAGTAATCTTATGGAAATAGTTTGAGGTTATATGTTAGAACAGATGCTTCGGAGGGAATTAAATGAAATTGCAATATGTCATCCGCTTCACTCGACAGAACCAACAAGTAGAAAGAATAAAACAATTTTGTGTGTAGCTGTTAATTAAGCTTTTAATATTTCACTTCAAGTGCAAGTCTCTCCTCAAAGATTTTTCCATCCTTGTAGAGCTCTTTGTAGGAAATTATCTTATTTAAATCAATTTAACCATTTATATAAGAAGAAGGGTTAATACCGTAAAAATCTTAAATTGATACATCTATAACAAATTTACTCCAAACTAATTTTTTATCACCAAAAACTTCAAAGTGGTACATCTATTAGCCCAAACTAATTTTTTGACAAAAATTACAAATTAGTACATTTGTAATAAATTTACTTTCAATTAATTTTATAATTGTATCAAACGCATTTTTATTCTGGTAATAGAATTTTTGTGCACTACCAAGCCTTTGAACGCTTACAAACTCGTCTAAAAAACTAAATTAGAAAAAACTAAATCTGAGCAAAAATTATTCCTGAAAACAAAATGGTTACCAAACACACTCCAAGCGTCCACATTAGCAATATTCGACTAAATTGATTGAATGGATTCAACTGGTAAAATGTGAAAATATTTAAGACACAATTAGTAAAATTAGAGATTAACAACTAAATTGACAAAAGTATAATAGGTTTAAAATTTGGATGATTTTCCCTATACAAACAAGTCATAAGCTCAAAATAAGAAGGCAAGATCAGCGAAACGAGAGTCTGTTCTCTCTTCACCATCTCAATCGTCCTACCGTACCGATGGTATCTTATCTTTAAAGTCGGTCCAAAGTAATGCTTCCTGAAGAAGGAAACAATCGCAAACCATTACCCTCTGCGTGAAGCTTTGTCTGATCCCTCCTTTTTTTCTTGTTTGCCTACTGCAGCTCCCAAATCTAACATCGTCCTCCGCCGTTTTCTTTCTTTCCCTCTCCGGCCGAGGTCGCATATGAGGTGGTGGCTCGCAATGATTTTAGTCAATGGCGCGTGTCATGCGACGTAACCTCTAAGTGGGTGGCACTTAGGTTTTGGCTAATGAATCGCTAAGCATAAATTTAACTTAGGTTCTCTTAAGTCCATATCATTTCACGGTTTAAAGATCAAATTCTTAACATGCGAATTTTTTCAATTAGAATGGCAAATAGACATCTACAGGAATTAGCTTATCGACTCCCCGAACAGTACTATACGAATCGGTACTGAACATCCCCCCTGTAATTGTACATGCTCCCATAGCAATAACATATTTTGGTTCAGGCATTTGTTCATATAATCTCACTAAAGAAGGAGCCATTTTCATTGTTACTGTGCCGGCTGTTAAAATGAGGTCTGCCTGTCTAGGACTCGATCTTGGTACCAGTCCATAACGATCAAAGTCAAATCGTGAGTTGTCACTAATCTATTTTTTGGTGGGTCGATTAGAAATCCCAGTGAAATACCTTTGTGAGCCAGAGAATGAACGTGAGTTCAAGTATTTTATTACGCTAAATAACTCTAAGCTCTTTGAATACATTTTCTCTTTTATTTCAAAAATATGTTTTGCAGGCTGCTTGGATTGATTTTAAGTTACTCCCTAACAATATGAGGTGATTAACCATTATTTAACACTCAATAATCAAAGTGTTAAATAAATTGCAAGGAAATGGAGGAAATACTTATCTCGGAACAACAAAAGCATTTTTGCATGGTTAGTTAGCAATCCTAGAAATATGATTTCTAATTAACACAAGCAATCACTCAATTTCTTTTAGGGTTTTCACTTATTTAATGAATCCTAACAAACTACGTACGATTACGTAACAAAAATGTTTAACAAAAATGACATGCAATGTGCAAATAAACATGTGAACTATATGTCATGCAATATTAATTTTATGCCTATGCTAATGTGTCACACATTTGAATGATCCTAAATATACGATGACTAAATGGCATGCAAGGAAATGCATGTTTTCTCTTTTAAAATTCGAAATTAAAGTTGCCCTATAATTAAACATGCAACTTAAATTAAGTAAAAGGAATCTAACAAAGTAGTATTTTTGGTGCTTTTTATTTCAAAAATTCAAAATAAATATACTAATCTAAATATGCAATCTATCCTAAAACATGTAATATGGGACTCAAATATATTTTTTGGACTTTTTTTATGAAAACAAAATCAATTCAAACAAAGGCATCAAGAATAGGAAATCATATTCGTATCTAGCATAGCAGCAAATCAGATATTATCCATGTCCATTTAATTTTAGAAATTGACAAAAGATTGATCAATTTTCACGAAAATGGAATGGTGTGAGATTGGATTAATGATTTTTATCTTGTACATGAGATCAAATTGACGATTTTGGCACGTTAGGAAATTAGGAAATAATCCCTACTTAAAAATGCTACGACTTTGAATAAGATGAATATTATAATATATTAGGAAATTCTATCTCGTGCATCAATTATATCTCGAGTAGGGAAACGAAATATTCAAATATCAAATTAGACAATATTCATACTTATCCGAATATTGGTTTCCAAATTTGGTTCACAGACGGCAACTCACGAATCACGGCCGGGGCAGTGACGTTCCTTTGACAATAAGCTGGTGATGATAGGCTCATGGCTGCTTGAATCAGGAACGTTGTAAGCTGTGCCAAGTGATGTTCCTTTGACAAGTGGAATTGTCTTCTTCGACCACCGCGGCAGAGGCACAACACGATGAGCGGCAGAAACGGCAAGGCGGAGGGTGGTGCGGCAACGGCGGCGTCTCGACCAAGGCTCGGTCGAGGGACACCTCTTCTCTTTCTCTCCCTTTCTCTCTAACTTTCTTGTCTCGTAACGTGTATCTCTCTATGGTGGTGGTTCGAGAAAAAATTTGCCCTCTTCGCCCCCAAATGGGCCTCTATTTATAGACATATGATTGCCCTTATTAATAAGGACTCTTAGATATAAAATTTTATTCCTCCACCTATCTAACGATCAAATTTCCTATTCAAAGTTCAGGATATGGCTAATGCTCCGTTTGGTAACGTTTATGTTCTTCTATTTTTCTATTCTTTTGTTCTCTGGAATAGAAAAAGAATAGAAATGCGTTTGTTAATGCTAACTGATTTTTTTATTCCCGGGAACATAAAGTTATTCCTGGGAATAGATTTGGAATAGAAATGAGAAGTAGAAAAAAGTAGCTTCTTATTCTTAGGAACAATTTCTATAAACTATTTCTTGAGAACTATTCACCGCATGTTGCATGTTGCCACCCACCCACCGCCGTCACCTACCGCCTGCCGGCCGCCGGTCGTTGGCCGTTGCCACCCGCTTGCCATTGGTCAACTGCCGATCGCTGACACTTGTCGCCGCCGCCCCCACCCACTCGCTACCGACCGATCGCCAGTTCGCCGCCCTCTTGCCGCCGTCCTTCACCGTGCAGCCGGCAACCAACCGGCGGCGACGGCGGGGTAGCGGTGATCGGCGGCGGCGGGGTGCGGCGGCGATCGGGTTGGCGGTCGCCGCGACCGCCAACCCGGTCGCCGTTCGCACCCGCCGCCGCCGGCCGTCGTCGCCGCCTTGCCGATCTCCGCCGCTATCGGGAAAAAAGAAATAAATTTTTTTGTCGATATTAAATACATTTATATTTTTTTCTATTCAAAGAATAATAAATTTTTGTAGTTACTAAACGCCTTATTTTATTCAGAAATTATTCTAGGGAGTAGAAATAGAAAAGACCTACTTCTCAAAAGAAACTGTTTCAAAGAGTAGAAATGTTACTAAACGCACCCTAAAATGCTAATATTTCTTATCTCCAAAAGTCTTTACCCTCAAAATTTTCCTACCTTTATTTGATTTCGGAATTATTCAATCCCGATCTATTTCCTTAAGATCACTTGACTGGATAATTGTCATCGGAGATAGGTATTTTTGTTTGGAGGTCATACTAATTTCTAATTTTTTATTTAATTATTGACTAAATATGATAGTTAAAATTTAGGTGTCAATGGGCAAGTGGAGTCACGAAGAGAGCATAGCGTGGAGAGTAAGCGGAGGAGCAAATGAGGAGGGACGAGAGAGGGATTTTGGAAATTCCGCGGAGAGACACGTGTCGCGCTCTGAATAGAGTGTCTTGTCGCTGAGTTGGCAAGGCGGTGCCAGCCAATTTTTTCTTCCACGTGGACAGTCAAAGAAACGTCTCGGCGCCACGTGCGCAGATCTCAAGCGAGGGCAAAATCGGGGAAATAGCCTGCCCATCGTTCGACTCTCTCTCTCTCTCTCCCTCCCTTTCTGCTTTTAACTTCCCCACCGAGCTCTGGTTCGAAAGAAGCTCACTACGACGAAAAGAGAGCGCGAAGAACATGAAGTACGAGCAGCGGCTCGAAGCGGCCGCTAGCATCGTGCTCGCGGCGGACGCGGCCGGCGGCGGCGGCGATGCGCCGATTGGCGGTCCGGAGCTGGGGCTTCGGGCGACCTTGAAGCCTCACCAAGTGGAAGGAGTCTCGTGGCTGATAAGGAGGTACAACCTCGGCGTCAACGTCGTTCTCGGTTAGTGTCGCCTTCTTGTCTCTGAACTCGCGTTTTGTCGGTATTAGTCCGTGAGAATGTGGGAGATTCGACTCTGACGATCGGAATTTCTGTGGTGGTGCAGGAGATGAGGTACGGAGTTTTTCATTTTTTTTGGCTCTGTGCTGAATTTGGGAGCTCGTTGTTTCACCTCTCGACGGCGAAACGTTTTCTTTAGAAGTTTGTATTTGGGATTGTTGGAATATTTGTTTCATTTTTCTTTTCCTTTTCCATTTGTTGATAGAAGCGGCTAGTTTTAACCAATACAATACATTGTCAAGGGGCAAGTGCTTGCGACCTTGTTCTGAATTACAATGATCTGGGCATGTGTCGATTTCTTGCTTCTGGACTTACTGTTTTGGAGTTTGTAGACTCGAGGGTACTTTTAAGCATGACTGCCTAGTTCCCAGTGAGAAACTTTGTCGGCTTCCAGAGTTCGTTAAGTGTCCTATTGGACTGTTGCTTCAGTTATATTCAGTAACAATGAGATCATGGTGTATTTTATTTGAGAGAGATGTTTGATTGACAATTAAGTCTCTCTCGTTCATGAAGTGCTAGAAGATGCTAAAGTCAAAAGAAGTCTCTAGGGGCATTCACGTTATATCATAGTGTCTATGGAGTTTCCATTGTATTCCTGGCAATGGACAATGCATGAAGGGTCTCTCTTGGGAAGCAGATTATCCAAAACTCACTTTGTCCAGTGACAGTGCTTTGGGTCTTAGCATGTAAAAATCTTGCTTTACTACTGAATTTGTCACATGGAATTTGTAAACCACAAACCAAAGGATTGAGTATTGACCAAGTGAGTGACATGTAAATGAGTCCTAGGATCTCCAATCACATTTTTACCAATGCAGAAATTGAATTTGCAGACCAATGCTCAACTTTCATGATTGTTTCAGCTTTAAAGAATGGGTCTTGGTTACAAGTATTTTGATGGACATGTCTACAATGATCTCTTGTTTGAAAACTGGGCCGTCATCATTGTAGCTAGCTTTTATTTTAAATGATGGATATTCCTCTAAATCCATGGCAAATTGAAAAATGAGAGGAATACCTATTGTCAGTCTTGAACATGGATACATTTACTGAAGAACAGAAATTTTAACTCCCAGACACTACATTATAGTATGTCAGCAAACTGGGGGCTTTGGGAAAACAGATCTAACAGTATTGTAAGTTGTGCCATTCTTTAGAAATGTCATATGCTAAGGACCAATTAAACAACAAAATCTAGTTTTCTTTAGGTTTAGTCTCCATGACATTGTAATGCACATATGTGGATTTATTGAAAATTCTTAATATCTTCCCAAGAAAATGTCTATATCTTATCAACTAATAAGGTGGTGATAACATGGGTTGTGGGGCCGATGTGATACTCACTTGGCTAATGTACATTCATAATACCTTTGCTTAATGGAAGTTTCTCTTTTTTCTCATGGGTGGCAATCTGTGTGATAAAAGTGTGCCAAAAGACATTGTTGATGATCCTTTAATTTGTAAAGGGATTATATTACTTTCAAATGAAGCATTTGATAAGTCTATTTGTATATACATATTTTGATGTGCAGTTAAAATTTTTCTGTTTGTACATATATATGATGCTAATTATGTGTATGTGTACATTGGAGTATTGTCTAAATTGACAAGAAACCAAGAAATTAAGCATAATTTTGAATCATACCATATTAAACTAACTCAAAACACCACAAAATCCTGATTGGAGCAAAGTAACAAAGAATAGCTTGCAAATGTTATAATTGTGGTTATAAAATTTTGTAGGATCACTGTCGACTATTCAAAAAGCTTTAATTGGAAGATAGTGCATGATTCAATTTTTAAATGGTTTAACAATGGTCCTCATTGTAATTAGGTAGCCAAATCTCTCTGTGTCTAATCTATCAATCTAAAATGGTTCAAAGTGATATGCTGCATTAAATTTCTGTTCATGCTTGAGAGAAGTGCTTTTCGATAACTCCTGATAGGGCTGGCAATTGTGCTTGTGTGTCATAATTGGCTTTGATGATTGTGTTAAGCCCGGTCATTGAAGAACACTATTATGTAGACTTACTCACATTGAATTCGTTTCACTTTGAGTTTGTAATATAATCGTGTTAAAATGTGTCAATACATAGCAAAAAATGCCACCCTAATCCATATGATGTCCCTCAAGCCGCAAGAACTTTGCCTTTTATTTGCTCATATTGGATGCGCTCAATTGTGCTTGCTAAGACACTAGCAGGTTGCCGGTTGTATATCTATGACTATAATAGGATAAGAACTTCCTTATCTTTGCGTTTGTGCCTTTTAAGCTAATCTAACTTAATTGTTTGCAGATGGGATTAGGAAAGACATTGCAAGCTATTTCATTGTTGAGCTATTTGAAGGTTTCTCAAGTGTCATCTGGGCCATTTTGTGAGTTAGAAGAAGTTTGCTTTGATATGATTCTAAACTGGTTCATGATTTCTGTTAGTAGTCTGATTATCCTTCTTGTTCTGTTCTTTGATGTGCCTTAGTGGTGTTATGTCCTCTTAGCGTGACTGATGGCTGGGTGTCAGAGATAGTCAATTTTGCCCCCAACTTGAAGGTTCTTAGGTATGTTGGTGAGAAAGAAAACCGTCGCAGTCTGCGTAAAATGATGTATGATCACGTGAAACAGCATCATTCATCAAGTGATGTGAGTTTATCGAAGCAGAACATGAAAAAATCACTTTAATTCTTCTGATTTTAACTTAAATGTGTTGCTGACTGCTGACTGTTGGAGGACAACTGTTTGATGAAACCTGTTTGCAGGCTTTATCTCTACCATTTGATGTACTATTGACAACATATGACATTGCACTGATGGATCAAGGGTTTCTTTCCCAAATACCCTGGCAATATGCCATAGTTGATGAGGCTCAGCGGCTTAAGAATCCTTCAAGTGTATGTCCCAGCATATGAAAAATTTGTAAGATTATCTGCAAGCACCTGATCAGGAACATGGCAGCCAGCTCTAGGCTCAAAAGGTCAAATGGGTGGGTTTGGGAAAGGGCCATGCACAGAAAAGATTGCCATGCCCAATGGGGTGATTGAGACCTGCTTAGTCCTAATATCTGTATGCTATTTTTCAATTGTGGATGAGCTTGTGTTACAAACTTAGAGGTCCCACCTCCCTGCCCATTTGAGACCTGCCTAGTCCAAATATCAGTATGCTATTTTCCAATTGTGGATGGGGTTGTGTTACAAACTTAGAGGTCCCACCTTCCTGCATAGACATTGTATTGCATATTTTTATGCTAGATTTGGTATCTCTCCTTTCCGACACTATGGGTCAGGTTATAACTCCATACTAGTCAAACTGAATAAGTTCTTGGACATTGCACTTTTTTCATGTGGATAATGGCAATCTTTAGCCAATATCTTGTAATTCTTCATCTAAGCTTGTCTATATTTACCATATGAAGAGATGTAGCTTTCCCCTGTATTATCATTCTCATTTTTCTGCTTTCCAAATTGTGGAGATATGCATTTTCCATGTGTTGTTATTACCAGAAGCATCTAAATGCTAAAAACTTTGTAGGTACTCTATAAGGTCCTCATGGACCGATATATTATTCCAAGGCGATTATTGATGACTGGCACTCCCATTCAGAACAACCTCACTGAACTATGGGCATTGATGCATTTTTGTATGCCTTTAGTCTTTGGTACACTGGAGGAGTTTCTTTCAACATTTAAGGAGGCTGCAGATCCTTCATCAGGTTGTCCATACTGATCCATGAAAATCGATTTACTTTTGGTTTTGCTTCTTCCTAAAATGAAGTTTCCTTGTAGATTGTCTTCTGAATTTTGATCTGGTTACATCCATGCCTTATTTTTAGCATAAGAGAGAGGGGGAAAAGTGGAAGTCCCTTTCTAAATAGTTTGACCATTTGAATTGTACTTTCTGAGTGCTGGTTCAGCCTTCTTAACTAATTATTGGAAAATGCTTATTGCATACATATCTCAAGTGAATGGTCATACTGAAAATCACACTAATAGAAAGTTTAATAATGAAAGGTGAAACTTGATAATGGAAGCTACCAAGCTCTAGTAGCCTCTTTTGATGTAAAATGAAAAATTGTTTAGACAGTCACTGGACTTTTGGGATTTTCAGTAAGTAAATCCATATACTCTAATGGTGGTGACTTGAGGGTACTATTTATGTTTGTGAGAACAGTCTTGTTGTTCAACTCTTGTGAGGGCTTTTAGTGTACTGATCCAATGTGGTGACTTTAGAGGTTGTGACATCACCTAACTCTGTTGGAAAACCTTAGTTTAGAAGAGCTGTGGCTCTGATATGTTACAATGAATGAAGTACACAAAAGTAGAAATTACTATGTAGCAGCCTGCTATTAGACAACGAGCTCCTGGTACTAAAAAACTTCTTGTTAGGAATGGCAACTCTAGCTTTTACTCAAAAGAGGAAATGCTTTCATGATTAAGTCCATGACAGGGGAAAATAACCAAAAAGTAGCCATTTTCATTTTCCTCTTTAGTTGGTACAAAAACTTGATTTGGCTTGATTTATAACCTTCTGTAAAGAAAAGGATTTTTATTTGTTATTTACTTTCATTGGCAACTTATAGTACGTATGGACCTTCACCTTTCCATCTTTTCTAGAATCCACCATTAATGATAAAATCTTGTAAACCAATTTTTTTCATAAATAAATTACTGGCACAAAAGAATTTTGATTGGGTGCACAAAGTATTGGTGAGCCCTTCATTGTGCCTATAATTTGTGGAAAAAGATTTAAACTACTTGAATTATAGTGCCCAATATATCTGTACGAAAAAGGAAAAAACTGCCAATATCCGTTCAACTATAAATTATTTGGTGGTATCAACTAGGTATTGGTGAAGTTGGTGGCCCACTGCAGACACTTTCTCTGTCAAAACAATGAGCCTGAGGGACTTCTTACTGGTATTTGCATGAATTTTCATTTTATCATTCCAGAAAGGAGTAGCATGAAGCTCAAAACAGGGGTTTATAACATATTCTTAGGGGGATGGGTCTATGGTGAATTCAATATGAACTTTTTCTATGAAATTTGATGCTTAAACTGAAATATAGAATATGGAAAGTGAGTAATGATGATGTGGTGAAACATGTTTCGCTGAAGCATGGTGAAGTCGCACAAGAGCAAACTTCTTAAGGAGCAAAAGATAAACAATGCACATATTACTTGATTATTCTTAATAATAAGGTGCCTTTGCCTATATGTCCATCTAAATACTATTTCAATAACAAAATGTATTTTGTTGTTTATCACGGTAAATAGCAGTGTTTTGTTTACTTTATATTCTTTCCTGTATTTTCATGTTTCTTACTGAACCCTTTTTTTATGGAAAGATACAATATGCTACAGCTTCATTTAGATGGAGGGAAGTGTAAGGAAATGGAAAGAAGTGATGGCAAGGAGTAATACTTATTTTCTTTCAGTTGAAAAAAAGTGAGAGTGATTCAAGAAGGGAAACATTTTCTTTGGGACCCATTTTTCATTTTCTCTCAAATTTAGCAGGAAGTAAAGGAATAGTTTCTTGCACGTGATTGGCCCGGAGTATTTCCCTAAATTGTCAAAGGAATTTTAGTATCCTTTTTCCTCTTTTCCTTAAATGTCTTCTTTCTTTCCCTCCTCACTTCAATGTGCAAGTGTACCCTTACTCTAGCTATCGAGGTGTTCATTCGAATTGTTCTACTTGGTCTTGTGTAGTTCATGATGACACCGAGGTCAGGAAGCAGGTCAGAAGTTTGAGACGTATATTGAGAGCATTTATGCTGCGCCGAACTAAATCTAAACTTATCGAGGGTGGGACATTGGTGCTGCCTCCTCTTACTGAGATAACAGTGTAGGTCATTTACATGGGGTTAGTGGAATTTAAAATCTCATACGACACTTTTGATGTTCGTATTCTTTTTTGATAAAATGATTAATCCTGGGACGTGCTAAAACATTGCTATGATACATTCTTTTGGTAGAATGGCTCCGATGGTGGACTTGCAAAAAAAGGTGTACTTGTCAATACTGAAGAAAGAGCTCCCAAAACTCCTTGCACTCTCTTCTAGAGCTTCCAGTACTCAATCCTTACAGAATATTGTAAGAGTGAATTTAACAATTTTTTCAAGATGAAAATTGCTATTTACCTTACTAACTGCTCTGAATACAGAGATGCTTCACTTTCTATGATCATGGATGTTCAGCTGTTCTGATTACTATTTGGATAATATTGTGGAACAATTAGTTGGAAAGTCGAAAGGAGACATTGGGGTCTTAGCCAATAGCAGGCTGAGTTTGGATCGGCAAATATAGAACCTCAATCATAATTAGAATTGCCCACTCTTGAACCCATACCAGACTCGACTCCTGTGTCCAACGAGGGAACTGAAGCTCAACTTAAGGCGCTAGATCTGGTCAGCAGTTGTTTCTGGCCACTTAACCACATTCAGATGCTTTTCTTGAACAAGGAAAGTCTAAGAATTTTTTCTAACTACAAAAAAATCCTAGGATACTTATAAGTTGGTCCAAAGCTTGACCATACACCTAAAGCCCTTATTGAGAGTCAAATAGGTCGAAAAGCCCAGAGGTCTAGGCTGCTGCCATCCCTAAAAATAGATGGCTGAGCTTGTAAAACTTAAAACTATGCTTCTAGACAGAGTGAAATCCATTACCCTTTGGTTTGGGAATGCAAGAAGCTGGCAGGTTTCTTGTCACTGCAATTCCATTTCTGGGAGACTATTGTCTCTCCCACAAACACTAATATGGATTCTCTTTTGGCCGATGTCCTTATTAATCAAGACAAAGAAAGAAGACATTCAGGATCATCGTTATCTAACCTTTTTGTATAGTACTATCAGTTGTTACATAACTTGTCAATGAAAATAGTTCGTTATTCTGGTTGTGAGGCTTGGTATTCCTTTTGTTTAACAATAGAAGGGGAAACCTGTTGTTCCTGTAATTTGTTCACGACAAAAGTATGCCATCTAGTTCGTAGGCTGAAAATCACTACTGCCTCCTTTTATTCTTTAAGATCAATAAGACTAATACTATCTATTGGCTTACTCGTGTGAGCTTTTTGTTGCCCTATAGTTTTATCTTTTACCTATAAAACAAAAAGATCAAGTTGATGGAAATAGCAAAGTGTCACCAAAATATGGATAAAAAGCATTTAACCTGTGGAAGTGGTGAGCACACACCTTGCTTAAGCTGGAGAAAAATGATTCCAGTCATATGAGATCATTTGAGGCGGTTGCTTGTCTCAAAAGCTCTTTGGTGCTTGGCCATAAAACTGTTCCTGAATTTAATCATAGACTAGAGAATTTCCCATTTCCCCACACAAATTATATCTACTATCTTGTGGTGTCATAATTGGAATTCTAAACCAAGTTGGGGTTGATTGTATTCCTCTTGCTGTTGTAAGGCTATCGTTGATATCTTTTATATTTCCTCCACGGGCCAAAGTTACCGATTATATTTAATGCGTCAAATTTGCTGAAGTTATTCCTATTTGTGTTACTCATTTTCTGCTTTTCTGTAGGTAATGCAATTGCGAAAAACCTGCAGCCACCCATATCTATTCCCAGGCATCGAACCTGAACCATATGAAGAAGGTGAACATCTGGTTGAGGTAGGATTACTTCTGAGCAGATTTCTGAAATTCTGCTTGCTGAAAACAGAAATTTGTTCTGTGGATGCAAATAGATAACATCAGCAGTAAAGTTGAACTATTGATGGTAAGTAGAAAGTGATCAATAATGTGTTAGTCTGGTCATTGGTTTAATTACCAGTGAAATGACAATTTTACCGTCGATAGACCTAACAGTAGATTACCACTTATTTTTAGGCTTTACAAGTGGGTATGTAACCGTTTGTAAATTACCAATGAAATGACAATTTTACTTTCTACAAACACAATAATAGTTATGATTTATTTTTAGATTTTAGCGTGGGCACATAACTGTTTGTAAGTTACCTAGGAAATATCAATTTTACTATCCACAAATCCAATAGTAGAGTACTAGTTACTTTAATAGTTTACGAGTAGGCACGTAATTGTTTGTAAGGTATCAATGAAAAAGCAATTTTATCAACAAATCCAATAGTAGATTGCCACTTATTTTATATTTTACAAATGGGCACTTACTCTTTGTAATTTATCAGAAAAATAACAGTTTTACTATCAACAAAAACAATAGTAGTGTTTACTGCTATGATTTAGTTTTGAGCTGTAAATGTATAACGTAGTTGTAATTTACTTGAACATCGGTGGTTGTTAGTCTTTAACATTGTTAGTAAAGCACATCTATTAGCTGGATGAATAGTTAGTCGGTTGCACAATCTTATCACCGTTATTAGAAATTACGGATGGGTTTACAGATTTATTACTGAAAGGAATGTTGTTCTGATTGGGCCAAACGGAAAGTTTAGATGTATCCTCATTTTTAATTGCCCAGAAAAGTTCTCTGCAGACGTTGGGTTCGTTGTAGTTGGAAGGCTCACAGAAGGAGGAAAAGAAATGAGGAATTATTTGCTTACTTGACCTGTTGAGTCTGGACTGAGCTATAATGTGGAACTGTCTGCTTAATTTGGCTTCCATAAATAGATTTGAGCTTTGTCTGAACTATCCCTAGTTCTAATCAGTTTTCATTTGTCTCTACTTTCATGAACAGGCTAGTGGTAAACTAATAATATTGGATCAACTTCTCGGCAAACTACATAGTTCTGGCCACCGTGTTCTTCTTTTTGCCCAGATGACCCACACGCTTGACATTCTACAGGTTCTAATCCTCCTAATACTGACCGGTCATATACAGCATCTGCTTAGCTAATGGTATTTCTCAAATACAATGCAGGACTATCTGGAGCTACGGAGATATTCTTATGAGCGTCTTGATGGATCGATTCGGGCTCAAGAACGTTTTGCTGCAATTAGAAGCTTTAGCCAACAATCAGTAAAAGATGATTGGAACTCTGGACCTAATCAAAATGGTGCATTTGTTTTCATGATATCCACAAGAGCTGGTGGAGTTGGCTTAAATCTGGTAGCTGCTGATACAGTGAGTATCTCATAAAAAAGCTAATTGGTCTGCCTTTTCCCTCCAGTAATAAGAGATGAAACATATGCTTTTCAGCCTGTATTTCATGGCTAACAATTAACATGAAAGCCATGCTCGGGTTTAGCTATCTTCTTGTATAAGTCAGGACCCTTCAAGGCTTCTACCCATTCATTTAAAGATTTGATTGAAATTTGGTTTTCAGTAGCCACAAAGGACTCACATTCATATTTGAATACACTTTCTGTGGGATAGTAGTAGTTGAGAATCAAACTTAGTGCCGATTTGTATCAAGCTGCTTGAATGAATGTAAAGGAGCATGTGTGAAACCATGATGACAACAAAGAATAGAGCATAGACTGCAACCCTGATAGTCTCCCTATTGCAGTATAATACTGCTTGAATATGAGAGACTGTAAAGTATTTGGTTTTACGATTTTTTTTTTCATCTATCTGGTCACGATTTTGAGTATGCCGTGGCAGAGGTGGACTGCTGACTTTTCAAGCCAAAAATGGGCTTGGCAGCGATAGATTCTTCCTTCCTTTTACTCAGAAAGTTTTTTCTGGATTTTGTTCGAAGGAAAATATAATACATATATTGTGAAGTTCAGAGAGGAAAAGTGAAATTGACGTCAGTTTGCCTGTTCTCTATAAATTTTTTAATCTGAAAATTATAAGTTAAAGGCAATGAATACGATGAAAAATCTCGACATCGGTGATGATGGATGTGACGTTATCACAGAAAATAATTCTAGGCTAGCCATTTAAGAGAAAGTTCAAGTTAGGATTTGATGCTTGGGAAAAAATCTGTGAGACCGTGTCCAAGTTATTCAAGAAATTAAGTTGTTTTGCGAAGGTGTGGTAAAATTGTATCAAAAAACCTGGTCCATCTATGTGTGAACTGGAATTTGGCCAACACTAAAGCAAAGCAAATGAGACGTTGAGGGACCTAGAGAGTTCTGAAAACGGAATGCTCTGCTTTGATACCATAGAGAAGTCAAGTTGAGAGATTGAGACTGATTAGGTGACATTTTCTGCAGCACCATGTGCGTAATTTATAATTACAATATATGGTGACCTTCATGCGTGATATTGTAAACTAAATATGTACTTGTACCAATTATTACAAGTACTCCTCATGGTAGCCATTCTATAAAATCGATCATTGCTAGTTTGATTTTTTTGAATAGGTTATATTTTTCGAGCAAGATTGGAATCCCCAGGTGGACAAGCAGGCTCTGCAGCGTGCTCACCGGATAGGTCAAATGAGTCATGTGTTATCCATAAACTTGGTCACAGCACGTACAGTTGAAGAGGTAAGACTTCACGCTTTGATGCAAGCACTGACAATCTGTACTTACTATAAAGTTTTCATGAATGAAAGGTTATCATGAGGAGAGCACAGAGAAAAATGCTGCTCAGCCAAAATGTCATAGGAGTTGGTTCTACAGAGAAAGGAGATGAAAGTGAATTTGTTGAAACTGGTGATTTCCACTCCATCATATATGGGCTTCAAATGTTTGATCCTACTGAGATTACTGGAAAATTGGGTGAATCAAAGCTGTCTGAAGTGAATGCTGCGGTTGAAAAGATAATTGCAATGCGCGATGAATTGGGCAAGGATGAGAGAAAATTTGAGATTGATCCTGCCAATGTATCAGACACTGGCGAACTTATTGTGGAAGGAAGTTCTGCTTCTGTTGCTTTTGATCCTGGTTTTGATGAGTCTTCTTATCTTTCATGGGTTGAAAAATTTAAGGAGGCATCACAAGCTAGTATCGAACCAAATGAGCTTTTGGGGCCCAGGAGGGCCTTAGAGCCTGAGGATAGGTGTTTAAGTATCGAGGATGCAAAGAAGAAGGCAGAGGAAAAAAAGAAGTTAAAGTGGGAATCACTTGGATATAATTCATTATCTGTCAAGGAACCTATTTTGCCAATTGAGAGTGACATATCATCGGATTCAGGGTCCCTCCATTTTGTTTATGGGGATTGCACACAACCATCTAAAGTTTGTCCTTCTGAAAACACCATCATATTCAGGTTAGATACTTTGAAATTGGAGTTTTATGTTTACTCCAATTTGTTTTAAATATAATATTACCTATGAACCTTTTGAATTGTTGTAAGTGTGCCCTCCTCCTCATATTTTCTCAACTTTTCAGTTTTCCCTCTTATTTTCAATAAAAATTTATATAAAAGCCCCAGGGTAATTCACAATATGCCTCTAGGATTCATTTTAATAAGGAACATGTAATAAGGACTAAATTATTTTTCGTTGAATTTTTCATTATGTAAGGTTACTATTCTGTACATCTATTACTTATCCATAGCAATCAAGAATTCACAGAAAATAAGATAATGTCAATTCTTGTCTAGAATGCATTTCCTTTTGAAATTAATCCAGAATGCATTCCCAATTTTTAAAGAGCACTGTACTTGCCTCATTGAGCTTGCCACGGTCTCACTCAGGTTCATGATTAAATGCCTATTTTATTGGAGTGACTATCTTATTTTTGTTTCATATTCCTTTTCAGAGGAAAGCAGATTCCTCAAAAGTTGAAGCTCCAATATTGTCCAATTCACTTTGAGATTCACTTTCTAAAACACCCTCAAGAAACCTCTTTCATGAGCTAAAGCACAATTATCAATGAAACACTTGAGAAGTGCAGGGATTATAATCTTAGTTATCTTCTGGAGTCAATGATCTTCCAGAAAAACAAGGGTGCTCTACCAATTATGATCATCTCACATCTCCAATCTCCAAATGCCATACCTCACTGATGTTTATTCTGATAGTTCAGGAATGTCATGCTTCAAATAGACAAATTCTTAATGGTTGAATCACTTATTTCTGGCAGTTGCATCGACAACTCTGGGAAATGGGGCCATGGGGGAATGTTTGATGCATTGGCGAAACTTTCCTCGGATATTCCTGCAGAATATGAACGTGCAGCTGAATTTGGCAACCTGCATCTTGGTGATCTTCATCTTCTAAAGATTGATGGTTAGTCCTTTTAGATCTGGGTTCTCCTCTAGTAAACTTGGCTTAGGACATGACATGTTGTCGACTGAGCAAAAAGGAAAATTGAATGGTCTTCAGTTAATGTCATATGAGGTGTTTGAAAGTCTTGTTGGTGCAATGAATATGTCATTTCAGATATTCAGGTGCTATAAACATTTATTTGTGAATTATAGATAATTATTTGTTTGTCTTGAACTTATCCCATATAACCTTGCAGAGTTTACCTAAGTCTTAGATGCAGTCATTTCCTCATCCAAAACATTTTTGGGTTGGATCCTTTATTTATTTATTTATTTTGGTCGAAGGATCCTTAAATTTAACAGTCACTTCCTCCACTTAAATTTTTTTGGGTTGAATCCTGTAACATGGTAACAATGTCAAATTTCAATTCCCTGTGTTCTTTGTGTGTAAGTACTTGTTTATCTTATTTGTTGCATTCAATTCTAGTGTGTTCTTTATCCAAGTTTTGCTGGGTTTGCATGGGAGAATGGATGTTAAAGACAAAAGTCATCCCTTTTCTTCTTTATGGTTCTATCCTGGCCTCATATGCATGCTACTTCTTCCCAATAAAGAGTATGGTTTTGGGACCTATTCTCAACTGTCATGAGACTTTTCCTTTCTGTTTCATATAGCTTTGTTTTGCTGAATAGGGTGCACTGCAGACCATGAACATGAGCAGAATGTGTGTGGTGATCATACTGAATGGGTGGCTTTAGCTGTTGTACAATCGTATAACCCAAGGCGTAAGGTTCCCCGAAGCAACATCTCTTTGCCTGACTTGGAACGTTGCCTCTCAAAGGCATCCTATTCAGCTGCTCAGAATTCTGGTTAGCTTCTGTTCATCGGTTGGGTGCTTAATAAGATGATTGCATATGTTCCTTCTGCTTCATCCTTCTCTGCACATCTTAATTTCATAAGTAACAGTACTTTTACAGCATCTCCTGGTTTTGTTTAAAGATTTATCCTTGCTCTTTGCGGAGCACACTGACAAGTGTGTTGACGTTGTCATGGAATTGAGAATTTTCTGTACAATAATTCCAAATTTTTTTGCTCATCCTATCTCCCCCCCTCCCTTCCAAAAGCTTCAATTCACATGCCGCGTGTTGGCTATCAAGATGGATCAGATCGCTCAGAATGGTACACCGTGGAACGTCTTCTTAGGAAATATGCTGCCATCTTTGGTATAAAGATATTTGTGTAAGTCCCAGCCTTCCCTCCCTCCCTTCCTCCCTTCCTCTTTCTCCCTCTCTCAACCAATTCTACCATTTTGGACAGGTACTATTATCGACGTATGTCATGAGATCGGTTGCTGTCATAGACACCACAACACTGCTGAAAGCTACAGTTTCCCACAGTTTCTCCACTGGAGTTGTGATGGTCAAATCAAATTATAGATCCTCATTGTAACCTCTGATGTCACGTTTGCTGCTCACAGCAATTACTGGCGTCAGTCCCAGATGATGGAGGTGAGCATATTTGGTGCTCTGGTTTAACCTGTGGGAGAGCCTTCTTTCATCCTCTTTATGTTTATGCTGGGAAAGTCTCGTGTATATATTTGTCATATCCACTCTTTTGCAAACTAGGAAGATGCCAGAACCTATGTGAATAGATCGTGCCACTTTCTTTCTCCATAAGTCAACAATGATTTTTGTTTGACTATATAGAATTGAGCCAGTGGTAATGGTCCGTGATGGATCATGAACGTCACCGATGCTGCCGAATCACCTATTCATTGCCTAGGTCCAAATCTTCAGTCCAACACAGGCTCAAGATGTGCCTTTCTGGCTACAACTGATCTGATCTGATAGTATTGGTCTCTAGTATTCTGTCCTGAAGTAGCATCACCTCCTATCTTGTTAAAAATGTCCTTTTTAGGCCGACTTTTGGTTCAATTTCATTTTACAAGCGAGAGGAATAGAAGGGTATTTACTTTAGCAAAGCATTTTTTCCCAATGTGGGGAAAGCTTCTAGCTGTTTTGCACCATTGGTCCTTACTTCTCGTCAGACCCAAAGAAACGCGAGCATGGATTCATTTTCTGTTTGCAAATACGATGCAGCATTACGCTGGGAATGGAAAAATTGGATCAGAGAGTGTAATTTGTTCACAGCGTCATTACATACATATCTAGCAAAGCACCATCTCAGCATGTCCTTTCTTCGATAATCTGACAATAAGCAGGGACTAATTATACCAGACATCTTCGTTTTTCTTTTTATGCACTTGAACAGAGCTCGATCTGCGCCACCATCAACCATGATTCAGCTCAACAATTATCAATCTAGGTGGTTGAATTTCGATAGTTGAGGTCAAGCCCTTCAAATGGACTATTCGCATGAAGCTTCAACGATAATGGTACTGTCCGACGGTAAAATGGGGGACAGCGCCTTCGCCTATTGGCTAGCCCTAGACTTTCAATTCAGTACAAGGTGATGAAAAGAACTCATAGCTTGTGGACTTGCACGTTGTATAATATAAACCAACGAGTGGTAAGTGAGAAATGGTTTGAGCGCGTGCACCAGGAGAAGGAAAAGATCTCCGCCTAAAAGATGAATTGCTTCTTCTCACTGGCCGAAGGACTAAAATAAATGGAGTCATCACATTCCTGTTCCACAAACAAGAACGCACCGAATCACATAAAACTAATCATTCATCCTTGTTCAATGCCCCCTTTTTTCATTGGAAACCCAACTCCCCACAAGACCACAAGCCTGAGCTCTCTTATTTATGAGCTCCCACACCAAACAGAGGATCCACCACACAACTCTTTTCATCTTCAAGAGCTCCTCCTCCTTTTGGGTGCCGCGAGATGTTGAAAGCCGACGCCAATGGCTCCGCTGAACCTCGTCCTGCTTTGACCAAGCGGTCTCCCACTCCAGGAAAGGCCACGATCCTCGCGATTGGCAAGGCTTTCCCAAGCCAAGTGATCCCACAGGAATGCTTGGTGGAGGGGTTCATCCGCGACACCAACTGCGAAGACGCTTCGATCAAGGAGAAGCTCGAGCGCCTCTGTAAGCATAACCCACTCTGTACCCATTATCAAATATCACAACCCCATTCTCCTCGGTCTCTGGAATGCATACGGTGAAAGTAAATGCGATTCAAACAATGCGTTTTGTAGTAGTGAGGAAAGAATGTATTTCTGAATCTGCGAGGGTTGTATGGTAACCTATTTCTTTGTTCTTTTTAGTTAGTGATATTAGTCGCGGTACTCGTACATTCCAAGATTAACCTAGATTGATGTTTGAAGAACATCTTGGTCGAACTATGGCCAATCTGTTCACATTGTAGACTCCACAATTGTGGTAGATGTTATTGTCACAGTATCATTAGATTCAGGGGACATGCTAATACCAAGGTAATGCAACTGAGAGCCTCTATCTATTTCCATTACTTGCATGCTCTGCTTTAGCGAGTTGACACCAGGACAACTTCCCATCTGCTTTTGGCAGGTAAAACCACCACCGTGAAGACAAGATACACAGTGATGTCCAGGGAGATCCTAGACAAGTACCCTGAACTGGCCAGGGAAGGCTCTCCCACACTCAACCAAAGGCTTGAGATAGCCAACCCAGCAGTCACGGAGATGGCCTTCCAAGCCAGCCTCTCCTGCATCAAGCAATGGGGCCGGCCCCTGGGGCACATAACCCACCTTGTCTATGTCTCCTCAAGCGAGCTGCGCCTGCCTGGCGGCGACCTCCACCTCGCAACCCGGCTTGGCCTGAGGAGCGACGTCGGTCGGGTGATGCTATACTTCCTTGGCTGCTACGGTGGTGTCACTGGCCTCCGTGTTGCCAAGGACATCGCTGAGAACAATCCTGGGAGCCGCGTCCTGCTGACCACTTCCGAGACCACCATCCTCGGTTTCCGGCCCCCGAACAAGGCCCGCCCTTATGACCTTGTGGGGGCCGCCCTGTTCGGAGACGGCGCGGCGGCGGCAATCATTGGGGCAGACCCCTTGCCGAGCCATGGAGAGTCTCCCTTCATGGAGCTGAGCCACGCAGCGCAGCGGTTCCTCCCGGGGACCCACGACGTGATTGATGGCCGTCTCTCCGACGAGGGCATCTACTTCAAGCTGGGACGGGACCTGCCTCAGAAGATCGAGGCCAACATCGAGGAGTTCTGCAAGGGCCTCATGGCAATGGCCGGGCTCGGCGAGGGGTTCAACGACGTGTTCTGGGCGGTCCACCCGGGCGGGCCGGCGATCATGAACAAGCTGGAGAACACGCTGAAGCTGAGGAGCGACAAGTTGGAATGCAGCAGGAAGGCGCTGATGGACTATGGGAACGTGAGCAGCAACACCATTTTCTACGTGATTGAGAACATGAGAGATGAGCTGATGAAGAGAGAAGGTGGTGAGGAGTGGGGGCTGGCGCTGGCATTCGGACCAGGCATTACGTTTGAAGGCATTCTCATGCGCAGCCTTTCATAAGAAACGTGGGATTCTCCAAAGTCCTAATTGGGTTTCATTGGAAATTGCCAAATGTGTCGGGCAATTTGTTACCAAAGCGGACACACAAGAAAAAATTTGAATTTGAGAATTTTAGTCTCTTTCAGCTTTATTATCCAAATGAGATTTTATATTGATAAATCATTATTTGTATCGCATTACTTCATAATGGTACGGAAATTTATGGATCTGGGGACCCTCTTCCGTATAAAGTTATCAAAAACAAAACAATCCGCCAATCATGTAAGAACTTTCATATGTCTAATTAGGGAAAATTTCAAAAAAGGGCTTAAAATCTTTTCATTTTCTTAAATAAAAGTCTGAAGTGAACATTATTTCAAATAAAGGTTTAAAATAGTATTGGCTGTTTCAAATGAGGGCCTAAAATGATCATGATTGTTTCAAATAAGATTCTTGCCTGGTCGCCGGTTGCCGATCGGCTAAATTTTCCTATTGGTCAAGGGTATTTTCGTCTGAATTTTCTTCATTCCAAAAAAGGGCTCGAAGTGCCAATATTTTCTCAAATAAGGGTCGAAATGTATATTATTTTAAATAAGGGCATGAAGTAGATCTTATAGTAAATAAGGGCATGAAGTGGCTATGTTTGTTTCAAATAAGTGTTTAACTTTCTAGTGATCAATGATATTTTCGTCATTTATCATTTTCCTTTTTTATGGTTCTTCTTTCTCTTCGTCGGTGGTTGGTCGACCACCGGTGACACCCATAGACGGTTGGGCAAAGGGCGGCTTTGCTTGGGGAGGCCGCCCCTCGCGGCCAATTGCAAGGTCAGCGAGGGCTTGCAAGCCTTTGTTGATCGTGGGCAAGACCCCTCTCGCTAGATTTGGTAAGGGTTGGCCTCACTTGGGGCCGGCGAGGGCCCGACGACCCTCTTGGCTATTGGCGAGGGTCGGCCTCGCTTGTGCCTCCTCGCCTCGCCTGCCAAGCATAGGCAAGGCCAACTCTCGCTAGCGGCCGATGAGGCCGACTCTCACTAGCGTTTGGCGAGGCTAACCCTCCCAGATTTGGCAAGGGGGGCCTCGCGACCAACAGTGAGGGGTAGCCTCCTTAGACGAAGCCGCCCAGCTGCCCAGCCGCCTCTCACCTATGGTCGGCGAGGGTGACCCTCACCCAGCCGTCTGTGGGCATTGCTAGTGGCCGGCCTACCACCGGTAACAAGGAAGAAGAAGAACTAGAAAAAAGATAAGAAAAATGAAAGAAATAAGAAGAAGATTTGGACAAAAATACTCTTGACCAGTTGGAAAATTTAGTTGACCGGCAATCGACGACCGGTGAGACTCTTATTTGAAACAATCATGATTGCTTTAGGCCCTCATTTGAAACAACCAATGCTATTTTAGGCTCTTATTTGAAACGAGATCCACTTTAGGTTTTATTTGAAAAAATGAGAAGACTTGAGGCATTTTTTTGGAATTTTCCCTATCTTTTTTCTAGTTCTTCTTCCTTGTTGTTAGTGGCTAGCCGGCCACGGCGACGCCCATAGATGATTGGGTGAGTGTTGCCCTCACTCGATCCGGTGAGGGGGGCTTTGCCAGGGGAGGTCGCCCCTCGTGGCCAACTGTGAGGCCGACAAGGGCTTGATGACCCTTGTTGGTCACTAGCGAGGGCCTGCAAGCCCTCGTCGGTCGTGGGCAAGGCCCCCCTCGCCTACGCCTAGGAAGGCAAGGTGAGGAGGCGCAGGCGAGGCTAACCCCTTGCCAGCGGCCAACCCTCACCAGCCTTGTGATTGGCTGCGAGGGGTGGCCTCCCGAGGCGAAGCTGCCCCTCGCCCAGCCGTCTCTAGGTGTCGTCGGTGGCTAAGAGGAACAAGAACCATAAGAAGGAAAAAAAAAGAAAAATGATAAATGACGAAAATATCTTTGATAGTCGGAAAGTTAGCCTTTATTTGAAACAGACATAGCCACTTTAGGTCCTTATTTGATACAAGATCACTTCAGGCTTTTATTTGAGAAAATGATGGACTTTAGGCTCTTATTTAAAACAAAGTCCATTTTGGGCCCTTATTTGAGAAAATGTTGACACTTTGGGCCCTTTTTTGGAATTTTTTCGTCCAATTATGATGTTAAAATAGCCGGATTAATAGAAATGACTCGTAACTATAATATAAATGTCAAAATCCTGGAAAAAAAATTTTCTAATAAAAATCGTACCTAGAATGCCCGTGAGTTTCTTTTACGTGTACATACGGGTTGGGCCAAATGCTTCGTAAATTTATAAATAGAATGAAACTATTTAATTGCTAAGCGCACGTGCATTCACTAAGCTGCAAGAAATGGGTAATTGCCGTTTATCTTTTTAAAAAAAAACATAGTTCCTATTTTAGGACACAAGCCTCTTTTCTCTACAATTTGATTCAACTGCTACGCAAATACTTCCTATTTTGAAAAAAGGAAATATTTCCTATTTTAACACTACTCACAACTATTTAAATCACGCACCCTCGCTCTTTCTCAGTTCCTTCGCCTCTTCATTCATATATTCGTCTTCATCATTTGTCAAGTTTCAACCTGTCAACCATGCATCCTCTCCACAAAATCACCTTCTCCGGCAAGCCAAATTAACACTTGCGTAACTGCCGATCCATCCATTGTCACATGCTGGATCATCATTGTCGAGAGTGCCCACCTCCACCGGCTGAATCGGATCGTCGTTGTTGGGTTCTAGGGGCCTAAAGAAAGTTGGTTCAAGTCATTGAGCCAATGGGACGACAAGACATTTACCGCTCGTAAAGTGGAGTACTCATGCCTTGACATCTTCGTCACTTTCGAGCTTGGAGTGGCCATGCAAGCATGATTAGCGGGTAGAGCTCAGATTGGTGTGCCAGGGCTAACTACATGATGATGCTTAATATGGTTGCCCCTATTGTTCGCACGTGAACTAATTTACTGTTAAAGTTTTGTAAACATCCTATAATTTTTTTGTTTGTTAATGAAGTTTTTTCTTGTTGGCATTTACACGAATTTGTCTGAACAAAATCTTACATGTGGCAGGAGCAGAACACAAAATAGTGCTAGAGAGTCCTTGCTTTCGAGGTTGAGGATTCATTAACATATTTTGAATGACATCGCCACCGTTATCAAAGATTTGAAGGATCAGTCTTACAACTAAAAGTAATCCATCCCAATCTCAAGGTCTAGTACTGGTGGTGCAGATTACACCACAGATTCAGTTTGTCATTTCTTCAGATTTCTAGTTCAACCTTTCAGATATTGGACACGATTGTAGTCGATTCAAAACAAGTTATAGAAAGATTGGTAATTGTCAATAACTCAGTAATCGTAACACTAGCAATTGCTGTAGTGTCCTTTCTAGAAGGCCAAAAGGCAAGAAAATTAGAGTGATGGCAAGAAATAGAAGGCCCTGTGAGAATGAAGAAAGCCAACCTCTGTGCTTAGAGGGCAAAAGGCTCTCAACTCCTTGGTATTTCTGGGGTTTTTGGATCTTTTTCCATGTAATTAATTTAGCATTTGGGTTGCACCCCCTTGGTCTGTAACTTGCTATATAAGTCTGAATGGTGACACTGGAAATACATTAGAGTCTTGGGTGACTTGCTTCCTAATGCTGAATGATCAGCTTCATCAAATATATTTTGGCTGCAAATGGAGCAATGATTGGGGATCGTACGTGATTTTCGGAAAAAAAAAAAAAAAGAAGTGAAGTAAAGCAAATCTGGTCTATAATTAATATTTTGTATAAAAAAAATTACAGCCTCACAAACTTATTAAAAATATAAAAAACTCAAAATAAATTGAAAATATTATTAGGAACCAAATGATAGTTGTGGGTTCATATGGAAAAGTTTGTTACAAATATAGTGATTAGAAATCAAAATAGGTATGATATAAACATATAGGAAGTATTAACATCTGAAATTTAGCATTATGTCAAAATTACATATAGTTCATATAGATGTTTCAATTACATTTGAAGTGCAAAGTTTCAGGTAGAAAAACCAACTTTTTCAACAGGATGGATAGCTCTGTAAGACGCATAGCACAAAATAATAATACATTCACACAACAAGATTAGTTAAGTTAACCGATTAAATTTTTTGACAAATTTAGTGATTTAGGCTTGATATAGCAACCGAAAAATCTCTTTCACATTGTGTTCTTAACACAATTCGAAGTAATATCAAATGTTTAACGTGAAAATGTTAGGTAGTAATTTCTCAAAACAACCAAAACGTAGCAATTGGGGCACTTTCTTTTAATAGTTTAATATCACTCTAAAGCTTTATTTGAAGTTGGCGATACGTATTTTAAGATGAATAATAAATCATCGTACTCATATTCTTACGGGTGATGCTCAATTTTATAATAATTAACAAACCAAAATATTAAATTGATTGCAAAGATTAAAACGTATACGAATCATTTTCTAGTTTATTACGTGGAGGAGGTTTGGGCTCGCCAACTGCCTTTATGAGCAGAATTTGCCAGAGTTACGATGATGGAGAAAATTGAAGGTTTGGTTCAAATAAAGTGACGCCTCTTGTTTCTTTTGCATTTCAAGGGAGCTTAATCGAGATGAAGCGAACAATTTTCTGGCCGCTAATCTTATTTATCTATATGTCCTTTTACTTTCTGAGTTTTCACTTAATTTAGAGCTTGACATCATTGCTACTTGAAATTTTAACAAAAATTTTAACGATATATCGATAACGACACAAATTCATATTTATATATATATATATGTTTTTTTTCATGTACTTTTTAGAATTTGAATTCTATTGTAATAAATTTGATGGGAAAATTTAAAAAAAGAGAGTACATTTTACTTGAGCTTAAATAGAAACAAACAAGCTTATTTTGAAATTAATTACAAAATAGGATCAAAATTGTTCATCAGGGTTAGCTGTTACAAGTGATGAGTGCGTGGTTTACGGAATAAGACGACCGTAGATGTTTTAAATTACACCCATAAAGTCAAACTACCACATGTAAGGTGTGACCGACCTTGAAATAATTTCAGGTATCTTTGATAAATTTCAAAAAATGTTATCCTTTACACGAGATCAGCCGTTTGTACAAATAGTGGTACATCTTCTCAAAGCTATGTACATCAATTGACGTAAGGCTCTAACCTATTTTAAGTCTCTTTACGACATCAATCTAAGTTGGAAAAATTAATCTAAGTATTACAACTTACCGTATAGAGATGGGAAAAAATAATCTTAGTATTACAACTTAGTGTATAGAGATGGGAAAGGATCCCCTATAGCTTTTATTCATCTTTGGTTCCAAGCTCCTGCCTCTTGTTCTCCCCGACTTCCACAAGCAATGTTAGAAGAGCCTCGCACACTTTCGATGCATCGACCTCAGATGGGTTGTCACTCAAAGTCGAGTAAACCATCCAGGCATGATCCAACTTGCGTGTGGGCCGCACAACCACAGATCCCGGAACCTCGGCATCCCGCCTCGTAACGAGCCCGTCACTCTTTTCACCATACCTGACTTGGAGGAGCCGTGCACATGCAGCCATCGCAGCTCCAAGGGGCATTACCACAGGCAGCTTGGCAGGCTGACCAGCTGAGAAGGAAGGAAGCTCTGCATGAGCAACATGAGACAGGGATGCCATAACTGCAGGCGTGATGCCTGCCTCCGTGTGGAATGAAACAACCGGAAGTTCTCTTGGCAATTGATGCTTAGTCAAGAATTCCTTCCTCTTATCGTATGTCAAGTCTTCCAGAGCTTGCATGTCACCCTTCAGAAAGATGCATGAGAATATGAGACATACGCTAGCCAATGTGCAATTACTTTCTTTAAATTCTGTAGTTAATCAAAGAGAAAAGAAGGATCTTTTATTCTGTTAACCACGGGCCACAGCCAATGCTCACCCAATTAGCATGTGTTTAGTATTAAGAAATTCACTTAACACTCGACTAATTGATTAGAGATATACACAGCATTGTCCTAACAGTGCCTGCTCTTTCTATTGGTAGAGGATGGAATTCAAATGAAATAGATGCAGATGAAATGAGAATTACTATGTTTATACTCGTACAGATAGAGTAAAGCACTGATTATGGGAAAAAATTACCCTCCTGTTAAATGGAATAAATATTGCATATGCTAATGAGCTCACTGTACCTTCTCCACATTATACTGACAATGTCAAATTAATTTCTTACGAAACACAATCCTATTAAAGCCGTGGAACTTCCTAGCCATAATCAGGTAACCTTAGGTGATGTCCAATACTGCAACCAACTAAATTCGAAGAGACAAACATAAAATAAAATAGGATAAACGAGAGAAATCCAATATACTACAGAACCTGTCTCAATCACGGCCAGCATATTTACAAACTCTAACTGTGACTTCCCCCACCTATAGGCCATTACATCCACACTGTTCTTCATAATTTTCCTTTATCTGCCACGTATCCTCCTGTTTGGTGAGAACATTCAACAGGACCATCTGATACCCAGTCTCCCAGCTTCCAGTTTCAGCTCATGAACATGAAAGGATGTTTCTAAGATTGCCTATTATCAGTGCCTCAAAAATATACTCATATGTACCAGTCCAAAGAGATTACCTTATTATTCTTCCACACAATACAACTGTTATCTCAATGATCTGTACCTCACAACAGATATATTTAAAATATGCTAGCACATAAGGGAAAACATGCACATGTAAAAGAAGAGTAAGAAATTCTATTAGCACCTAAAATCTTCGCCTCCTCTTCTTATTATTGTCTCTGTTCATATTCCATTAGGTCGCATATTTGGAGCCAAAATCACACATGTCTTTCCCTCTTTGTAACATTTAATAGCATTTTCTTGGAATTGTCTCTGATTTCAGCAGGGGGTAACAACTAGACCGTTGTTGAGCTATTCGGTTGCAGACTAACAATGCTTATGGTGTAGGAGGAAGAGGTTACACTGAAAGCATTAAACTAAAGGACTGTTTGTGTAGAGCAACGATCAGTCAGTGTTGAGCAAAGAACAGTCCAGGTTAAGTAAATAGTTCGTTCTCGAATCAAGGCCAATAGCTTCTACACTAGAAAATCAACAAATAACAAATTAGAAAAGAAAGCACAAATCATAATGGATAAGGCACTTCTTACCTTGATCACTTTACAGATCAGAATTTCCATGAGTTTCCTTAAACTAACATAATCGCCAAGTTGTCCTTCCCGCAAAATGTCTGAAGCTACTGGACTACCACCATATGGGCTCTGTGCTATGGCCAACCCAGCTACCTTATCTTTCAACTCTGGCCAGTACAATGACAAAGCAGCTGCTGAATCTATTCCACCTTTGCTGTGTCCAAGAATCAAGACGCGTTTCTTGGCACCCCAATATATTTCCTCGATATATTCCTTTATTTCTCTAGCATTTTTCTCAACTGAAGCCTGAAGATTAATACCTGAACATTCAATGGGACATCGAGAACATAACAACACATACAATAGAAGAAGCATCATCACAAGTACCTCGCTATGAATCTTTGCAATATGACAAGCAAGGCCCATCTTTGACAGACTCATCTTTGTATTGACAAAATACATTGGTCCATGGTTACTAAAAAGACCTGCCAATACATAAATGTGATAGGAAATAAGCAGAGTTTCAATGGATCAATCAATAAACTAAGGGCCTATTTGATTCTTGAGAATTTCAAAGTTTCTACTTTCATTCTCGTTAGAGGACGAAAATAGATAACTTAAACTTATTTGGTCACACTATGGAAACAGACAGAAGAAATGCTTTAATTCTTAAAGACTCAAGTTCAAAATGAAAAGCTAAAACAGGCCCATGCTTCTTGCCCTCCTAGATGACAATAAAGAGAAGGTGATCAAGGATGATGCATCTGCAGTTGCAGCTTAGTCCTTAAACAGGTACAAAGAAAAATATAAACCAACATGTAACTAGTTTGTGGAGTTAAGCCGTCAGACTGAGAATACTGTTCTCTTAGTTACTGATGACCATAATTTCTTTTTTTGAGAACTAGATAAGAAAATTATTATGCAATTAGTGAATTATAATTGTGTTAATAGAACTATTCATTAGCCTTTATATTTACAGATCTGAACCTTCATTAGAGCTTTTGAGTTTTGGGATCTGTCAAAAGGCAACACATCTTTAATTGAAGTTCAACAGAAATTTCAATTCAAGCTTCAACAAAGTTTCATTATTCTGCTAAAACAATATCTCTAGATTAAGTGCAGGTAAATAAATGCCAAGTGCCAAAAACATATGATCCCTCAGAATACAAATTTTTTGTGTAGGTGAAAATTATTTTGGATGAAATGTACTATGAAAAAGGATGGGTGTTAAACAACTAGCACCATTGAGGTGTTCATGGGACACTTCTATTATAGAAGAGATAAAGGAAACTAGTATAGTTTGAACAATGCTGCAATTAACTCATTATTTATCTTAAGAGTGTCATCACAGAATTCACACTGTTAATTATCATGTTATGCATCTATATGGAGGCAATTTGATATTGCATAACTACAGGGGCAATGCTAGTGACGTGAAGTTACATTTTAAAACTAGTATACTAACAACGTGACAAATTAGAACTGTTTACAAGCAAGTCATGTCCATGCACCCTTGTGAATCAATCTTGTAAACCCATCTTTTTATGTCTCGCATCATATTCATAATTGAAGCATGCCATGTTTATGTTAGAATTATCTTACCCTGGCTCTACACAGGCAGTCATGATGAAATGACACTAGAGATCTATTAAACATAAAATCCATAGAAAAGATTGCTGCTAATCTTTATGTCCTTCTGAAACATGTCCTATACTAGAAGGGCAAAAGTTGAAATTAACAGGAAATTTTGTGATATGAGATAAGGTAAGAGTAATAAAAAACTTGCAACAAGATTTATTCAAACCAAAACTCAGACTCACAATGAGTTATTGTATTATTAATCTCGGTTTTATCTATTGAACCATAGGTATTCCTACCGGCGCAGTATGGGCTAATGATCAGTTTTGACAGCAAGAGTCAGATGGGGGAATAGTTGAAAGAGATCATGAAGCTGGTAGAAGAAAATATTCTAAGCTTTATTTTTTAAAACTTTAGTGGCCTTACTTTCAAAAGCTCCGGCGTACACAAGTGTAAGTTTTGAAGAGATGCCAACTTAGAGACAAAGTATAGCTTTTTGTGAACATATATTTTGATTGTTTATTGATCCAGAGCTGTTTTCTTTACCATAGAAATAAAAACGACAATATGCTAACAACATCGTCATGGCTCTACCTAAAATTACGTTTTTCACAGTAATGTTTACATTTTTGTTTTGTCCAAGAATGTATTGTGTCTCTTTTTCTCTTTGATAAAGACAACATCAATCGGAGTTTGAGAAATTAAACTAAAAGGTACGCCACAAAAGCTCACCTCATCTCCAAGATGGAAACCATAATCTCAATAACATTCATGCAACTAAAACCTTTAAAACAAAAAACTGAGACTTCCCATCCAAATTTCATTGGAAACAATCGTTAGTGTTCAAGTATCAAGTGTGAGAGTTTGATTTTATAAAGCTTTTCATAGATTTCTTGATTATTAAACAAGTTTACATTTCTTTTTCTCTTTGGATTCTCAGGGAAGCCAATCTTTTGGGTCATCTCCTCCATCAGAAGGTCCACAAATGTGCTGAAGAAAATAGTCCAATTCATTGGGTCAATGAAATCTAGTTTATCAAGTATCATCCCTTCAAAGAGAACCTTTTGTATCATTTCTTTCATCACAATGTGAAATCGTCCACTACACACACATCCAATCTAATTGATCTAATATCAGCATTATCATTATTAGAGAAAAATTACAAAGATGAGATTTAGTACCATGAGCTACTAAATCACTTGAAACTCTGTACCTTTACCACTAATTAACATGATGAATGCAAATAATTTATTTAAAAAAGATAAAATTCCTAAGCTGGCTTTCATATATGAAAAAATACTCTGTTCGACATATACAATTATATGAGAATATATGCACTAGATACTTAAGTCTGATAGACTATAAATCAATCATTAATATATCCTCGATTATATGAATTGTATGAAATTCAGGGTAAAAGTTTGCAACTACAAGTACATGAAATTCACAACATTCTATCTAGACATATATTATCCTTATACATAGCTACACAATGGACTTTATTTAAAGCTTGAAGAAGATGCAGCTTCAATGAAGATTTGTTGAAGGTTCAGATCCGTAATATTAAGGTTAATGAGCATACTCACCCACACAGCATGCATCAGTTCAAATATAGTTCTTAAGAAAGAGAAATTCCTAGAGGGAAAGAAAGAACTACTCAATTTCAAGAGTAGATAGAACATAGAGTTGCTTCAAAGAAGTGATGACTTGAAACTCCCCTTCAAGAGAGGAAGTGTGAGATCACCATGGACTTAAAGGACTTGAGTGCATATTTAAAAGGTGTTCTACCTTGATAACCATTTTTTCCTTTTAAAAAAAAAAGTAAAAACAACATAACAGTATCATTCTTCAAACTTTAAAACTGGAAACAGTTTGCTTGTTCCATCTATGAACAGTTTCCCAAATGTCAACAGATCTACTCCGTAGCATGTTCCCAAAAATTCAGCAAGAGCCAAGCAGGCCTTTCTGCTTATTAGAACATAAGTCTAACGACAACAAAAATAATCAACAGACCTAAAAGTCTCCATGTCCTTTTGTTGGGTTATTTCCCAGAAATCTCAAAATTCTGTCAATAATATAAAGATATTAAAATCAGTCAAGACCTTATGAAAAATTCATACTGTAGAAGCAATTAGTACCTGGAACCAACAAGTAGACGACCGATTTTGGCAACTTGTGTATGCCATGTCTGACAGAGAGAGAACAAAATAATCAGTAATTGCAGCAAGCAGGGCCAAGCTAGCCAATGAGACACACAATATCAATTTAATATTTAAATACCTGATGTCATCTAATATTTTCGTAAACCTTTCAGTACCATCTTCAACTGGAGGCATTCCTGGATATCGCTGAAGCCATCCTATATCATCTGCAGATCCGCGAACGGTCCTCCGTGCTCGTTCAACAAGACTGAGGTTAGGATAAAAACAGTTACGCCACCACAACACTACCCAATTTAAAGATAAGTAAAGCATCAGAAGTTGCCAGCTCGCTTAGTCAACAAAGTCCCTTCATGTTGGTATCACGGACTAAGACAAAATCCCACTGTCACAGATCTATAGTTTTAAATTGAAAACGAAAAAAACCTAATGCATAGCCAACCACTGAATCAAAGGAAGGCAAAAGGGAAAAAAAAAGTTCTCCAGTAACAATCTTTCAAATATTAATAAAACATCCAAACAACTTCACAATGTCCCATTAGGAAAGACAGATAAGGATTTTGTGAGACTCACTACCTTTGAAACATGGAAATTCCGTTGGAACCCGTATAATTTGAAACAACAAGTGCATCTGTATTAGCAGATGAACTCCCAGCAGAATCCCTTGTTATTTCATCAACTGCAGGAGATGCACCAATTTCATCAGAAGATGATCCACATGATGCTGAACTTTCACTAAAAGAAAGTCGATTGCTTGCAAGTTCTCTTCCATTTCGTCCAGAAGCAAAAGTCACTAACTCCTGCTCACGCAGCAAAGAATGCTCAGATTCCTCAGAAGTAGACTCCACTGCACCAACACAACAATCCATCATCTTATGATATAACACAGAAAGCTTGAAAAAGTAGCCTCAGGATGGAAAAACTAATACTGGATAAGAAGTGAGAGTACTAGAAGATATGAAAAGGTAACAAAATATTAGATCACATGGGGATGAAATTGATTCTGTTCTGTGCTTAAATCTTTTTTTTTTTAAAGCATATATCCAGTTTATCTCCTTTTCTCCAAATCCTCGGATCCCAACTACAATGGGCAAATGCTTTTATTAAGTTAGCCATCATGTATAGCATAGTATTTTGAAATTTTTTAACTTATTACAGGACAACTTGTAAACATTTTCCTACTAAATGAAAGTATCTGTCATACAATGAACCCAAAATAATAGTGCCGCAGATACTCCCGCAACAATGGATAACAAATGTATCCCAAGAAAGATCTTTTTTCTTTTGCAAGGAGACTTTATTGAGACGAAGAATGTTCTCCAGCTTAAATTCGAGAATCATAGTTTTCGAGTCCTTTCTCTCTAGCTAATTATCATAGACCTTCAATTCAACGGTCAGAAAGAACATTGATCAGGCAGTTCAATTACTATTTCTATGTTTAGAAGCTGAAGCCAGAGAAAAAATATAGGAGAATTCTTCATGGAAGAATTTCACTGGATTCTTCCTTTACTTTAGTGTGCTCGGGCTTATGTGCGTGCAAGAGAGAGAGAGAGAGAGAGAGAGAGAGAGAGAGAGAGAGAGAGAGAGAGAGAGGCTACATGCAAAAAAAAGAAGGAAAAAAAAGGAAAAAAAATTGCACAATGTAGAGAAGACTACCAGAATAATCTGAAAAGCAGCCAGTTAAGTATGAAGAGAGAGAGAGAGAGAGAGAGAGAGAGGCTACATGCAAAAAAAAGAAGGAAAAAAAATTGCACAATGTAGAGAAGACTACCAGAATAATCTGAAAAGCAGCCAGTTAAGTATAGAGGCTACATGCAAAAAAAAGAAGGAAAAAAAATTGCACAATGTAGAGAAGACTACCAGAATAATCTGAAAAGCAGCCAGTTAAGTATGAAGTTGTCTGTGCAAGATAAGAAGCAGCCTCATTTAATGATGGCATGGAGGTAAAAAGCTGAGGCAAGAGTCCATCATATTCCAGAGAAGAGTTCAGTCCCTGCATAAGAGAAATATGTTGATTGAATCTCGAGCAACTATCTAATTCAGGAGGTCAACAACATACTGAAAAGAGGGCAAACTCACGTATAGATATATGCTTTCACAACGTTTAACATACTTATATATTCTTTACAAACACATCTATTGAAATTTTGCCTCTTCAACTCGTGACCTGTGGAGAGCAAAAAATTCAGAGAATCCAAGCTCTAGAGGTCCTTTCTACATCAAAACATGCCCACGATTCGCACAACAAACACTAGTTAAAAACAGCGGTGGACCGAGAATTCCAGTAGGAAAACCATTTGATAAGCTAATAAGGCTTCATTCCACACTCGTACGCGCCCCATATTTTGCAATCAATTGGGTTCAAGGCAAACACCGACAAGACAATCCAACACAAAATTCGAAGAAGCACTCCCAAGTCCCAAACTGTATCCACCACTTTGGGTATATTAACTGCCCTTGACTTGTCCCCCAAGTCAGCACGACACCAATTGACTCAACGACGCTTGAAGTGGACGTGTTCCCATTTCCTGGGAACGCAAAAACCACACGCAGCACCCGCACAGACCCTAACAACACAAACCCCAATTTCACGAGGCCTTCTTCAATCAACGATTTCAGCCATTACCGCGAGAAGAAGCAACCTTCAAAACTCCATCCTTGAGATAGATTGAAGAACGGGAAATAAATAAAAAAACAAAACCAAACGCTCTAAAACAAACCGCAAAAGAAAGCGCGAAGCACTCACGAACGATGGCGCGCTCGATTCTCCACCTCGAGCTCTTCCTCCAGGGTGGTCCATCGTTCACCGGAACAACCGCGACCGCATCACGGGAACGCCGCGATTCCACGAAGCACGCGAAGAGCAACCTGTGGGAATTGGGATTCGAATCGATGAAGATCGGATTGGATTTGAATTGGTCGAAGAGCAGTGGAGAGTTGCGAGAGATGATGAAGAAGAAGATTCGAGTTCTCTCGACTTCGTTATTCAAAGGAATTTTTCCTGATTTCCTTCTCCCGTAGGAAAAAAGAAGAGGCGTCAGCAACAGCGGGCGGGGCACACGGCAAGGCGGTCGTCGAGGTTCGGTGCTCCGCGGCGTCGTTTTGAGAGCTAACGATTAGCTTCCGGCTTAACGCGCCAATCGTAAATGTCAATTGTCGGACCCACTTTAACGTCAAGGACTATCTCTCTCTTGAGGATTAAACTGACATATTTGTGAAAATTTTACTTTAAAATATTTTTTTAATATAAAAAACCTCAAATTGATATATTTATGATAAATTTATTATAAATTAATTTTTAGACCATCAAAAACTTTAAATAAGTATATTTATAATAAATTTTCATTTTGTTAGTTTCTATTAAATTAAATTAATATAATAAAAAACTATAAATTGATACACTTATAATAACAAAAGATAAAATCTTAAACCGGTACCTATTAATTGTTATAATTTGACAATAAAACATAATTTTTTCTGGAATTTATCAGATTATATCAGATTATTCCTAAGTTGGTCATACCTTGCATGTGGTGGTTTGACTTAGGGTAGAATTTGTAACCTAAGAACCGCACTGGTGGAACTTGTAAGTTCCAGGTTTTAAGGTATGCAGGGTAGGTTTTAGGTTCCAAAACCTGAAAAACTTGTACCCGATGGTAAGTTCTAGGTTCTCGATTAATGGAACTTGAAACTTGTAACCCATAATCTATAATATAGTACAAGTTTTTATATTTTTCTTAATCTATGTCTTTACGGGATTCTGAAGTATTCTATGGTGTTTGATGATAAGTGTATAATCAAAAACCACTAATCTAAACTTCCTGATTGAAAATTTTATTTTCATAAACTATCAGACTAGTGAAAACTCAAATTATTTCTTTTAAGATAATGATTCTATATAATACAAGAGTAACCAGTGCATTAAAATCACAAAACTTCCTTAATACTATTCGACGGGTGCATATAGATACTCGTTCTCAAACAATCGATAATAAAATCTTTATTCATTTATATTGTTGTATTTATTTTTATGTTGCTTAACTAAATATGAAAAAAAAAAAAATTGTTGGAACCTGGAACCGACCCTAGAACCTGTAACATGATAGGTTTTCGGTTCCAAAAATTAAGAAAATACATCTCGGGTAGGTTAAGTTAGGCGGAGGCGGAGCTCGAAACCGCTCACCCCTATTTATGGGTGTAATTTAACGTATCCACGGATGTCGTAATCCATGAGCACACGCTTATCAATAGTAATAGCTAGCCGTGATGAGCAACTTTGATCCAACTTTGTAACTAATTTCGAAATAAGCTTGTCTATTTATATTTAAGCTCAAGTAAAATGTAATTTTTTTAATTTTCTCATCAAATATTTACAATATAATTCAAATTCTAAAATATAAATGAGAAAATAAATGTTTATTTATGTCGATATAGGCATATTGTTAAAATTTCAGGTACTTTAAGGTTACGAAATGTCAGAGCATCGGTGCCAAGATCTAAATTAAGTAAAAAAAAATTTCAGAAAGTAAAAGTACGTAGACGTAAGATTAGTGGTCAGAAAATTTTCGCTTCGTCTCGATCAGGCTTCATCGAAATAAAAGAGAAATGGTGAGCCCAACCTCCTTCTCGTAATATGCACATAAGATTAGTAGTTTATTAATTATTATTAAAAAGAGTATCACCCCGTAAGAATATGAGTACGACGATTTATTGTTAATCTTAAAATATGTATCGCCAACTCAAAATAAAGCTTTAGAGTGGTTCTAATAAATTATTAAAAGCAAATGCCTCACTTGCTATGTTTTGGTTGTTTTAAGAAATTACTACCTAACATTTTCGCCTTAAATATTCGATATTACTTTGGATCGAGTTGGGAATACAATGCGAAAGCGATTTTATGATTGCCATATCAATCCTAAATCACTAACTACCGCTAAGAAAAAAATTCAATTTAGAAAAGAAATTAAATCAAACATTCGAATCAACTCGGGTAAATGCCAACATGAAAAAACTTTATTAACAAGAAGAAATTCATAGTTTGTTTACAAAACATCAACGCTAATTTGGTTCACGAATAAACTTGACGAATCGGAACAGGGAAAACCATATTAGGCATCGGCGCGCAGCTAGCGCCGGCAAACCAACCAACACGAGCTCTACCCACCGACCATGCTTGCATAGCCATTCCAAGCTCGAAAGTGACGAAGGCGTCGAGGCACGCATACTCCACTTGACGATCCGTCAAAGTCTCGTCATCCCACTGGCTCAACGTGATTTCTTTGGGTTTGTCGAGATCTTTGCGAAGTATGACTTTGACCAATTTCTTCAGCCCCATATATCCGAAGGATGGGTTCTGCCATCTCCCTACGGCCAGTCCACGGAGATCCACCATGCGCGACACAATAAGCCCATAATCGTCGCTCAATTTCGTCGCATCATCCTTGATGCCGACACCGACGAACGTGTTGTTCGGATTAGCGAGGAACGCGTGGAGCGATGCGGGGACGTACTCGGCTTGGAGGATCTGAAAGACGAGACAGCAGCGCCCGACGCACAATTGCAGCGTAGCCACGGGATGGACGACGCCAGGCTCGAGATTCGGACGCCACTCGATGTCAAGGCCGATGACGAGCCGGTTCAGCCAGAGCAGGTGGGCTCGCTCGACGTCGATGATCCAGCGAGTGACGATGGATGGGTCATCGGTGACGCAAGTGCAAATTCGCCGCCCGTAGAAGGCGACGTCGTGAAGAGAATGCATGTTGCGGCTTCCGAGACCAGAGATCCAGTCGCGATCAATGGAACTGAGAAATAGCAGAGTGTCTGAAGTGAAAGAGAAGAAACTAAGAAGGGTTTACTACCTTGGTGACGGTGTGTGGTTTAAGTAGTCGCAAGGATGTTTTAAATTAGGAAATATCCTAATCCATCATGGATATGTGCCGTTGGATTGCGTTAATTCTAAACAGGAAACGTTTACTTCTCAAATCAAAATAGGAAATATTTTCTCTTTTGAAGATAAAAACCAACTACCCATTCCTTGCAGGTTGTTGATTTGCGTGCATGCCGTTAGCAGTTAAATAATTTCCTTTTACTGAAGAATTTATTAAGGATTTGGCACGAGACACTTGCACAATTAAAAGAAAATAATGAGTTTTTTTTAATATGTTATTTATTTGAGAATTTATTTTTGGCCAAATTTCGACATATATATTATAAGACACAAGTCATTCCCATTAATTTAGGAGGTCAACACTAGACGGAAAAGAGGGTGAACTCACGTATGGCTATATGCTTTCACAACATTTAACATACTTATGTATATTTTACAAACTCATCTATTGAAATTTTGCCTCTTCAACGCATCACCTGTGGAGAGCAACAAATTCAGAGAATCCAAGTTCTAGAGGTTCTTTCTACATTGAAACATGCCCACGATTTGCAGAACAAACACTAGTTTAAAACAGTGGTGGACAGACAATTCCAGCAGGAAAACCATTAGATAAGCCAATAAGGCTTCATTCCACACGCACGCGCCCCATATATTGCAATCTGTTGGGTTCAAGGCAAACACCAAGACAATCCAACACGAAATTCGAAGAAGGTACTCCCAAGTCCCAAACTGTATCATCCACTTTGGGTGTATTCGGCACAACGACAATCGACTCAACGACGCTTGAAGTGGAGGTGTTTCATTCGACATGTAAGGGAACTTCCTATTTCCTGGGAACGCAAAAACCACACGCAGCACCCGCCAAACCCTAACAACACAAAACCCCAATTTCACGAGGCCTTCTTCAATCAGCGATTTCAGCCATTACCGCGTGAAGAAGCAACCTTCAAAACTCCATCCTTGAGATAGATTGAAGAACGGGAAATCAAACAGAAAACAAAACCAAACGCTAAAACGAACCGCAAAAGAAAGCGCGAAGCACTCACGAACAATGGCGCGCTCGATTCTCCACCTCGAGCTCTTCGTCCAGGGTGGTCCATCGTTCACCGGAACAACCACGATCGCATCACGAGAACGCCGCGATTCCACGAAGCACGCGGAGAGCAACCTGCAGGAATTGGGATTCGAATCGATGAAGATCGGATTGGGTTTGAATTGATCGAAGAGCAGTGGAGCGTTGCGAGAGATGATGAAGAAGAAGATTCGAGTTCTCTCGACTTCGTTATTCAAAGGAATTTTTCCAGATTTCTTTCTCCCATAGGAAAAAAGGAGGCGGGCGGGCACACGGCAAGGCGGTCATCGAGGTTCGGTGCTCTGCGGTGTCGTTTTGAGAGCTAAGGATTAGCTTCGAGCTTAACGCGCCAATTGTAAATGTAAATTGTCGGACCCACTTTAACGTCAAGGACCATCCCTCTATTTATCCATTAAGATTTATATGATGAAAAATTTCAAATCAACATATTTGTAACATATTTACTTCAAAATATTCTTTTGATAATCAAAAATCTCAAACTGATATATTTATGATGAATTGATTTTTAAACCACCAAAAATTTAAATAAGTATATTTATAACAAATTTTCAATTTGTTAAATTCTATTAAATTAAATTAATATCATAAAAACTCTAAACTGGTACATTTATAATAACATAATATAAAATCTCAAATTAGTAAACCTTTTATATATTATTATGTGACTATAAATCATAACTTTTTTTTATATATTATTCAACTCAATAATGTGACTATAAATCATAACTTTTTCTGGAATTTATAGATTATTCCTAAGTTGGTCATACTATCTAACTAAACTTAGGAAAACTATTCAAGCGTGTGGTAGTTTGACTTTATGGGTGTAACTTAACGTATCCATGGTTGTCGTAATTCATAAGCACACGCTCATCAATAGTAATAGCTAGCCCTGATGAGCAACTTTGATCCAACTTTGTAACTAATTTCAAAATAAGCTTGTCTATTTATATTTAAGCTCAAGTAAAATGTAATTTTTTAAATTTTCTCATCACATGTTTACAATATAATTCAAATTCTAAAAAACATGAGAAAATATATGTGAAATTATATGTCAATATAGGTATATTGTTACATTTTCAAGTATTTTAAGGTTACGAAAAGTTGGAGCATCGATGCCAAGATGGCGCCAATGGATTAGTGCAATGGTTGACGCATTAGGCACTTTAGCTGAACTATAATTTAATAATAGAATTTGACATCTGTTATAATAATGCATTGAGAATTAAAATCTACTCAATATAAAATAAAGGCAAATAGGAGGTCTTGGTCAATTTTAACTTATAATTAACGCACGTGCCCATGCTTTTACCTCTTATAATTTATTGAAAATTTATGTTAATTAAATTTATACTTCAATTTCACACATTAGGCTTGTATAAATATTAAACTTTTTAGAGTCATAATAGTGACACTATTCAAGAGAAAAAAAATCACAAAAACATCCTAAACTAGGAACATATGACACATTTATTTCTAACTTTTTAATGACACAAAAAACTTCAAATTTGTACCCATTCGACACATTGTAACACATTTAACCCAAACTTCAAAGATCCGAACTTATACTCACGCAAGATATGTATCACAAAATTTAGAATAAATATGTCGTTTGAGTACAAATTTAAGGTTTTTTGTGTTGCCAAAAAATAGTTTAAGGTAAATGTATCATATGGGTAAAAGTTTGATATTTTTGGTGTCATGGAATAAAACTTAGAGTAAATGTACTACGCGGATACAAATTTGAAATTTTTGTATCATAAAAAAAGTTTGGATATATATTGTAACACTATTCAAGAGAAGAAAAATCACCATGGGCATTTACTTCTAACTTTTTAATAATTTTTATGGCTTTTTGATATGACATTTTCAAAAAACTTCACGGATATAAATTTGATTTAAGAGATACCACACAGATGCAAATTTGAAAAAAAAGACTAAATTTGATTTAAGAGATAAAAAAGACGATGAAAAATTAAAAACACATAGGAACCCAATATATATACATGACATAAATGGAATTGTCTTACATATAATTTCACTTTACGATTATCAAATATTATACATGTCCTAGATGAATATATATAATTAAGTAAAAAAAATTCAGAAAGTAAAAGTACGTAGACATAAGATTAGTGGTCAGAAAATTTTCGGTTCGTCTCGATTAGGCTCCGTCGAAATAAAAGAGAAATGGTGAGCCCAACCTCCTTCACGTAATATGCACATAAGATTAGTAGTTTGTTAATTATTATTAAAAAGAGTATCACCCTGTAAGAATATGAGTACGATGATTTATTGTTCATCTTAAAATATGTATCGCTAACTCAAACAAAAGCCTTAGAGTGGTTCGAATAAACTATTAAAATCAAATGCCTCACTTGCTAAGTTTTGGTTGTTTTAAGAAATTATTACCTAACATTTTCGCCTTAAGTATTCGATATTACTTTGGATTGAGTTGAGAATACAATTGCGAAAGAGATTTTATGATTGCTATATCAATCCTAAATCACTAAATTTTTCAAAAAAATTCAATTGGTTAACTGAACTAATTTTGTTGTGTGAATTTATTATTATTTTGTACTATGTGTCTGACAAAGTTATCTGTCCCGTTGAAAAAGTTGGTTTTTTTCCACTAAACTTTGTACTATAAATGGAATTGCAAACATCTGTACGGACTATAACTAATTTCCTATATGTTTATATCATACCTATTTTGATCTTTAATCACTATACCTATGACCAACTTTTCCATATGAACACATAACTAACATTTGATTCCTAATTAAAATTTTAATTTATTTTGAGTCTTATATATTTTAATAAAGTTATGAGGCCGTAATTTTTTCTAGATACAAAATATTAATTACAGACCACATTAGCTTTATTTCACTTGTTTCATTTTTCCTTTCTTTTTTTTTTTTTCCCAAAAATCACGATATGTTTTTTTGATGTTCGATGGTTAGTATGAATAAGATTCACCGTAGCTCACCAGAATATACTAATTGCCACTAAGAAAAAACTCAATTTAGAAAAGAAATCAAATCAAACATTCCGACCAACTCAGGTAAATGCCAACATGAAGAAACTTTATTAACAAGAAGAAATTCATAGGATATTTACAAAACTTCAACAGTAATTTGGTTCAAGAAGGAACTTGATGAATCAGAATAGAAGAAACCATATTAGGCACCGTCGCACATCTAGCGCCGGCATGCCAACCAACACGAGCTCTACCCACCAACCAAGCTTCCATAGTCATCCCAAGCTCGAAAGTGACGAAGGCGTCGAGACACGCATACTCCACTTGACGATCCGTCAATGTCTCGTCATCCCACTGGCTCAACGTGATTTCTTTGGGTTTGTCGAGATCTTTGCGAAGGATCATTTTGACCAATTTCTTCAGCCCCATATATCCGAAGGATGGGTTCTGCCATCTCCCTACGGCCAGTCCACGGAGATCCGCCATGCGCGACACAATAAGTCCATAATCGTCGCTCAATTTCGTCGCATCATCCTTGATGCCGACACCGACGAACGTGTAGTTCGGATTAGCAAGGAACAAATGGAGCGATGCAGGGACGTGCTCAGCGTGGAGGATCTGAAAGACGAGACAGCTGCGCCCGACGCACAATTGCAGCGTAGCCACGGGATGGACGACGCCAGGCTCGAGATTCGGACGCCACTCGATGTCGAGGCCGATGACGAGCCAGTTCAGCCGGAGCAGGTGGGCTCGCTCGACGTCGACGATCCAGCGAGTGACGATGGATGGGTCATCGGTGACGCAAGTGCAAATTCGCCGCCCGTAGAAGGCGACGTCGTGAAGAGAATGCATGTTGGGGCTTCCGAGACGAGAGTATCCAGTCGCAATCAAAGGAAATGAGAAATGGTAGAGTTGCGGAAGTGAAGAAACTAAGGAGGTTTTACTACGTTGGCGTTAGAATTGATGGTGTGTGGTTTAAATAGTCGCAAGGAAGTTTTAAATTAGGAAATATCCTAATATATCATGGATATGTGCCGTTGGATTGCGTTAATCCTAAATAAGAAACGTTTACTTCTCGAATTAATATAGGAAATATTGTCTTTTGAAGATAAAAACTAGCTACACATTTCTTGCAGGTCGTTGATTTGCTTGCGTGCCGTTAGAAATTAAATAATTTCCTTTTATTGAATAATTTATTAAGAATTTGGGACGAGACATTTGCACATGTAAAAGAAAATAATTATTTTTTTATATGTTATTTATTTGAGAAATTTTTTTTTTTGCCAGATTTTGACATATATATTATGAGATACAAGTCATTCCCATTATTCTTGCTATCTTTTCATTATTAATGAGATAAACAAAGTTCTAACATAAATCGGGATATTGCCATGGTGGGATGTTAGCCGTTCAATGCTGATTTATGAATATTTCGTACTGATGTAAGGAAGCTCGAAAAGACTGAAATTCTCAAATCTTTAGCTCTTTAGATTTTATTGTTGTAATAAAACACCACGTGTTATGATGATTTTATTATCATCTTACAACATTTTAACATATGAGAATTTCAGATATTAATACGTTCTATTTTTTTAAAAATGGCTTAAGATTATACTAATGTGCTACTAAAAGAAAGCACCTCAAGTGCTACACTTTGATTTTTTTACTTATTATTTTAGCGTGAAATTTTCTATACTACCTCAGATCATGAAGTGATTTTATAGTTGTTATATCAAGCCTAAATCATCAAAATTTTCAAATTTCAATTGATCAACTAAGCTGATCTCAAATGGATTTATAATTGATTTATATTATCTTGGCCCCGCGCCAACCATCGTTTAACCCATATTGGAAGATATGAAAATTCGGAAGTCAATGGATTGACTCAAATTGCATATGAATATAAAATATTACAAGAATTAGCCAAACTAATAATAACAGAAATAAAAGTACCACATCAAATGAAAATTGAACTATGTTGATGGTAAGTACTTATTTGGTTAAAGATAAAGAAAATTAGAGAGAGTGGTTTGTTGAATATTAAAAGATCAGAGTCGATGAAGGGACAAAATAACTCAAAAGAGATACATTAAAATATATTATGCTCCATGATGATTTATGAATGCACGGTCAAGGGATACTATTGAAATGTCCAAATAGACGTGAATGGATGTTATGATGACATAAGTGCACGAAGGAATATGTGGTGCAGATTATGTTTAAATAATAATGATGTGGTTATTGTGTTGACTACATAATTTTTGACCCACAACCCTCAAGATTGTATTGGTTATGCAAAAGGTTGTACATCGTGTCAAGTGAATGGATTGGTTTTTCCATAAAAAAAAGGACTGATTCAACATGTTTGTGTCTATTTTGAATTTATTTGTCAAACCATGACCATGAGAGATCGGCCTACAGAAATGATTGGTAAAATATGTCCTGCAAACATAATTTTATCTTGATCACAACTCATTATTTTGTAAATTGAGTTGAGCCAGCATCTTGTAAATATATTACCGAAAAAACCGTTGAGTAGATTAATGTGTGAAGGAAAGCTGCGTTGGAGTAGAAACGGAGCTAGCAACGAAGCAAAGAGCCAACGCTGGAGTAGAGATGGAGGAAGCGACGGAGCAGCGAGCGAGAGAGTGCCGGAGTAGAGATGCAGCGAGTGTCAAGCAACGGTGGGGAACGGCTTGCTTGAGAAACGCCGGAGCAGCAACAACAAGCGTAGAGCGCGGAGCAGCAAATGGGAGAAAAAACAGATTCAAAATTTGAGAGAAAGAATGGCTTTTTTTTTTCTTAGAAGGAAAGAACGGAGGAGAGGAGAGAGAATATAATAAATGCGTGCAGAGACTCTGCCTGACAAGTCTGATGCCTGGAGGAGAGAGAGTGCAGAGGAGGGGAGAGAGAAGAGAACCGCGGGTTTGAAATTTTTTTTTTCCTTTCTGACAAGTCTGACGCCTGGGCCCACAAAAGTACATGTGTTGCGCTCTGGAGCAGCCTCCCGTTTGCCACGCTGTCAAACGAGCTGCACCTAATATTTTCTCCCGGGCCGGGAAAGGAAGAAGAAAAAAAAGGAAAGAAGGAGAATGGGCCAAGCCCATGCGGGAGGGAAAAGAAGAAAAGAAAGGGGTCGGGCAGGCCCAGCTTTGGCCTGGACCCACAATGTTTTTTCCAATGTTTTTTTTTCTTTTTATAGGAAAATTTGATTTTTTTAAAATTAATCTTAAAACTAGTGATGCAAATGCTCCTAATGTCTATATGCAATGCAATTTTAATGAAAGAATTTTTTGTTAAGGGATTAGAAAATAATTTCTAATTTTCCAATGCAATTAATAAATACTAAAAAAAATCATCAAAATTTAGGTGTCAACAGAACCTCCAAAAGGTCTAGAACATCCATTATAATAATGCATCAAGAATTAAAATCTACTCAATATAAAATAAAGGCGAGTAGGAGGTCTTGGTCAATTTTAACTTATAATTAACGCACGTGCCCATGCTTTTACCTCTTATAATTTATTGAAAATTATGTTAATTAAATTTATACTTCAATTTCACACATTATGCTTGTATAAATATTAAAATTTTTAGAGTCATAATAGTGACACTATTCAAGAGAAGAAAAAATCACAAAAACACCCTAAACTATGGACAAACGACACATTTACTTCTAACTTTTTAATGACACAAAAAACGTCAAATTTGTACACATTTGATATATTGTAACACATTTAACCCTAACTTCAAAGACCCGAACTTGTACTCACGCGAGATATGTATCACAAAATTTAGAATAAATATGTCATATGAGTACAAATTTGGGGTTTTTTTTGTATCTCCAAAAAATAGTTTAAAGTAAATGTATCTTACTGATATAAGTTTGATATTTTTGGTGTCATGGAATAAAAACTTAGATGAAATGTACCACACGGATGCAAATTTGAAATTTTTGTATCATAAAAAAAGTTTGGATATATACATTACCGTGGGCATAATTTCGGGCTTTTTGTGACATTTTCACTTCACTAAATTTGATTTAAGAGATAAAAAGATGATGAAAAATTAAAAACACATAGGAACCCAATATATATACTCACACATGACATAAATGGAATTGTCTTACATATAATTTCACTTTACGATCATCAAATATTATACATGTCCTAGATGAATATATATAATTAAGTAAAAAAAATTCAGAAAGTAAAAGTACGTAGACATAAGATTAGTGGTCAGAAAATTTTCGGTTCGTCTCGATTAGGCTCCGTCGAAATAAAAGAGAAATGGTGAGCCCAACCTCCTTCACGTAATATGCACATAAGATTAGTAGTTTGTTAATTACTATTAAAAAGAGTATCGCCCCGTAAGAATACGAGTACGACGATTTATTATTCATCTTAAAATATGTATCACCAACTCAAAATAAAGCTTTAGAGTGGTTCTAATAAATTATTAAAAGCAAATGCCTCACTTGCTATGTTTTGGTTGTTTTAAGAAATTACTACCTAACATTTTCGCCTTAACTATTCGATATTACTTTGGATCGAGTTGAGAATACAATGCGAAAGAGATTTTATGATTGCTGTATCAATCCTAAATCACTAAATTTTTCAAAAAAATTTAATTGGTTAACTGAACTAATTTTGTTGTGTGAATTTATTATTATTTTGTACTATGTGTCTGACAAAGTTATCTGTCTCGTTGAAAAAGTTGGTTTTTTCCCTCTAAACTTTGTACTATAAATGGAATTGCGAACATCTGTACGGACTATAACTAATTTCCTATATGTTTCTATCATACCTATTTTGATCTTTAATCACTATACCTATGACCAACTTTTCCATATGAACACATAACTAACATTTGATTCCTAATAATATTTTCAATTTATTTTGAGTCATATATATTTTTAATAAAATTATGAGGCCGTAATTTTTTCTGGATATAAAATATTAATTACAGACCACATTAGCTTTATTTCACTTGTTTCATTTTTCCTTTTTTTTTATTCCCAAAAATCTCGATATGTTTTTTTGATGTTCAATGGTTAGTATGAATAAGATTCACTGTAGCTCACCAGAATAAACTAATTGCCATTTAGAAAAAAATCAATTTAGAAAAGAAATCAAATCAAACATTCCGACCAACTCAGGTAAATGCCAACATGAAGAAACTTTATTAAAAAAAGGAAATTCATAGGATATTTACAAAACTTCAACAGTAATTTGGTTCAAGAACGAACTTGATGAATCAGAATAGAAGAAACCATATTAGGCACCGTCGCACATCTAGCGCCGCCATGCCAACCAACACGAGCTCTACCCACCAACCAAGCTTCCATAGTCATCCCAAGCTCGAAAGTGACGAAGGCGTCGAGACACGCATACTCCACTTGACGATCCGTCAAAGTCTCGTCATCCCACTGGCTCAATGTGATTTCTTTGGGTTTGTCGAGATCTTTGCGAAGGATCATTTTGACCAATTTCTTCAGCCCCATATATCCGAAGGATGGGTTCCGCCATCTCCCTACGGCCAGTCCACGGAGATCCGCCAAGCGCGACACAATAAGTCCATAATCGTCGCTCAATTTCGTCGCATCATCCTTGATGCCGACACCGACGAACGTGTAGTTCGGATTAGCGAGGAACGCATGGAGCGATGCAGGGACGTACTCGGCGTGGAGGATCTGAAAGACGAGACAGCTGCGCCCGACGCACAATTGCAGCGTAGCCACGGGATGGACGACACCAGGCTCGAGATTGGGACGCCACTCGATGTCGAGGCCGATGACGAGCCAGTTCAGCCGGACCAGGTGGGCTCGCTCGACGTCGACGATCCAGCGAGTGACGATGGATGGATCATCGGTGACGCAAGTGCAAATTCGTCGCCCGTAGAAGGCGATGTCGTGAAGCGAATGCATGTTGCGGCTTCCGAGACGAGAGTATCCAGTCGCAATGAAAGGAACTGAGAAATAGCAGAGAGTCGGAAGTGAAGAAACTAAGGAGGTTTTACTACGTTGGTGTTAGAATTGATGGTGTGTGGTTTAAATAGTCGCAAGGAAGTTTTAAATTAGGAAATATTCTAATCCGTCATGGATATGTGCCGTTGGATTCCGTTAAAAACAGCCTTGTGTCCTAAACAGGAAACGTTTACTCCTCGAATTAAAATAGGAAATTTTTTGTCTTTTGAAGATAAAAACTAGCTACACATTTCTTGCAGGTCGTTGATTTGCGTGCGCGCCGTTATAAATTAAATAATTTCCTTTTATTGAAGGATTTATGAAGGATTTGGCACGAGACACTTGCACATGTAAAAGAAAATAATGAATTTTTTATATGTTATTTATTTGAGAATTTTTTTTTGCCAGAGATTTCGACATATATACCATAAGGTACAAGTCATTCCTGTTAATCTCGTTATCTTTTTATTATTAATGAGACAAACAAAGTTCTAACATAAATCGGGATATTACCATGGTGGGATGTTAGCCGTTCAATGCTGATTTATGAATCTTTCGTATTGATGTAAGGAAGCTCGAAAAGACTAAAATTCTCAAATCCTTAGCTCTTTAGATTGTATCGTTGTAATAAAAAACCACGTGTAAGAGTATCATTATGATGATTTTATTATTCATCTTACAACATTTTAAGATATGAGAATTTCAGAGGGGTAAGTACATTAGGAGTGCCATTACTTTCGTACGGCGCTCACTTTGATGCAAATTTTTTTTTTCGCTCACTTAAGTGCCACATCAAAGTAAAATCGTTCACTTGAGTGCCACATCACCGGAAAAGCTGACGTGGCAGCCGGAAAACATTATTTTAATATTTTAATTAATTTTTAATTAATTTTTGATTTTTTTTGATTTTTTTTTGTTTTTTTAAGGCCGACGAGGGCCACCGTTGACCCTCGCCGGCCACGGAACCCTCACCCAAATTGGGCGAGGGGGCCCTCGCCGTTGGCCGCGAAGGCCTTGGGTGAGGCCGTTGCGGCCTCCCCGTGGCTGCCGAGGGCCATTGTGGCCTTGCCCAGGGCCAGATCTGGGCAAGGGCCGCTTGGCCTTTGCTGTCGTCACCGCGGGTGGGGCCGTCGATGGCCTCGCCGGCCTCACCTAGGGCCTTCGATGGCCTCACCAACCTCAGCCAAGACTTTCACGGCCGACGGCAAGGGGGCCCTTGCCCAACGGGCGAGAGTTCGGCGGCCGGCGAGGGTCGACGGTGGCCCTCGCCTTAAAAAAAAAAAAAAAAAAAAAAGGAAAAAAAACAAAAAATTCAAAAAAAAAAAATTGAAAAAATAAAAAAATTAATTAAAATATTAAAATATTGTTTTCTGGTTGCCACGTCAGCATTCCGGCGGCCACGTCAGCTTTTCCGGTGATGTGGCACTCAAGTGATCGATTTTACTCCGATGTGGCACTCAAGTGAGTGAAAAAAAAGTTTTTGCACCAAAGTGAGCGTCGTACGAAAGTAATGGCACTCCTGGTGTCCCAACCTCGAATTTCAGATATTAATACGTTCTATTTTTAAAAAAATGGCTTCAGATTATACTAGTGTGCTACTAAAAGAAAGCACCTCAAGTGCTACACTTTGATTTTTTTGGGATAATTTGTACTTATTATTTTAGCGTGAAATTTTCTCTACGACCTCTGATCGTGTTAATAAAACAAATTTAAAGTGATTTTATAGTTGTTGTATCAAGCCTAAATCATCAACATTTTCAAATTTCAATTGATCAACTAAGTTGATCTCAAATGGATTTATAATTGATTTATATTATCTTGGCCCCGCGCCAACCATCATTTAACCCATATTGGAAGATACGAAAATTCGGAAGTCAATGGATTGACTCAAATTGCATATGAATATAAAATATTACAAGAATTAGCCAAACTAATAATAACAGAAATAAAAGTACCACATCAAATGAAAATTGAACTATGTTGATGGTAAGTACTTAATTAGAGAGAGTGGTTTGTTGAATATTAAAAGATCAGAGTCAATGAAGGGACAAAATAACTCGCAAGAGATACATTAAAATATATTATGCTCCATGATGATTCATATAAACGGACGGTTAAGGGATACTATTGAAATGTCCAGATAGACGCGAATGGATGTTAGGATGACATAAGTGCACGAAGGAATATGTGGTGCAGATTATGTTTAAATAATAATGATGTGGTTATTGTGTTGACTAAATAATTTTTGACCCACAACCCTCAAGATTGTATTGGTTATGCAAAAGGTTGTACATCGTGTCAAGTGAATGGATTGGTTTTTCCAAAAAAGAAGAAGGACTGATTCAACATGTTTGTGTTGATTCTGAATTTATTTGTCAAACCATGACCATGAGAGATTGGGCTACGGATATGATTGGTAAAATATGTCCTACAACAACCAAAAAACATAATTTTATCTCGATCGCAACTCATTATTTTGCAAATTAAGTTGAGCCAGCATCTTGTAAAAATATTACCGAAATAACCGTTGAAAAGTTCGTAAAACAGAATATATTCAATCGGTTCGGAATTCTTGAAATAATTATTGTCAATCAGAAAACTATTTTAACTGGAAAAGAAGTATGGAGGCATCCATATCTTCTGACGCTCAAGTTAATGGGATTCCATCTTATCAATAATATTATATAGGCTTCTAGAACCTCCAAAAGGTCTAGAACATCCGTTATAATAATGCATTAAGAATTAAAATCTACTCAATATAAAATAAAGGCAAGTACGAGGTCTTGGTCAATTTTAATTTATAATTAACGCACGAGCCCATGCTTTTACCTCTTATAATTTATTGAAAATTATGTTAATTAAATTTATACTTCAATTTCACACATTATGCTTGTATAAATATTAAAATTTTTAGAGTCATAATAGTGACACTATTCAAGAGAAGAAAAAATCACAAAAACACCCTAAACTATGGACATATGACACATTTACTTCTAACTTTTTAATGACACAAAAAAAGTCAAATTTGTACCCATTTGATATATTGTAACACATTTAACCCTAACTTCAAAGACCCGAACTTGTACTCACACGAGATATGTATCACAAAATTTAGAATAAATATGTCATATGAGTACAAATTTGGGGTTTTTTTTGTCTCCAAAAAATAGTTTAAAGTAAATGTATCATACGAATATAAGTTTGATATTTTTGGTGTCATGGAATAAAACTTAGATGAAATGTACCACTTGGATGCAAATTTGAAAATTTTGTATCATAAAAAAAGCTTGGATATATATTACCGTGGGCATAATTTCGGGCTTTTTGTGACATTTTCACTTCACTAAATTTGATTTAAGAGATAAAAAGATGATGAAAAATTAAAAACATATAGGAACCCAATATATATACTCACACATGACATAAATGGAATTGTCTTACATATAATTTCACTTTACGATTATCAAATATTATACATGTCCTAGATTAACATATATATATATATATATATATATATAATTAAGTAAAAAAATTCAGAAAGTAAAAGTACGTAGACATAAGATTAGTGGTCAGAAAATTTTTGGTTCGTCTCGATTAGGCTCCGTCGAAATAAAAGAGAAATGGTGAGCCCAACCTCCTTCACGTAATATGCACATAAGATTAGTAGTTTGTTAATTATTATTAAAAAGAGTATCGCCCTGTAAGAATATGAGTACGACGATTTATTGTTCATCTTAAAATATTTATCGCCAACTCAAAATAAAGCTTTAGAGTGGTTCTACTAAATTATTAAAAACAAATGCCTCACTTGCTATGTTTTGGTTGTTTTAAGAAATTACTACCTAACATTTTCGCCTTAAATATTCGATATTACTTTGGATCAAGTTGAGAATACAATGCGAAAGAGATTTTATGATTGCTATTTTAATCCTAAATCACCAAATTTTTCAAAAAAATTTAATTGGTTAACTGAACTAATTTTGTTGTGTGAATTTATTATTACTTTGTACTATGTGTCTGACAAAGCTATCCGTCCCGTTGAAAAAGTTGGTTTTTATCCTCTAAACTTTGTACTATAAATGGAATTGCAAACATCTGTACTGACCATAACTAATTTCCTATATGTTTATATCATACCTATTTTGATCTTTAATCACTATACCTATGACCAACTTTTCCATATGAACACATAACTAACATTTGATTCCTAATAATATTTTCAATTTATTTTGAGTCATATATATTTTTAATAAAATTATCAGGCTGTAATTTTTTCTGGATATAAAATATTAATTACAGACCACTTTAGCTTTACTTCACTTGTTTCATTTTTCCTTTCCTTTTTTTTTTCCCGAAAATCACGATATGTTTTTTAGATGTTTGATGGTTAGTATGAATAAGATTTGACCGTAACTCACCAAAATACACTAACCACCACTAAGAAAAAAATCAATTTAGAAAAGAAATCAAATCAAACATTTGGACCAACTCAGGTAAATGCCAACATGAAGAAACTTTATTAACAAGAAGAAATTCATAGGATATTTACAAAACTTCAACGGTAATTTGGTTCAAGAACGAACTTGATGAATCAGAATAGAAGAAACCATATTAGGCACCGTCGCACATCTAGCGCTGGCACACCAACCAACACGAGCTCTACCCACCAACCAAGCTTCCATAGTCATCCCAAGCTCGAAAGTGACGAAGGCGTCGAGACACGCATACTCCACTTGACGATCCGTCAATGTCTTGTCATCCCACCGGCTCAATGTGATTTCTTTGGGTTTGTCGAGATCTTTGCGAAGGATCATTTTGACCAATTTCTTCAGCCCCATATATCCGAAGGATGGGTTCCGCCATCTCCCTACGGCCAGTCCACGGAGATCCGCCATGCGCGACACCATAAGTCCATAATCGTCGCTCAATTTCGTCGCATCATCCTTGATGCCGACACCGACGAACGTGTAGTTCGGATTAGAGAGGAACGCGTGGAGCGATGCGGGGATGTACTCGGCGTGGAGGATCTGAAAGACGAGACAGCAGCGCCCGACGCACAATTGCAGCGTAGCCACGGGATGGACGACGCCAGGCTCGAGATTGGGACGCCACTCGATGTCGAGGCCGATGACGAGCCAGTTCAGCCGGAGCAGGTGGGCTCGCTCGACGTCGACGATCCAGCGAGTAACGATGGATGGGTCATCGGTGACGCAAGTGCAAATTCGCCGCCCGTAGAAGGCGACATCGTGAAGAGAATGCATGTTGCGGCTTCCGAGACGAGAGTTTCCAGTCGCAATCAAAGGAAATGAGAAATAGTAGAGTTGCGGAAGTGAAGAAACTAAGGAGGTTTTACTACGTTGGCGTTAGAATTGATGGTGTGTGGTTTAAATAGTCACAAGGAAGTTTTAAATTAGGATATATCCTAATATATCATGGATATGTGCCGTTGGATTTCGTTAATCCTAAATAGGAAACATTTACTTCTCGAATTAATATAGGAAATATTTTGTCTTTTGAAGATAAAAACTAGCTACACATTTCTTGCAGGTCGTTGATTTGCTTGCGTGCCGTTAGGAATTAAATAATTTCCTTTTATTGAAGGATTTATGAAGGATTTGGCACGAGACACCTGCACATGTAAAAGAAAATAATGGGTTTTTTTTATATGTTATTTATTTGAGAATTTTTTTTGGCCAGATTTCCACATATATATTATAAGGTACAAGTCATTCCTGTTAATCTCGTTATCTTTTTATTATTAATGAGACAAACAAAGTTCTAACATAAATCGGGATATTGCCATGGTGGGATGTTAGCCGTTCAAAGCTGATTTATGAATCTTTTGTACAGATGTAAGGAAGCTCGAAAAGACTGAAATTCTCAAATCTTTAGCTCTTTAGATTGTATCGTTGTAATAAAAAACCACGTGTAAGAGTATCATTATGATGATTTTATTATTCATCTTACAACATTTTAAGATATGAGAATTTCAGATATTAATACGTTCTATTTTAAAAAAAAATGGCTTCAAATTATACTAGTGTGCTACTAAAAGAAAGCACCTCAAGTGCTACACTTAGATTTTTTTGGATATTTAGTACTTATTATTTTAGCGTGAAATTTTCTATACTACCTCAAATCGTGTTAATAAACAAATTTAAAGTGATTTTATAGCTTTTGTATCAAGCCTAAATCATCAAAAATTTCAAATTTCAATTGATCAACTAAGCTGATCTTGTCAATGAATTTACAATTGATTTATATTATCTTGGCCCCGCGCCAACCATCGTTTAACCCATATTGGAAGATATGAAAACTCGGAAGTCAATGGATTAACTCAAATTGCATATGAATATAAAATATAACAAGAATTAGCCAGAATAATAACAACAGAAATAAAAGTACCACGTCAAATGAAAATCAAACTATGTCGATAGTAAGTACTTATTTGGTTAAAGATAAAGAAAATTAGAGAGAGTGGTTTGTTGAATATTAAAAGATCAGAGTCGATGAAGGGACCAAAAAACTCGAAAGAGAGACATTAAAATATATTATGCTTCATGATGATTTATATGAATGCACGGTCAAGGGATACTATTGAAATGTCCAAATAGACGTGAATTGATTTTAGCATGACATAAGTGCACGAAGGAATATGTAGTGCACATTAAATTTAAATAAAAATGACGTGGTTATTGTGTTGACTAAATAATTTTTGACCCACAATGCTCAAGACTGTGTTGATTATGCAAAAGGTTGTACATCATGTCAAGTGAATGGACTGATTTTTCAAAAAAAGAAAAAAAGGACTGATTCAACATGTTCATGTCGATTCCGAATTTAGTTGTCAAACCATGACCATGAGAGATTGAGCTACGGATATGATAGCTAACAAACGTCCTACAACTACCAAGAAACATAATTTTATCTCGATTGCAACCCATTATTTTGCAAATTGAGTTGAGCCAGCTTCTTATAAAAATAGGGTCAATTAAAAAAAAACCCCAAATTTTAGATTCAGTCCCAAATATACCCCAGACTTTTTTTTGTTTCAAGAAAAATCTTAAACTTTAGGTTCAGTCTCAAATCCACCCCGAACTTTTCTTTGTCTCAGAAAAAATCCCAAACTTTAGATTTAGTCCCAAATCTACTCCAAACTTTTCTTTTGTCTCAGAAAAAATCCTAAACTCTTAGTCTATTCCTAAATCTATCCCAATTTTTTTTGTCAAAAAGAAAATCATCAAATTTTACTCTAATCCTAAATTTGCCCTCATTAGCCTCTGTCCAAAAACTATATTAGTAATCCCTAATTTTTTATGTCCTAAAATGGTTTTATTTTGAAAATAATTTTCTATGACATCTTGTTTATGTGTATTTATTATCTATGTGGAAATGCCATGTTAAGTTGGGACTAGATCATGGGGTATATTTGAGAACAAATAAAAAATTAGTGATTTTTTTAGTACAAATGGAGGGTAAAACCCCAAATTAGTATACCCGTTAATTACGACGTGCAATTTAATTTAGAAATTTGACAGTAAAATTTAACGGAAAATAATATATGGTAATTTGTTTTGGTGGTCAAAAAAATAATTTTGGGTAAATTTGTCATATGTGTACCAATTTGAGATTTTTTTAGACAAAACAAAATTCAGGGTAGATTTGAGACTAAAATTAAAGTTTAGGGTTTTTTTTTGAGACAAAAGAAAAGTTCGGGGCAGATTTGGGACTAAACCTAAAGTTTTGGATTTTTCTTGAGACAAAAAAAAAGTTCGGGGTATATTTGGGACTAGACTTAAAGTTTGGGGGTTTTTTTTTGGAATTGACCCTATAAAAATATTACTGAAAAACCATTGAAAAGTTCGTAAAACAAAATATATTCAATTGGTTTGGTATTCTTGAAATAATTATTGTGAATCAGAAAACTATTTTAACTGGAAAAGAAGTATGGAGGCATCAATATCCTCGGGCGCTCAGGTTAATGGAATTCCATCGTATCAATAATATTATAGGCTTCTAGAACCTCCAAAAGGTCTAGTATTAATGAGTCGATATATGGTCAAGAAGCTGTTATTTCCTTAGAGTCGTTCAATCTTTGAGAGTTAGGATGCAAAGTGACTTGCTAAAAAAATTATGAACAGTTGATGCATATGAATCTAAATGAGTTGGATGGAATTCGAGTATCAGCACTAGAGCAAATTATCATGCAAACAGACACGTTAAAACTAAAAAATTGCCAATGATGATACGGTATGGAGACTATTTTACCGGTTAATTGCAAAAGTGATTAATTCGACAAGTGTTCGCTGAATTCGGAAAGGGCCGTACTTAGTGCTAGTTGTGCAAAGGGGCAATGCCCGTCGATTGATGGACTTGGATGGCGTGAAATATTACTACAAACGATTAATGGAAAGTAGCTAAAAAATTCTTAATCCAAACTACGCGAGAGATGCAACAGATGTAGGAGAATGAAAATACAGTAAGACAGTCTGAATGTAAAGGGAGCTAGATTACTATGTACTCCAGATCATCAAGTAGCTTCTTCACGCTTCTCCTGAAATTTGAAAGGTCTTCATCCAATGTCTTGTTATTTGCAACACATACTCTTCTGATGGTTAAATGCCTGCCGACTTTTGCTTGTTGTCGACCGTATTCCTGCATGGTCGCGACGACCTCCTGATGCTGTTGCTTCATAGACCTCCCTTCGTGCTGAACTTCAAGTTGGGTCGATTCTATCTGCTGCTGAACCTCAGCGAGAAGCACTTCGAGTCTTTCTTTCTCCTCTGTAAGCTCAGCCTTCCTGTCAATGGCAGCCTGATAAGAACTGCGATGTTCTTTCAGAGTTTGCTTTCCTGCAGTCAGTCAGTCTTCCAGTTCGTTGAACTTTTCTTCAGTAGCCATCGACGACTCAATTTTGTCGCAGTTCAGTCTATAGTCTTCAGTGCCATACACAAAATGTTTGGCAAACTCTTCACACTCATGCCGAAATTCAAGAGTCTTGATGAAGCCACTTTTGCCAGAACTCAACTCAGCAAGCAGGTGTTTTATTCTGCCTTCAAGGGCTGAGTTATAAGTTGTTAAGATATGAAATCTTTTCTGATATTATTTTTTGAATATGAAATCTTTTTGATATCTTTTTGAATTTTAGATTAGTATACCAACTGTAAATGAGTTGGGATTCCATGATTCTTACTCTGTCAAAGATTGTATTTTTCATTCTCTTTATAAGCGTGTATGATCTGTAAATTAAGTGATATGAAAAATCATTCACGATTGTGAGCTTTTTAAGAACCAACATAGGAGTATCCTCCTTTCATTTGTTGGTATAACTCCTCCCATTTAGCCTTAACATCATCGACGACCACTGGTGTCAATGGGTCAGAAGGGTCAGAACTAGATGGGAGGGGCTCCTTACATCTTGGTTTTGTCACTCCCGGGATTTCGTCGACTGCATCTAGATCAGCTGACTTGACGTCTAAAAGATCAGCAGTTGATTCTACAGCCAGTTCTGGTGTTGGCACAGTTGATCGATCAACTGTGCCTATGTTGCTTCCTGCAAATGTGTGGTAGCTGTCAATGTCGGCATGACCATTGACACAATCTCTGACGGTAATTTTGGTATAGCAGTTGCAGAGCTGCTGCCTGATGTTGTTCTCAAATCATATATATTATGATTTTTTTTGCCAGATTTCGACATATATATTATGAGGTACAAGTCATTCCCATTATTCTTGCTATCTTTTCATTATTAACGAGACAAACAAAGTTCTAACATAAATCGGGATATTGCCATGGTGGGATGTTAGCCGGTCAGTGTTGATTTATGAATCTTTTGTACTAACGTAATGAAGCTCGAAGAGACTAAAATTCTCAAATCTTTCGCACTTTAGATTGTATCATTGTAATAAAATACCACGTGTAAGAGTATCACTATGATGATTTTATTATTTATCTTACATCATTTTAAGATATGAGAATTTCAGATATTAATACGTTCTATTTTTTAAAAAATGGCCTCTGATTATACTAGTGTGCTACTAAAAGAAAGCACCTCAAGTGCTACACTTTGATTTTTTTGGATATATTTTAGCGTGAAATTTTCTATACTACCTCAGATAGGGTTAATAAACAAATTTAAAGTGATTTTATAGTTCTTGTATCAAGCCTGAATCATCAAAATTTTCAAATTTCAATCGATCAACTAAGCTGATCTTGTCGAATGAATTTATAATAGATTTATATTATCTTGGCCCCGCGCCAACCATCGTTTAAACCATATTGGAAGATATGAAAACTTGGAAGTCAATGGATTAACTCAAATTGCATATGAATATAAAATATTACAAGAATTAGCCAAAATGATAATAACAGAAATAAAGTACCATATCAAATGAAAATCGAACTTTGTCGATGGTAAGTACTTATTTGGTTAAAGATAAAGAAAATTAGAGAAAATATTAAAAGATCAGAGTCAATGAAGGGACAAAAAAACTCGAAAAGAGAGAATAGAATATATTATGCTTTTTGATGATTTATATAAACGGACAGTTAAGGGATACTATTGAAATGTCCAGATAGACGCGAATTGATGTTAACATGACATAAGTGCACGAAAGAATACGTGGTGCACATTAAATTTAAATAAAAATGACGTGATTATTGTGTTGACTAAATAATTTTTGACCCACAACACTCAAGGTCGTATTGGTCATGCAAAAGGTTGTACATCCTGTCAAGTGAATGGATTGATTTTTCCAAAAAAAAAAACAAAATTGGACCGATTCAACATGTTCTTGTCGATTCTGAATTTAGTTGTCAAGCCATGACCATGAGAGATTGAGCTACGGATATGATTGGTAAAATATGTCCTACAACGATCAAGAAACATAATTTTATCTTGATCGCAACCCATTATTTTGCAAATTGAGTTGAGCCAGCATCTTATAAAATATTTTTGAAAAAACTATTGAAAAGTTCGTAGGTTCGGTATTTTTGAAATAATTATTGTCAATTAGAAAACTATTTTAACTAGAAAAGAAGTATGGAGACGTGGATATCCTCTTACGCTCAGGTTAATGGGATTCCATCTTATCAATAATATTATAGGCTTCTAGAACCTCCAAAAGGTCTGTACTAATTTGAGTTATCATGAGTCGATATATGGTCAAGAAGCTGTTATTTCCTTAGAGTCGTTCAATCTTTGAGAGTTAGGATGCAAAGTGACTTACTAAAAAAAGTAGAGATAATGCCACGAAAAATCATAAACCTTACCCGTGCGACACATTTACCTTCAACTTTTTTTTGACACTAAAAATCCAAACTTTGCCCTGTGTGACACATTTACCCTAAAATTTTTTTTTGTGCCACCAAAAACCCTAAACTACATCACTTGTGATAATTTTACCCTAAACTATATTACTTATGACAAATTTACCCTAAAGTTTTTTGGGCTGAGGGGCATTTTCGTCATTTTCTATTTTTTTTATTGAATGGAGGAAGTTGGCGAGGCCATCCTCATCAGCGCCAGAGTCGCCGCGCATGCCTAGGCGACCCTTGCTGGCATCGGGCAAAGCCCGCCCAAGCCAAATCCAGCCCGGGCGACGCTCACTGGTGTCGAGCAAGGGCTACCCAGGCCAAATCCCGCCCAGGCAGCCCTCATCGGCATCGGGCAAGGGCAACCTAAGCTTGGGCGGCCCTCGCCCTCTGCCAGATCTAGCTTGGGCTGCCCTCGCCCTCGCCCTCGCTTGGGTTGCCCTCGCCGGATTTGGCAAGGGCGACCTTCGACTGAGTTAGGTGAGGGCGCCCTTGCTTGGGTCGCCCTCGTCGAGCAAGGCTCGAGCGGCCCTTGCCAGCGTCGGGCAAGGGCCACCTAGGCCAGATTGGGTGAGGGCAACCCTCTCCAATGTTCGGCGAGGGTCACTCAAGTTGGATCTGGCTTGGGCGGCCCTCGCTTAATGCTGGCGAGGGTCGCCGAGTCCTGCGCGGCCCTCGCTTGACGCCGACGAGGGTTGCCGAGGACTGGGCCGCCCTCGCCGGCTTTCTCATTCAATAAAAAATAGAAAAAAAGAAAAAAAATAGAAAATGACAAAAACATCCTTCAACCCAAAAAACGTTGGAGTAAATTTATCATAAATAATATAGTTCAGGGTAAAATTGTCACAAGTAGCATAGTTTAGGGTTTTTGTTGGCACAAAAAAAGTTTAGGGTAAATATGTCACACAGAGCAAAGTTTGGGGTAAATGTGTCACATAGGACAAAGTTTGGGTATTTTATGTCACAAAAAAAAGTTTAAGGTAAATGTGTCACACGGGGTAAAGTTTAGGGTTTTTTATGGCATTATCCCAAAAAAGTATGAACAATTGATGCATATGAATCTAAATGAGTTAGACGGAATTGGAGCATCAGCACCGGAGCAAATTATCATGCAAATAGACACGTTAAAACTGAAAAATTGCCAATGATGATACGGTATGGAGACTATTTTACCGGTTAATTGCCAAAGTGATTAATTCGACAAGTGTTCGCTGAATTCGGAAAGGACCGTACTTAGTGCTAATTGTGCAAAGTGGCAATGCCTGTCGATTGATGGACTTGGATGGTGTGAAATATTACCACAAAGAGATGCAACAGATGAAGGAGAAATAAAATAAAGAGAGACAATCTTGAGATGTAAAGAGAGCTAGATTACTATGTATTCCAGATCATCAAGTAGCTTCTTCACGCTTCTCCTGAAATTGGAAAGGTCTTCATCCAATGTCTTGTTATTTGCCGCACATACTCTTCTGATGGTTAAATGCCTGCCGACTTTTGCTTGTTGTCGACCGTATTCCCGCATGGTCGCGACGACCTCCTGAAGCTGTTGCTTCATAGACCTCCCTTCGTGCTGAACTTCAAGTTGGGTCGATTCTATCTGCCGCTGAACCTCAGCGAGAAGCGCTTCGAGTCTTTCTTTCTCCTCTGTAAGCTCAGCCTTCCTGTCAATGGCAGCCTGATAAGAACTGCGATGTTCTTTCAGAGTTTGCTTTCCTTGCAGTCAGTCAGTCTTCCAGTTCGTTGAACTTTTCTTCAGTAGCCATCGACGACTCAATCTTGTCGCAGTTCAGTCTATAGACTTCAGTGCCATACACAAACTGTTTGGCAAACTCTTCACACTCATGCCGAAATTCAAGAGTCTTGATGAAGCCACTTTTGCCAGGACTCGACTCAGCAAGTAGGTGTTTTATTCTGCCTCAGAGGGCTGAGTTAGAAGCTGTTAAGATATGAAATCTTTTATGATATTATTTTTTGAATATGAAATCTTTTTGATATCTTTTTGAATTTTAGATTAGTATACCAACTGTAGATGAATTGGTATTCCATGATTCTTACTCTGTCAAAGATTGTATTTTTCATTCTCTTTATAAGCGTGTACGATCTGTAAATTAAGTGATATGAAAAATCATTCACAATTGTGAGCTTTTTCAGAAGCAACATGGGAGTATCCTCCTTTCATTAGTTGGTATAACTCCTCCCATTTAGCCTTAACATCATCGACAGCCACTGGTGTCGATGGGTAGAAGGGTCAGAACTAGATGGGAGGGGCTCCTTACATCTTGGTTCTGTCACTCCCAAGATTTCGTCGATTGCATCTAGATTAGCTGACTCGACGTTTGAAAGATCAGCAGTTGATTCTACAGCTAGTTCTGGTGTTGGCACACTTGATCGATCAACTGTGCCTATGTTTGCTTCCTGCAAATGTGTGGTAGCTGTCGATGTCGGCATGACCATTGACACGATCTCTTATGATAATTTTGGTATAGCAGTTGCAGAGCTACTGCCTGAAGTTGTTCTAAAGCACATAAGAAAAATGAAATAAACTGAAATATTCTGACACCAACAACACATACTCTTGGATTGACATGTAACGAACTTTTCCATATCAACACACCACTAACATTTGATTCCTAATAATATTTTCAATTTATTTTGAGTCTTATATATTTTTAACAAAATTGTGAGGCCATAATTTTTTTTGGATACATAATATTAATTATAGACCAGATTAGCTTCACTTGTTTCTTTTTTTCCCCGAAAATCATGTATGTTTTTTTGATGTTTGATGGCTAGTATGAATAAGATTTGACCGTAACTCACCATAATACACTAACTACCACTAAGAAAAAAATCAATTTAGAAATGAAATTAAATCAAACATTTGGACCAACTCGGGTAAATGCCAACATGAAAACTTTTTATTAACAAACGGAAATTCATAGGATGTTTACAAAAATTTGGTTCATGAACGAACTTGACGAATCAGAATAGAAGAAACCATATTAGGCACCGTCGCACATCTAGCGCCGGCATGCCAACCAACACGAGCTCTACCCACCAACCAAGCTTCCATAGTCATCCCAAGCTCGAAAGTGACCAAGGCGTCGAGACACGCATACTCCACTTGACGATCCGTCAATGTCTTGTCATCCCACCGGCTCAACGTGATTTCTTTTGGTTTGTCGAGATCTTTGCGAAGGATCATTTTGACCAATTTCTTCAGCCCCATATATCCGAAGGATGGGTTCTGCCATCTCCCTACGGCCAGTCCACGGAGATCCGCCATGCGCGACACCATAAGCCCATAATCGTCGCTCAATTTCGTCGCATCATCCTTGATGCCGACACCGACGAACGTGTAGTTCGGATTAGCGAGGAACGCATGGAGCGATGCAGGGATGTACTCGGCGTGGAGGATCTGAAAGACGAGACAGCTGCGCCCGACGCACAATTGCAGCGTAGCCACGGGATGGACGACACCAGGCTCGAGATTGGGACGCCACTCGATGTCGAGGCCGATGATGAGCCAGTTCAGCCGGAGCAGGTGGGCTCGCTCGACGTCGACGATCCAGCGAGTGACGATGGATGGGTCATCGGTGACGCAAGTGCAAATTCGCCGCCCGTAGAAGGCGACGTCGTGAAGAGAATGCATGTTGCGGCTTCCGAGACGAGAGTATCCAGTCGCAATCAAAGGAACTGAGAAATAGCAGAGAGTTGGAAGTGAAGAAACTAAGAAGGTTTTACTACGTTGGCGTTAGAATTGATGGTGCGTGGTTTAAATAGTCACAAGGAAGTTTTAAATTAGGAAATATCCTAATATATCATGGATATGTGCCGTTGGATTGCGTTAATCCTAAATAGGAAACGTTTACTTCTCGAATTAATATAGGAAATATTTTGTCTTTTGAAGATAAAAACTAGCTACACATTTCTTGCAGGTCGTTGATTTGCTTGCGTGCCGTTAGAAATTAAATAATTTCCTTTTATTGAATAATTTATTAAGAATTTGGGATGAGACACTTGCACATGTAAAAGAAAATAACGGACTTTTTATATGTTATTCATCTGATAATTATTTTTTTGCCAGATTTCGACATATATATTATAAGTTCAAGTCATTCCCATTAATCTTGCTATCTTTTCATTATTAATGAGATAAACAAAGTTCTAACATAAATCGGGATATTGCCATGGTGGGATGTTAGCCATTCAATGCTAATTTATGAATCTTTTATACTGACGTAAGGAATATCGAAGAGACTAAAATTCTGAAATCTTTCGCACTTTAGATTTTATTGTTGTAATAAAACACCACGTGTTATGATGATTTTATTATCATCTTACAACATTTTAACATATGAGAATTTCAGATATTAATACATTCAATTTTTTAAAAAATGGCTTCAGATTATACTAGTGTGCTACTAAGAGAAATCACCTCAAGTGCTACACTTTGATTTTTTTGGGATAATTTGTACTTATTATTTTAGCGTGAAATTTTTTCTACTACCTCAGATCGTGTTAATAAAACAAATTTAAAGTGATTTTATAGTTGTTGTATCAAGCCTAAATCATCAACATTTTCAAATTTCAATTGATCAACTAAGCTGATCTTGTCAAATGAATTTATAATTGATTTATATTATCTTGGCCCCGCGCCAACCATCGTTTAAACCATACTGGAAGATATAAAAACTCAGAAGTCAATGGATTAACTCAAATTGCATATGAATATAAAATATTACAAGAATTAACCAAAATAATAATAACAGAAATAAAGTACCATATCAAATGAAAATCGAACTTTGTTGATGGTAAGTACTTATTTGGTTAAAGATAAAGAAAATTGAGAGAATATTAAAAGATCGAGTCAATGAAGGGACAAAAAAAACTCGAAAAGAGAGACAATAGAATATATTATGCTTTTTGATGATTTATATAAACGGACAGTCAAGGGATACTATTGAAATGTCCAGATAGACGCGAATTGATGTTAACATGACATAAGTGCACGAAAGAATATGTGGTGCACATTAAATTTAAATAAAATGACGTGGTCATTGTGTTGACTAAATAATTTTTGACCCACAACCCCAAGGTCGTATTGGTCATGCAAAAGGTTGTAAATCCTGTCAAGTGAATGGATTGATTTTTCCAAAAAAAAAAACAAAATTGGACTGATTCAACATGTTCTTGTCGATTCTGAATTTAGTTGTCAAACCATGACCATGAGAGATTGAGCTGCGGATATAATTGGTAAAATATGTCCTACAACGATCAAGAAACATATTTTTATCTTGATCGCAACCCATTATTTTGCAAATTGAGTTGGGCCAGCATCTTATAAAAATATTTTTGAAAAAACTATTGAAAAGTTCGTAGGTTCGGTATTCTTGAAATAATTATTGTCAATCAGAAAACTATTTTAACTAGAAAAGAAGTATGGAGACGTGGATATCCTCTTACGCTCGGGTTAATGGGATTCCATCTTATCAATAATATTATAGGCTTCTAGAACCTCCAAAAGTTTTGTACTAATTTGAGTCATAGTGAGTCGATATATGGTCAAGAAGCTATTGTTTCCTTTGAGTCGTTAGAGTCGTTCAATCTTTGAGAGTTAGGATACAAAGTGACTTACTAAAAAAAGTAGGGATAATGCCACGAAAAACCCTAAACTTTACCAGTGTGACACATTTACCTCAACTTTTTTTTGACACTAAAAATCCCAAAATTTACCCTAAACTTTTTTTTATGTCACAAAAAACCCTAAACTATGCCACTTGTGACAATTTTACCATAAACTATATTACTTATGACAAATTTACTCCAAAGTTTTTTGGGCTGAAGGATATTTTCATCATTTTTTTTTTTTTTTTATTGAATGGAGGAAGCCGGTGAGGCCATCCTCGCCGGCACCAAAGTTGCCACCGTGCAGGCCTGGGCGACCCTCGCCGGCGTTGGGCAAAGGCCGCCCAAGTTAGATCCGGCCCGAGTGGCGCTCGCTGGCGTCGGGCAAGGGCTGCCTGGGCCAAATCCCGCCCGAGCAGCCCCCTCATCGGCGTTGGGCGAGGGCAGCCTAGGCTTGGGCGGCCAGATCTGGCGAATGGTCGCCCTCGCCAGATCTGGCTTGGGCGGCCCTCGCCCTCGCTAGATCTAGCTTAGGTGGCCTTCGCCCTCGCTTGGGTTGCCCTCGCCGGATTTGGCAAGGGCGACCTTCGCCTGAGTCGGGTGAGGGTGCCCTCGCTTGGGTCGCCCTCTCCAAGCAAGGCTCGGGTGGCCCTTGCCGGCGTCGGGCAAGGGCCACCTAGGCCAGATCGGGTGAGGGTGACCCTCTCCTAGCGTTTGGTGAGGGCCGCTCGAGCTGGATTTGGCCTGGGTGGCCCTCGCTTGATGCTGGCGAGGGTTGTCGAGGATTGGGCCGCCCTCGCTCGATGCCGGCGAGGGTCGCCTAGGCTTGCGCGGCCCTCGCTCGACACAAGCAAGGGTCGCCTAGGCCTAGGCCGCCTTCGCCCGACGCCGGTGAGGGCCGCCCAGGCGACCCTCGGTCTACTCCGGCACTGGTGAGGATGGCCTCGCCGGCTTTCTCATTCAATAAAAAAAATAAAAAAGAAAAAAATAGAAAATGACAAAAATACCCTTCAACCCAAAAAACTTTGGAGTAAATTTATCATAAATAATATAGTTCGGGGTAAAATTGTCACAAGTGGCATAATTTAAGGTTTTTGGTGGCATAAATTTTTTTTTAAGATAAATATGTCACACGGAGCAAAGTTTGGGGTAAATGTGTCACATAGGGCAAAGTTTGGGGTTTTTTATGTCACAAAAAAAAGTTTAGGGTAAATGTGTCACACGGGATAAAGTTTAGGGATTTTCGTGGCATTATCCCAAAAAAGTATGAACAGTTGATGCATATGAATCTAAATGAGTTAGATGGAATTGGAGCATTAGCACCAGAGCAAATTATCATGCAAACAGACACGTTAAAACTGAAAAATTGCCAATGATGATACGGTATGGAGACTATTTTACCGGTTAATTGCAAAAGTGGTTAATTCGACAAGTGTTCGCTGAATTCGGAAAGGACCGTACTTAGTGCTAATTGTTCAAAGTGGCAATGCCTGTCGATTGATGGAGTTGGATGGTGTGAAATATTACCACAAAGAGATGCAACAGATGAAGGAGAAATAAAATAAAGAGAGACAATCTTGAGATGTAAAGAGAGCTAGATTACTATGTATTCCAGATCATCAAGTAGCTTCTTCACGCTTCTCCTGAAATTCGAAAGGTCTTCATCCAAAGTCATGTTATTTGCCGCACACACTCTTCTGATGGTTAAATGCCTGCTGACTTCTGCTTGTTGTCGATCGTGTTCGTGCATGGTCGCGACGACCTCCTGAAGCTGTTGCTTCATAGACTTGCCTTCGTGCTGAACTTCAAGTTGGGTCGATTCTATCTGCTGCTGAACCTCAGCGAGAAGCGCTTCGAGTCTTTCTTTCTCCTCTGTAAGCTCAGCCTTCCTGTCAATGGCAGCCTGATAAGAACTGCGATGTTCTTTCAGAGTTTGCTTTCTTGCAGTCAGTCGGTCTTCCAGTTCGTTGAACTTTTCTTCAGCAGCCATCGATGACTCAATCTTGTCGCAGTTCAGTCTATAGAGTTGAGTTCCATACACAAAATGTTTGGCAAACTCTTCGCACTCATGCCGAAATTCAAGAGTCTTGGTGAAGCTGCTTTTGCCAGAACTCAACTCAGCAAGCAGATGTTTTATTCTGCCTTCGAGGGCTGAGTTAGAAGCAATATGGGAGTACCCTCCTTTCGTTAGTTGGTATAACTCCTCCCATTTAGCCTTAACATCATCGACAGCCACTGGTGTCGATGGGTCAGAAGGGTCAGAAGTTGATGGGAGGGGCTCTTTACATCTTGGTTCTGTCACTCCCAGGATTTTGTCAACTGCATCTAGATCAGCCGACTCGACGTCTGAAAGATCAGCAGTCGATTCTACAGCCGGTTCTGGTGTTGGCACAGTTGATCGATCAACTGTGCCTATGTTTGCTTCCTGCATTTGTGTGGTAGCTTTGATGTTGGCATGACCATTGACACGTTCTCTGAAGGTAATTTTGGTCTAGCAGTTGCAGAGCTGCTGCCTGATGTTGTTCTAAAGTACATAAGAAAAATAAAATAAGCTGAAATATTCTGATGCCAACAACACATACTCTTGGATTTGACATTACATGTTCATCATTGAACAAAAGGAAATGAAATTCAGTGACATAAAAATAATGCTGATGATTTCAAACGGAATATAGTAATCTCAAAAAAAGAGAAAAAAAAAAGAAGAGATGAACAAATGGTAGGTAGAAGATAAGGAAAGTGTTTTTGAAATCCTTCCTGTATTAGAAAAAACAAAAGCAGGTTCTTCAAAAAAATTCTCGATGAAACATATGGATAAAGCAATGCTAGTAGATAAGGCAAACTTACATGAACAAGAATTCTTTAGAAACAAAGAAAGGAGTTAATCCTTAACTGAATAGTCCAAAAACAGAGCACTAATTGCCTTCTAATAAGAGAATCAATACCAGGATATACATAGATATGGAACAAGAAAGTGTCATGCCATGTTATGAAGTATAAAGTACATCAGTTAGCTATCGGGACAGTGAATACAGACCCATTACTAGAAGCTACGATAAGGGATGATGAAGAAGCTGCAGTTGTACTGGCACTATAAGCTGTTGTTGCTGCAGAAGCTGTAGCAAAGACACCTGAAAAAGAGGTTTTCAAAAATCATTCAACATGGCATCCAATTCCTTAAGCATAAACCCAGAAATGCACAAAAATATATCAGCTTCCTGTGTTCGCTTCTACTTGAATTAAACATAACAATATCATGTCATACCATATTTATTTGCTAAAAGATGATAAGAAGATGGCTAACGTCCACTTGGCAAGTTAAGGATGCCTATAGAGGTGAGCGGTTCTAGATTTTTTACAAGTACCGCCTGAACTTGGAACCTACCATCAAGTATAGATTTCTCATTTTTTGAAACTTGAAACTTACCTCTCAAAACCTAAAACTTAGAACCTACCCCGTTACAAGTTCCAGGATAAGTTCGAAATTCTAACAAGTTCATTTTTTAAATATATCTTAAGTTAAGCAAAACGAAAAAAAGAAACGCAACAATAAAAATGAACATTAATTTTATTATTGATTACCTAAGAACGAGTGACCATATGCACCTATCAAATAGTAATAAGGAAATTTTATGATCTTCAGTACATTGATTGTTCTTGTGTTATATAGAAACATAACTGCATTAAAGAAGCAATCGGAGGTTCCATTGGTCTCATGATCTACGAAAATAAAATTCTCAGCCATAAAATGGAAGTTTAGACTAGTGGTTCAGATTATACACTCATTATCAAACATTGGATTGTGTGAAACTATAGACTAAGAAAAAAATAGTTCCAAGTTCCAAGTTTTAGAGGTTCTACCAATCTATAACCTAAAACCTATTTGTCGAAACAAATTCTCAAATTTTGGAACCTAGAACCTACCATACATACTTGGAATCATCTAGAACCTACATGTTCCTACCAATGCGATTCTTAGGTTCAAGGATCTACCCTAGAACCATGCTCACCCCTAGATGCCTACTTTATGAAGACAATCCACCAATCAAGTACACAGTACAAGCAGCATAGGGAAGTCCACGCCATATAATAGGGAAGAGCTGCAATGAGATCCTGCAAAAGGTGCAAATTCTCCTGCACTGGGAGTTTCTTTGGTACATTCTAACCTGTGCACTGGAGTTATATATTTAGAAGCAGAAATGGGGACATTAGTGAGCATCATTTACACTTCCAGATAATACCGTGAGGGCTTTTCTTCTTTTTACCGAGCTTATGCAGAAGCGTTGAAAATGATTCGACAATTAACTTTGTATAATCTTTAGTTCAAAGAAATGAAAGGGTTAGACTCTATTCATGATTGCAGTGGCAAGTCATGTCTTGGCATGAACATTTCTCCTTATAATGATATTTTCATATACACAGACTTATTGTAAAAGGTAAATGTACAGTCAAGACTCCTGTATGAAGAACTAGAGAATGACAAAATAAATGTATGTGCAAGCAAAAGATTGCGTGTTTATACAAAGCAAAGGGGAAAAAAATCTGTTCTCTGTTGATCACCCTCGTGTTTAGCAAAATTGCACTACATATAGCAACTCCCAACCCCAAAAACCCCCAAAACAAAAAATGTAGTAAAATAAATTGAAAGTCATTCTTGACAATAAGCACCCACAGAAACACTATGCTCACACTATGCACAAAGATGCTCAGGTATGTGTCGAAAGTATGCACGTGACAACCGGACAATGAACAAACAATGCTAAATGCTAAAATGGTGTTTCCAAGGGAAGATAAGATATGGTGAATAGAAGGTCCATTTACTTCTTATTATGGAGCCACTAAGAAAATCTTTTGATTCTTCCTACCGATTTGTCTCTACGTTCACCAGCACATCATCATACTTGTGCACAGAATCATGCATTGACCCTTTACACGTTTCCCTGATTTCATCAGGAGAGAACCTTCAAGAGCTGACTGCTCCGCCCAAACTATCAGTCTTGTAGTCGCAGTTTGTCAGCCAAGTACGTGTCTAAGCCATGCTCAAGCCCAACTCAATTCTACACTGATCTTAAGAACGACATTAAGATAATGCAACGATTTAGCAGAATCCAACATGAAAATCCTTCTTAAAAGAAGGAAATAATAAAAAGCGAAGATCTCCTACTAGGCAGCTTAGCCAAAAACATACTTAACAAAGAAAAAAGCATAACCATTGTACCACGTTATTATTATGCCATGAGAACAACGGGTGACCTAGTGAACAATAGACATGCGCTCAACCCAGCACGGCAAGGCATAACTTTTCGCCTGTTTCTTATTATTATAAGAAAGCCACAGAGCCAGATTCCTCTACAGAGATATTCATTGACATGCAGAAAGCAAATGAACAAAAAGCAGACACAGACAAGACAACATTCTGGTGAGAGGAATCAGGATCCACAAACCGGTATCTAATCGTACCAACCAAAACAGAGAACAAAGCAACGCCCTCAAAACTAGAAGGGATAGCATGCCTCGTGCTGTGGAGCAGACCTACAATTTGGCATTTCTGATGTATTTACGAGGAAAATTTCAACTTCTTCATCATGCTGATTCAAAGGCAAAGGGTCAGTAAAAACTCACTAAAAGCAGAAACGGCGGGAGTAGAAGCTCCAAACAATGAAGAAGCTCCCTTGGTGGCAGCCGGCCAGCTGAAGCAGTTGCTCCGAATAAGGACGCTCCAAACACAGGCGAAGCCGAGGGCAGACCAGGACTTGTGGCTGAAGCGGTTGCTCCAGATAAGGACGCTCCAGGCGAAGCGGCGGAAGAAGACGGCGTCCCAAACAGAGAAGCCGATGGCAGACCTGTCCCGAACAATGGCCAACCAAGACTTGTGGCTGAAGCAGTTGCTCCGAATAAGGACGCTCCAGAAGCAGCTGCGGACGACGGCGTCGTCCCATACACTGGAAAAGCCGAGGGCAGACTTGTCCCGAACAATGGCGAACCATGACTTGGGGCTGAAGTGGTTGCTCCAAATAAGGACGCTCCAGGCGCAGTGGCGGAAGACGACGGCGTCCCAAACAGAGGCGAAGCTGAGGGCAGACCTGTCCCGAACGGTGGCGAACCAGGACTCGCGGCTGAAGCGGTTGCCCCAAATAAGGACGCTCCAGGCGCAGCACCAAACACTGGCGAGCTTGTACTCGAAGACGTCCCGAACAGAGGCGAACCAGAAGCGGCCGCTCCAAACAAGGACGAATCAGAACTCGCCACGGATTGAGGCGTCCCAAACAAGGACGAACCTGAGGGCGCCCCGGAAGAAGGCGCAGCCGTACCGAACGAAGAAGCAGCAGAGGGCAGACCTGTCCCGAACAGTGGCGAACCAGGGCTCGCGGCTGAAGCGGTTGCTCCCAATAAGGACGCTCCAGGCGCAGCACCAAACACTGGCGAGCTTGTACTCGAAGACGTCCCAAACAGAGGCGAACCAGAAGCGGCCGCTCCAAACAAGGACGAACCAGAACTCGCCACAGATTGAGGCGTCCCAAACAAGGACGATCCAGAACTCGCCACGGATTGAGGCGTCCCAAACAAGGACGAACCTGAGGGCTTCCCGGAAGAAGGCGCAGCCATACCGAAGGGAGAAGCAGCAGAGCTCGCCGACGAGCCAAAGAATGGCGAAGGAGAACTGGATCCGAAGAACGGCGACCGGTGGGAGTTTGCGGCAGGCCGAGCCATTCCGAAGGGCGACAGTCCTCCGTAGGCAGCCGACGGCAGCGCACCGAAGGACGTCAGCGAAGAGGAAGAGGATGGGGTGGAGCTGGAACTAGGGTTCAAGGCGACGGCGGAGGGGTTGAGAGAAGGGGAGGAGGAGCTAGGGTTCCCGGCAGAGGATGCGGTGGCTCTGGTGGCGCTGGAGAGTGTTAACTAGGTATCGGGCATCGTCGGAGCGGGTACCCAGCAGGCGCTGCGCTGCACTGCCTATTACGCCATGATTGTTCAAAATAATATAAAGTTGATATCATCAAAATACTATGTTTAGTTGTCTGAAATTCGAATCGGGATAAGATTAGATGGAATTTGAAATCTTCCAAATATCCTAAGATCGTAGAGATAATCACATTACTTGTTTGATGCAATCAAAAAAAGATTAGAAATATTTGAAAAGAAATGGGAAATCTTTGAAAATCTACGATATGGTTGAAAATCTTTAAAAAATTTTCGCTTTTGAAAATCTTTAAAATTCTCATATCCTATGGGCTCCTCCTATATGTGAGATTCATCCTTCCAATCGCGTATCTTGGATCTCAGAGCGTAACAAAGTCATACCTCGGAGCATGCTCTCGAGGCACTTCCTGTGAGTATAGAGTCGGACTTCATCGCCGAAGAAAGCGGTCCCTATCAGGAGGAGCTAAGGGAGGCGATAACGAAGAATGTGCCCTTAATTTTCATTAAATTAGATTAATATCGCGAAAATCACAAATCGATATATTTATAATAAATGAAAGATAAAATCCTAAAATGCCATACCATTTAATTGTCATGTATTATCTAACTCAGTAATGTGAAAATAAAATTTAGTGGAAAACCGGCATAGGATAAATTTGTCACGGATGTACTAGATTGAGATTTTTGGAAATCAAAAAATTAATTTGGGATAAATTTATCATGGATGTATTAGTTTTTGGTTCTTTTGTATAGGCAAATGAATGGTTCACTATGCATTTGTCATAAAATTATTAAATTATACAAGGTGGTTTTTAAATATTCATTTTAGCTCATCAATTAAATGGCGGGTAACTGAAAAATCTGATTCGTTCATAAAAGACACGGTGTCCCCTATAAACTTAGGTGGATTGTATTTTAATCATACTTGAGACGCAAAGTAGAACTAAAAATCACTAATTAATTATTTAAAAAACGTCAAACACGTAGTATAATTTAGAAAAGCTAAAAAAAAATTATTAGTGTAGTTACGTTTAATCTCTTTTGATTATGGCTGGAATACTTGCCTAAAATTACTTTTTAGCCCAAATCCAACCGATTCAATATAAAAGGAAAAACATATAATGTTAATTTAGGGTTATTTGTATGTATAATTTGTCGCATTTGAAATTGGTTTTTCCATTTAATATCTTTATATAAAGAAGATGAATAGCACTTGGGATTCCTAATCTAATCTGATATAATACATTAAATATAAGAGTCTTGTTTTTTTTTAAAAAAAAAAACTTCACTCCAACATAGGTGAAATTAAGTCAAGCCAGGCAGTAACTACGCCCCGACTAGGGTCAACTGGTAAAACGGTAAAAAGAACGAGAGCCGTCGATGGCAGGTGGGGCCCGCGAACGAACGGAGACATCAGAGCCGTTGGATGGGCAGGCATGGGGCCCGACCCACTTCCCTCATCGCTCTTCTCGTTGCTCTTGCATTCTCCCTCTCGCGAGCGAGCGAACGCAAAGCAAACCGGATGATCTCTCCCTGCGATCTTGGTGTCCGGCGTCGATCCGTTCGTCGACGTCGAGAAGATGGGTTCGAAGCGGATCCGGATCCCGAAGGAGCATGCCTTCATATTTCTCATCAATTTCCATAAAATGATCACGCATTTTCGTCATATTCTCATTTCACAAAATAAGCGTGCCTTAATTAATTAATTTAAACCTTTAAAAAAAGAAAATCTTACAAGATAATCTAATTAAGAAGTCAAACTACATGAACACGGGGCAAGGATCAATATATTGCGTGATGCCAACTACTTTTACGTTACTGAAAAATAAATTAAACTATTTTTATCAGTGTAATCCATACTTACTCATAGCCGGATATATGTATAGCAGACAATACGACAAGAACTGAAAAAAGTCTATACAGTTTTTTTTTTTTTTTGTTTTAAAGGGTGGGAATAAGTCTATCCAATTGGAATGGTACCTTTTTAATAGTTTCTAAAGAGGCCAATACAAGTACGAGCTGACAATTTATGGCAAAACCTTTTAATAAAGATGTCTACATCATACCCGGTTTAATAGGTCACACTTAAGTTTATCGTGTTATAACAAATAGTTTAAGCAGTTTATAAATGGATTATAAAGGTTGTACGTGCTGGTCAGCTTCTTTCGTCTATTGAATTTATAAAACATAAGTTCATATACGTACATTTATTGGGTATGCCAATTTTTTGTTCCCTTCATAGAATATGTTTTTATGCATTGCATTATATATATGTTTAAAATTGTCCCTGTATGTTCGGCTTGCAGTCAGTTTCTCTCGAACACATCATGTCACATAATATATTTTTATAACATGTCATGTTAGGATTCTTAAATTGTGGTTTCACATTTAGGTTGGGCATAAATTCGATGATTAGCTAACATTAGCTACAAATTTTTTTGATTAAACTCGGGATCCATGGTATTAGCGCAGAAAAAAAACTCCACCTAATTGATTATAGCTGGTCTGATTAATTTTATCTCAATTATTATTAATGGTCAAGGTAATTTAGGCAAAATTATGATATTAGATTTTTTTTTGGCAAAGAATATGATAAACATATTTTTAAAAAAGGGTCAAAATTATTCTTTCCGTATTTATGTTCACTCTCAGCAAAGTGACGGAACCTCTTACATCACGAGCATGTTTTAAAAAGGTGGTGCTATTTCCACTCTTTATATGACTAAATGCACCCCATTTTCATTAAAAGGTAAAGTTACCCTTAATTATTCAATTGCAATATAAAGTGATGCCCCCAATTTATTTTCTTTCTTTTTTGATAGTTTTTCTATTCCTATCTACGCTTTAGTTGCCATAACCAACAATATCTCATTATATTAAATGCACTATGTTTTCTCTTTATTTTTAAATTTTACTTTTATAAAAATTAGTTTTGTCAATAAGAGGAATTTCAAAGAAACATAGTTATTTTCTACATTGTCAAGCAAATTTATGGATTAATTTCCAATACAATCTAAAAAGAATTGAACATAGATAACTTTTTAAATTAGTGTTTATAAATTTTTTACATTTTTATCGTGCATATCACCATCAAATCTTATTTATCATTTATCTTCTATATACACATACATATTATGGTATAATCAAATGAAGCCACAAAAAAAACTCTTCAAAGCTTTTTGGGAAAATTTTAAATAAAGGCCGGAAGTGCCATTATTTTCTCAAATAAGAGTTTGAAATGGATATTGTTTCAAAAAAGAGCCTAAAGTGACCATATTAGTATTGAAAAAGTACTTGAATTGGTCATGTTTGTTTCAAAAAAGAGCCTAGCCTCATTGACCGACAAAAAATTTTGGTCGACTAGGGATATTTTTGTCAAAACACAATTTAAATTGAATTAGATTTAAAATTTGAGAAAGAAAATCTTAGGAAAATAAAAGCGGGAGAGAGCCCTCCCACCACTAATGGAGATGATGGGTCGGTGCCTAGGCGAGGGCCAATGACCCTTGCCCACCAAAGGCGAGGGCTAGCAAGCCTACTCTAGAGATTGGAGATGGCAACTACCTTCTCCCAAATTTGGGCGAGGGTCGTCCACCTTCGCCTAGGCAACAAAGAGGGTTGCAGGCTTGGTGGCATTTGCCCAGTGCCTCTAGACCTAGGAGGCAAGGTTTGGGGGGTGCTGACGAGGGTCGTCCACCCTCTCTCGTTTTTAGGGAGGGCCTACCGGCTCTCTCCTTTGGTCGGCAAGTGTCGCCAGCCCTCGTGACCCCACCGGCCATGATTGATGGGCCACTAGTGATGGGTGGTGACCACAGGTGGGAAGGAGTCCTCCCTCTCATTTGTGACATTTTTTTAATGTTAATTTTCTTAGTTTGTTTTTTTATGGAAATAGAAAAAAGAAAAAAAATTAAGAAATTCAAAATATGAAATTGGCATTCACCAAGTAGTGAGTTAAGACCATTCTTTGAAACTACTATATGACCACTTGACACCCTTGTTTGAAACAACCGGCCTTTATTTGAAACAAGAATCACTTCAAGCCTTTATTTGAGAAAATAAAACACTTTGAGTCCTTATTTGAAATTTTTCCGAGCTTTTCAAAGACAAAATCCCAATGACATTCTCGTTCACAAAATTTCAAAAGATAAAATATATTTATAGCAAAACTTTGCATAACATAAGAATTTTTTTGTAAAATTATTAAAATTTTATTACTTTGGATTGACAAAAATAATATCATTCGCGTAGTATTTGTGAATAATATCAAAAAGCCTCATTGTGCATAATTTTTTCATGTAATGTCTTACGTGCTTCGTGTTGAAGCTCGCCAATAGTAAAGATAAATTCTTTAATATAATAAATCTAGAGACTTGATATATATTTTAGACTAACGAAATAAAAAGAATAAAAAATTCACCAAGAAAGTAAGTTTTTGATACATGAGGGTAATACAAGAGCAATGATGCAGAAGATACCTCTTTTATTTTCAAAATATAAATAAGTTCAAATTTGACAAAAAAAACCATATAAAGAAAAAGCATGTGACATTCTTACATATGAAAATTGGATTCTACACAAAAATTTGAAAAATTTAAAAAATAATGATAGTAAATAAATTCGAAACCATCACTTAAATTACAATTGAAACTGAAGATAATATTTTCATTTTAGTGAAAATAATTTGCCCACAAAATTACAGCTTTTTTTCTTTTCTTTTTTTTTGGTAAGGTAAGTGTATATATAAACAACCAAGAACTAGTACATCAAGGGGAACGCGGTACCAACGGCCACTCAGCTGGACAATATGTCGCTGGAGTGAAAGGGTACCCCGTAAGCAAAATGAACAAAACTACAAAGCTAGAGTTAGACAGAACTGATAGGAAACTAGTTCCTGTCCTAAACCATATATGGCTCCAAAGCAAAAATATGGGGGTCTAATCCCCAACTTCGCTGCATCCTTCTATTCCTGGGACAATCATCCACTTTCGAAAAGGTGAGGGCTTTATCTTTCACTGCCTTCAAGAGTTGTAGCTTTAACGCAGGAGCAGAGAGGGTAAGCCCTTGAAATAGAATCTCATTCTTTGTCTTCCAAATGAGTTGACATAGGGAGCCAAAGGAGAAACGGGCTATCTCCTGGTAGAATCCCTTACCAGACAAGAACTTTATGACCCAGAGAAGATTGTCTGTCCAGGAGGAATTGCGCCAAGTCAAGTTACATTTAGCAGCCCAGAATACTGCTAGGGACTTGGAGATGCAGCAGTAAAAAAAAAGGTGATTAACTGAGTCAGGCCTGCCCTTGCAAAAAGGGCACGTGGCATTCTGGATTCTACCATGAGACATGAGGGATGCTTGGGTAGAAAGGCGATTCTTTGTTATGAGCCATAAAAGGAATTGTTGTCTGGGAGCAAAGGCCTTGTCCCACACAAAAGAGGACCAATTTACCATATTTTGTTTTCGCCGAATTGCATTCCAAGCTGATGCCATCGAGTATTTGCCAGAGGGGTCCTCAATCCAGGTGAGTGTATCTTGTCCGAAGGAGATTTGAGGGATTGGGATTTGCCATAGAGCCATCTCTTGGAGGAGCTGGGTCCCATCCGGGGTGTAAAGATCCTTTACCCTTGCTTGCCTAGGAAGGTCTGATTGGGATATGTAATCGTCTGAGAATAGTAAGTTGAGCGGACCAGAGTCTAGCCATGGGTCAAACCAGAGTGAAGTAGTCTCTCAATCTCCTATTTTCCACCTGAAATGGGGTTGAAATTCATCCCTCAATGTAAGAATCTTCCTCCAAGCCCAGGAGCACAGGGATGGAGTCGGTGAAGTCCATAAGTTCTTCCTTTTAAGGTATGTGGCATGAATCCATTTGTACCATAAAGATTCTTTATCAATGAAGATGAGCCATATGTGTTTTGCCATGGCTGCCTTGTTGCTATCCCTGATTCTCCTCACTCCAAGACCTCCTTCCGAGATTGGGGGGCAAATATCCACCCAAGACACCTTCGCACCACCTGGGCCCATAGAGGGGCCCTTCCATAGAAATTGTCTACAAATTTGCTCAATCTTATCCACCACCGAAGTAGGGAGCCTGAATATGGATGCCCAGTAAGCTTGAATGGCATGCAATACTGCCTTAATAAGCTGAAGGAGTCCTGCAAATGAGAGGAACCGGTGTGTCCAGGATTGGACTCGAGAAGTGAGATGGCACACCAGTGCATTACAATCTGCTTTATTCAAATGGCTTTTTTTTCTTTATCTTTTCTCTTCAGCTTCTTTCTTCCCAAAAGATCTCTCCCTCTGCAACTTCTTCAACAGTGATTTGCCCGATATCTAAACGTGGTGGAGTATCAGCGCCCGTACAACCACTTGCGCCGTTGGTACCATGCGGAGGGCAAGTGTTTCTACTAGACCTGCTAGAAATACATAAAGGGCCTGGAGCAATTCCCTACACCGCCACGGATGGCAGGCGGCTCCTCTAGTGACAGCGGTGGTGCTGTCAATGTAAGTTCAGTTCTGCTTAGGGGTGTCAAATGGGTGGGTTGGGTCAGGTTTGGGTCGGGTCGAAAATAGTCCGACCCACATTGACCCATTTAACCCGTTTTGACCCATTTTTATACAATGTAAATTTGATGACCCATACCCGACTCGACCCAACCCATAGTCAACATATACCCGACCCATATTACCAATACATATTAATATTTAATTTAATTTAAGAAAATCTATTCCCATTTATTTAGTCCACTTTAAACTTTTCACATATAAATTATTTGAATAAAAATTTCACATCAAATTTATAAAGTAAATTAAATAAAAAAAATTAGTAAATAAAAAAATGTGGATACCTCTAAATTGAAATAGTTTGAGGAAAATAATTTTAAAAAAAATCAATTTTTTAATTATTGTTGAGTGAACCTTATCGGATCGGCAATGGAGGACGAGAACGCATAGAGGAGGGGGATAGAAAAGAGAGATGATGGATCTACCTAATAACTCACTCAACCTATATTTGACCCATATTTAACTTTCATTTGACCCATATTTGACTAATATTTAACTTTCATTTAACCTATATTTTACCCATATTTAATTTTCACTTGACCCATATTTGACCCATTTAACTAAAAGTGGGTCATAATATAGGTTTATGACCCATATTGACACCTCTAGTTCTGCTTCTCATCCCTTCCCTGTCACCTTAATTCCTCCCTCTCCACCAAATGCCAAACACCCATCCTGCAAAGTTTTTTTCTAAATCATTCGTTTTTCTCTTGCATTTCAATACTTCAGAGCTGCAATTCAGGTAAATCCGCAATTTTTTGTGCCTACTTTAACTCTGGTTAGATCTTTTCTTTGACGTGGCTATTGACATCTTGTACAACGAGCATGCAAGCTAGATCCACTTATGGAGCTTATTGAGGAGCATCGATCTGAATTATTTGTGATAATAGGTAGGTTTAACTTGTTCATAAATTGGTTGATATGGGTGTGTGTATTTCTATTGATGTTTCCTGGTTTTCTTGCTTTTTTTAATCGGTTCGAATTTTGATCAAGAAGAAATCAACTGTTTATTCTTGATTTTTGTCGAAACATGTATAATATAACTAACTCCAGAACCGTGGTTGGTTGACGATGTAAATATTATTTTTCAATTACATGGTCATAACATTTATTATACAAATTTAATTAAAATTATTTTTATCCTTAATTTTCTATGTGAGCTCGTCAAGAAGTACTTGGTACTACAATCATTGGGGGAACAATACCTAAACCTGAAGATGCTCCAGAATCTTTTCGATTGCTCGTTCGAGAACTACGATCTTTGGCTCTGGAACTGAATCATTTCCTTGTATCTGAGAAGAACTTCCAGATTAATAGGAAGGAAGCTTAATCGGAATGAATCATAATTTTTCTTCTATGATCGATCGGATATGAATGATTAAACAGGTTGCTAAAATTTAAGTGTTATACTGATATGAGTCAATTAATCTAGTGTTCTCTAGCAAAACCTGTGGAGAAGTAGACTCACACTCGACTCGGAATCTATACTAATCCGTGGAGAAGTAGCCTTACTCACACTTGACTCTCATATTCGACTCGACTCGACTCTTACTCACACTCGATTCGGATCTATACTAACCCGTGAAAAAGTAACCTTACTCACACTCCGACTCGACTCTTACTCACACTCGATTCGGATTGTATAGAGATAAACTCTTTATACAGCAAACTCTAAACTTATATTCACTTGTGAATGAGATGATATAATAAAGGGATGAGACCCTATATATACAAGTATAAGGCAAACCATATCCGTAGATCTCTTTGATCTAAAGGTGGAGATCACATTTTCCCAATCCCAACCTACTCACATTTACCGTATCGCCCGTCTCAAGGAGTATTCTAGAATACTCGAGAAAACCCTAGATTTTGGAAGACTAATTGAGGGTTGCTCACTCCAAGGATCGATCACAGTTTCCGTACAAAACCCTTTTCAATTGTTCATTTTTTCTGGTTGTGACACCTATGTGGAATATAGTTTACACATTTACCGTTGGATGGTTGATATACGGAAGAATTCAGTTGCAAAATTAACACCAAATATATACGTCATTTGTCCAACAGTTGGTGTATTCGCTGTTTTTTTACATTAGTGGTGGACCTATAATATATTAGTACATTTTTAAAGCATAAGGCTTTCTAATTATTACTTTTACCATTTAACATGATATAGAGCATTTTATGGAAAGAAACCATCTTTCTAATTTGTGCGGTAGGACAGTACTGCGGGTTGACTTTTACATGGTGGTCTGCAAGTTTCCATATTACAGCAGAGAGTATTCATCCGCTAGAAACCAAAAAAGACGAGCGAGATAATCAAGTTTCAACAGGACAGATAACTTTTAATGTGTTGGCACCTAGTAATAGTATATCATATATCTTCAATATTCGTGATTAGAAAATTGGAGATATTTGAATTTGGAAGCGAATAAAAATAGGCTTTTTTTCTTTTCTTTTTTTCGTTTGTAATTTCTCGTTTGCATATGTATCTTTTACGGGACACAACACCAAACTCAAGTACTCACTTTGATTATATAATCCCATCAGGCTCTTTGTTTTCTCATGCGACTACAATTTTCAATAGAATATGCACAATCATTTAAATTTCATATTTTTGAAATGAAAGAAAATCCAGCGAGCTTGGGTAGCAAGTTTTCGCAAAGTGAAATTTTGGGGATTTCAGCTTAAATTAAGAAAGATATCGAGCAAAACTGTTCAACTAAAACTATTATCTCTCCACAGCAATTACCATTTTATCTTGTTAGCTATCGAGTGTGTTTGGCATAACGTTTCAAAAATATATTTTTTGGGTCTTGAAAACAGAGCTTCCTTTATAGATAAACACACGATATTCCTTGAATTTAAAGACAGCGATTAGACTGGATTTCGCACGGTGACGAAACAAAAGAAAGCTTCATACGTTGTATAAAATACGGCTACTACTACACGTTGCCTGTGCAATCTATTCTCTACCCGGTTCTCTCCTTTTCTCTCTTCCTGCTTTTTCACCTTTTCGAAAGAATGGCCCCTGTTCACGATTGGCCCCGCCTCAGTCAAGATCTAATTTTTCACTTTTTTTCCCAGTTTTTGTTTTGCCCGTTCTTTTGTTTGTAATTAGATATTCCTTATTTTTGTCTACTTTTTTTTTTTTTAATGTTCTTTGGATCCAAGGTATATGTTTATGGGGTTTCTCCTCTGAAGTGCTCTTTTTCTTTTTAGGATTTTTTTTTCCTGATTTCATATTCATATCAATGAAGGCCTCGGTGATAGGACTACCACATGAATTAATTAAGATGGATCAATTCATATTCATACGATTTTTCATATTCGCTTGATAACTTTTTACCCAGGAATTGATTTGGAATATAATCAAGTAGTGAAAAAAAGTTGATTCTTTAATCCATGGAACAATTCCAAAATCAAGCCAAATCATGTTGTTTTTCTTTTTTTTTCTTTCTTTTTTTCTTTTTTTCTTCTTCTAGCCAATCGTCACAAAAATATAATAATCTTTTTAAAAAATAAAGAAATTTTAAAAAATATAATAAAATTATAACATTAAATTAGAAAAAAAATATGATAAAATTACGTACTAAGATTAACAAAATATAGTAAAATAAATAAAATAATTTAAAAATTAAATATAATGAAATTATTAAAAATTAAAAAAGAAAAATATAATCAAAGTATTCAAGAAATAAAAAAAATTCTAAGTCATAAAAAATTGAAGAGGCGTACCGGACACATTTATATTCCCATAATAAAAATTTTGGGTAGTTACTAAATACTTTCAAATATTTAGAAACTTGTCTAGGGAATAAAATAAATAATAATAATTTTTGCACAGAAATTATTCAAGGAATAGAATGGTTAACAAACACACTCTTTAATCCCTTTTGAGTTTATTGATAAAGAATCTAATGGCTGGAGCACTTGCCTGAATTTTTTTTCAGCCTAAATCCAACCGATTTAATATAAAAGGAAAAACATATAATGTTAATTTGCAGTTATTTGTTTATGTAATTTTTAGCATGTGAAATTGGTTTTTCCTTTTATTATCGCTTACTTTAATATCTTTATATATAAAAAATCGATAGCACTTGGGATTCCTAATATAATCTGGTATAGTATATTATACTAAAAAGTGACTTTCGTACATTAAATTTTTAATGAAATGAGCCTTTTCTTTTCTAAATGATAATTTAACATTAGTTCAAGAAAAAAGTGATATTTTGGAGAAAAATCTGTAGACAATGAGTTATAAAATCGACCTATGAGAATTAGAAAATATATTTTAAGAAAAATTAAGAGTTAAATATATTTTTTTCAAAAATTAACTCAATGAGCATAAAAAAGTAATAAATAGTAAAATCAATTTAATTTTTGCGGAAAATATAGCGTTTTGGAAAATGTTTTCCAAGAAGTCTTTTTCAAGAAAATGACAATCTTTTCCGATATTTGGGTAAAATCTGAAATTGAAGTGTAAAATATTTTTTTCGTTGTTCAGTATCTTATTTGATTTTTCTCTATATAGTTTCTTGATGATTTTTATTTTTACTTTTATTTTATTTTTCTGTTCTTTTATTTTATTTTATTTAAAAATCGAATTTTTAATTATTTTTATTTTTATTGTTATTTTGCTTCTTTCTTTCCTATTGTTTTTTTTTTTTTCTTTTCTGGATTTTTTTCGTTTCCTTAGTTGGTTGCTGCCACGATGACGACTAGCGAGCATTGTTAGAGCTGTGATGCTTGAGCCTTGTGACCTTTGGCGAGGCTTGGGCATCACCAATTGTGAGGTCGAGCTCGCCGGCGAGCTTGGCTCACTTGTGGCCAATCGTCGGTTGTCACGTGGCCAACGACCAACTGAGCAAGAAGAGCAAAAAAGAAAGAGGAAAAAAATAAAAAAAATAAAAAAAAAAAAAACAATTTTATTGAAAAATAATAAAAAATTCAAAAAAATCGGTTTTAAAAAGAAAGAAAGAAAGAAAGAAAGAAGTGGGTAGGAGGTGTAAGATAAGAGAGATTAAGTGTGGAAAACATTTTCCCCAATTTTATATGACTTTTTCCTTTCATGGAAATTTTTTTTGCCATCAATGCAGTTTTCGTGAAACGAGCATCGGAAAATCTGCAAAAATATTTTTCTAAAAGTTATTTTTTGTAGAACGAATAGACCAAAAGCTGACTCTGTTGTGTATGATAGATATTAGATAATGTGATATATTTACAAAAAAAAATCTATTGAATAATATATGTGTAAAGTTTGAATTATACTATTTGCAATTTAATATTCTATAGAGAGTAAAGTTACTTTGATCCCATTCGATATAATGATCATCGAATAGAATGACCGAGTGATCTGGTCAAATTAAATAGAATTGGTTCTTGACGGATTCAACTTTTATACATTATGTTTGGTAAGTGTAAAGCGATTGTTATACAAAATTCGAATGAACTCACAATATTCAATCACCTTTCAAAGTGATATTTCTTTTACAGTATCGTAATTCTTGTTACTACTACTGTAGTAACCCTAAATTTTTCTAAAGAAAATCACGTGTAAAAAATATAAGAGTCTTTTTTTTTTGAAACTTCACTCCAACATTGGTGAAATTAAGTCAAGCCAGGCAATAAGTACGCCCAAAAGGGGAAGGCGCTTGGTTACCGGTTGATGAGGTGGAGAAGCCGCCGTCACCGAAGTGGGGAGTAGGGGTGAGCGGTTCCAGGTTCCTTACAGGTTCCGCCTGGAACCTGGAACCTACCCAGCACACGAGGTTCCTCATTTTTTGGAACTTGGAACCTACCCGTCGGAACCTGGAACCTGGAACCTACCCTATTACAGGTTCCAGGTTCCACCAGGTTCTTTTTTCTAAAACTAGTTTAAGAAATAATGTGCAAGTTTCACTTCAATGTTTAAACTAGTAATGCATTCTACTATTAAGAGAGGAACGTATAAATTTTATCTATAACATTGCCTCAACATCCAAGGAAAGAGATTCCACATTTCCAATTATTAATTCCTAATGACCAAAACATGCTGCCTTTAGAAGTAAGTTTTGTGTTCTCATGCACAACTGAGTAACTACCTTCAGCAATTCTCAAGAAAAAAGTACACTTAGAAGAAGATAGAGCTCAAAAAGGAAAGGGTTTAGTAGCTGATACTAACAGGCCAACCATTGATCATGCCAAGGTTCGCAAAGCATCTTTCCACCTCTGGATCTGGTGGGGCTTCTCCTGCTCAAAACCCTCCTCGCCTCAGCCAATATTCTCCAGGAAAAGTTTGGGCTGCTCTCACAGCTCTCTCGGGTCAATGCCCCAGAAAATGAGCAACACAATAAGACGCCACTTTTTTTGGAATTCTAGGATCTTCACCAGCTCGTTGAGACACCATGGTAAGGAATGGAAATTCTGAGAGACAAGCACGACGGCAATCTCTGACTGCTCGATTGCTTCATTGATCACTGGCGATAACTTTACTCCTTCATCCAGTGCAAAGTCAATGAAAGTTTTAATCTCCTTCCGCTAGAGAGCACTCTTGAGATGGCTCATTGGGTGGACCGTGTCCCCCGTTTGTAACTAATGAATACATCATATTCCCTAGGCGGACGCTGACCTGCACGACGGAGAGTACATTGTCTGAGAACAGAAGATAGGTATGGAGGACGATGTTAAAGTTTTGATAAACAGGCTTATCCAAAAAACAAAAAAACTAAACATTTGTGTCCTTCATCCTCAGCCGAATCCCACTCGCCTGCATTTTCACGTTCAGAAACGCATCCTAATACAACAAACAAAAAAAAGTCGATAAAGTGGAGGAAAAGACCCTCGCACAGACTGCCGAACTCAATCGGCTTAGTAAAACAATTTCCCATCGAAAAACTTGCACTCCGGCAAGCGGGATTCAACAAAATATAAATGCAAATATGAATCGGGCTTCGAGTGTAAACGCTTAAACACGAAAATTCCTCAGTCTTCCTGTCAGGCATTTTAGCAAACACATGATATGCGATTCGGAATCCGAGTTACAAATTCCGCTTCGATGCTTTCCTCAGTTTAAAAATGAAAGCAGATGTTCATATCAAACATTATTCGCTTAAAACAACTTCGATTTCACACGACAAAACTACAAATCTATCAATCGAACTCGGTGTTATTGATTCCTAAGGAACAAAACCAATACCTGGTTCGCGATGGACGGTGATGAACAGCTTCTGTTGAGAGATCTTCTTATGTTCGTGAAGAACGGCTCCAAGGTTCTCATTGTGAAGGCGAGTAATATGAGATCCGAAACTCCCCTTGAAGACGACGATGATGCTAGCAATGGTGAATGGCCCCTACAAGGAACTCCCAAGATCCTCTGGAGGCGGCAAGCTCGACGGCGAGAGTCAGTGGCATCATCAAACGGAGGAGTAGCAGCCTGGGCCCTGGGTAGTAACGTCGTGGGTCGTGACGATGGCATCGAGGGCGACGAGCAACCTCAGGGGCGTCGCGGCGTCGCGTAGAGGAGAGAGAAGACTTGAAGATTGAAAAAATTAGGGTTTTGAGGCTTAAGAACCCTGGTTCCCAGTTCCGGTCCGGTTCCGGTTCCGGTTCTCGGTTTCGGTTCCTATAGGAACCGGGAACCGAACCGAGAACCGCCGGTTCCAGAAAAATGGAACCGAGAACCGGAACCTCTCTACGTAGAACCGGGAACCGAACCGGACCCATCGGTTCGGTTCTCCGGTTCTCGGTTCTACCCGAGAACCGTGCTCACCCCTAGTGGGGAGAGGGGTCGGGGGTAGGGGAACAAAGGCATCCGCCCAGGGTCGACCGGTAAAACGGTAAAAAGAACGAGAGCCGTCGATGGCAGGTGGGGCCCGCGAATGAACGGAGACACCAGATCCGTCGGATGGGCCGGGGGAGGCGGGCCCACTTTGGACGTCGTCCCCCGCTCTATTTATTCAAGCCCCCTCCGCTGTTCTCCTTGTCGCCCTCGTACTCCCTCTTTCGCTCGCGCGCGAACGCAGACCAAACCGGATAATCTCTCCCTGCGATCTCTGCGTCCGGCGTCGATCCGTTCGTCGACGTCGAGGAGATGGGTTCGAAGCGTATCCGGATCTCGACGGAGCCCGAGGATCCCCTGAAGGATCCTTCTTCTACCTCTTGCAGTAGCCCTAGTACTCCCTCCCTCGTTCCAGATTACTTGCTTGTTATCTGGTTTCTGTAACATGGTTTTGTGGGTGGTGATACTGATGGCTCGATTTTTCGGTCGGCTTTCTTGGGTAATGGTTCGCGGTTGCTGCGATTCGTAATGCCTTTTTTTTTTAATCGTGGGTTCCCTCGTGGACCGGAGGGAGACCTAAGCTTGTCGTTGATCTTCGGTCGGCTTTCCTGTTCTGGGTTTATAGGTCTCGCCCGCTTTTGGCTGAGATTTCCCGTTGTCTGATCTGTTAAAATAGGATCTCTAACGGGCCTGTTTTTGCTTGGTCTCGAAGGTTGAATCGTCTTTGCCTTCTAGGGTTAGTAGGAACGTGTGACTATTTCTGCAGTTTCTGGGTCTGAGAAAAAGAGAGCTGATTGAGTGATGGGTGCTCTGCAAATTCCTACATTTCATCACCTGCTTCCAGTGCTTATGTAACTGGTTTTTTTTATCCAGTTTTTTTTCTTTTGTTGTTTTTATATTTTACTGTTTCTTCAATACCCGCGAGCTGCTGTTGTAAAATTATTTTCTTTTGGGATTACCATATAATATCCAGCATGCGCTAATGTGCAGAAACGACCTGTTCACATCCTGGTTGTTTCTGCGGAATGTGCATGTGTTGTGGAAAGCTCCTTGAAGAGGACTATGGTATAACGTTTGGCTATGTGCAGAAGGTACGACATCTTTTGAATTGTATGGTAATTAGAGATTTTCAGCCATGTTCACTTTGCTTGTAATAGTTCCTTCTTCCTTTTAAGGAAATGAATGATGATCAGCCCTGGGCTTAATTTCACTTGTTTCTGGTTCTAAAACGGAATAAGTCCTTTAAGCTCGTGAATCTATTACACACGTTGCATTCGCTTTGTAAGCTTTGCTAAATGCATAGGAAATCTTTTTTTTATTTGAGACAAAATGGCATCATTCTCATGAAAACGGCCTCCTAATTGATAATTGTGCAGATACAGCTATGTAATGCCTTTTTTCGTGATTAATCTTTATTCTAGAACTCTCTAAATATAGGAGGTTATCCCTATTAGAAGCCTGTGTTGACAGTGACAATTAAGAAATAAGAGTTTACATTACATTGATGAAAGCATTTGATTAGCAAACTTATAAATTCTTCATTTAGTGCAAAGAGTTTTGTGCTGGTCATCAATTAGCAAACTTACAAATAATCTTGAACTGTTGATCATGATGTTCAATGGTTTCCCTGAAATAGCTTTGGGGTGACTGTTTATTTTCTTCTTTTTGCAAGAGGAAATGTTTGGCTCAGCTTATGTGTAGCTTTTACCTTTTACCTAGCTGGATATGATGTATTTAGTAGTTGTCTATGCAGGGTCTAAGGCTTTCAACTGATGAAATTACTCGGTTGCGGAATCAAGACACAAAAAATTTGCTGCACAACAAAAAGCTTTACTTGATCCTTGACTTAGATCATACATTGCTTAATTCAACTCCACTCACGCATATTACTCCAGAGGAGGACCACATAACAGGAAGGCGAGGTATACCCTTTCCTTCTGGTTTAAATGCTATGTGAACCATGGAGTTTTCATTTGATGTGGTGCCATGAGCCATATTACAAGTTTCCTCCTTGTGGCTTTAAGTACTGAGCCCATTTCTAAGTATTGGTTCCTGTCTCTTTGTCGGATTTAATAATAATGGAATGGGCAGACACCTATGAAGGCAGTCTCTTTGTATTGGAGCATATGCATACAATGACCAAGTTGAGACCCTTTGTGCGGACCTTCTTAAAGAAAGCTAGTGAAATATGTGAGATGTACATCTACACAATGGGTGATCGATCGTACGCCCACGAAATGGCTAAGATTCTCGACCCAAACAGAGAATACTTTGGTTCCAGAGTAATCTCTCGAGATGATGGCACACAAAGGCACCAAAAAGGACTTGATGTGGTGCTAGGCCAAGAGAATTGTGTACTGATATTGGATGACACTGAAAAGGTAAGAGAGTCTCTCCATAGTTCTTTTGAAGGTAGGCTTATCTTAAATTATCATTGTAATTCTTGATTTCTCGTGTTATTAGGCATGGACAAAGCACAAAGACAATTTGATATTGATTGACAGATACCATTTTTTTGCTTCAAGCTGTCAACAATTTGGACTATCATGTAAATCACTCTCTCAATTGGAGATGGATGAAAGCGAGGGTGATGGAGCTCTTGCAACTATTATTGGAGTCCTCAAGAGGATTCATACCATATTTTTTCAAGTATTTTGCGCCTTTTCTAAGTGAATAAGAACTTTTAAACCTTTTGAAGTGTGGCTATGGTTTTTTTTATCATCGTAAGACAACAAATTCCTTGTCCAAGTGGGTATTTTAAGGCTTGTTTGTGTAATGCATTGTGTTATTTATATATTACAAGTCTGCTGTTTGTCATCTTTATCTTATGAGTGGATTTCTGCTCTGCAGGAACTCGAGGATGAGCTTGCTGGCAGAAACGTTACACGGGTATTATACTGCTGAATGGATTTGTTTTACTTCAGTTTCAAAATAAATTATGGTGTTGAAATGAATATGCTGTTTCACCTAGGAATTTTAGAATTCTGACCTAAAGTTGGCTGAAATGCCCTTGAACATGGATTTGAAAGTTTGAAGTGTATTTTGAATTATTAAAATGGGCAAGAGATTTTTAAGATAGATGCCAAGTGCTCTTAAGCAAGGTTATAGAACTAGGATCATGGTCAGAATAGATAGGCAATAAAATAAAGCATAGGAACAAAGGAGAGATTATGGGAACAGTACAGTTTCTATTCCTACACTACCATATGTGAGAACATTGACTGATGGTCTAGCCAGCAGCTAGATTAAGGAAACCGGTCATTTCACTGCTGACATGTCATCTTGTGTATCGAGTTGATCAGGTTTTGAAGACACTTCGCATGGAAGTCCTCAAAGGCTGTAAGATCATTTTCAGCCGGGTTTCTCCCCCCACCAACTATCAGTATCTGTGGAAGACGGCAGAGCAATTGGGAGCCAAGTGTGTGGCGGAACTCAATGAGTCGGTGACCCATGTGGTTGCAATGCATGCTCGAACAAGGAAGTCGCATTGGGCGGTCAAGGAAAATAAGTTTCTGGTCAATCCACAGTGGATTGAAGCTTCCTTCTATCTCTGGAAGAGGCAACCAGAAGAGAGCTTCCCGGTCAAACAAGAAAAGAAACCAGCAGTTAGGATTGAAGGATAAGAAAATAGAAACTTGTGTTCGGAAACGTACTTAGTGACTTGACAAATTCCATGGCTGGTTTGAACCGTGGGGCGTGTAAAATCTACAAGTTTTGCTTGCTAGTTCTTTGATTTTACTAATTTACACTTCGTGTTTGGATATAAAAAATTCAGTGTGGAATGAATTTTAGTGGAAAGAATGCAATTTTATCTTCCGGAAGAGGCAAAGAAAATGCCGATACTTTTATTTGGGAGCTAGACTAAGTCTGGTGGGCCGATCAGTTTATGTTCCTCAAGAAGGTGCGAAGAAAGAAGAAAAGGAGATAGGACATCTTTTTAACTCGTTTCCAAATTATCATTCTCTTCATCAGATGCCCAGAATTTACTCTTCTGCCAACCACAAACTTGTCAATTGGGATGGACAGGACATGAATGGCCGATCGGTCTTCTATTTTTTTCTTTTGTTTGTCATAGGAGTATAGTGCTTAGAATAAGAAAAATTTAAGCAGAAGGATCAGCAAAGAATACTTATTGGCAAGACCTAAGCAGGGCTACTCCATGTTTTAATAGGTTCATGTCATGTAAATATGGTCTGACAAGAGATTAGGTTATACAAATTGTATTGAAACTTATATACTAACGATTTTGTTGTAGGCTCAATTCACATGATGACTTTTCTCAAAGATTGATTCTCATGATTCTGCGAGCTAATTATTCTTAAAAAAAAAAAAAAAAAATCAACGTGAGATGTTTCCATACCTGCATTAATCCAATCGTTATTTGATATCATGATAGCCCGAGAGTTAGTTGTCTAAATTTTTCCAAGTGAGTGTTGAGCTATGTGAACTTTTTTTTTTTATCAAAGAATTTGTCAAAGCAAATTTATTGTTTGTGTTATGCAAAATCAGTATCATGAAAATGAAAACCTTTTTACTCATTACCAAGGCCAATCATCCATATGCAATGAAATTATCTAGAAAAAACTAATCTGGAAATAATAGGTTGATCTTGGTGGGGGATTTTGCAATAAAAGCTCCAGGAAAAATGGAAAGTATAAGTTCTCACTCCAAGGCCATGAAAGTAAAAAGCATCAGAAGAGCATGCTGGTGCTGGCGGGAAGAGGCAACTTTAAGAGAGACATTATTAATGAGAAAAGGCGGGAAGTTTTGGGTTGCTTGCCACATCCACTGCAACGGCCTCCTGACGGAAATGACCAAAAACACCCTTCCATCTGAAGTTAAGATTAAATTTAAAAATCCAAATTTAGATTAGCCAGTAATTTCTCTGAAAAGGGTTTAATTTCGCTTCTTTTATCAGTCAAACAAAACAAAAAGGGGGACTGAACATAGTTGTCCATCTGCATCACTCCTACGAAGGTTGGAAAGAAAAGAAAAAGGAAAAAGAAAAGAAAAAGACTCTGCATCAGGATTAGGAGAAAATATTAGGTAGTTTGGCCGCTCCACCATAGTCTTTTGCTGAGACTGAGCATCGATATCGAGTCCGGTCCACTCGAAGGCTCCGATCCAGGATGTGACATGGACCGGCAAGTTTCTTGGAATGATGAAAGAGAAGCCCGCGAACATCGACTCTCTCGCCAATTGTGATCGGTCAAGAGCTCGCTTCTCCTCTGTTTTAGCAATCCAACGTCTGCTGATTCCATGTGTTGTTTCTCCATATTCTGTTCAGCTAGAATCATAGTATTTTTGAGGGAAAGTTCAGGGAGCCCGTGATGCTATGACCCTTTAAAGTACTTAACTATGGCAGTTAAATAGGTACCCGACAAAGGAAAATGACGAGAGATTAGTGAAACCTTCAATTTTGAGTCAAGGACACTACAAAAGTCCAACGAATGGAAGTTACATTGGGAATTTAATCCTTTTTCTTTCATTTAAGGACCTCAAATTATGATATTCTAATCAATAACTATGCTATTTCATTTTCGATACCAAAATGATCAATGCAATGACAAATTGCTTTTCCTAAAAATGAGCGAGAACATATATAGACGCCTCAATTTTTAATTATTTCTATGTTGTGTCAAATTTGAATCTCTTGACAAATTCATTTTTTATTGAGTCATACTCTCTTGTTTTCTTAAGAATGCGGCATCATATTGTATTAGAAATGACCGGATGTCAGTGGAGATAACCATGATTCTCAACTTTCTACGAGCTAGCATAAGTGCTTTCGACCTGTCTGAAATTTTAGACATAAATGGGTATAATTGACATGCATTCACTCAAACATTTGAAGTTGCAAGTATTACCCTTTAAATAAAAGGCTTTGTTATTTAAAGGCTTTATTAATAAGTATCTCCGGAACATTAAAGAAACAGCCCAGAAAATATTCCATTTTCAAAATATTAATTATCCATCGTCATGAGAATTATCACATTGAAATTGCAAATTGTTATTTTTTATAACGGAGATGCTTTTTTATGAAATCCTTGACCTAAATCCAACCAGCCCATCCCATTGAGCTTGAGGAAGAGCACTCGTCTGCAAAAGTGCAGAAGCTAATGAAACTAACATTGATTAAACAAAAGACAGTCTCAACTCACCCAACAACAAGGGATAAATCTGTTCATTTGTTTGACTATGCGTTTAAACTAAATAAGGGATCCAAATAAGTTTGGACAAGAAAATTCCTCGAATACTCAAGCCACAGCTTTGTGAAGATAGGCATGATGGTTCTGAAAGAATTGCAAACCAAGCAGGATATAGATGCCAACCCAAAAAAATGCACGAAAAGTGAATGCTGCAACTCCATATTCAATCTAGTGGTTCATCTGATCAAAATACTGCATGTGATAGTCATCATGCTAAGCTTTGCTTTAGTAAATCAATAGCAAAGGGCCTAACACGACCCAAAAAAACACAATACATAACTAGAAAGAACAACCATATTCCGGAGCTTACTATAGGATTTTGGTATATATTAAAATGAAAACCTGCTGCCGATGCCAAGAAGCTGTAGCATGAATAGCATCTCCCTTCCAAGGACAAGGGGTTTAGGCTTCATTTTTTTGAACCCAGTGGAGCGACCCCAAGGTAAGGGTCAACTCCAGACAGCATCTGTGAACCCCAGTTATAGAGCCGAGCCTCACTGCTGAGCACACTGTACTCGTGGCATCGAGTGTTCATCATCGTCGTCCTCATCATCATCCTCAGCATAAGCCTCACGCTGACGGTGACGTTGCTGCCGCCTCGACTCTTCCTCCATGTTTACATCATGTAATGTGGTCTCCTCACACTGGTCCACCTCCATGTTCGACAAAGTCTTGCCCAGCCTCGGCGGTAGGACTTTCTCCATTGCCTGGCATTTATCTGGGGACAGAACCCCCGAGTCTGGGAATTCAACATTAAAGTGTATGAACAGTCGGCCCTTCATGAAGGGCCTCTGGTGCTGAGGCATTCCCTCATCATTAATCACTTTGAATTGACCTGCAAAGCAAAGGATGAGCAATCAAAGCTGGTTCACAACGGACTACCTTTTTGTTTGGTCTGAATTCATAGCAGACTTTGAATGCAAGACTAATCATCAGGGAAAAATTTACCAGGCTTAATAATCTCTCCAGGGTTAGATTTGATGAGAAGCTGCCTGCCATCAAGATGGGTCAGGACAAATTGAAACCCGCAGAGTGCTTCAGTCAAACTTAGTGTGTGCTCCACCTCAAGATCATCGATTTTCCTCTTGAACTTGGGATGCTCCTTTTCTTGCACGACAAAAACAATGTCTCCAGTAATAGTGTCGGGCTGCAAAATAGGGATGGAAACATGTGAGGTCTTATTTTTTTAATTGCATATCTAGCAACAATAGAGTAGAAACAAAGTGTTGCACCAAAAAACAAAAAGCAAAAAACTGTCATGGGGGAAGACCATCTCAAATCCCCAATCCTATTGACCATACCAACTTCTCTGATATGATCTGGTTATCGAAAACTAAATTATGGGACTGCAACCACATTCTTGATACCCCAGCCAAAGCCAATACAGTGGAATACTAAATCAATTAATTCAACACAGAAGGCACACTTAGAATTTCAATTTATTGATGACATACAGCTTCATCTGCTTGTCCTTCAAACATGATTTTTTGGCCGTCCTTCATCCCCTTCTCGACACGCACCTCGAGCACCTTCTTCTCTTGAGACACCTTGCTTCCTTGGCAATGACGGCACCTATCCTTCTCACTAATAACCTCACCTGTATCAACATGAAATAAAGGGGTTAAATATATTCTTTTCTTTGGCATTTATGGTTAAACATAGGGATTTCATATACCATAGAGCAGGCATAACCCATGTGTAGCACAACTCAACTTTATCATCATTGTTATGGGTACTTAATATAATACTTTGAAAGATTGACCATCCATCCACTCAATGCTCATAGAATTGGGCTGTGTAAAAAATGAGTCACATAGGCTGCATAACTAAAAGTAGTCCTAAATGAAAATTTGGAAAAGGGAATTATTGCAATAATCAAATTGAGTGCAGATTTCATGCCTGTGCCTTCACATTCAGAACAGACATGCTGCACTTGTTGAATCATTCCCATTCTAATGTGGCGTGTTGTCACCTTCATTCCTGTACCTTGGCATCCATGACATCGGCTAGTGGCTCCACTTTTTGAACCTTTCCTGAAACATGAAAGCTTGTTAAATTTCAAGCATGCTAAACATCCCATTAAACATTACCAAATGACTCAAGTTTCAAAAATAATAGCCAGAATCCTTCTTTTCTGCTCCAGGTGTCTAACAACACTGAGCTGCACAAGTATTAAAACCTAGAGCCCACCTTGGCAATTGGTTCCCAATTTCTGGAACCAAATCAGCTGTTGTTAGCATATAGCCAGGAATTTTTTTTTTTTTTTTTTTTGGTCGGTATATAGACAGGAATTGACTCTACACCTTTTTATCACTTTAAACAAACCCTCAGTAATATAAATATAATTTAATGATTACATGTCATGTTAACAACCTTTGGGATAATTGAGTCATTGACGTTGAATCTAGGCAGACCCCACTTCAATTCCCATGTCTAACACATCTATTTTATTTAGATAAAGCAAAAAATAGGTTAGATCCAGTTCAAACCGATTCTACCCAATAATTAACAGTTCATGATTTAAGATTGGGAACTGAATCAATCAAGGCCAGTTCACCATTTTTCAACCATGAAACTAGCTGGTCCCCTTGTGAACTGGCATGAAACCGATTGGGTAAGGCCAGTTAGGTCCACTTTCGAAGTTGAACCGGTTGGGTTGCTCGTTCTGTATTATCATTTACCATTTTGGAGTATCACCATCTCCATAAGCTTCTATCCTCATCGTTCATTCTTAAGGCTCTCCATGCACTTAAATTCATCAGTATAGAACCAGCATTTAGCTTAAGAGGCTCACATGCAGCTAAAATAGTAAAATTTCAGACAAAGTGCTCAATCAACAGATAAAAGAGACTATAGTAGATGGATCCGATGGTAAATGGCCAGAAACTCTTTTTATGAGTTTCTACCACGAACCGACTCTTTCCCCACATTTCTAGATGCAATCCAGCCCTTAAAACTTCAAGATTAAGTGAAAGAAGTCAACATTGGAGACATACCCTTTGCATTTAGGGCACAATGCATTCCTGGAAAGAGAAAGTTTCTTCATTGTCCCATTGTATATGTCCTCCAAAGAAACTTTCAGAACATGCACTACGTCCTCCCCTTGTTTCTGCCTTCTCCTTCTAGAACTACTAGCACCTGACATAAAAATTGTTAAATCATCCATCAAAACAATTCCCAAATAAAAGAAAAAATTCACAGGCATAATTTCTTTAAAAAGAGCTTCAGCTTAGTTCACTGACCACCAAATCGTCCGCCAAATCCTCCACCAAATCCTCCACCAAAGAAAGAGTCTCTATGGAAGAATGATTCAAAAATATCAAATGGATCATGACCAGCACTACCCGCTCCCATTCCCTCTTTAAGAGCATCTTCACCATATTGGTCATACATTTCTCTTTTCTCTGGATCACTAAGAACTTCATAAGCTTGAGCCAACTCCTTGAACTACTCCATATTTGAAAAGAAAAGCAGAAATGAATGGTAATAAATGAATCTTACATAAAAGTGCATGTTACTTCCAATCCTTCACTTTAAAAAGTACTTCTGCCGCTATACCACAATGCTACCATCAAATACTACCTTAAAGCACTCACAAAATGCATACAGATTACTGTCCTGCTGTACTACAAGTAATCCAGTAAAACTTCGAATCCAACATGTGTAAATCTGATATGATCACTTTTTATGGCAATTACTGGGCATAAGCACCTTCCGAATGTTTGCAAAAATTTTCCCTTTGAATTGATGAAAATTCTGAATATCAGATACAACTAAAGAGATATCCACCAGAGGAAAACTAAAACATCTAATATTTTCCTACTTTAATCAAGATAGGAAATCCATTATTCATCTGGAAATATGTTTATTCAATTCGTTCTTTATTTTATCTTCTCTCTCTCTCTTGTTTATGATATCCAAGTTCTCTAACTTTCTTCCAGTTTAAGATGAGCAGATGTGAGCATAGATGACATTGGGAATAACTATACTGTGGACATGAAAGAAACCTAAACATTTGTAAGTTTAACTTGTAAACTCTTTTGAGTTGATCACGTTCCACAGATAAGCATCTTCACGGTTATATTTGCATAATTAATGATGATGTTTGTGAAATATGTTTTGAGATGTACTGTCATTGATGTTGAATGGGAGTCTTTTCAAAACCTTTCATTTTCTGTTGATAGTATCCTTTTGTTTTTGGGTAAAGGCCTTAATTCTATCATGGGGAAAAAAAGGAGGGGGGATCATGCATACCCTATGGGGCAAGATTGGTCGATTTTGCATGAAGAGACTGTTACACTTTCTTAGCCAGATCTTGTGGGAAGGGGCTGAAGATTTTCAGACATAAAATCCATACATGAATATCATAAGGATATGGCAAACAAACTATTTACCTTTTCAGGATCACCACCTTTGTCAGGATGATTCTTTATGGCACTTTTTCGATATGCCTTCTTAAGTTCATCTTGACTGGCACTTTTTGGGACACCAAGTACTTCGTAGTATTTGGTGTTATCACTCTTCCTTGGAACACGCCCAAACATGATTATATCACTTTATGAACACCAATCTGGAAGCAGAAACACTCAAATTTGTTACCAGAGATCTATAAATAAGCTTCTTCTCTCTATGCTATCAATAGAAAATACCAGGGAGTATCAATCCCATGGAAAATAAAAGCATTTATTCCACTGGAATCATCAAATTGTCAAATGCCATCAAATACATAACTTCTTTTTAAACCAAACTTCCCAATAAACCTTCTGGTTCAACTTCAATCCGCCATAGTTAAAATTAATAGCCCAGAAACAGAACAGGCATCAGTTTCTTCACTTCCCTACACTCCTCCTTGACCGACCCTTAAGCTCTCATACTCATTACGTCTCAGCATACAAAACGGTGCGTCAGTTATTTCTACAACACTCCATCCACTAGCTCACAACACCAGAGCAGCTCCACGGAACACAAGGAGCCGACCTACCCAGCAAATCCTCTTACTCGCCACCACCAAGATCAGGGACTACTCGAAGCGCTCACGTCCACATATCGCCAGTAAATCACACGATTCTACCCATATTATCCTTTCAGGAAGCAGAAACCAGAACGTTCCCCACCGAGCGAATTGAATTCATCAAGCGAAAAGATTAAAACACCCACTGCCTCGACACATGCACAGTCGCAACACCCGATTCCACCCAAAGAAAAGGAGGCGATCGATCATGGGCAGCCTCGAAAAGTACGAAAACCGACGCCGGAGCGCTAAAAATCAGATCTTCACACGCAAAACCGAAACCACAAGCGATCTTGACCAGACGAATTCGACGCATGAACCAAAAAAAGCAAGCACAGAAAGAAAGATCCGCACCTGGATGACCAGCAGGTTAAGCAGCAAGAAGAGCGAGGAACCCACCAAGGAGAGCGAGGGAGGCAGTTCCAGAGAAAGAGAGAGAGAGAGAGAGAGGCAGAGGAAGTCTTTGCTTGCTTTCCTCGAAGCCTATCGGGAGAGAGAGAGGAGAGACTGAAGAGAGGGGTCATCTGCTATTGGCGGATTTCCTCTCGTACAAGGTTTTTTTTTTTTTTTTTTTTTTTTTAATTTTTAGAAAGGCCGTGCCTACCAACCAGTGAAGAAAAGTAGTTTTCGAATTCTGATTGGCGAATGTTTGTCATGAACATTTACAATTTAGTACACAGCTAGAAAACCGAAGTCTAGTCGTCCTTATTTCTTTTGATTTTGGCTTTTCCATGATTTAGGGTGCATTTTTTCGTAAAAAATAAATTGTGTAAAATATCTTTTGAATAATGATCATTTGAATCACATTTAAAAATAAATAAATTAAAAATATTTTCGTCGTTCAAAGAAAATCGTTTAAATATAAGTTGTCATCAATAATGAAATATTATTCATTTGCTAATTATTTTAAGTGATCCAACCTATTGTTTTTTGGTTCCATGAAACAAACAAACAAAGCAATTGCATTTGGTACTTTCTTTCTTACTATCGAATGGATTCACAAAACAGTCTTTCTCACATTAAATTAGGTTGACCTTTTGTGGAGGATTAATAATATTTAATATAACTTCAAAATTTGAGTCTAGATTCATTGGAAAAATTTGCACGTATACGTTTGTGAAATCATGCTTTACCGTCGAACCTTATTTTGTATTGTCAAATGTGACATATATAAAATAAGGGTCATTATATAATATCCCCATTTACATATAGGAATATTAGACATAAATGTAATTTGACCAGGAGGATATCAATCTTTAAAAAATTAGAAATTAACCCTTTATATGCTCTCATTCTATACATACATACCCCTTGTTAAAATAATTAAATATTAAACCCCATCTCTATCTAATGATTTAAGCTTTTAAAAAATTGATGGTGGTCCCACGAGATCTCTAATGATACAATAGCCAAAGGTCCCTTGTTCAAATCTTTTGAGGTCTAACTTACCTCCTCAATTGAATATACTCACACTCAGTATTAGACAAAAAGACCGTATTAAATTTGAGGGAAGTGGTAAAATTATTAAATATTAAACCATGTCTTTATCTAGTAGCTTAAGCTGTTAAAACAATTAGCAGTTGTCCTACGAAATCTCTCACCCCTTTATAAACTCGCATTTTATACATTCAAAGCAATAGAGGAAAAAGAAAAAACACATGAAGATGGTATTAAGACACAAACGAATGAAAAATCTATATTATATCTAAATGAACTTGTTGTAATCAGTTGCAATTATTTTTCTAATAATCCAAAGGCAAGGGTATGGAGTGGCTAAGAGGCTTACGAAACACTCTACTTGTTTCATGAATCGATTAAGTAGAGGACTTTATCCTATGTAGGTGATCTTGATCCAAAGCTGTGGAATTCAAACGAAAAGTTCCTAAATTTGAAATCCCCCAACGCCTAAATATACATTTGAAGTGCATATATTTATTCTAAAGACCGTGAGTATTACTTAAAATCATTAGATAATTTTTTTGAGTAATTTTCTATACCAAATTATTAATATATACCATACACGACTTGCTTATAATATTAATATATTAGTAGCGAAAGCTTCTGCAAGACGATAATAATAGTAGCAAATGCGATTATTTTAACTCCACTTTCTTGAGGCTCAAAAGTTGATTCGCATCAACATAATCTTTTTGCAAAGTGAAGGAAAGCATAAAAGCGATTAACCATATCAGATAAGATAAAATATTCCGAAACCCTGACTAAAGCTTTCTAAAGCTCTTCATAAGCCGGCATTCCGAGGAATGTCTTCCTTCTTATAACCGGCAAAAGACAATCAAAGCTCAACAAATATATTTCCCATTCGAAAAGTCAAATAAAATATTATCTAAGATGAAAGCTAAACAACTCAAATGCACTAAGATTTATACTTAATCTGTAAGATAGAATATTTAATATTAAATTATGCATTTATCTAATACCTTTAAGATTTTAGAATAGTTGGGAGTGATCCCGCAAAATCTAACATGGTATTAGAACATGAGGTTTTGAGTTCGAATTATTCCAAGGCCTTTATTTGCATCTCCAATTACATATTTTCACGCTTAGTATTAAGCATAAAAACAATAAGGGAAATTATCAAAAAAGTGTTAATCCTATTACACTAATATTAATTCAATCATAAACATTTCAATTTGGCCAATTTAATTTTAAAATAATTTGTCAAGTTACCAATTGAGTTGCTCCGATCAATTTTGGTAGGAAATCGCCGATATAGCCTATATTGAGGTAGATAATTTTTGTAATTTTTATATAAATTTTTTTTTAACTTTGAATTATTTTTTATGATATTTTTTTCATTGGCAAAAGTAATGCCGTTGGAGTTGGACAGAAGTTGAGCCAAGACAAAGTTTCTTTTCTTCTTCTTCTTTATTTTTTTTAATTCTCATTTCCCGACAACATGAGTATTTTTTACAATAATCAATGGCTTAGACTTCTATTTAAATATGACTCCCGACATTCCATAGTCAGGTATATTATTGAGCCTGAAAAAAATCGTATCTGAAGTTTGTTAGGGTATTCATCGGATGTGAGAAAATATTACCTGGTCTAAGCGAAATCGTGGTATCAAAGAAGACCAATCGCATTATCTTGTTTTCTTATTATGTTTTAAAGTAATCTGGGATATGTTGGCAAGATCGCTCGATTCTGTTAGCTTGATTCATTTTCACGTGGAAGAAGCCCAATGATTTATAAACCCAAAAGCTGTGGTAAGTACACTAGGAGTGCCATAACTTTCGTACGACGCTCATTTTGGTGTCAAAACTTTTTTTTCGCTCACTTAAGTGTCAAATCAGAGTGAAATCATTCACTTGAGTGCCACTCCGCCGGAAAAACTGATGTGGCACCGGAAAATAATATTTTAATATTTTAATTAAATTTTTTGATTTTTGATTTTTATTTTTTTTAGGCCCGACGAGGACCACCGTTGACCCTCGCCGGTTGCCGAACTCTCGCCCAAATTGGGCAAGAGCCCTTCGCCGCTGGCCACAAAGGCCCTAGGTGAGGCCGGCGAGGCTGTTGACGGCCTTACTTGCGGTGGTGACGGCGAAGGCCAAGTGGCCCTTGCCCAGATCTGGCCCTGGGCAAGGCCGCAATGGCCCTTGGCAACCACGGGGAGGCCGCAACGACCTCACCCAAGGCCTTCGCAGCCGACAGCGAGGGGACCCTTGCCTAATTTGGGTGAGGGTTCTGCGGCCGGCAAGGGTCAATGGTGGCCCTCGTCGGCCCTTAAAAAAAAAAAAAAAAAAAAAAAGCAAAAAAATTTAAAAAATTTAAAAAATTAATCAAAATATTAAAATATTATTTTTGGCGGCCACGCCAGCTTTTCAGGCGGAGTGACACTCAAGTGAACATTTTTAAAACTAGTGGTACTTAAGTGAGTGAAAAAAAATTTTGGCATAAAAGTGAACGTCGTATGAAAGTATTGGCACTCATAGTGTCCTAACTCCCCTCAGAAAAAGCTTGAGTCTATATGAAAATCCATATGAAGAAATAGAGTTTCTAATTATTAGCCACAAAGAACTAGTTTGAGACATAGGAACAAGCAAGAGAGAGAACAAAAAATTTGGGTTGGGGGCAGTATGTAATTTATGTCAAGCTAGCATTGGAGGTCGATTCATGGTTTGATTGAGCTGAAATTTGATCAACATATTTGTGCCACATTGTTCTTGAATATGAACGGCTTGATTTTTTATTGAAGCTTCTACATTAGATTTTTTGTGGGATGAACAAAACTTGCATTTTTGTTAGATTTATCCTTGATCTCTTGGGAAATTTATGTGTATGCTTTTGTTGTCTTTGTTGTTATGCACCTCTAGTATTTATTAGAGAAGAACTTTGTTCACCTAATTTAATTGATAGTAAAGATATTTGGGTAAACTTCGGTTCTGTGATTTTTTATATGCTCGTACCGAGTAGGTTTTTTACAGAAAAAAATTACCTTATGTTTGTGTGCTTGGTATTTATATTGCTCTATTATATTGTTTTCTATTAGTTGTACAAGAGATGAGATTATTTTGTTCCACTACGCTAATCTATTATTGTTTGGGTTGTTACTGTTTTCTCAACAGATTCATACTTCCTTGACCATGTCCAGTAGCTGAAGATTCAATCCTTACCCTAATCTGATTCAAGTTTATCCATGTATTCAGCCACAAGGCAAGAGAAATATTTCTTTCAGAGAAAGCGTTAGATGGCAAGAATCTGAATCGTACCTCCTTGAGTTAGAACTATTTTCTCCAAACTAATCGTGAATTGACGGTGTCAATGAGAAGCAAGCTAAAGGAATTTAGACTGGAAATCATAAGTTCGCTCAGATGACTCGATTCACCAGGCTGCCACGCATGGTTAAGTCTCAAAAAGCACATGCACAAGCAAACATGGACTAGATTGTACCAGTAATTTTGGCTCTGCCATGAAGAGCGCATGCACAAGCAAACATAGGGGTTTGTTTATTTTATACAGAACTTCTGGTCCACTGCCATGCATGAGCACTGCTTATTCAGGAGGTAGTTGCTTTTCCTAAGCTAAGTAGAAGCTACCACGAGCGCCAATCTTTTTCGATGTCCATATCCCATCATTTGGTACTTTCCTATATCCATAGAGTAGCTGCCTGAGCTCATTGAGTGATTGATAATTGATTGCTGGGCGGCATAGCCACAGCTATTCAATCTGACTAATGCCCCCATAGCGAAAATCAATCTGTCTTCTGGGCCTGCCACACCTGTGCACAAGTAAAAAGGCCTGAAGGGCTTTTATTCTCACTTACGTACAAACCTGACTGTCATCTTGAATCATTTTCAGAGCCATGTTGCAGATCTTGTACCTGCCAGAGGTGAGCAATATCAGGACGAGCAACGTAGTTGTAACTCCGTTTTCTAAATTCGAAACCAAACATTGGATTATGGAAGGCAATGTTTCCTACTCCTTTTGGATGGAATATGAGCTCATTGAAAACAGCATATGCTGCGGCAGCGGGAATGCCAAGACCCAAGATACCTTATATTTGGTAAAAAAATCAAAGATATTCATGTGTTTTGCTGCACTAGGATCTAAATATCGGGGTTAGATGAATGACATGCGTTCCTTGAGACCATTTTAAAAACATGAAACGACTTGGGCAAAAATAGTATATTATTTAAACCTCTAAGGATTGACGCAATTAGTGGGAATATCAAAAAATTAACAGTCTGGGGACCAAAAGTCACTTATTCAAGTGTCACAGACTATGTGCAAATTACTCTTAGTTAGCGCCTCCTGAATAGGCCAAAGGTCAAACTTAACCGGTTTATGGGGCTTGCATAGTATTTTATTGAACTGTAGCTATCCGGCTCCTAATGCTTATATTTCGGTAAGGAAAAACTAAATTAACATGGCCATAAGATCAATATCTGTGAGAGATATTTTTGGGTTCACTTTCTTTCGCAAATAATTCGAGCGTGGTTCTGTATGACATGTTAGAAACAGCTGTTAGGAGGAACAATTTTTGTTACAAATTGCGTGCTTGGGATGCTCCTAAAGAACTCAAAATTAATGTCGCCTTCGCGGAAGCATATATATCTTATTCTTCGCCTGAGTGGACGATATATACATAAAAATAATAAAAATGAAAGGATGGCCAAACGCTGGGAGACAAAACCACACATCCCTTCATTATTTATCACCTTTTTGTTAACTAGAAATATTAGGGGTGTTAGTAACCGAACTGGAAACCGGAAACCGGAAACCGAACCGAACCGAACCGAATCAAACCGAAATTTCGTGCGTTTTCGGTTTGGTTAACAGAAAACATCAAAATATTTCCCCCAATTCCAATTCGGTTAACCAAATTGAACCGGTCTTCTAGGGCACAAAACAAAATAGCCAAAAAATTGAAAATCAGAATCTCTCCCTCTCGATCAATTGTCTCCGTCTCTCTCTTGCTCAGTCCGTCTTGCTTCCGTCTCCGGCACAATCCACCTCCGCCTTCGACTTGATTGCCTCCGCCTCCGCCTCCGGGTTGTTTCTTCGCCAGCTGGTTTCTTCTTCTTCCGTCTCCGGAGGTGGGTTCTTGCGCGACTTCGGCGGCGGCTTGTCCTTGGATCCGTTCGACATCGCCAGCACCAAGAACGCTCCGATCGATCGCCTCAGGCACTGGCGGGTACGGTGCTCCCTCTCTCTGCATTCATTTAGTGCGTGTGTTTATGAGGTTGAGTTTGGGGAATTTGGGTGCTTGGTGCTTTGTTCTTGTTCTCATTTCTGCGACTGGAGTTTCGAGTCAGCCAATTGTGTGACGAGGCGAAAGAGAATGTGTTTTACAATTTACATGGTGTGGACCTGTGTGCTTCTTTGTTAGTAGTGGCTAGGGGCAAGTGGGTCCTGATTTCAAAAGTTGGGTAGCTACTGTAGGGAGACTTTGGTGGATTTTTTTAACAGTACCAGCTGAAGAGGGGTGTTTTCAAACTTTTGCTGCTTAAGATTCTTTTTTAACTCTGTTGATTTTAAGTTTAGGATATGTTCAGGGGTGCTTATAAACCTGGAGAAGTTGATTGGCTTACACGTGATCAATGTTCAAGCCCTACGAGTACAAATTTCTCTGAAATGTCTTGATGAAAAGACCAGTAGGATGATCAGAATGGTAGATTATGAAGGTTTTTTTTTTCAGAAACTGGAAAACTTTGTTAGGAAGGAGGATGATTCAAACAGGATTTAATGCAATCTGTTATCAGTTTCTCATGACAAAACAAAAAGACGTGAGACTACATTATAAGTGAATATTTACCATTCAAATAATATTGTTTGATTTTTCAATAGGTAAAAAGAATTTGTAAATAAAATTTCTTGCTTTGAATTTGTTCTCCTGACCCAGCTAATTTGAGACTGCAGATTCAAAGTTTAGTGTCTTTATAAGTTTGTCTACAAAGACATAGACCATAATCATTTTTAATCATCATCTGGAATATGCAAGCTTCTGCTACATGGCACAACCTTGTTTCCTAGATGTTTAGGATTATGGAAAACAATGTTGATGCAGCTGTATTTCCTATTATTTGAGATGCTGTTGCAAGGTTATTTTGGGAGATTTTTCTCATCCAAGATCAGTTGATCCATGAGTTGTGTGATAGAGTAGTGTCTTCATGTATCATGTAGCCAGGGATAGATTTTTTTGACAACCAAGTATGCCCTATATGCTGGAATCTTTGGTGAAAAGGTCATATTCTATGGGAATTGAGAAGCTCGTCTTTGAGAATATTTAGAGACGTGGAGTTGAAGTATAAGTAATATATCATTATGACTATTGGCCAATTGCTTTTCTTTGCGAATAACGTGAATGTTGATATTAGTTGTTCAAATAACTTATATATTATAAATTGAAAGAGTATTTCAGATCTTAAATGGCTGGGGAATTCATAAACACTGTATCTGTTGTCTACATCCAAGATATAAGAAAGAATTAGAAAGAGGACTTAACTAGTTGGTGACATTTGGATGCTGCGTGTTTGCTATGGATGAAACTTTTTAACTAGTCTTCTTGGTTGACTGGGAAGGATTATTAGTCATTCTGCTGAAGAATATAGAAGAAATGAATAGATTGGTTGCTTCAAGTATTTAGGCATGTTAGGATCTATTATGATATTCTTTCAGGTGTTACTACTAGCAATTGTGCCAGCAACCAATGCTTTAAGTATTGATTTGACTGATTTAGTGATAAATGATTCTGGTTTTATCCGTCCAATGGGTCCCTTTGCTTTTTTGTGGATTTAGTTATTTGTCCTTTTTGGACTTCCTAGTTGTAGATCACAGATGTTCTTTGGTTTATCAAGATCTCTTTTTATTCTGTTTCTTTTGCCACAAATTTTGTTATTCTTCAGGATGATGTTCAAGTTTTCCTTTTTAGCTGTAAGGCATGGGTGATGCTTGTATGAATTCCATGAAGTTTTGTAGAAATGCTACCAACTATTCTAAAAGTTTTCAGCATTTGCATTGCTCGCGTAATTGCATTATGTATTTTGTTTTTTCTTTGCTAACCAACGTGGTTGTTTTCAGGTTTTGTCGATTTAAAAGAATAGGCTAAACTGTTGGAGGGCGTTGGAGCTTCATGCTTCTCTGGACAGCGGAGCTTCAAGCTACTGCTGAACATGTTAATGGTACTTTCCTCCTTAACTTCTGCTTGGGTCACAGCAATTAGGTTGGAGTGAATGATAGGTGTTAATTATTTCATAGAAGTTCATTGATATCTTCTTTTTACTAAGCAAATTGACTTTGATTCTTAAATAATCCATATCACTTCTCCGTTTTATTTTTGGTGGAACATTTGTTTTCTTTAGAAATTATATTCCAGGGCTTTATCACTTAGACATGAATCTGTGGAACTGTATGGCATTTATCTTTGTTAGATGTTGCTAAGTGATGTTTAATTTGACCGAGTTATTTGTCAGATGGGACATCATTGTATATGTGATTGTGTACTACAATCCTAAATTACTAAATAGTTGCCTTTTTACTTTTGCACTACGTTAGAGAGTGCGATATTATGTATATGGATGCTTGTGTAATGACGATGACACATTTTGTATCATTTATTAAACAGTTGTTTATTTTTAGCTGAAAAGGGAATGGCTAATAACAGTAATTATTAGACCATGTATGTGCCATAATCATGTATCCATAATCATGTATGTGCCATAATCATGTATCCATAATCATGTATGTGCCATAATCTTTGTTTATTTTTATCTTATTCACCGCTTGCTTTTTTTCCTTTTTCTTTCCTCTTGATGTGGTACTGCTTTTTAATGACCATTGTTTATCATTTGCTCGACTAACTTTGTTGCTGATGGTTGCATGTTGCAGGTTGAAAAGCTATAGCAATAAACTAGCTCCCTGGTGATGTGACTAGTATAAACACCTAGAGGGGGGGTGAATAGGTGTTGAGGGAGTTTACGCGCAAATAATATTAGTTTATTCTGATCCACAAACAGAAAGTAAATAGAGAGAGTTAGAGAAGATTGCAAACACTGTTTATAGTGGTTCGGCTTTAGACAAGCCTACGTCTACTCTCCGGGTGACCAGCCAATCGGCTGTATTTCACTATATGATCAACGGTGATTACACACTCTCGAGTGTTTATACTTGGTGATAATCGGTCTCACTAAGTCACTCTCTTTTGTAATACGCTGAGATCACTCAAATACGCACTATGAACAACAATTGAAGAACGGAATCAGCTTTGGAATAATGTTCATCTACTCTACCCCCTAAGTCTCAACCTATCATTAAATACTCTCCAAGCCACATTCGACCGTTGGCTCTTTCCCTGAGAGTTTTTGTCTTCCCTTTCTTGGACAGACTTTATAAAGCAAGTCTTTTTGACCGTTGATGGTAGATCAGATCCCTTTAGATTCTGTTCGCCCATACAATCATAATCTGGGCTTCCATAAGTGCTCTATTCTTCTTTGGAAGTTGTCCACTAATTGATCATGTCAATCAGATTAACATAACAGAATCAACATGAATAAGGTAAGTGAAATACTCTACCGTTGGTGATCTTATGTTGTAGATACATCTTAAATCTGACAGTCTTAAGTTCTGAGTCTACCTAGAATTTCAGTCTGGTACGGTCAGACTTTAATTCTCAGTCTGGTACGGTCAGACTTAAATTCTCAGTTTGGTACGGTCAGACTCTAAGACATCCCATGCTTTATCTTCTGCTACAAGCAGACTTTAAAGCCTAAGTCTTTCTGAGTTCTTTTCCTTCAAGAGTTTAGTAAGAATCTCATTCATAAAATGTTTTGTAAACATCAAAACTAGGAGTTTCCTCAACAATCTCCCCCTTTTTGATGATGATAAAACATTTCATTCATATGGCTTAATGTTCCTGCAAAAAATGGTTAGATAGAGCCTACTTCCAACTATTTTACACAACTTATAAGAATAGCTCATATCAACCCTGTATAGACAATACAACAGCAACATAACCACATTTCATCAGTGAATAAGCATATAAGAAAATATCATCAGACATTATAGTATCATGCATTAACATCATAATAAAGCCAACTGTGTCATGCATCCAACTATCAAATCATCAACAGTTAAAAAATTTAGAAATCACCATCAAAAGTCAAAAGCCATATTACTCTCCCCCTTTTTGTCAACCTCAAAAAGAATTAGTCAGTTCAAACGAAAACAAACCAGAAGATATTTTTAAGAAGTTTTCTTGTTTAGGGTCCGAACAAGGGTGAAATCCTCCATATCTGATGCAGACTTCTCAATTCTGTCAATACATTTATTGACCGTCTTCTCAAGAGTTTCTAGTCTGTTAGTGAAGGAGGTTTCCATTTATATCTGCCGATCCTTGATCTCGGTTAGAAGTGCCAAGATCTTCGATAATCAGCATTCCCAGATGAAGCTTGGTATTTGAATTTCAATATTTTCGAGAAAGATGCTCCCCCGAATTGATGCTTCATTCTCGTCCTTGTTGCCATTCTTTTTCCCCATCTTTATCTCCTTCTTCTTCTCCCTCTTCTATTTCCTCTTCTTCTTGATCTTCTTCTTCTAGATCTTCTTCTGGATCTTCCTCCAATTTAGATACATCATTCTTCTCATGTTCTGTGCTGAGAATGTTTTCTGCATTTGTTTCTGCTTCTGGTTCTGACATTCTCTGAGAAGTTTGACGCATATTTGCCAAAATTGCGGAGATGCTTTCTTATTCTTCTTCTTCATCTACCAGTAGAAGTTGTCTTCTCCTTTTACAACTTGGCTCGCAGCGCCTAACTCTTTACCTTTCCTTTTTTTGCTGTCTCTCGCTCTAGCCAATTCCTTTTCTTTTCGTCTCCAAGTCTCTCGCAACATCCTTCAATCTCATCTTATTGATCATCTTCATGTCAATAGCCATTGTGGGAAGAGTTTTAGTGCTGAATCTTCTGGGTATGTCTATTTTAAAATGCTCAAAAATCCTTGTCACTAAAGCTCCATAGGGTAGCTGTCCTTTCTCCTTCGACACCGTCCGATACATATGCAGTATTGTTGTGTGAGGCGGTGAGAACAGATACTCTTTTCAATAGCCCACATTAATTTGGCCTCAAATTTAGATACATCGAGTCTTTGATGAGGCTTTTGGACGAATACATCTGATAATAATCTTATGTAAAATAGTTCTTGCAGAAGTTAGAAGAGGATAAGTGATAGTAGCTCTTACAGACTTTGTAAGAAACTTGCAAACTGTTTCATAGGAGACGTCTATTGGCCTGAATACTCCTCTTTCAACTTTTATAATGTCAGCCAGAGTGTCTGTACTAACATCATAGAACCTGTCATTCACACTGAATTGCATTCTATCCGGAGAGAGAAATGTCAAATTCGAGTAAAAATATGCTGTTAATTCGGGATAAACAAAGAAAGCAGAATCGATGCAAAATTGGTCCATCTGCAATTTTTCAAAGCATTCCCGCAGATTTACTTCAGCAGCATCCAAATAATCAAAATCCACAATTCTGTGGTTCACGATTCCTCTATCCATCAGTCTGTTGAAGAAATTTTTATGTTCTCTAGATCGAAATAATTTCCTGGTTGTGTTTCGAACTACAGCAACTATTCCCATTCTAACTTCAAAATTTCTGTATATGTTCTCATCATCTTCCTTCATACTATCTTTACTTCTCCCTTTATCACTCACTTGTTCTGTACGAGTGGATGGTGAGTCTCGTGGCTCTCGCTTGAATGAGACGGAGCTCATTCGCATATCCTTCCTCTCTCAAGAAGAACAATTTGACATCATCCCTAACATTTCTCTAGACTAATTTCTCATACCTCCTCATTACTACATGAGGGCTTTCAGTCGGTGTGGGTAGAGTTAGTCCAGACGTACCTCTTCGTGAGAAATGTCTTTCTTCATTGTGATCCGATGGTTCTTGGAGATTCTTGGGATCATTTTGAGAAGAGACTCTTGGAGAATGTCCTTGAGTATCTTCGAAGTCCGTGTGAGATCGAAATGCGTCTGTCCTCTATCGACTCTTCTTCCTCCTTGCCCAAAGAATCCCGTTTGATCTCCTTCTTGGAGATGAAGATCTTGATCCGGATACGGAGGATCTCGAGGCCATGTTCGAAGAGATTTGGTTTTGGAGAAGATTGAGATTGATTTAGAAAGCGTTTTTCTCTGTTAGGGTTTTCAAAACGTTCTGAAGGGTTAAAAGAAATCCCGACTTTTAGACGTTTTTATACCCCCCGTTAGAAGAACAAATGAACAGTCGCAATTCAAAACAAATTAAAATGGCAGTTATCTTAAACTTAAAAATATTCAATAAACATATGCCAAAAATATACAAATCAATCATGCAGATTAAAGGCACTTACTAAAGATTGATCAGATTGAATTAAGGAAATAACATACCTTCCCAAAATACCATTATTTCCTTTTTCAATAATCTGTCCAGACGATTCCTTTTTCTTAGACTTTGTCCTGTTCTCATAGAATTTATAAAAAATGGTTAATAATATTTAATCTCCCACATATTGAATCGAATGTACCTTTGTCCAGTGGCTTTGTGAAGATATCTGCTAATTGATTCTTAGAATCAATAAATTCCACATATATATCTCCATTTTGCACATGGTCTCTAATAAAGTGATGTTTGATTTCAATGTGCTTTGTTTGGGAATGTAGAATTGGATTCTTGGTGAGGTTTATAGCACTCGTATTATCACATCTTATTTCGGTGCAAGCTTCTTCCTTTCCATAATCCAATAGTTCTTTGTTTCATCCATAAAATCTGTGAGCAGCAACTTCTAAGAGCAACATATTCTGCCTCTGCAGTTGATAGAGCCACAGTGTTATGCTTTTTAGAAGACCATAATACCAACATTTGTCCAAGTAAATGGCATGTTCCAGATGTACTCTTCCTGTCTACTTTACATCCTGCTAAGTCAGCATCTGAGTAGCCAATGAGAGTAAAGTCTGTTTTTTTAGGGAACCACAGACCCAGAGATGGATAAGTTGCTATGTACTTAATAATACGCTTTTATCTTTGTAAGATGAGATTCTCTTGAATCGTTTGAAAACGAGCACATACACATACACTGTATATAATGTTTGGTCTGGATGCAGTAAGATAGAGAAGAGACCCAATCATACTTTTATAAGATTTCTGATTAACTTTTTTTCCTGATACATCCTGATCGAGTTTAATGGAAGTTGACATTGGAGTTTCGGTCTTCTTGCAATTTTCCATCCCAAACTTCTTAACCAAATCTTTGGAATATTTCTCTTGATGAATGAATGTTCCTCGTTTTAATTGGTTGATCTGAAGTCCTAGGAAGAAAGTAAGTTCTCCCATCATACTCATCTCGAATTCCTCCTGCATAGACTTTGAGAAGTTCTTACACAAACTTTCATTAGAAGAACCAAAAATAATATCATCTACATAAATTTGTACTAAAATGATGTCCTTACCTGCTTTCTTGATGAATAAAGTTGTATCAACCATACCTTTCTTGAAATTGTTGTCTAATAAAAACTTACCGAGTCGTTCATACCAGGCTCGAGGCGCTTGTTTCAGTCCATACATAGCCTTTTTCAGTCGAAAACATGATCCGCTTTCTTGTTTCCTCAAACCTGTGTGGTTGTTCCACATAGACTTCTTCCTTGATGAACCCATTTAGAAAGGCGCTCTTTACATCCATTTGAAATAGTTTGAAATTCTGATAACAAGCATAGGCAAGTAATAGTCGATTGCTTCTAATCTTGCAACCGGAGCATAGGTTTCATCATAATCTATTCCCTCGGATTGGGAATAACCTTTTGCCACAAGTCTTGCCTTATTTCTGGTGACTTTTCCAAGTTCATTTACTTTGTTTCTGAAGATCCATTTGGTACCAATAATTGTCCGTCCTTTTGGTTTAGGGACTAATTCTCATACATCATTTCTCAGCTCCTCTTGCATTGCCTCTATCCAGCTTTCATTTTCCAGAGCTTCATTAATACCTTTGGGTTCAATTTCAGAAATAAGTGCAACAATACCGTGTCCTTTTTGTTCCTTGATCTGGTTTGAATCCCTTCGTTGATGTTTCCGATCACGAGCTCTTTGGGATGACTAGACTTATGCTTCCGGTTTCGTTTAGAACTTCAAGATTATCGTAGTCCGCCGTGGATGCAGAAATATTAGGCTGAGTTGATTCTTCTTCATGAATTCCTTCTTTGACTGTTTCCGAGAAGATTCTCGCCGTGTTGAAACATGATCTTTCGTGTACAACATTTGGATCGATTCTTCATGCACTTTGTAACACTTTGTTTTGGAACTTCGTCTCTAGAAACTTTACATTCATGGATTCTTCCACCTTTGTCTCGAGTGTTTTTATTGAACACTCTATATGCTTTGCTAGAGTTTGAATAGCCCAGAAAAATACATTCATCTGACCTTTCTTCAAACTTACTAGGTTGACGATTAACATTCTTAAGAATATAGCAAGGACAACCAAAAACTCGAAAGTATGAAACAATAGGTTTTCTTCCTTTCAAAATCTCATAGGGAGTTTTCTCAAGTATAGGTCTAAGAAAAATTCTATTAATAATATGACAAGAAGTAGAAACCGCTTCGCCCGTAACCGAGTTGTCACCTTGCTTTCTATAAGCAATGTTCTGGCCATTTCCTGCAGAGATCTATTCTTTCTCTACACAACTCAATTTTGTTCTGGAATGTAGGGAGATGAAAAAATATGCTGTATACCATTTTTATCACAAAAGTTTGAAAAGTCTTGATTCTCAAATTCTCCCCTATGATCTGTTTTGATACTAGAAATAGAGTATCCTTTTTCATTTTGAACCTTCTTTGCGAATGTTGAGAAATATGAGAATGTATCTCCTTTATTAGCAAGAAAAAATACCCATGTAAATCGAGAGTAATCGTCTACAATCACAAGATAGTACTTCTTACCTCCGATGCTATAAGTTCGGTAGGTCCAAACAAATCCATGTGAAGAAGTCAGTAACACACGGTTAGTAGAAATATGCTTTATAGATTTAAAAGAACTTCTTACTGTTTTCCCAGTGTGCATGCAGAACAAAGTTCTATTTTCTTGTAATTTAGTGAAGGTAAGCCACGAACAAGCATTTTATTGGCAAGCTTGGTAATTTGTTTCATGCTGACATGCCCAAGTTTGCGGTGCCACATATCTACTTCATCTTGACTGATAATAGACATTTTGTAGTGTCTACATTTATATCCGAAGATAAATGTTCCCATGTCTTCGTCCAAGAAAAGTCCGTGAAGAGTCAATGCTTGTTCCGAACATAAGTTCTCTTTGAAGTTTATTCAAAACCAGCATTACATAACCGGGCGATGCTCGAAGATTGTAGTTTAATCTTTTGACTAAAGAAACATTGTTGATAATTAGGCTGCCAATCTTGACAGTTCCCAGTCTTATAATGTTTCCTTTAGTGTTTCGCAAAAAGAAACTGTTCCTCCCTTGATTTTTTCAAATTCAATGAACATCTTTGAATCTCCGGTCATGTGTCTCGAGCATCCCTTTGTCCAAGTACCATTTCTTCTTTCTTTTGAAGCTTACCCGCAATGTTTACAAGTACTCATTTTTTTCTTTGGTACCCAAATTTTCTTGGGTCCATTATAGTTAGTAGTATAAGCTTTTTCTATCCAATTCTTTTGAACAGGTCTCCGAGACTTTAGGACATTTGTTTTCAAAATGTTCTTTTTCTCCACAATTAGAACATTTAAGATTATTTTTACCAATAGGTTTAACAAAATTACTTTTGAAATGATTTTTGTAAGCTTGTCGAGGAGGTCTTTGTCTTATTCTTTCCTTGACTTTAGGAAAATCAATCGAGAATCATTTTCTTTATAAAAACCAAGTCCCGACTTGTCATAATAAGGAATTTGAATAGAAAGAATATGCTGAAGGTTTTTGATCCTTTTGAAAACTTTGTGGTAATATCTAAAAATTCCTTTCTGAAAGAATCATTCTCTTTTTGCAAAGAATCTTGATTTTCCTTTGCTTTCAAAAGATCCTTTTTGATAGATTCATTTTCATTTAAAAGAACTTCTCGATTTTCCTTTATTTCCAGAAATTCCTTTTTGAAATCATCCAAATTTTCCTTTAAAAAAAATTTCTGTTTAATCAACTTGTAATTTTCCTTTTTTAATGTGGAGATCCTTTTCAAAGTAGTTTTTAGATTAGAACAAAGCTCATTTATATAATCTGAAACTTCTAAAGGAATATCAGAATGATTTACCTCGATTTCTCTATCTGAGTCTGAGCCTGAATCTGTTTCAGAATCTGAGTCTGAATGTGCCATAAGACAAATGTTTCCATATTCGTTTTCACTATCCTCAACTTTTGTATCGCTCCATGTTTCAGCTTTAAGAGCCTTCTTGTATTTTTCAAATTTTCCTTTGTTCTTTTTGAGTTTGGGACAATTCTGTTTAATATGTTCCTTTTTCTTACACTCAAAACAAATTACCTCTTTGGCATAATCATCATCGTCATCGACTGCGTTGTCCAGTTATGCATTTTGTTTTACGTTGTTGAATTTCCTGCCTTTTTCGTTTAGTTTCTTTACCTTTTTGATCGCGGTGCTAGTTCCTCATCATCTAGCTCTTCCTCAGAATCAGTATTAGACTTAAGAGCAATAGACTTTTTACCTTTGAATTCCACTTCCTTGTTCATTTGTTCTGCCTCATAGGATTGCAGAGTGCCTACAAGCTCATCAAGCGGTAGTGGTGAAATCCGCAGAGTTTCTCGATAGATGTCTTCACATTGTTCCATTCTTTTGACAGTCTTCTCAGAAGTTTGTTGACTTTCATTGGTCCAGGAACATGCTGTCCTTGATATGCCAAACCGTTTACAATTTTTGTGAAACGACTGAACATATCTCCTATTGACTCTCCCTGCTTCATCTTGAAGGACTTGTATTGACCAAGTAAAATATTTACTTTGGTCTCCTTGACACGATCAGTTCCTTCATATGTCACATGTAGTCTATCCCATACTTCCTTATTTGTATCATAAGAAGATATACGATTATATTCATTAGGTGATAAAGCACAATATAGAGAGTAAATAGCCTTTGCATCAATAGTTTGTCTCTTTGTTATCTCTTTCGAGAGAGAGTGGTGATGATTCTGTTTCTTTCTCATCGTACTCTTTGAAGTCTTTCGATGTTATCGGTGGGCTCGATTCCCCTCTCAACCACATCCCATTCCAAGTGGATCTTTCGACCCGAGGAAAGCTTTCATTTTATTCTTCCAGATATTGTAATCCTTGCCATCAAAGTATGGTGGACGAGTGTTGCTCTGCCCTTCAATTAAACCTGGTGTAAGAATACTAGCCATAGAGGATCTTTAACTCAGAAGTAATAAACACTTCAAAAACTTGAGCACGAGGCTCTGATACCAATTGATGTGACTAGTATAAACACCTAGAGGGGGGGTGAATAGGTGTTGAGAGAGTTTACGCGCAAATAATATCGTTTATTCGATCCATAAAAGTAAAAGTAAATAGAGAGAGTTAGAGAAGATTGCAAACACTGTTTATAGTGGTTCGGCTTTAGACAAGCTTACGTCCACTCTCCGGGTGACCAACCAATCGGCTGTATTTCACTATATGATCAACGGTGATTACACACTCTCGAGTGTTTATACTTGGTGATAATCAGTCTCACTAAGTCACTCTCTTTTGTAATACACTAAGATCACTCAAATACGCACTATGAACAACAATTGAAGAACGGAATCAGCTTTGGAATAATGTTCATCTACTCTACCCCCTAAGTCTCAACCTATCCTTAAATACTCTCCAAGCCACATTCGACCGTTGGCTCTTTCCCTGAGAGTTTTTGTCTTCCCTTTTTTGGACAGACTTTATAAGGCAAGTCTTTTTGACCGTTGAGGGTAGATCAGATCCCCTTAGATTCTGTTCGCCCATACAATCATAAACGGGCTTCCATAAGTGCTCTATTCTTCTTTGGAAGTTGTCCACTAATTGATCCTGTCAATCAGATTAACATAACAGAATCAACATGAATAAGGTAAGTGAAATACTCTACCGTTGGTGATCTTATGTTGTAGATACATCTTAAAGAATTAAATTCTCAGTCTAGTACGGTCAGACTCTAAGACATCCCATGCTTTATTTTCTGCTACAAGCAGACTTTAAAGCCTAAGTCTTTCTGAGTTCTTTTCCTTCAAGAGTTTAGTAAGAATCTCATTCATAAAATGTTTTGTAAACATCAAAACTAGGAGTTTCCTCAACACCTGGAAATGGAGGTTCCATCTGTTTTTGCCGTGACAGGTTGTGCTTATGGTTTCCTCTTAGATATCAGTTCAAGGGTGTTTTTAGAATTGCCTTGGAATAGAAAGCTCTAGCTCATTCTAGTAAGATAACAGAACAAAGTATAGAAAGACAGGCAATAACTAATAAACAATTGGGGATCAAGCATTTCGATATTCTTTTTGTCAAGATTTTAGTGTACACACTCCATTGTTCTTTTATAGATTTCATGTTATTTGTGTGAATCCCAAATCTTTTATGTTAGTTCAAGTTGTCATTAGAGAGTTGGGATCAGATTTTGGTTACGGTTGTTGCTGTCGTTGTGGTTGTTGTTGTTTGCATGTGGGATAACTTTTATGTTGATCTCTCATAACTTCAAAGGGATAAGGGTATATAAGTTAAATTAAAAGTCACCAACTAAGGGAAACTGTCTTGGGCTTACGATGATACATGCAGTGATCTTGCACATGTATGATAGTAAGGGGAAGCACATGTTCTTAGTTGCATTGTTTATGTAGTTAGTACCATCTCTTAAGTGGGGTTGATTTCTGCAATATTGATAGGCTCTTATAATCCCACACGTTGAAATTCCTACTGCTGTTTATTTATTCAAATGATACTTTAACCTTTTGCTTGATTTTCCAGGTTGTTGGCTTTTTGCTTTTTGGTCGCTGATTTAATAGCATATGCCCTCTACTTATCCCCTATGGTGGCCCTTGATTGTCTTCCTTTTAGAGCAGCACCTTATGTTAGAGTTGTCTTTTTCATCATGAACATACGGTATGTATGAGTTATTTCCACTATGTTTTTTTTAATTCAGCTGGTTTGACATGCTATTAGCATTAAATTAGAAAAACCTTAGCCATATTATTTTGCATATTTGTTCAAATTTTACCTTTGCTTGTTAACTGTTCTTGTAAATTTGAGGAAGCAAGAGCATTATTGGGAAGGCTTAAGTATATTCATGAGTTGTAATTAGGATCATGGTGTCTTCTTTAGACATTTTATAATTGAACCGTGTAAACTCTGAGTTCACCTCAATTATGATCTAATTGGACCATGTAAATCCACGA